>CM053601.1:43648350-43663554 GCA_028646575.1 Pseudocheirus occidentalis
GGAAACCAGCTGATTCTTCTTTTGTTCCTTGTTCTAAGTATTGTGTCTTTCTGAAATAACATATAATATAGAGACTTTCCTTATTTTGAAGATTGTATATAATATTGTGAACTGTTGAAACTGTGAACATTGTACTGAACAAAGATTTGTAATAGAATAAACAGAGTGTTCACTAATACTATGTAATCTGAATCTTAAAATCTCTTCATAGTAGCATTCTCTCAGGAATCTACTGCTGATTGGCTTTACACCATGTTGAGTGATTCTTCAACCTCTATAGAAGTAGGAATTTTATATTTGGCCCTTTCCCTCAGGGGATGGCTCAAACAAAACTACCTTACAACTGAGCTTCTTGAAAGGATGTGTTTGTTGTTGTTGTTGTTGTTGTTGTTGTTGTTGTTTTGTGTGTGTGTGTGTGCTAACAGAAATATCCTATGCCATAAGAAAAGACAGCTAATAAGACTTTTTATAATTATCTCAATATGCCATCCCCCTAAATTGGTACTGAACTACATAAAGTCAGGAGAAAATCAGGAACTTAGTGATATATGACTTTCTTATCTATTTCAAAATGCAAAGGGAGGCTAATTCTTAGCAAACAACTTTAAGTAAAAAGGCAAAACTCAAAGCATTAATTGATTTTAGAGCAATAGAAATTTGATTGGAAAAAAAAGACTCAAAACATATGTGAGATAAGTATGGACATTACAAAATTTGCAATTTGAAAAGACATTTTATATTCCAGTGATGCAGCCACTTCCATAATTATTGTTCACAGAACATGGAAATACTATTTTAAATTCTGCTGATGGCTTAATTGCAGGAACTGTACCAATAACTTAAAAAGCTGTTTAATATAGACAATTTTTGACAATTGTGTTGTATCCTGAAATATGAAATGAAATATTTTTCCCAAATGGAAAAATAATCATAACACTAGGAATCCAAATAAATTTTTATATTGGTTGTTCATTTTCTTTCATTATCAATGGCGATTAAATTTCATTTAAAATTAAAAGAAATCTTATGAGGTACAGCCAAATGTGAATAAATAATATTTTATCATTCTTAGGACATTTGCAGAGGAAGAGAGAGAGAGAGAGAGAGAGGGAGACAGACAGACAGACAGGGAGAGACACAGAGACAGAGACAGAGAGACAGAGACAGAGGGAGAGACAGAGAGTCAGAGAGACAGAGACAGAGAGACAGAGAGACAGAGACAGAGAGACAGAGACAGAGACACAGAGACACAGAGACAGAGACAGAGACAAAGAAAGACACAGAAACAGAGAGAGAATTCAGAGGTAATTTTTTTTCTACTATCAAGTCTTCTAGATAGAAGCAAACAGTAGCTATTGTGCATTAGAATCACATGAATTATGAGTTTACTATAATAATATCTTTCAGAAAATGTCTACAGTATATGCCTATGAAATCACAGTTTGACATGAAAGAGAAAGGTCAAGGAAGAAACTTTCTCAAAATCACAGGAGACTGAATTTAGAAGTGAACAGCTGGTGTATAAAAAGGGGAATTTAAAATTGTTGACCCCTGCTTAAGATTTAGGAATAATAGGCTCATTGATAGAGACAGAATTTATCTAAAAGAGGCAGGTAAAATTTTATTTTCCCATAGTCTTGGGAAGCTCAAATAAAGAGATTTAACTTTAAATAAGACAGATAGAGGAAGAAAACTAGATTTAGTTTTGACAAACTTATTACTATATGGAATAGAAAGTATAGCACAGAAATTATGCAGAGAAGATAATCATATGATGCAATGTACATCTGGATATGGAGGTGGAGATACATATCCACACATATGTATGTATGTATGCTTTCAAATGTCTAGATATCTACATACAAAATGTGAGTAATGTGCATCATAAACTTAAAATTCTTGTACAAATATAAATTGTAAGCATTACAATGGTTATGAATATTGGATTTGGAGCAATGAAACTATGATATCAAATCCAGTTTCAGGTATTTACTATTTATGTGTCTTTTGGCAAGTTACTTAACCCCTTTGTGCTGTTCTACAATAGTTTCATCTGTAAAGTAATGAAAATAAGGGTAACTATGTCCTAAGGTTGTGAGGCTCAAATGAGATTTCTACACTTTACTTTGCATATCTTAAAGAGATGGTGATGATGATGATGATGATGATGATGATGATGATGATGATGATGATGACGATGGCTGTGGTCTCATCACTTTACCAAAAATCTGCAAAGTTATTTATTTACAAAAAAATGATCAGAAAAAATATTTTTAAAAGTCTGTACTTTCATTACTTTTTTGTTTTGTAATGTTTATAAGATCTAGGCTTTGAATCCAGGTGATCACATACCAGATATATTATTCTTTCTTAGAGAGATAGATAGATAGATATAGATAGATAGATAGATAGATAGATAGATAGATAGATAGATAGATAGATAGATGAAGATCTCTCTGTCTCTCTCTGTCTCTGTCTCTGTCTCTGTCTCTCTTTCTCTCTCTCTCTCTCTCTTTCTCTCTCTCTCTCTCTCTTTCCCTCGATGTGCCTTTTAAATACAATAAATCTATCAACAAGAATTTTTTAAGTACCTATAATGTTCCATTAGATAAAATTATATCTTGAGGTATTTTTATTGGCACTGATAAAGGGGGTTGAAAAACTAAGGAAATGACTTTCACAGCCTTGTGTTAGAACCAGTCCTTGTTTCCAGCTTTCTCTTCTCTAACACTTTTCTGCAAAAAGAAGACCCCTACAAGTTTTCTTTTCAATTGTTGTACCCATGTGTTTACTTTGTTGTCATATATATTGAAGATGTACACAGACAATGAGCTGCTTCTGTGGTCTTTGGATAGAAAATTCTTTGAAATAGACATTATTTTCTGAGAAAAAAATTAAATATTTCCTCTGGAAGCATTGGTGAATATTTGCATCATATTTTATGTAGTGGGCAAGTAACACAGAATTTTATATTATTTTTAGTTCCAGTTTCTCTTTTTCTCCTTAATCTTTTCTATCCCCGTTGAGAAAGCAAGATATAGAATAGTCATCATTAATATGAAGTCATAGAAAGCAAATTTCTGCATGTTCCAAAATAAATAAGATAAAATAAGAGAAATTTATACATATATATATATATATATATATATTATATATATATATATATATATATAGGTATTGTGTGTATATTTTTGTGTATGTGAGAGATGGAGAGGGGGAGAGAGGGAGAGAGTGAGTGAGAGAGAGAGAGAGAGAGAGAGAGAGAGAGAGAGAGAGAGAGAGAGAGAGAGAGAAATGTGGTGTTATCATGTTATTTCAAGGAAATTTAATGGAAAAGTCCCAGATATCCTAGAACAAGAAAACAAAATGAAAAAATGAAGCATACACTGATCACTTCATCAAAGAAATTCCAAACTGAAAAAACCTAGGAATATAAGAGCCCGATCTGTACATTCTAGAAAGACAGTTCAAATACCATTGAGCCAAAAGTTAAGACCAACAAATTTAGAACCTACCATTATAAAGGCAGAACTTCGAATATACTTAAAAATTCGAACCAGCCAGTATTAAAATCAAAAATGACCTTAAGCCTTATCACTAACGTTTATCTTTTTATGCTCCTTTTGCATCTTGTGTTTGAATGTTAAAATTTCTGTTCAGCTCTAGCGTTTTCTTCAAGAATTATTATAAGTCCTCTATTTAATTAAATTTGTATTTTTCTCCTGAATGATTATTCCTAGTTTTTCTGGGTAGGTCATTATTGGTTTTAATTCCTAGGAATTAAATATAAGCCCTCCTTCCTTCCCTCCTTCCCTTCCTCCCTCTTTTATTCATGGCTTTCACACAGTCCAATGAATCTTAAATAATCTCTCTTTGATCTATTTTCCAGGTCAGTTGTTTATCCTATAAAATATTTCATGATTTTTTTTAAATTCTTGTCACCATAGTAACATTTTACGATCAAATTTTCAACCTCTTTTTTACATTCTACTTCTTATCTTTTTATTATGGTTTTTATCTGGGGGGAGGAGGTGGGAGGGCCTGTCTGACTGGAATTTTTGTATTTTATGTCTTTCTGCTCTTTTGACAGCTCATTTTGTTGCCCTCTAGGATTTTGGTGTTTTCAACATCTGAAAAGAGTTCTGGTCACTGTTTTCCTGGTTTACTGTTTGCAAGTTCCTGACTCTGTGTCTGTTGGCTTTCTTGTTGAATTTCTGTTGACTGCTACTGCATTCACTCCCTACTAGCTTGCTTTGAGTTTCTGCATTTTCAGTTTCTCAACTGCTGACTCCCCCTTCATTTATTCTACTTTAGGCTAACATAGAACTAAAACTAATGGTTAAAACTAATTTCCTAGTCCAGGGGTGGGGAATCCATTGGCAACAGGACAACATGTGACCTTCTAGATCCGTGGGTATGCTCTTTTGACTGATTTCACATTTTGCAGAACAAATTCTTTTATTAAAGCAATATGTTCTGTAAAGTTTGTATTCAAAGGGCCACACATTCAGACCTAGAGGTCCACAAGTGGCCTCAAGGCCTAAGGCTCCAAACCCCTATCCTAGTCTATTCTTAGACAAAGAGCCACACAACTAGTTTTCTGATATTTGTTCCTTCTTCCTTGCATATGTGGTTGCCCTGATTCCTTGCTATAGCCAAGATAATTAACCACTCCCGTCTGTCTTGAATCTGTTATCCAGAACTGTACAATAGGGAACAAACCTGCCAGATGACAATCATTTCTGCTCCCGCTGTTAGAAGAATTCCCTGACAATTCATTCTGCTGAGGTATTCAATCCACTTACTACCCCTGGGCATTGGTTTGCTCTTTCCCAATGGTGTGGAACTATCATATGTTCTTATCCTGGCCAGTCCCCAACCCAGTGTCTACAAACTTCTGTGTCTATATTCCTAAGCAATGCTGAGCTGGAAAAATAACTCACAGTGATATTTTCTTTGATTTCCCAACAAGAATTCATTAAGAAACTAAATCAAAAGTATTATTTATCCCTCTACTATCTTACCTCTGTCACTCAACTTGCTTATTTCTTAATTAATTAATTAATTAATTAACATGTTCACATCTTCCATTGCCATGAGACTTTGAATTAAAAATGTTCTCTCCACCTATCCCCAACCTATTAGCACTAGACCAAAACAGCCATCCCACTATATGAGCCTTGCCCCAATCTGCTCTTTCCTATGTCTTCCCCCATCACCCCTCTGACTTTCTTTTAGGGCAAGATGGATCTTGCTACCCCAGTGCCTGTATATCTTAATTCCCAGTTGCATGTAGTTAATAATAATAATGATTATGATTATGTATAATATATATATATATATATATATATATATATATATATTTAACAATTGATGATAGAACTTTAAATTCTAGTTTCTTTCACTTCCTCCCTTGTCACCCATCCTCACTGTCCCTTCACAGAAGTGTGTGCTTACAATAACCCTCCCTGCCACCTTGGCTACCCCCTATCATCTCACGTCTTGTTCCCGTCCCTCCTACTCTCCTGTGTGGCAAGATATTCAGTTTAGAGTTTATATCATTCCTTCCCTAAGTCAAATTCAATGTGAGTAAGGTTGACCCTTTCCCTTTTGCCTTCCTGTTCTTCCCCTCCATTGTAACAGTTATCCCTCGCCTCTTGTATATAAAATGATTAGCTCTATTCTGTCTCTCCCTGTCTCCTCTTATTTCATTCCTATTCCACCTCAGAATTTTACATTTTAAAGCATCATCCCTTACTATTCAATTGATACTGTGCCCTCTGTGTATACACACACACACACACACACACACACACACACATACAGACACACATTCTCACATATGTATTCATATGCATGTTGTAATGCCATGCACCGGCAGATTCCCAAAAAATGCTGCTGTGAACAGATTTTAAGGTCCAGTTTACACAGTATAGCGAATACTCTGTTTATTCCATTACAAATCAAGGCAAACATTCACAATATAATATTCACAATATTACATCTTATCACAAAAATCACAATATAGTGTTCACAACAGCTTAACATTAGAATGGCCGTGCAAATTTTCACTTCTGTGGCAACAATAGTTAGAACAAAGCATGCAATCAATGTACAATACAATAATCAATCTTTCAGTCATGAGGTAGGTAATACTTAATCATTCAATCAGTCCATAATACAATAATCAAACTTCTGCTCATTGGGCAGCCATTAGCTTAATCAGTAACTTAATCAGTAAGCCATGAGCTTAATCTAGATTTCCAATTACTAACTATAATTATTCACTAGTACAGTCATTGGAAAACCACATAAAACCTCCACCCCTTTGTGTCCAGCAAAATTCAGTTTCATCCAAGGGGAGGCCTTTTCTTCATCTTGATTCTGAGTGGTCTCTCTGATTTCCTGGATCCCCTTCCATGATCCCAACTCTCTCCTGAATCCACCAGTCACCTGGATTCAGAAGCAGAGAGCTCACAAGTCCTCATCCATTCTCAGAGGCAGACAGCTCCCAGATCCTTGTACAGTCCTCAGTGAAGTCCCTGGCACACATTGAAGTTCACAGGGCCCAGCACATTTCAGACCCTTCACCACTTCACTTACCTGGAACTGAAGGATCATCCTTGCCACAAAAATAAAGTCTCATCCCTGTCATACTTCTTCAGTCCTCCAGCAGTTCAGCTGTTCCAAGGAACTAGAAGGAATATTGGCCTTCCAGGCAAGCTCTATCAGCTTTGAAGGTGGCCTATCAGGAAATCCCTTTCAACTACCTTGTTGGCCTTCACCAGATTCTGGTCTCAGAAAAACTCCATCTCAGTTCTTAGTCAAATTCCAGATGCTGGGAGAGAAACTCTTTCTCTCTCTCTCTCTCTCTCTCTCTCTCTCTCTCTCTCTCTCTCTCTCTCTCTCTCTCTTTCTCTCTTTCTCCCTCTCTCTGTCTCTGTGTCTCTGTCTCTGTGTCTCTGTCTCTCTCTGCCTCTCTGTCTCTGTGTCTCTGTCTCTGTCTCTCTGTCTCTTTGTCTCTGTCTGTCTCTCTGTCTCTTTGTCTCTCTGTCTCTCTTCCTCTCTCTGTCTTTGGGTCTCTGTCTCTCTCTGTCTCTCTCTGCCTCTCTCTGTTTCTGTCTCTCTGTCTCTGTCTCTCTCTGTCTCTGTCTCTCTGTCTCTGTCTCTCTGTTTCTCTGTCTCTCTCTCTGTCTCTGTCTCTGTCACTCTCTCTCTTTCTCTCCCTGTCTCTCTCTCTGCCTCTCTCTCTGCCTCTCTCTGTCTCTGTCTCTCTCTGTCTCTCTGTCTCTCTCTGTCTCTCTCTGTCTCTGTCTCTGTCTCTCTCTCCCTCTCTCTCCCTCTCTCTCTCAGCCAGCTTCAGTCTCCACAATTCTTCCTTCATGAGGATCAACATTCCAATTCTGTGTGTCTGTCTCTGGAATTCTTGCTAGTATACACACACTGGCCTCCTGTCTCAACCAATCCTCTTCTTCCACATCAACAGGGGAGTTCACACCCTTTCAACAGTGGCACAGAGTTCACGCCTTCCACACTTAGCCCCAAGTTACTAAGTGCTATGTTTCTTCTAAACTGATTGCTGTTAAACAACTAAATACCCACCTATATAGATATATGTGTATGTATACCCATATATGAATATAAACACATATGTATATGTTTATATATGTATACACATATATATGTATGTGCATATGTGTATATATGTGTGTAGATAGATATCTATCTACATACGCACACACACACACACACACACATACACATTTGTATTCCCTTCACCTATCCTCATATTCAGAAAAGTTGCATAAGTTACAATTATCATTCATCCATGTTGGCATGTAAATAGTTCAAATTTGATTAGTTCCTTATGATTTCTTTTCCATGTTTGCCTTCTCATGCTTCTTGTATTTGAGTGTCACATTTTCTTTTCAGTTATGTGTTTTTTTTCAGTAAGAATGCTTGAATGTCCTTAATCTCATTGAATGATCATATTTTCTCCTAAAATATTGTACTCAATTTGGCTGGGCAGGTGATTCTTGGTTTTAATCCTAGCTCCCTTGATCTCTGGAATATCATATTCCAGGACCTTTGATCTCTTAATGTAGAAGCTGCTAGATCCTGTGTTATCAAAATTGTGTTTCCACAGTATTCAAATTGATTCTTATTGGGAGTTTGTATTATTTTCTCCTTGATCTGGGAACTCCATAACCTGGCTATAAAATTCCTAGGAGTTTTCTTTTGGGGATCTTTTTTGAGAGGTGATTGCTGAATTCTTTCAAGTTCTATTTTGCCCTCCTGTTCTAAAATATCAGGGCAATTTTCCTTGAGAATTTCTTGTAGGATGATTCTAGGTTCGTTTTTTGATCATGGCTTTCAGGTAGTCCAACAATTTTTAGATTGTCCCTCCGGAATCTATTTTCCATGTCAGTGTTTTTTTTTTTTCAAGCAGATATATCACATTGCCTTCTGTTTTTCATTTGTTGGAACTGTTTAATAGTATCTTGATTTCTCATGAATTCATTTGCTTCCATTTGCTCCAATCTAATTCTGAAGGAATTATTCCCTTCAGAAAGTTCTTAAGATTCTTTTTCCATTTGGAAAATTTGACTTTTTAAGGCATTCTTCTCCTCATTTGCTTTTTGGGCCTCTTTTGCCATTTGACTTAATCTAATTTTTAGGGTGTTATTTTCTTCAGTCAGGTTGTTGATTCTCTTTTCTTTATTTTCTTGCATCATTCTCATTTCTTTTCCCAATTGTTCCACCACTTCTCTTATTTAGTTTTCAAAATCCTCTTTAAGCAGCTCTATGGCTTGTACCCAGTCTACGTTTGTCTTGGAAGCTTTTGGTGGGGGAGTTCTTACTGTCTTCTTCCTGTTCCATGTTTTGATCCTTTTTGTCCCCCCAGAAAAGGAATCTAAAGTTCAATTGCTGTTCTCACTTTGCTTCCTTTGCCTGCACATGTTGCCTGTCAATTACTTGTCTTTTTAGCTCTGTGGATCTCTGCTTCCATAGGTGAAACCTCTGTCTCAAATCATCCTGTTTTTTTTGTAGATACTGGAGCTATTAGGAGGCTGCTGCAGGTCCCACCAGCTTTGACTAACTGAAAACACACATTCCCTTTCCCTCCCCCTCCATGACCATGATATTGATCCAGTCAGCTTAAGGCAAGGACAGTTAGTTTCTGAATGATTGCTTTGCCCCCCTGCAATCTTCAGGCTGAGAGTGCCTGAAGCAGTCATGTGGAAGTGGCTGCAGGGCTTCCACTTCCTCTGTTTCATTGCCCTAGAAGAAGTTTGGCCTGATCCTTTCCCCTGAATTTAGCTGAGGTCCATTATGCTTTCACTTAGTCCTTATTTCTTATGGCTTAATAATTCTGGTAATCACCACAGCTGCCGCTGATCCACACTCCTGAAGTCTATTGCTGTGGCTTGTCCTCATAGCCCCAGAGCCAAGCTGGGGTTTCTGGCCATTCTGGTTTTGCTTCCCAGCACTCTGCAATGAGGCTTTCTTGTACCACGTGCCAAGTTGACTTCAGTGGGAGATGTGTTTTTCTAGAATTTTGTGAGTTCTAGAGCCCTAAAATTTGTTCAGAGTCATATTTTATGGGTGTTTGAGATGGTTATGAGGGGGCTAGAGAATTTTCCTGCTTCTACACCACCATCTTTTTTTCTGCTCCCTTCTAGACAAATAACCAAAGAGAAATTAACCTATAACTGCTTAATAATTTTACTCCTGATATTTGCATATCTTTTTCAATATATACACATTTATAATGGATGTATTCATATATGTTTTATATATTATATGGAGAAAAGTATATTCTAATGCAAATCATCATTTCCTCATTAACATAGATATCTTCATTTACTTTATTAAACTAAACAGCAGAGGAAAATATAGCAGATTTCAAGTAATATGTCTGATTGAAGAAAGTAGGAGTATTATACTAAATTTGATGTTTTTTTAATAAATATGTTAGTTTCAGAGATTTAGCCCCACATCCACTAACAAAGCTATAGCATTAGATGATACTAAATGTCAAATACTACAAAAATACTACAAAAATTAAATTTTAACTTTTAACAAGAATGTCACTTTAAAGGAAATACTCTCAACTGTCATCCTATCTAGGGCCTGGATTATCTATGTTTGTGTCTCCTTAGATATTGTTTATCACTTACTTTATCCACCTTCTGAATTATCATGACCTATACTTTCCCTAGAATTGTAACTCAGGCCTTAATGAATTCTTTGCATCTCCTACCATATTGTTGGGGGGTTACCATCCACACATATACATACAAAAACATATACATATGCATGAATACACACATGCATACACACATATGCATACATGCATATATATATATACATATACATGCGTGTGTGTATATGAAACTGAACTCTTGCTAGGGGAGGGATTTCCCTTCCACTGCTTATCTTTCTTTTACTTCATGTGCTAGAAATGTGTCTGACTGTATTTATCTCTCTTTGTTTTTGTCTTCATTTTCAGGTTCCCAAGGTGATTCCCCAGGATACTTGGAAATTGAGCCATGATGACCATGGAACCAGGATTGTAGAAAGTATAGTTCAGTCTGTCAGGCCAGTGTTAAAACACTGAATATCTTGAGATCTAATTAATAATCCCTGAAACAATCCAGCTATGAGGCCTTCAAATTCAAAATCTATTTGTAACCAGTCTTTCAGAAGACCTCGGGACATTTTTGGTTGTATATGCTGTATGTGGTGAAAATGTGACTCCTGGTTGGCAGAGCAAATAATAAGATCATACCAAGATGAGGGATTTATATTGGCCTACGGCTATATTTTTGTGAGAGTGATATATGCAATTTAAGAGACTGTGGAAAAGATACTCATGGAGAGAAAGGCTACAGATATGTAAGGGAAGCTGATTCTATCCCCTGCTTTTGAGTTACATATTGCCTCATAGGAAAAATGCTACAAAATTCACTTCAATGGTTGCAATTTGATTTTATCTCTTGATTTTTTTAAAGATATCATATTTCTCTCAGTTAAAGGATGGAGAACTAATTTATGCTTACATATTTAATCAATTTGATTTCTCATGTTTGTGTTTGCTATTTACCAAAATAAATTGTTTCAATTTTAATTCAGTATTTGTGATTCTGTTTTGTCAATATATTATGTTTACCGTAAAACATATCAACATTCATCCTCAGAATCATCATTCCTTCTGAACTAGAATTGTATTTATACCAATATAAGAGGTGGTAGTTAAATATCATTGTAGTCCAATACCTCAGTTCAACATTAACATGGGTGGAAGCCTCAAGCTATCCTTCATTTCCTTTTTTCTCCCCTGAAGTTGGACATCAATGTCATCTTTTGGCAGGGATGGACTAGATTCCTGAGATATGTATGCCACTTGTGAGGCAGGCATATATTAAATAACTCATTTAAATATACCTTCTTTCATGGGCGTACATATCTTTAATATAGAATGATGCAATATATTTTAAAGAAAAGACACTGCCTATTCATCTGAGCAGGCAACTTAACCATTCAAGGATTTAGGTTATTCATCTGGAAAGCAAAAAAAAAAGTTGTACTGAATAGCTTCTAACATCCCTTCCATATCTAAATATGATGAATAGAGTATGTGATAGAGCCAGAAAACCTAGATTCAACTACCATTTCTGATAGTAACTACTAATTAGACCATCAGCATTTTTTTTCACTTTTGCGGACATCACTCCAAAATGAGTGACTTGATCTAAATTTCTCAAATCACTTCAAGGTTTCAAAGTCTGTGTATATGAAATAAAAATGATCATTCAACTCAGTTTCAGATACAAATTTTGAGAACAGAGTATTTGTCAAAATATTATATAAGCTTTTTCTAAAAGTAATCCTTCAGAGTACAAATAGATATAGATACAGATGTATATTGGCCAAAACATTTTGAGAAGGTATGAATAAACCGTTCTTCTATATACATTGAGAATGCCAACATATCCTTGTAGTCTAAGTAGTATGGGCCATATCCAGGATCAAGTAGACTAAAACTATTTTCCTTCATTTAAATTTTACTTTTGATAAATACACACTAGATTAGTTGTAGAGATAGGATGGCACGGAGGAGCCATGTAATATGGAGATCTGGTACCAGATCTGTCTCAGCAGGAGATGGTCAAAAGAGAGAGAGGTAAAAGTCATTCTAGAGATCTCAAAGCCTACTGAGGAGAAACATTTTAACCACTCTTCCTGAAATTCATTGACCAATCTTTTTTTGTAACCTCGACGCATCTCCCCCAGGTATGTGGACAAATAAGAATAAATCAAGATTTTTTTGTCTTACCTCACCAAGTACCTGTTTCTCAGCAATAAGTAAATGGACATATCCATTCCTACAGATGCACAGTGCATACTCCATGTTCCAGCTCAAAGTCAACTTTTTACAGAAAAAATTTCCCAAGCCCTTTTAATTCAAGTACCATCCCTACCTTAGTGATTATTTACAAATCCATTTTCTGGCTGTTAAAATCCTCTGCCTTTCCAGTCTTCTTATACCTTGCTTCCCAAATTATATTCCATACAGCCAGTGATTAACCTCCTGGCTATTTAATCAATAAAATCCTCTCAGCTCAGGTCATACTCTCTTTCTCCCATTCCTAGAATGTTCCCTCTTCTCTGCTACAACTATTGCCCTCTCTGTTTTCCTTTAAATCCCATATCCTACAAAAAAGCATTCCAAATACTTCTTTTCCAGTATCTTTGCTCTGTTAATTATTTCCTTTTGATTCTTTATAGCTTTTGTATGTATTTATTTACATGGTGTTTCCCCCATTACATTCAAAGCTCCTTAAAGTTAGGGAATTTTATTTTTCTCTTTTTGCATAATCAAAGCTAACTATAATGACTGGATCATAGTAGGTACTTAAGAAATGTTTACTAATCCATTGATGAAGCTAAAGAAATCTTGAGGCCCAGGAGGCAGAGCCAAGATGACTACCTGAATAGAAGCAGCCAAGTTTCACAGCTCCCACACAGCCACCTTAAATACCCATGAAATACTACTTTAAACAAATTTCAGGGCTCCAAAACCCACAAATATACAGAAAACACATCTCTTGCTGAAAGACAGCTTGGCAGGAGGGGCTCATAGCAGCAGGCTGGAAACCACAGCCTGGCCCCAGGGTGGTCAGGAGAAGTGGCAGCTGGAGTCAACAGGAGAGTGGATCGGCATCACCTGGGGCAATCTCCACATTTATCAAGCCAGGAAAAATAAGGCTAAGAGAAAGGTCAGTGCAATTCAAACTACATTTTGGGGGAAAAAGCAGGCAGGCCAAGCTACCCCCAGGGTAAAGTAGCAGACCAATCTGGCTGCCCCATAGCTCTTGGCCTGTGGATAGCAGGGGGGCCAAAGCGATTGATCAAAAGCCAAGGGCTCTTGCATTGAGCAGCTTGAATCCAGATTGTGGTCTTGGGTGGTGGTCCTGGGGTGCATTTTCAGTGAGCCAAAGCTTGTGGGTACTGCAGCACCCACCTAATACATCTGGCAGCTGTGAAAACCCCAGCAATTTGGGAAAAAGCTTTCCCCTTCAGAAGCAGAGTTCCACAGAGCTAAAAAGTAAAGCAATTAATTGACTGGCCAACATGAGGAAAAGGAAGCAAAGTAAGAACAGTGATCAAACTCTATAGTTCTATTTTTGAGGACAAAAAGGATCAAAGTATGGAGCAGGAGGAAGACAACACAGTGAGAACTCCCACACCAAATGCTTCACAGAAACATGAAGATTGTCTACAAGCCAAAGAATAACTTAAAAAGAAATTTAAAAACCAAATAGGAGAAGTGGAGGAAAAATTGGGAAGAGAAATGAGAATGATGCAAGAAAGAGTCAACAACGTGACTGAAGAGAATAACATCTTAAAAAATATTAACTCAAATGGCAGGAGGCCCAAAAAGCCAATGAGGAGAAGAATACCTTAAAATGGCAAATTTGCCAGATGTAAAAATAATCTCAAAAGCATTCTGAAGTGAATATTTCCTTCAAAATTAGAGTGGAGAAAATGGAAGCAAATGACTTTATGAGAAATCAAGCTAAATACAAACAAAGGAAAATATAGAAGGTAATGTGAAATATCTCCTAGAAAAAAAATCTACTGACCTGGAAAATAGAGACAGGAGAGACAATTTAAAAATTATTGGTCTACCTGAAAGCCATTAATAAAAAAAAGAACTTATAAAGCATCCTTCAAGAGATTCTCAAGGAAAATTGCCCTGATATCTTAAAATCAGAGGGCAAAATAGAACTTGAAAGAATTCACCAATCACCTCTTGAAAAACATCCCCAAAAGAAAACTCCTAGAATTGTTATTGCCAGGTTCTGGAATCCACAGTTAAAGCAGAAAATATTACAGTCTGCGAAGAGGAAACAATTTTAATATGGTGGTAACACAATTAGGATAACCTGAGATCTGGCAGCTTCTACACTGAGGGATTGAAGGGCCTGGAATATGATATTCCTGGAGATCAAGGGAGCTTGGAGTAAAACCCAGAATCACCCACCCAAAAAAATTGAGTATAAAGTTCTAGGGGAAAATATGGTCATTCTATGAGGTGGAGGACTTTCAAGCATTCTTGCTGAAAAAAATAGAACTGAACAGAAAATTTGACAAACACAAGAAACACGAGAAGGTAAATATGGAAAATAAATCAAAAAGCACTTATCAAAGTTGAACTATTTACATGCCAATATGGAAAAACTGTAACAGTAACTTATGAAACTTTACATTCATTTACTCTCATTGAATTTGGCTAAGGTAAGGAAAGACATAAACTCTAAACTGGGTATCATGCCACACAGGAGAGTAGGGCAGAAGGGGATGAGAGGCAGGATGATGGAGGGAAGGGCAGCATCTGGGGGAGCATTGCAAGAAGCACACACTTCAGTAAAGAGACAGGGATAGGGTAGAGAAATGAACAAAGGGGAGGAGGATAGTAAGGAGGGTCATATAGTCAGCCTCTCACAACATGTCCACTGTGGAGGTGTCCTGCATACTTACCCAGGTATAGCCTGTATTGAATTGCTTGATCTTCCATTGGGAGGTGGGTGACAAGGGAAGAACTGAATTAATCTAGAATTTAAAGATGTATAATAAAATGTTAAGGAAAAAAATGTATATATGTGTATATGTATATATGTATGTATATGTGTGTAT
>CM053601.1:43664054-43689054 GCA_028646575.1 Pseudocheirus occidentalis
ATGCCATTTCTTCCCTAAGCCAGATTCGATGAGAGTAAATGAAAGTAAAGTCGTGACAGTTATCCCTTGACTCATCCACACAGTATGATTAGCCCCATTTTGTCTCTCCTTGTCTCCTCTCATTCTAGTCCTCTCCCACCTCAGAATTTGCCTTTTGAAGTATCATCACTTAGTATTCAATTGATCTTTTGCCCTCTATAAACCCATATATACATATGCTCAGATATGTATAAATATGCATATATAGCCTCTTATATAGATAAATGTGTGAGTATACAAATATATCCATTTGTATTCCCTTCCCCTATCCTCATACTATGAAAAGTTTCATAAGTTATTATTATCATTTTTCCATATTGGCATGTAAATAATTCAAATTTGATAAGTTCCTTATGACTTCTTTCCCATGTTTACCTGCTCATCCTTCTTGTGTTTGATTGTCAAATTTTCTGTTCAGTTCTCTTATTTTTCAGCAAGAATGTTTGAAAGTCCTCCACCTCATAGAATGAGCATATTTTCCCCTGGAATAATACGCTCAATTTTGCTTGGTAGTTGATTCTTTGTTTTAATCCCAGCTCCCTTAATATTCAAAATATCATATTCCAGGCCTTTGATCCCTCAGGGTAGAAGCTGCCAGATATTGGGTTATCCTGATGGTGCTTCTGCAGTGCTCAAATGTTTTTCTCTTGGCAGCCTGTAATATTTTCCCTTTTAGCTGGGTATTTTGGAACCTGGCAATAACATTTCTAGGAGTTTTCTTTTGGAGATCTTTTTGAAGAGGTGAATGGTGAATTCTTTTAAGTTCTATTTTGCCCTCTGACTCTAAAACATCAGGGCAATTTTCTTTGAGGGTTTCCTGAAGGATGCTTTCCAAGTACTTTCTCTGGGGCTGGCCACTTCAGGTTTCTACCTCTGTGCCCCTGGACTAGAGCTCAGCCAGGCTCCGAAGCTGATAGCCAGGCCATGCTGGTGTCTGCAGATTTCCCTGATTGTTCTAAGGTTCCTCTGGACTTCTGGTGTTGGTGTTTTCTGGCTTCACCCTCCTGGGATTTGAGATTTCCTGCCAGTCAGCTGAGATGGGGCATGTTGGGACACCCCCCCACACACCCTTCACTTCAGGCATGGCACAACCTCAGTCACATCCTTCCTCTTTGGCTCTCAAGCCTGCTGCTAGTTCCACCATTTCAGGATTTTATACTGGGGCAATATTCTCTGGGTTTTCAGGGACAAAGATGGGGATTAGGGGAGCTAGAGTTTACTCTGACTGTTGTGCAGAAAAATGTTAGGCGAGACCTGGTTATAAATTTAACACAGATTTATTTAAGTGTGTGACTATTTGGAATATAGACTGAAATAAATCAATCCTGAGCAGGGGGAGAGCCAGAATATTTAAAGAGAAAAACCACAAAGTAATGGTCTGATCTACACAAAGGCAGGAAGTAATAGAAGCATTGGAATGAAATTGGTTAATACTCAGTGTAAGACATTATATGAAATGGGGACAATAGTTAAGTTTTGACTTCATAGAATAGGATGGGTGACTGTGCCTTGGCAATTTCCCAGGAATATACCTTGCACAGTTTTCTGTGCCTGGACTTCACTTATGTGAAGAAGAGAACACAAAATGGTGGGGATTGAGACATGATGGACGGTGACTTGGGGTTAGGTAAAACATGACATGTAGGCTACCAGAAGTTCAGGTAGGTGATTTTTAAGCATAAGGCTGTGGGTTGATAGCCCCAGGAGTAACTGCCACTGCTGTGCATCTTTCACTTACCTCATACCCAGTTCCAACAGACTCTCTGTGTTGTGGTGAGAAGTCTGAGAATCATCACTGTGGTGGGTGAATCCTCTTGCTGGGCCTCTCTCTCAATCTGCCATCATCTGGTCCAGGATCTGCCCTGGTGCCTCCCCCATGGTTGTACTCCACACTCCCTCTCCCCAACCTTAAGAGAACACTTTCCTTTACTTGGAATCTGCCAAGCTGATTTCCAATGGATTCTGTCACTCTAAAATTCATTTTGTTTCACTTTTTAGAGGTTACTAATGGAATTAAAGGAGGAGGCCTGGTAAGTTCCTGCTTTCACTCTGCTGTCTTGGCTCTGCCTCTCCCCCAGGGGATATTTTCAATAGAAATAATGTCAATAAAAAGGTTTGGAATTCCCTGAACATGATTCCACCCAGAATTCTCCACTTGTATATTTCTGGGACTAACTCACTCCTTTCCATCTGCATTTCCTCTCCGTCTCTGTGTCTGCATCTCTCTGCTGATGTCTGTCTATCTGTCTCTCTTTATTATCCTGTAATCATAATGTAGATATATAATGCCATTTCTTCCCTAAGCCAGATTCGATGAGAGTAAATGAAAGTAAAGTCGTGACAGTTATCCCTTGACTCATCCACACAGTATGATTAGTAGATATATAATGTCTCTCTTTATTATCCTGTAATCATAATGTAGATATATAATAGATAGATAGATAGATAATAAATTCAGGATTCATTTTAAAATCAAGGTGTGTTTAAGGGTTCTATACATAACGAACACACAAATACAGAGGAAGAGAGAGAGAGAGACAGAGAGAGAGAGAGAAAGAGAGAGATTCACAAGTTTCTTGTATTTTCCATCCAAATGTATGTCATAATATGCAATATGGGCAATAGAGATAATTACACTACTCAATTTTGCCTGTCTGAATGATGAAGCCAAACTGATTTGAGTGTCCACTGATCTCTCATATGAGGCTGTGAAATGTCCTGTGGCTTAATGAAATCCATCTACTGTTACTAGTAAATAACACCCTCTGGAAGATCTCACAATCTATCAGGAATTTCTCTTCAACTTGGACTTCATTGGTTTTCCATTACAGTTTTCAAAATCCCTTGCAAGTGTACATATCCCATATTTTAAGTTTTGCCTGATGTTTCATACTAATTGTTTAAAAGTTGTATTTTTCTTAATTCTCTGAAAAACTTTTTAATGATTTTGATTACATGCATGGGAGAATATTTGTTTGAATAGAGTCTTCAAGGCAGTGTTTAGTTCTAACAAATCAATTTTGTAAAGTAATTTTAAAAATAGGCACAATGGAATCTTATGTTCTCTATATCATTCAATAAATGATGAAGAGTTAACCATAGTCTACCATATATTATCATTTATGGAAACTTGCTTAAATAAAAACTAATATTTTGTTGAGGATACTTTTGATTTATATATAGCATGCACACCATCTGCACAATCATGTTCATAGAACCATTGGAGGCATATAAGTTGGTAATTATTTAAATTCTTTTGTCTTGTGAAAGCTTTATTGAAGTACTGATTTGTTTCTTTTTTTAAAATGAATGCATTTGGGATTCTGTAGCCTTAAGTGGAGCTTAAGAGATTTCCATATAGAATATTCCATTACTCCAAGGGGGCAAACATCAGTTTTAAGAGACACATCCAAAGCTTCTGCTATGAAATACTATAATCACCTTCTCCTCTAACAGGGCAAGCCTTCTTGCACCATTCCCAGAATGTTTATTTTCAGGATTCATTCAGACACATACCTGTATAACTTATGGTAGGGGAGACACACTTAAGCCCCTTAAGATGGGGCTTTTTTTTCTGAAAGGTGGGATCTCATTTACTCAAAGGAATACATGTCATAAGTTGTAGCCATGAAAAGTATGAATGTAACATACAGACACTACTTATCAAATTTATTTCAGAAAAAAATTACTTCATCCATTTCATATCCATATTGGGATGAGGCTGAAAGGAAATTTATCTTTTGAGGGCCAGTTAAAGTAACTACTAGTCTGAGAAACCTCAAGTCAACAAATCAAGATCTATTTATTAAATGCTTACTATTTGATGGATACTTTGTTAAGCATTGGGAATATAAATACAAGGAGAAAGACAGTTCTTTCCCTTAAGGACTTTATGTTCTTTTGGGGGATAAATAATATACAAAAGGAACTTTAAAAAAAAAGAGAGAGTGTTGCAACTGAAAGAATCCAGTGAAGAAAATGGTAGAAAAAGTACACAATATGGGCCAGAAAGGAATGAGACCTGTCAAATTTGCATACGTATTTTATATAACATTTCTGGGATAGTCCCTCCATTGGTAAGAATAAACTCCAGTGTGAACAATACTACCAGTGTGTGAATTCCAGAAGCAGACTGATGTTCCAGAAAAAAAAAGGAATTTTCTAAGCACGATGGAAAAGCTCCAGAGGGTAGCCAGAAGAGACACTTTTCCCAAAAAAAGTTGACAAAGAGATGGTTTTCATACAGTATGTAATTGATTCAGTGGACCTTTGAAGTCCTCCAAGAGTTTCTAAAGTATATGGATATGTGCCATAGAGAGAGTCTCTACATGACTTTCATTTGAACACATTATCTGTAGTCACTCTTCCATCATCTCCTTGGATTGCTTGTTAAACTCTTCTGGAAATCTTCCTAATTACTTGATGGTGAAAGTTCTTGCTCCTTCTGAGGTAAAAATGTCCTCTTCCTTAGAGCAATATTAGGATAAGCCTGAGACATTCCGGCATCCACTTCCAAAGTTTCTACCTCACTTTTGCTCTCACCCTCCTGTTTTATAGAATTGCCCTCAGAAGCATGCAAGAAAACATACAAGTTGGAGACTGCTTCTCCCCAGAGTACTGACTTTGTTTGGCTGTGTTAGTTGAGTTTATATTTAATAAAGGTAACATCTGATGTAGAATTTTAAAATTATGAGTAATGCTAATGCTTTGTGTTCTTTACATTAATCCATATGTAAATTGTCTTCGTATTCCTACTTGGAGGAAAAAACAAATGACTAATATAAGACATTTCTAAAATTTTGTTTTCAATAAAGGAATGATTCATTATTTTAAGGATATGGAAAAATCAGCAGATTCCTTATTTCTGATATCTGGAACTGATAAATAAATACTGCTGTCCCTGCTCTTCTTGTCCTAACACTTGAAAGCGAAAACTGCAAAGCTGATCTGTTTTTTGTTGAACAGGTTCCTACTTGTTCTTTATCCACCCAGTTGAAATCAATAAATGGTTATTCCAGCTGCTCAGAGTAAAGAGCAAAGATAATTCAAGCAATGGAGTTCAGGAAGTTTAAGGAATATTTATTCCCAAAGACCTGAGGAAATGTATAAATAGATATGGATATGTATAGATGGATATACACACATATGTAACAGAAGTAATTATTAAGAAAAATAGAACTTTAGGCTTCAACAAGAAAGTGTTTAACATTTACATTTAGAAATCCATCTGTCCATTCAATCATTCATGCTTTGATCATTTATTCTTTACTAAAACTCTTTCCAATGTAACATTCTAGATGCTATATTAGACATAATTTGGTAGAAGACATAACCTCTCCCCTTAAGGAGTCTACTCTCTACTAGGCAGGAATATATATGTGTGTGCATATGTATGTGTGTATATGTACACATATGTATAAAAGTGCATACGCCTATATGTTCATGTATAGATATGCATGTAAATATATATGCATGTGTGTAAATGTGTGTATATATATCACATTATACATAATTGCAAATATTTTTATTTCTGACATTCACATTTCTGCTGATCATAATAGTACCCAGAAAAGTATGTCATATTTTAGTCTTCAATCAATAAACAAAAATTTTGAATTGTATGCAATTACAGGCATACATTATTAAACTGTGTTTCACTTCATTGCACTTTACAGGTGTTTTGCTTTTTTAAATACAAATTGAAGATTTGTTGTAAGCAACCCTATTAGTATCATTTTTTCAAACACACATGCTCTCAGTATGTCCCTGAGCCAAATTTTGGTATTTCTTTCAATGTTTCAAAATTTTTCATTATGATTTTTGTTATGTTGATCTGTGCTCAGTGACTTATTCTGTGGGTTTTCAGTGTGTTCTCAATGCTCCACCCTCCACCCTTCCCACCCCCCCTCTCTCTCTCCCCCCTTTCTCTCTCTCTGTCTCCTGAGACAATGATATTGAGGAATATTGCATAAACTAAATCCAGAAAGCCATGAAACTATTTGAGAGATTTGATTCCAATTTTGAAAGAAGTCCTACTTTGTGTAAAATACTACCAAACAACTCCCCATTCTACAGAGAAATCTTCATGAAAACAAGAGTCAACTGATGCTACACATTTCATTTTTATCTTACTTTAAGGAATTGGCCCAGTCACCCCAATCTTCAGCAACTGCCATCCTGATCATTACAAAACCATTGACATTGAGGTAAGGCCCGCCACCCGCAAAAAGATTACAACTCACTAAAAACTAAGATAATGTGTAACATTTTTAACAATGAAATGTTTTAAATTGAGGCATGTACACTTTAGGACAGGATACGTAATAGACTTCTAATAGACTTGCACACTTAGTAGACTACAGTATAGTGTAAATATAACTTTTAAATGCACTGGAAAATTAAAAAAATCATGTGACTTATTTTATTATATTATTTGTTTTATTGTAATGGTTTGGAAACATAACCTGCAATATCTCCAAGATATGCCTATAATTATCTCCCTTAAACCTCAACAATTATTAATTCATAAAATCATGGACTGAAAGAAAAGGGAAAGAATTAACTTCTATTCCAAGGTCATAATTTATCATATAAGAAAGGTGTGTAACAAAGAGTTAAATGACTTGTCTAAAATCAGGGAGGGATTATATTTTTAGAGGCAGAATTTGAATACAAAGACTCTGATTTTAGGACAGGGGACACATTTTTTTCTTGACAGTATATTTATCTATTTGGTCATCTATTTGTTTTACCAACTCTTTAGAGAATATAATGTTTGCAAATAAAAGACAGCTAGTCAAAAAGAAAAGAAAATACATGGACAGAAATGATTCCTCTTTAACACATGGGATGCACTTTTCCAAAAGGAAGCACAAACCTTTTTTCTCTGCTCATTCATCATTTTTTATTGTTTTCATATATATACATTTAAATTAACAATTAAAAATAATTGACTTCCATATTCTATCCCTCCCTCTGTCCCTCCCCTCTCTTCTCCCAAATATGATAAGCAATCATAAATAGTTTTTACATGTGCAATCATACAAAACATTTCCCTATTAGTAATTGTGTATAAACAGACTCAAAAACTAAGAGGAAGAAAGAAAGGAAGGAAGGAAGGAAGGAAGGAAGGAAGGAAGGAAGGAAGGAAGGAAGAAAGAAAGAAAGAAAGAGAAAGAAAGAAAGAAAGAAAGAAAGAAAGAAAGAAAGAAAGAAAGAAAGAAAGAAAGAAAGAAAGAAAGAAAGAAAGAAAGAAAGAAAGAAAGAAAGGAAATATAAAAGCAGCATGTTGCAGTCTATATTCTTTCTTTGGTGGCAGATAGAATGTTTCATCATGAGTCCTTCAGGAGTGTCTTGGGTCATTGGGTTTCTGAGAATAGCTAAATCATTCACAGTTCTTCCTCATAAAATACTGCTGTTACTATGTACCTTCTGGTTGTGTTCACTTTACTTTGTGTCAGTTCATATAAACATTTTGAGGTTTTTCTTGAAAATCACATATCATTTGTATTGAAATTGACTATTCATGATCTACTCAGCACATTCCATACTACCTCTCCAAATAATAATCTTTTTGAAAAACAATAATATTTTTAAACTGCAATGGCCATACTTACATAAGCACATGCTTTTTCCTTCACTTGAAAAAAACTCTCTGGGGTCAAGGATTATTTATTTTATTGTTTGGTTGCTTGTTTTCATTTTGTATCTCAAAGACTAAGCATACTCCATGCCACCCTGGTCTTTTTAATGTTTATTGATGGATTGGCACTCCTATTTCTTTGTTATTTTAACATTAAACATTTGCCCAATAACATTGATAAATCCAGTAAGATTAAAGAAAGATAACCACAGCAAGGTATTAGAGTTTGTTATAATACAATTACTGCTCAATTTATTTTCATGCCTCTTATGCCTTAAAATGCCATTTACATATATTACATACATCCATTTTCATGTATATATTCCTGCTGTTCCTGAGACAGTGAACATTTTAAGAAAAATTATCAAAATTTATTCTTGTTTTCTACTTCATATAATGAATAACAGAATATGTTTTGAAGACTAAAGTCTAATCAATTATGTGTTGAATTAATAGTATAGTACTCTATGCTATACAGTTTATGACTAAAATATTTGGAAACTGGAATGTTAAAATCAATGCTGAAAATAATTTGTCTTATATAGACCTTGAATTCCATTCATATCTCCAGAATTGTAGCATCAGTTCACTTAAAGCTGGGGGAAAAAATACTTCAGGGATCAGTTAATACTTCTTCTATTTTACATATGAAGAAACTGAAATTGAAATCAAAGAAAATAAGGAGCCTGCCCAAAATCATGCAGATTTTCAGCATCAGAGTCAAGATGGGCACCCAAGTCCTTGACTCCAGAAAAAAAAAAGTATTCTTGTCAATGTAATAACACATGGTCTCATTTAGTAATTTTTTTTTAATTTGGTGGTGAAGGTTGGGCTTGGGCACTTATGATGTCATTGAAACATTAATTAAGTATCTAAAATAAATAAAGATTTTTACAAACACATAATATATGAGCTTATGCATAATTTCATTTAACTTATATACCTATGTATATATCTATATATATAAACTTTACATAAGTGTATGTGTGTGTATATATTTGACATATACACATATACATACAAGTATCCCTTTACATGCTGTGTATAATACATGTGTGTATAATATTCCTCATGTATTATTCCTAATGGTGCATGTGTATATTTATATATGCTTTAATGCCAAGAAAAAGCAATTTTCAGGTTCTGGTTATGAGCACAGCAAATTCCATTTATTCAGTGACAGATTAAGGCAAAGCATTCACAGAAAATCAAAATACAGTATATCTCAGTAATCTAGCAAGTTCTCAATTCAGTTACTAAGTACCAAGCTCCAAGTGCCCCACCTCTGGGCAGTACATTCATTTAGTCAGCCAACAAAGTCTCTCTTCTCAAATGGAGATTAGTTCCCAATCATAAAGAAATTACAATCATTTGGTCAGTTACAGAGCACAAAAGTCAAAGGTTTCCCACTCCTGTATCACAACTGCATTACAATACCATCCATTAACTCCAAGCACTTTTCTCAAAAGGTTAAGATAGCATCACAGCATTTAATTCCCACTGCAGAGATCCTGTCTTATCTTGGCAAGTTCTCAGCACTCTCTATTCCTGCATAGACAAAACTTAATAAAGTCACAATGTGTATTGCCATTGTCCTTATCAATCCACTCTCTGCCTGCAGAACAGTCCCAGAACCCATGAGAACATCAGCTAGACCCTCTTCCAGGATTTCTGTACACATACAAGAAGAAAATTCTTTTTCAGGGCTTCTGTACCAACACCAAGGTTCAGGACCTCTGCAACAACAGCACTGTCCTTCAGCAAAAGAGGCATCTGGCAAAACAACGTCAAAACACAAAGACAAAAAACTGGCATCATAGCCATGCTACCTCAGTCTTCAGCAGCTCAAAGTGCCGGTTCTCAAAAGTTCTGGCCAGCTTGAATTGTCCCTCAGCAGTACTCTCTCAGCAACTCTGGCACCCAGCAGTTCTCCTTTCTCTCTCTGCTTCCATGATACTGATGCGCCCAAAATTCTTCTGGCCTCCTCTTCTTGGGCCTTTTTTCTATTCTCTCTAAATACACATCACCAGCTACTCCCAGTTCAGCCCTCTCTCTTTATGTCAACAAATCCATCCCATAGTTGGGATTCACAAGCTCTGGTTTTCAACACTCAACCTGAAAACCAAGCCAATACAGAGGGGTCTTTAGATTCCATTACCATTACATATGCTTACACACACACATTCACATGCATACACACAAACATGTGTACATGCTTGTGTGTGTGTGTGTGTGCACTGTAACATCTGTTAGAATGCAACATAACTGATTAAATTATAAAATATTTTATGATCACTAAACAAACTTATACCAAAGGACAAAGCAATAAATTTGTTTTTAGAGTGAAGCCTGATGACGCAGTTGATTTTTTAAAATATTTACATTTATATTACACTATGATTCAAATGCATCGAGTGTTACTGCTGCCTCATAAGGCTCTGAGATAAATGGCTACTCTCCTTGAAACAAAGAAGGGTCACTGTTGTATTAAAGCAATACTAAAATATTCTAAAGTCCCTTTAAAGCCTGATTTAGAGAGCACTGGCATCTCCATAATTACAAGTAATCTTCTTAGCTATAATCATATGACTGTGTTTCCTTACAAGTGGGCCTTGAAAAGGGAATGATGTTTGGCAATTCACAAATCTAGTCATTCTAAAAGCATGGAATTCTATGAAGATTAAACTAATTAAGAAAGTGATTGAGCTGCGACATTCTTCCAGTTTCCCTATGATAGTGCTTACTATTGCTGCTGCTGCTACCATTACAATTCACCATGATCTTAAAAAAATCATCATTATCATCTCATATTTCTAGAGAGTTTTAAAATGTAGAAGAGTCTTTCCTCACAAAAACCTTACAAGCACATGGTGCAAGTATTGCATGATAGAGATGAAAAAATAAACTTAAGATTCAGGTGTGTATCAGCAAGCACCCTAATATACCCAGGATGGCTCCTACCACAGGTTCTTAGATCTGCTTTTCTAAAGGAAAGCAACTCAAAAAGGGTTAACAATCTTACTTTAATCAATCAAACATATATCATTTACGTAGTTCTGGGGAAAAGCCAGTATCCTAAACCTCAGAGAATACAAACAGAAAACAAACAAGTTACAAGAAGAAGTTACAAGCAGTCAAAGAAACAGATCAGCAGACAGCCTTCTAGCTGTCTGACCATTGCATCCATACCTAGTCTGTTACCAGAGAGGGAAGCAGCAACATCTTGGTTTTCAAAGGGAGGGACTTCAAGAGCTTCTCAGAGTCTCATCTGGCTAAATAACAAAACTCTTTTTAAGTTAGTCCGAAAGCAAAAACTCACATCAGCAGTATATATAGCCTTCTCCTGGATCAGAGAAAGTCACAGCGCTCTTGACTCACTGCCCATTCACAAAGTTATAAGGCACGGGCATTCCTGAAGAACAAGCCTCTTGCCACAGGCTCCATGTGAACACATTCAACCTATTAGGGGGCAGAGTGTAGTTTCAAATCAGGGAAGGTTCTCAGAGCCACTTAGGCAAGGAGGAGGAGGAAGAGGAGAGAAGGAGGAGGAGGATGAAGAAGAGGAGGAGGAAGAGAAGCAGGAGGAGGAGGAAGAGGAGGAGGAGGAGGAAGACAAGGAGGAGAAGGAGGAGCAGGAGGAGGAGGAAAATAAGAAGAAGAAAGACTAAGGCAGCTAGTCTCATGAATTCAGAGAACTAACTACATTTTTGCATAGTTTTCTTTCCATTGCTATATTTAACTCTATGTATTGATGTCCATAAAAATCAATAACATATCCTCAATTTTCAAAACTCACATGAGGAGAAATGATTGAAAAAATAGAGGCAGTAAATATGTTCATTCTCTACAGAGGAGTCATGAGGCAACAACAACAACAACAACAACAACAACAACAACAACAACAACAAACATATACCATCAATTTCTTTTTTAATTTTGACATATTAATGTGTCAAAATTAACAGTGATTGATACTATGATGGAAGAGTATTAAATTTAGAAGGAAACAGGGACCATCAAATGTCATGTAAGTATGCTAATGAGCACAAATTGACTTAGGAAAGCATAAATTGAAGTTATCTATATTTTATTGTATTTTGTTCTAAATTGTTAAATATGTACAAAATTGTATATTTTTTTAAAATTTGGTTCAGTCCACAAATGCATCAAAATGGGCCATACCACTAATATTTTTAATGGAGACATGCAATCACTCAGTAACTCCCAGGCTAAGTCTAAATTGCGGAATACTTTCCTATCTGCACTGGTTCAGGAAGTCACTTACTGGGAGCTTAATATACTGTTGAAATAAGTGCACTGCCTTCTATCTGTCTCTATTTCTCTGTCACTATCTCTCCATCCCCACCCTATCTCCACCCACATTATAAGGCTACACAGACAAAACACACACACACACATTGTTGATACGCAGAACACATATCCATATGTATGTTTTGGGTACGCAACACATTTGAGAGCAGGAATATTTACATTCTATTTTACCCTTAATACCTAGGACAGTGCTTGGTATATATATTAGGTTCTTGTAAAGTTTTAAGCTTAATAATTTTCTACCCTTCTTTCTTTCCTTCCTTCCTTCCTTCCTTCCTTCCTTCCTTCCTTCCTCCCTTCCTTCCTTCTTTCTTCCTTCCTTCCTCCCTCCCTCCCTTCCTTCCTCCCTCTCTCCCTTCTTTCATTCTTTTTTTAAATTTTCTTTCTTTCTCTCTCTCTGAGTGTCTCTATTTCTCTCTGTCTCCCTTCCCTCCCATCCCTCTCTTGAAATATACTTTTAGAAATAAACTTTAAGAGGTGGAGCCAAGATGGAGTAATAAAAACAGGAACTTACTTTATCTTATTGCCCAATTACCTCCAACATCTGTAAAAATAATTGAAAACAAATTTTAGAGCTATAGAACCCACAAAAGTACAGAGTCAAACAAGTCTCCTGCTACAGGGATCCAGGCAAGTTGATAGGAAAGGTCTATCACACAGGGTGGGAATGGATCACAGGCCCAAGATGGCTGTGCCAGCACAGACCAGCAGTAAAGAATGGCCAGAGCAAATATCAGGGGACTGAGTTACTGCCAGCTATGGTTGTTTTCACACTTCTCAACCTATAAATACGAAAGAGAGAGTAAAAGGTCCATGGGGAAACCCTGTTGGATGTGGTTGAGAAAAGAGTGTGGTATGGCCACTGCATATGGCGAGGCAGAGGTGGAGGTGGCTGAGGTAATGGCTGCTTATGGAGCTCCAGGTTCTAAGATGTTTGTGGAACAAGCAACAAATAAGAGGTCGATTGCAGGAATCTCTTTGCTGCCACTGAAGCAGGATTCTCTTGCCTTACCCTGTGTGGATCTTGGTCACAGTTTTGGGTGGTGGTCATGTGTGAGGAGTGCTGGTGTGGCAGAGCTGGGCTGGTTATGGAGAGGGTATCCTCCTCACAGTTCTAAGGCAGGTACTCAGAAGAAGCTCTGACAACAGCTGTACAAAACTCGAGAAATTTGGGACACAACATGCTCAATTTTGAAAGCAGAGTTCTACCATGGCAAAGAGCTTAAAGGCTGAGTATTTGATTGGGGAAAATGAGCAAGCAGAAGAGGAGAAATAAGATCATAAAATCTTTATTTTGTGACAAAGAGGACCAAAAAAGAGAAAGAAGAAGACAAGAAAGTCAAAACTACTGCATCAAAAGTATTCAGGAAAAATATGAATCGGTCTCAGGCCATGGAGGTGTTCTAGAAGGATTTTGAAAATCAAGTAATAGATATAGAGGAAAAACTTGGAAGAGAAATTAGAGTTATGCAATAAAATCAAGAAAAATAGCTTACTAAGAGAAACCTAAAAAATACTTAAGAAAATAACACCTTAAAAATACACTAACTGAAAAGACAAATGAAGTATAAAAAGTCAATGATGAGAAGGAGGCCTTTAAAAACATAATCGTTCAAATGGAAAAGTAAGTCCAAAAGCACACTAAACAAAATAATTCTTTCAGAATTACAATGGAGCAAACTGAAGCTAATGACTTTATAAGAAATCAAGCTATTATAAAACAGATGCAAATGAATGAAAAATTAGAAGACAATGCAAAATATCTCATAAGAAAAACAACTGACCTGAAAAATAGATCCAGGAGGGATAATTAAAAAAAATATTGTTCTACCTGAAAACCATGAGGAAAAAAAAATAAGTCTACATATGATCTCTCAAGAAGTGATAAAGGCAAACTGCCCTGATATTCTAGCAACAAAGGGTAAAATAGAATTTGAAAGAATCCACCAATCACCTTTTGAGAAAGATTCCTCAAAAGTAAACTCCTAGGAATATCATAGCCAAATTCCAGACTTCCAAGATCAAGCAGAAAATATTACAAGAAGTAAGGAAGAAATAAAGTATTGCACAATCACAATCAGATTAACACAAGATCTAGAAGTTTCTACAATAATGTATCAAAGAGCTTGGAATATAATATTCCTGATGTCAAAGGAAAGAGGGTTAAAACCAGGAATCATCTACCAAACAAAACTAAGTATAATACTTCAGGGGAAAAATATGGATATTCAATGAAATAGAGGACTTTGAATCACTCTTGATGAAAAGAAAAAAGTTGAATAGAACATTTGACTTTCAAATACAAGAATCAAGAGAGGCATGAAAAGGTAAACAGGAATGAGTAATCATAAAGAACTTATAAAATTTAAACTACTTATTTTCCTACATGGAAAAATTATATTTGTAACTCATGAGATTTTTTTCAGTATTAGGATAGTTGAAGAGAATACATATACACCCACACACAGACTTAAGCATATATTTGTATGTCTATGTGCACATATGAATGCATATATTTATGTAGATATGCATGTGTGTATATATGAGTAAGTGTATGTGTTTGTGTGTATGCATACAAAGAGGGAACAGGGTGAGTTGAATAAAAGGGATGATATAAAAATACAATTAATTGCTAAGAGAAATATATTGGGAGAAGGAGAAAGAGGGGGATATAAAAAGGTAACTTATCTGACATAAAAGAGGTAAGGAAAAGCTTTTACACTGGAGGGAAAGAGCATGGAGCTAAAAGTAACGAGTCAACCTTACTCTCATTGGATCTGGCTTAAGGAGGGAATAACATCCACATTCAATTGAATATCTTATCCTACAGGAAAGTAGAGGGAAGGGGATAAGATGAGGAGATAGTACCAGGAAGGGCAGATTGTGGAAGAGAAACTCAGAATCAAGCACATTTGCAAAGGGATAAGGTCAAAGGAGAAAATATATTAAAATGTGGGTGGGATAGAATGGAGGGAAATATGGTTAGTTTTTCACAATATGACTACTTTGGAAACCTTTTGGATAGCTACAGTTGTATAACTTATATTGAATTGCTTGTCTTCACAGTGGGGGTATGAGAGGAAGGAATATGAGTGAGATATCTTGAACTTAAAGTTTTAAAAACATGTTTAAAATTTATTTTAAATGTAACCAGGAAATAAGACATACAGACAATGGAGTATAGAAATCCATTTTGCCAAATAAGAAAGTAAGGCCCAAGAGGATAAGGAAGGGATGAGGAAATATAACAAAGGACACACTGGGGGAAGGTGTGTTCAGTATGCCTACCATCTTGGGCTGGGGACAAGGAAGCAATGTGGAGAAAATTTGCAACTCAAAATCTTGTGGGAATCAATGTTGAAAACTAAAAATAAATGAAATCCTGGGGAAAAAGAAATAGATTTTAATAGCTCACATCATATACCCAAAGCACCTCTAAATATAAACACACACACACACGTACACACACACACATATATGTATATATATATGAATGACATTGATTCAAAAATATAACATAAACAAATTAGAGGAACAAAGAAACACAGCTTGTAAAATAACAACCTGTGCTTAGTAATTATTTCCTGAAATAAATTGAAAAGGGAAAAATTTATACATAAAGAAGAGATAGAATTAAAGCAAATGAAAGGGACAATGTAGACTGTATAAAATTGAAAAAACACTATGTTAAAAAATGTAACTAAAATTAGAAGGGGAATTCCAGGGGCGGAGCCAAGATGGCAGCGTAGAAGCAGCAGCATCCCACAGCTCCCATGCAGCCACCCTAAACACCCATAAAAATGTGATGCTGGACAAATTCTAGGACTCTCAAACTCAAAAAACACAGAAAACACATCTCATGTGGAAGGTAGCCTGGCAGCCGGAGATCATCACTGTAGGACTCAAACCAAAACCCACCCAGCTTGTAACCACAACTCAGCCAGGACCCTGGGCAGCAGTAAGGAGCCAAGCCCAGCTGCAGCCAGTATACAAGAAAAAAAGAGTTACATCCTCCAGCAACTCCACATCTATCAAGCTGTGAAAAATAGGGATTAAAGAAAGTTGTGAAAAATAGGAATTAGAGAAAGGCAGCTGGCTGGAGGGGCTCATCCCAGGCTGGGAGCTGAGACCAGCCCAGCCTGAAACTCCCATGTGGCCAGGCTCCAAGGAGCCCTGGAGGAGTAGAGCCTCACAAGCCACAGCTGAGTCTATTTCAGAGAAGATCTAAAGCACCTGGAACAATCATCATAAGCCAGGATTAAAGGTCAGTGAAAGTGAGTGAAGTTTTCAAGCTAAATTGGGGGGAGGAAAAGCAGTTTGGCCAATCTACAGCCAGGGCAAGGAAGCAGTGGGGGAAGGGCAGAAAGTTCTGTAACCGCAGGCAGCCCCCACTGGGCTGCTTCAGAGCTCTTGGCCTGCAGACTCTTCAGGAGGGAGGGCTGAATCTATTGATCAGGGCCAAGTCCTCTTGCCTTGAGCAGCCTGGATCCGGATCGTGGTCTTGGGTGGTGGTCCCGGGGTGCACTTACAGCAAGCCAAACCTGGGGGGACTTGCAACACCCACCTAATAGCTCCAGCAGCTGGAAAACCCCAGTGATTTGGAACAGAGCTTTCCCACCTGGAAGCAGAGTTTCACAGAGCTAAAAAAAAAAACCAAGCCAATTAATTGACTGGCCAACATGAGGAAAAGGAAGCAAAATAAGAACAGCAATAAAACTGAAGAATCCTTTTTTGTGGACAAAAAGGATCAAAGGATGGAATGGGAGGAAGACAGCCCTGAACTCAGAACTCCCACACCAAATGCTACCAAGACAATTGAAGAATGCCTAGAGGTGATAGATCAACTGAAAAGGGACTTTGAAAAACAAATTAGAGAATTGAAGGAAAATATTGGGAAGACAAATGAGAATGATGCGAGAAAATCATGAAAGAGGGTCAACAACCTGACTGAAGAACACAACACTTTAAAAAATAGATTAAAACAAATGGCAAAAGAGGCCCAGAAAGCCAGTGAGGAGAAGAATGCCGTAAAGAGTCAAATTTGCCAGATGGAAAAAAATCTCAAAAGCATTCTGAAAAGAATAATTCCTTCAGAAATGGAGTGGAGCAAGTGGAAGCTAATAACTTTATGAGAAACCAAGATACTATTAAACAGTTACAAAGAAATGAAAAAAATAGAAAGCAATGTCAAATATCTCCTTGAAAAAAACAGTGACCTGGAAAATAGATCCAGGAGAGAGACAATTTGAAAATTATTGGTCTACCTGAAACCCATGAGTGGAAAAAGAACTTGGAAATCTTCCTTCAAGAAATCCTCAAAGGAAATTGCCCTGATGTTTTAGAATCAGAGGGCAATATGGAACTTGAAAGAATTCACCAATCACCTCTTCAAAAAGATCCCCAAAAGGAAACTCCTAGAAATGTTATTGCCAGGTTCCAGAATACCCAGTTAAAGGAGAAAATATTATAGTCTTCTGAGAGAAAACCATTTGAATACTGCAGAAGCACTATGAGGATAACCCAGGATCTGGCAGCTTCTACACTGAGGGATAGAAGGGCCTGGAATATGATATTTCAAAGGTTAAGGGAGGTGGGATTAAAACCAAGAATCAACTACCCAGCAAATTGAGCATATTTTTCCAGGGGAAAATATGGGCATTCAATGAGGTGGAGGACTTTCAAGGTTTCTTGCTGAAAAAACCAGAATTGAACAGAATATTCCACAATTAAACACAAAAAGCATGAGAAGTTAAACATGGGAAAGAAATAATAAGGAACTTGTCAAATTTGAATTATTTACATGTCAATATGGAAAAACGATAATAGTAACTTATGAAATTTTCTTAGTATGAGGATAGGGGAAGGGTATACAAATGTATATATAAGTATACTTACACATCGGTCTAAATAGGAGGGTATATATGCATATGAATACATAGCTGAGCATGTGTGTATATATGTATATAGAGGTTATAGGATCAATTGAATAAGAAGGGATGATACTTTAAAAGGCAATATTCTGAGGTGGGAGAGGACTAGAATTAGAGGAGACAGGGAGAGATATAATGTGGTCAATCCTCCTGTATTGAAGAGGCAATAAATAGCTGTTACAATTTTACTTTCAATTACTCTCAATGAATTTGGCTTAGGGAAGAAATTGCATAAACTCACAGCTGGGAATCATGCCACACAAGAGAGTAGGGGGCGTGGGGATAAGAGAGGGGATGATGGAGGGGAGGGCAGGGTCTGGGGGAGGGATGCTGGAAGCACACACTTCAAGAAAGGGACAGGGACAGGATAAAGAACAGAACAAGGGGTGGAGGGATAGGAAGGAGAGACATTTGATCACTGTCACAATATGTCCACTTTGAAGATGTCCTGTATAATCACACATCCACAGCCTGTATTGAATTGATTGTCCTTCCAGTGGGGAAGGCTGATAATGGAGGAATTGTAAGAATCTAGAATTCAAAGCTCTGCATTACTGGCAACTAGGAGTTAAGATATACAGGGGCTGGGGAAGGGAGACCCTCCTTGCCTTACCAGGAAGTAAGAGTGCAGCGCAGGGGAGGTTCTTTACAGTAGGATTGCTGTTTTAGGGTTGGGGTAGGGGAATGATGGGGAGAAAATTTGTAATTCAAAGATCTCATGAAAATGAGTGATGTAATCAAGAAAACAAATAAAAAATATTTTTAAACTCAAAAAAAGAAGTACTCAAAATCCAAATTGCCAAAAGCCACGTTTACTTTTTATAGGGGGAAAGCAAGATAATTGTGATTAAATGACTTGTCCAAGGTCACACAACTAGTAAGTATGCTAAGTGCCTAGGTCTGTATCTGAACTCAGGTCTTCATGACTCAAGGGTCAGTATTCTATTTACTGTGCCACCTAGCTGCCCCAAAAAGCCATGTTTAAAAAGTTGTATATAACCAATAAGTAGAAAATTCATATTAAATGCAAACATTTTAAAATTTTATTTATAGTTAAAACTATTCATTTCTATAACATTTTGAGTTACATATTTTCTCACCATCTTTCCTCTACCCCTACCCCAAAACAGCAATCCTTGAATACTGCCTCCTCAGATCTCCTCTCTACTATATACACTCCTATCCCTCCTCCACCTTTTGAATAGGACAAGATAGATCTCCATATCCCAATATATGTATATCTTTTTTCCCCAGTTTCATGTAAAATTATAATGAATAAAAAATAAAATAATAACAATAACAATAACAACAATAATAATATATTTTAAATATTTGATTTTCAAACTTAGAATTCCAGATTCTTTCAGTTATTCCCTCGTCACACCCCCCTACTGGGAAGATAAGCAATTCAATACAGGCTGTACATGTGCAGTGACACAAAACGTTTCCATAGTGGATATATTAAGTAAGATTGATTGAATTTCCCTCCATCCTATCCTGGCTCCCACTTATTCTATTTTCTACTTTGACAAAGCACCTTTTCAAAAGTGTGTTCTTCTAACTACTCTACCACCCAATCTGTCCTCCCTTCTATTATTCCTCCCTCTTATCCCCTTCTACTTTCTATCTATCTATCTACTATCTATCCAACTTTCCTGTAGGATAAAACACCGAACTTAGTGTGTATGTTATCCCTCCTTAAGCCAAATTCAATGAAAAGGCCTCCCCTTGGAATAAACTGAGGTTTGCTGGAAATCAAGGGGTGGAAGGTTTGTGTGGTTGTCTAAGAACTTTATTTGGAGACTAAAGTTAATGGTTGCCCCATGGGTTCTTTAGCTCTAAAATTTGTTTAGAGTCATATTTTTAGGTATTTGAGGTGGTTATTGGGGCAGCTCACTGAATTTTCCTGCTTCTATGCCACTGTCCCTTTTAAATACAACTCTTGAGATCGCACACCACACAGATTACATTGGATAGATGAGAAAACAGGAAGGTAACAAATAATAGAGGAAGTTTGAGAAATAGGCAGATTAAGGCATTATTGGGAATTACAGAAATCAGTACAACATTTCTTTAAAGCAAACTGGAATTATGCCCCAAAATTCATTAAATTCTGTTCCTTCTTTGATTTTTGATACTTTTACTAGGCTATGCTTCAATGAATTTGAGAGAGAGAGAGAGAGAGAGAGAGAGAGAGAGAGAGAGATAGAGAGAGACAGAGAGAGAGAGAGAGAGAGAGAGAATGGGACTTATTTGTAGAAAATTATTTAAAGTAGCTCTTCTTGTGGTGTCAAGCAACTAAAACCTGTGGTGTTATGTACCACATTTTTATTACTTGCAGAAAGATAGTGGCTAAAACAATATTGGTTTAGATTACAGGCTAATTTATGAAAAATCATGACTATGAATAATTTTATGAGATAATAAAACAAAGAAAAGCAGAGGAAGTAAAATTGAAGAATGCTTCACAAGATAACTAGTCAAACTAAAGGTATGTTTGGGAATATCACAACACACAGAAGAAGAATGGGAATAAATATCCCTGAAGATTATGGTAACAACTTTATTTAACCATCAAAGTGTGGACTATAGCATCACCATCCTGTATGTGCTTACATGAGAATTACAAATTGACTAAATAATAGAAGGGAAATAATCAATTTGGACCATGTGTAACTAGGAAAAGGTGCAATTGTAACAGAAGTGATGAATTTATTAGGACAACAAAAAGATCACTAAAACCTCACAATGTCTAATCTCTATGCTTTCTCTCAATTATTTTGAAATATGTTTGGAAGTAATCTTTATTAAAGAGAGTGCATCCTCAATAAGTATAGTACCAAAGAATAAGCCGATTTTCAAAAGTATAGGAGCAAATATTGATTTTGCAACTAATTCAAAGATGTAAAACTTATAAAATGTCATTGTACTCAATTGTATAGTCTATAAAAATAATTTTGTTGGACAGAAGAAAGTCTTGCCTCAAAGATTGTTTTCCATTGTCACCCATCTACACATTAAATATATTCAAGATTCCAAGTAATACATACAAAATTTTCAGTGAAATTCTGATTAGTGAAGCTAAACTGAAAAATAATCATTAATAGTGAATGTAAGCTCTCCAAATTGTTAGAGTCCTAATTGATGAGAGGTTTTTTGTTTGTTTGTTTTCTGTGTAAGTTTCCTCAAATGTTCTGGCTTGGAGATGATCTTATCCTCGATTCAAACTCTGAAACTGCAATGCCTACTGGAATCATTCTGTAACCACTCAAAATTGTTTGCCCTGATTATCTTTACAAGTAAATCTAAGTGGATAAAAAGGGCCTATTTCCAAGTCTATAAATGCATTAGAATGGAAATTTTATATGGACTATTGATTACTGAGTATTTATGGAAGACACAAAACAATGATGAACTTCACTCTTGAATTATACTGTGATAATATTTTTAAGGATTATTATCTTTAAGGAGAAGAACTAGACCTCTGATTTCATTTGTATAGGTGGCTTCCAACTAAAGAAAGCTTTCTAAAATGTTGATTGGCATAATCCCTGAAGATAGCCTAAATAATTTCCAAAGGCACCAGGAAGTTAAGCAATCTAGAAGTCATACAACCAGTATATATAAGAAGTATATATTGTGGGGCGGCTAGGTGGCACAGTGAATAGAGTGTCAACCCTGGAGTCAGGATGACCTGAATTCAAATCTGGCCTCAGACACTTGATACACTTACTAGCTGTGTGACTTTGGGCAACTTACTTAACCCCAATTGCCCTCCAAGAAGCAAAAAAAAAAGTATATATTGAATACAGGACTCCTTGGTTTCAAAACCAATTTTATTCCTAGACCAGCAAATAGATAGATAGATGTATAGATAGATGATACATAATATAGTGATGTCATATCTATCTTTCATCTACCTACCTACCTATCTGTATTTCTATCTATCTATCTGTCTATCTATCTATCTATCTATCTATCTATCTATCTATCTATCTATCTATCTATCTATCTATCTATTTATCATCTATCTATCTCTTTATCTATCTGTCTGTCTATCTCACCATGTACATATTGCTGTTATGCTTTATGTTAATATAGAGAAAAATAAATTATATACATATTCCTATTGCTATATTTTAGCTATATTTACCTTGCTCTTTTTCTATTTTTGAGTCATTCAGTCATGTCACTAAGAGTCAGACACCGGAGCCCACCAATGCTGTCCATGGGGTTTTCTTCACCATTTCCTTCTACAGTGGATAAAGGGAAAGAGAGCTTAAGTAACTTGAACAGAATCACACAGCTAGTAAAGGACTGAGGCCAAAATTGATGTAGGCTCTTCCAGGATTCTATCTGTTGAGACACTTACTTGTCTCTTATAGCTGAACTGAAATTATAGCTACAGCTAAAATATAATGATACATATATAAATGTATTGGTGTTTAACACACATAAGCACATGTAATATGCACATGTAATATACACACATGTACATATGTGTATGCATTCATATAAAATGTTATTATGCATATGCATACAATGGATGAAAATATATGTACATGTAGCTTTTGTTAAAAAATATATCATATACAGATCTGTATAAGCACATGTGTATATGTGTGCCATGCATGTGTATTCATGTGTATGTGTTTATGTACATGTACACATAAATGTAATGGGGTTGAGGTGAGAGTTATAAGAAAGAAAGGAAGACTTGAAAAAGTTAATCTAAGCATCTCATGAGCTCATTAAAAAATAACAAACAACAAAAATTGACCCAATATACTATCGCATGATAATAAGGCATTGAATAATAGTCTCCACAAAAGGTATTATATACAAACACATGTATAAGCCCACATGCATACACACATATATATGACTTATGTTACAAAGTATTTTAGTTAATGATATAGAAAGAGCACAAATATATATATATATATTGTATTTACATCACTCAAATGCTGCATACTTAATAGATGATATCATAGATCTCCTTTTACCTGATTTCACACACACATACACACACATATACAATTTACAGTTTTCTTTTATTTCCGTATTTGTCATTAAATTTGATTTTTTTAAAATTCCCAAGTAACATTTGATATATGTCAGGAAGTTATAATGTTAATTTGAGAAGCCAAGTATACTTCTAGAAAACATTCAAGGTAATCTATAAAACTAAATCTAAAAATAGAGAATTATGAAACATAGGTCTCCAGGATTATTTCAATGTATTATTTTTAACATTAAGAAAATTCCAATATTTAAACTCCATGAAGAGGAGGGGTGAGCGAAATCCTTTTTGAGAATTCCTCTATTATTGAGTGTCTCCTATCAATTTCTCTGGCATATATTCATTTGTTATTAATGACTGTAAATTGGAAATGTTATGGGACCATTCCCTTAAAGCTTCTAAATTTGTAGTTTGTGATTCAGCAACAGATATTTTGATTTCATTGTTGTGTTTCTTCTCACTTTATTTAATTAACTTATTGACAACCTCATCTACCGATTTTTTTTTTAGAAATGAGCAGAGCATGATTAAAAAAGAAAGGAAAAAATTTCAATAAGGTGGAAGAAAGCATGCTGATTTAATTCAACGAAGCAGCATAATTTGCATATAATTATTAGTCTACATTAATCTAATTATTGAATATTTTTAAACTATGTAAGAAGTGATTATTATTTAAAAACATTTATTTTTGAAAACTTTTTGTCTTTCTATGTATTTTATACTTTTATTATCCTTTATTCACTACAAAATACGTTTTAATTACATGTGTGCAGACACCTATATATACAATTACATAAAGTAAGTGAAAAATACTATATGCAAATAAGTGTGCCTGGATTCTTATTAATGAATTTGATACCTATAGGAACATATATTCACACAATTTCCTCCATTAGAGATTTTAAAAAATATAGGGCCATAAAGTCCATTTGAGTATGAATGATTCCTAAACCATTTCTCTAGGAGTCAGTGTGAAAAATAGTCAATAAGAAAATCTTACACAAATGTGGAAGGAACAAATCTATGCTTACACCTTTCTTATAAGAAATACATTGAACTAAATTCTAAAGTTATAATATTTTCTTATATATTTTCACTCATTATCCACAAAGGGTTTTTATGGTCCCAGGACACTCTATTGCTACTAATACTTATATTATTAATAGGTCTCTTATTTTATTTTACATCACAATCCAAAATATCAGCTAAGGCAAACATAATATCTCTCCTCTTCTGTTTCCATTCCTAGAGATATGTATTAGAGGCCCAGAAAAACGATCATGGCCATAGGGCAATACTTTCATAACTAGCATTTTCCAAGGATAATATTGCTCTTGTCCCTGACTATGCATTCCTACAGTCGACAAGAGATTATATTCTGTGTAGGACTCCCAGAGTACACTCTGCTTGAGATGAAAACCAAACCAAACAGAACAAAACACACAAACAAGTAATTCATGTATGTAACAGATTTGCCTCATTCACTTGTCTCTCAGGAAGACTCAGAGAGTTTCCATGATAGGGACCTGGGAATGGTCAATAGAACTATGAGTTGCAACTCTTGCTTACACAATTGATCTAATCAATATTCTAGAATTATAGCTAGCAAAACTGGAGAGCCACAATCTTTCACAGAACCACTTTCTTCTTGATTCTCTCTAGATATTCATAATGCTAGTTTTTCTTTGTTCTTCTCCTAAGAGTCTCACTTCTTATTATTTCCTTTTCTAGTTCTTTATCTAGACCACATGTATGTCGCCCAAGACTCTGCCATAGTCTCTCTTATTTTTTTTTCCTTCCACCATTTTGCTTGGTGATTTCATCAGCTCCCACAGAATCAATAATTTTATCTTTCCATAATATTTCTAAATATATTTATCCAACTTCAAGTCTTATCTGAGTAGGTCTCATATTATCCACTGCCTTTGTGGCATCTTGAATTAGATGTCCTGTAGATATCACAAATTGAAATTGATATCTCCCAAAATCTCTCTTCTTCCAAATTCTCTTATTTTGTGGAGGAAACCATCCTCC
>CM053601.1:43694054-43700296 GCA_028646575.1 Pseudocheirus occidentalis
GTCCCAGGGCAAAGAGGAATACTGGGAACAACAGAGCTTTCAGATACAGTGGAGTGGGAGCACCCTCACATTCTAGGACAGAGAAAGAGTTCCTTTCAAAGATCAGAACACAATCCAGGAGAGTAGTAATCACACCTCTCATTAGATCATACAACCTTAGAACTGAAAACTTGACCAAACCCATTGGGAGACAGAGTGTGGCAGATTCACAGCCCAGGAAAGTGCCCATGTAAGTCTGGGGAGGAAGAGTGCAGAGCATGGGGTGTCTGCACCAGCATGGACCTGAGATCATACTACTGTGGAGTGAGAAGCCCCAGCCAGTAGACTTACCCACTCAAAGGGCAGGTTGCACAGAGGATTGGTCAGAGTTGGGTAAGAGAAAGAGGAAGGCCCACAGCAGAAACAGCAGCTTCTCCTGGGAGAAGCACCCCATAGCCTGGATGTTTGCAAATACCCTACCTTATCTTCCACAAGCGAAAATGGAGGAATAAACTCTATCTTTGCTGACTACCCCACCTGACCCAGAAAACTCAGAGATAAGTGTCCCATGCAGAGTAAAATACTGAATTAGTGAAAACAGCCTCAGTCTTGGGAGACGTTGAGGAAGTATGTGACTGAGGCTGTGCTGAACTTGAAATGAAAGTGAAAGGTGTCCCAAGAAGTCCCATCTCAGCTGACCAGCAAGACATTCCTAAGACTAGGGGAGTGAGTCTGCACGCACTAACCTCACAAGTCCAGGTATGCTTTAGCACCTCCAGAGGAATGTGCAGACAGAGGAACTGATCGCTGCCATCTTCTGAGCCTGCCTGAACTTTAGCCCATGGGAAAAGAGGTGGAAACCTGAAGTGGACAGACCAACCCTCCCCAACAGGTTACTCTGTAAGTCTCAGGATAACTAAAGGGAAACACTGAGAATTCTGCCCTTGGCCTCAGTCTGGATACTCAGAAGTTACAGCACACAAAGTTAACAAGCAATACACTAAAGCCCAGCCTGAGAACCATGGTACATGTGTACCCCAGAAGCAGAAATTCACTTGAAAAATTAAATACATAAGCAATCACAATGGGCAAGAAAGAATCTGTGAAATCAAGAACAATGTGATCCTATTATAGTGAGCAAATACAATTGCATTCAGTAGACAACATGGACTCTATACTCATACCTGAGACCACAAAAGAAATATGAACTGATCTCAAGCCCAAAAACATTGTTTGAGGAGCTCAAGAAAGATTTTAATGAAATATTTCACATCACCTTCTATTTTGTCATTTGGATCTGTTTAATAGTATCTTCATTTATCTTAAAGCCATTAGCTTCCATTTGCTCCAGTCTAATTCAGATGAAATTATTCTTTACAGTGTGCTTTTGAGATTCTTTTCCCATCCATCAAATTAGGCTTTTTAAGGCATTCTTCTCCTCATTGCCTTTTTGGGCTCTTTTGCCATTTGAGTTAATCTGCTTTTAAGGTGTTATTTTCTTTAGTCAGGTTGTTGACTATCTTTTCATGATTTTCTTGAATCATTTTCATTTCTCTTCCTGATGTTTCCTCCACTTCTCTTACTTGATTTTCAAAATCTTTCTTGAGCTTCTCCATAGCCTATAACCACTTCATATTTTTTTCTTGGACATTTTTGGTGCAGGACTTCTGACTGTGTTTTAATCCTACCCTTCCATACTTTGATGATTTTTTCCCCAAAAAAGATATCTAAAGTTGGATGGCTGTGTTTGCTTTGATTACTTTGCTTGCTCATGTTACCAGTCAATTGCTTGACTTTTGGACTCTTTGCCACAATAGAAATCTACTTCCAGAGGGGGAGACTTTCTTTGAAATCACTGGAGTATTTGTAGTGGCTGGAAATATTAGGAGGCCCCATCTCTACAGCCCTCACCAGCTTTGGCTCACTGGTCACACACCTCAGAACGACAACGCAAGACCACTATCCTGATCTAGGAAGGTTAAGGCAAGAGGACTTAGCCTCTGAATTGTCACTTCACCCCCCTTGCAATCTACAGGCCAGAAGCTCTGAAGCAGCCACATGGGGGTGGCTCCAGAGCCACCAATTCCACCACTTCATGCTCTGGGAGCAGAAGCATTGACCCACTCCTCTGCCTACCTCCCACTCAGCTGAGTTCCACTGACTTTTTAGCTTATCTTCACTATTTATGGGTTGATAATTCTGGAAACCACAACACCATCACACCAATGATCCACTCTCCCATATGGTCCAGCTGGGCTGGACAGGCCACCCTAGGGCTAAAACTGTGGGTTCATGCTGGGCAGGGCTTGGCTCTTAGCTTACTGCAATGAACCATTCCTGTCCAGATGCTGGAGTTCCTTCAGTGGGAGATATGTTTCTCTGTCATTTTGTGGGTTATAGAGCTCAAAAATTTGTTTATAGTCATATTTTATAGGCATTTGAGGTGGTTATGGTGGGAGCCACAGAGTTTTCCTGTTTCTATGCTGACATCTTGAATCTGCCCCTAAGAAAGATTTTAAAAGCCAAACTGCAGAGTTAGAAGATAAGCTAAAATCTACAGTGATCAAATTAGTAAAAAAAAATCATTAAAGAAAACAAATCCTTAAAAAGAAAAATTGGTCAACTGGGACAAGAAGTTCGAAATATAACTGAAGAAAATACTTCCCTAAAAATGAAAACTGAGCATATGGAAAAGGAGCCTCAAAAGGAACAGAGGAAAAGAATTCATTAAATATTAGAATAAGTCAAATTGAAGCTAATTACTCTATGATGCATCAAGAGTCAGTCAAATAAAACATAATGATTGAAAATTTGAATAAAGCATAAAAATCTCACTGGAAAAAAACAACTGACATGGAGAACAGACCCAAGAAAGAGAACCTAAGAATTACTGTTCTACTGGAAAGCCATGATGAAAAATGCAGCATGGACAACATTTTCCAAGAGATTGTCAAAGAAAACTGTCCTGAGGTCCTACAATCAGATGATAAAATAGTTATTGACAAAATTCACTGGACTCTTGAAAGTCCAAATTGAAAACTCAAAGAAATATAAGAGCCAAATTCCAGAATTAACAGGTGAAGGAAAAAAAAATACTGCAAAGAGCCAAAAAGAAACAATTCAAATATCATGGAACTACAGTCAGGAATACACAAGATCTAGCAGCTTCTACATTTAAAGACTAGAGGGATTGGAAGGATGGAAGGCAATGATCATCATATGAACTTTGGTTCTGGTTCAAAGAGGGACCAATATAAGTTGAAGATTCTAACTTGAAAAGACAGAAAACTTCATTATAATAAAGGGAACTGAGGGAGGGAGAAGAGCAATGTATGAAATTTATTTTCATTGACTGTGTTCAAGAAGGTAATAGCATACTCCATTAAATACAAAAATCCATTGTGCCCTACAGACAGTAGGAGAGGTAAGGGGGGAATAAAAGGCCAGTGATTGGAGGGGAGGGTAATAATAGGAAGGTAAAAAGGTAGGAAAAAGGGGGGTCACAGAGAGGGAATACTGAGGGGGGCAGTGGACAAAAGGAAATCTCTTAACAAGGTGAAGGGAGAAGCATAAGCAGTGGTGGGAATAGGATGGAGGGAAAGACAAATATAGTAATGACAATGACGAATGTGAATGGAATGAACTCCCTCATAAAATGGAGGTGGATAGCAGAATGGATTAAAAACCACAGTCCTACATTGTTTCAAACAGGGGGGTATGCAAAGGGAAAAGGTAAGTCTGGAGTAGAATATACAATGCTTCAGTTAAGTTAAAAAAAACTGGTAGCAATAACTGGTAGTAATCCTTATCTCTGGTAAAGCAAAAACAAAAATAGATTTCACTAAAAGAGATAAAGAAGGAAACTATATCTGCTCAAAGGCACCATTGAGAATGAAGAACTATCATTACTTATCATATATGAACCAAATGGTATAGCATCCATACTCCTAGAGGAGTCAAGAGAATTAGGGGAAGAAATAGATAGCAAACCTATACCAGTGGGGGACCTCAAACTCCCGCTCTCTGAACTTGATAAATTTAACCTCTATATAAACAAGAAAGAAGGGAAGGAGGTGAAAAGAATTTTAGAGAGGCTAGACATGATAGATATCTGGAGATAGCTGAATGGGGGTAAAAAGGAATGTACCTTCTTCTCAGCAGTACATGGCACATACAAAAATAATCAATCATGTAGTAGAGCATAAAAACCTCACAATTAAGTTCAAAAAGGAAGAAGTATTAAATGCATCATTTTCAGATCATAATGCAACAAAAAGCACATGCAATAAGGGACCACGGAAAGACAGACTAAAAACTAATTGGAAACTAAATAATTTTATCCTAAAGAATGGATGGGTCCAACAAGAAATTAGAGAAACAATCAGTCACTTCATCGATAAGGATGACAATAATGAGATACAAAATACAAAAACTTGTGGGGTGCAACAAAGGCAGTTCTTAGGGGAAGTTTTATATCTCTGAATGCATACCTGGATAAATTAGAGAAAATGGAGGTCAACAAATTGGGAATGTAATTGAAAAAGTTAGAAAAAGAACATATTTAAAATCCCCAATTAAATACTAAATTAGAAATAGTGAAAAACCAAAGGACAGATTAATAGAATCGAAATTAAGAAAACTATTGAGCTAATAAATAAAGCTAAGAGCTGGTTTCATGAAAACAACAATATAATTGATAGATCTTTTGGCAATATGATTAAAAAAAGAAAACCAATTTACAAGTATCAAAAATGAAAAGGGTGAATGTATCTCCAACGAAGAGGAAATTAAAATAATAATTAGGAACTATTTTGCCCAATTGTATTCCCATAAATTTGGCAATCTTAGAGAAATGGATGAATTTTTACAAAAAATATAATTTGCCAAGATTAACTGAAGAGGAAGTAAATTGCTTAAATAACCCCATCTCAGAAAAAGAAAACAAAGAAGCTATCAGAAAAACCCCGAGGGGGAAAAAAGCCTCCAGTTCCAGATGGATTTGCCAGCAAATTCAATCAAACATTTAAAGAACAATTGCTTCCAATACTCTACAAGCTATCAGAGAAAAATTGGTGAAGAAGGAGTCCTACCAAATTCTTTTTATGACATATATATGGTACTAATACCTAAATCAGGAAGAGACATAATGGAAAAAGAAAACTGTAGACCAATTTCCCTCATGATTGTAGATTCAAAAATTTTAAATAAAATATTAGCAAAAAGAGAACAGAAACTTATCATAAGAATAATACACTTTGATCAGGTAGGATTTACTCCAGGAATGCAAGGGTGGTTCAATACGTAGGAAACCATCAGCATCATTAATCATACCAATATTAAGACTATCAGGAACCATATGATTATCTCAATAGATGCAGAAAAGGGTTTTGATGAAATGCAACAATATTAATTACTACTAAAAATGCTAGAAAGTCTAGGAATAAGTGGAGGTTTCCTTAAAATTATACATAGCATCAATTTAAAGCCATAAGCCAAAATTATATGTAATGGGGATAAACTAAAAGCATTTCCAATAAGTTTGGGTGAAACAAGGATGTCCACTACGACCTCTCTTTTTCACTGTTCTACTAGAAATGTTCGCAGTAAAAATTAGAGAAGAAAACAAAATTAAAGGAATCAAATTAGGGGAAGAAGTGACTAAGCTATCACTCTTTGCAGATGACATGATGAGAATTAGAGAATCCTAGAGAATTAATTTAAAAAAAAACTGCTTGACACAATAAATAAATTTGGCAAAGTTGCAGGATATAAAATAATCCCACATAAATCCTCAGCATTCCTATATATTTCTTTTTTTTAATTTTAATTTATTTTTTTGGTTATATCATTCATTTCCACAAGGTTTTGAGTTACAGATTTTCCACCTTTTTTGCCCCTACAAGGGGCAGCCCAGAACATTGATCCCACTCTAAGGACCCTCCCACAATCTGTTCCCTTTTATGCCCTCCTCCAACACCCTTCTAGCTTTCTAGCAGGGCAGGGAGGGGCTCTCTGCCCCCATCCCTGAATGTATTATTTCCCAGTTGCATTTGATTGTATAGCTTTAAATACTAGATTCTTGCAATTCCTCTCCTGTCACCCACTCCCACTGGGCGGAGCAGCAATTCAATACAGGCTGTACCTGTGTAATTACACAGGACATCTCCAAGGTGGGCAAATTGTGAGAGGCTAATTGTACGTCCTTCCTTCCTATCCTGCACTCCCCCCTTGTTTTGTTCTCTACCCTGTACCTGTCCCTTTAC
>CM053601.1:43700796-43747516 GCA_028646575.1 Pseudocheirus occidentalis
ATCAGTTCACAGCTCCACCAACAATGCATTAGAGTTCCAAATTTTCCACATCCTCTCCAACACTTGTCATTTCCCTATTTTGTCCTCTTAGCCAATCTGACTGGTGAGACGTGGTACCTCAAAGTTGTTTTGATTTGCATTTCTCAAATCAATAGTGTTTTAGAGCATTTTTCCATATGCTTAAACATATCTTTAATTTCTACCTCTGAAAATTGCTTGTTCATATCCTTTGCCCATTTATCAATTGGGGAATGACTTGTATTCTTATAAATTTTACTTAATTCCCTGTATATTTTAGAAATGAGGCCTTCATCAGAATCACTGGTTCTAAATATTCTCTCCCATTTCCCGACTTCCCCCTTAATCTTGGTTACACTGGTTTTGTTTGTACAGAAACTTTTCAGTTTAATGTAATCAAGATTATCTATTTTCCATTTTATAATGCTCTCCAACTCTTCTTTGGTCATAAAGGCTTCCCTACTCCATAAATATGATAGGTAAACTATTCCTTGCTTTCCCAGATTATTTATAGTATCAGACTTTATACTGAGATCATGCACCCATTTAGACTTGACTTTGGTGTGTAGCATTAGATGATGGTATATGCCCAGTTTATGCCATGCTATATTCCAATTTTCCCAGCTGTTTTGTCATATATTGAATTCTTAACCCCAAAACTGGGATCTTTGGGCTTATCAAATAGTATGTTACTATAGTCATTGACTATTGAGTCTTTTGTATCCAATCTATTCCAGCGACCCACTACTCTATTCCTTAGCCAGTACCAGGCAGTTCTGAAAACTGCTGCTTTAAAATAGAGATTAAAATCTGGCATGGCTAGGCCACCTTCCCTAACATTTCTTTTCATTATTTGCCTTGATATTCTGGACTTTTTGTTCTTCCAAATGAATTTTGTCACTATTTTTTCTAGTTTATAAAGTATTTTTAGTGGATCGAATGCTATGGCATTAAATATGTCATTTAATTTAGGTAAAATTGTCATTTTTATTATATTAGCTCTAACCAGCCATGAGCAATTGATATTTTTTCCAATTAGTGAGATCTGATTTTATGTGTGTGAAAAGTGTTTTCTAGTGGTGTTCATAAAGGTACTGGGTTTGTTTTGGCAGGTAGATTCCCAAATATTTTATAATGTCTACAGTAACTTTAATGGGGTTTCTCTTACTATCTCTTGCTGTTGGACTTCATTGGAAATATATAGGAATTCTGAGGATTTATGTGGGTTTATTTTATATCCTGCAAATTTGCTAAATTTATTTCTTGTCCCAAGAAGTTTTTTTTTACTTGAATCTCTAGGATTCTCCAAGTATATCATCATGTCATCTGCAAAGAGTGATAGCTTAGTCTCTTTTTGGCCAAATTTGATTCTTTTGTTTTCTTTTTCTTCTCTAATTGCTACTGATAACATTTCTAGTACCAGATTGAATGAGGGCTGATAGTGGACATCCTTGTTTCACCCCTGACTTATTGGAAATGCTTCTAGTTTATCCCCATTGCATATAATACTTGCTAATGGATTTAAGTAGATGCTACCTATTATTCTAAGGAAAACTCCATTTTTTTCTATACTTTCTCATATTTTTAATAGGAATGGATGCTGTATTTTGTCAAAGGATTTTTCTGCATCTACTGAAACAATCATATAGTTTCTGCTGGTTTTATTGTTGATATGATCAATGATACTGATGGTTTCCCTTATATTGATCCATCCTTGCATTCCTGGTATAAATCCAACTTGGTCAAAATGTATTATTCTAGTTATAAGTTACCATAGTCTTTTTGTTAAAATTTTATTTAAGATTTTTGCATCTATATTTATGAGGGAGATTGGTCTATAATTTTCTTTCTCTGTTCTGTCTCTTCCTGATTTAGGTATCAGTACCATATTTGTGTCATAAAAAGAATTTGGAAGGACTCCTTCCTCACCAATTGTCCCACATAGTTTGTAGAGTATTGAAATCAACTAATCTTTAGATGTTTGATAGAATTCACTAGTAAATTCATCTGGCCCTTGGGATTTTTTCCTAGGTAATCCTCTGATAGCTTTTTCAATTTCTTTTTTTGAGAGGGATTTGTTTAAGTAATTTACTTCCTCTTCAGTTAGCCTGTGCAACTTATATTTTTGTAGATATACATCCATTTCACTAAGATTATCAAATTTATGTGCATACAGTTGGACTAAATAGTTCCTAATTATTGTTTTAAGTTCATCTTCATTGGAGGTACATTCACCCTTTTCATTTTTGAGTCTTCATTTCTTATAGTGCAATTTCTTTAACTATTCCCCAATTGATCGGCATCCCCTTAATTTCTAATAATTTGCTCCAGAAAAAAGAGGATCCATAAATATTTTTGAACATATAGATCCTTTCCTTTTTTCTCTTTTGCAACGCACACCTAATAGTGACATTTGTAGGTCAAAGGGTACACATGAATTTATAGCCCTTTGGACATGGCTCCAAAATGTTCCACAGGATGGATCAGTCAGTTCATACATCCACCAGCAGTGCTTTAATAATACATTTTTTCCAATCCCTTCCATAATTTGTCATTTACTTTTTCTGTTGTATTTTTTCAATCTCATAAATATGAGGTAATAACTGGGAATTGTTTTAATTTTCAACTCTTCAATCTAGTTCAAACGTTTTTGTTCTTATGACTATAGAGCGCTTTGAAAAGTGTTCATATCTTGTCATCATTTATTAAATGGGCAATGGTTCTTATTTTTATAAATGTAACTCTATTCTCTATATATTTCAGAAATAAGGTCTTTTACAGAGCAACATTCTTCATTTTTTTTCACAGTTACTATTCCTAATTTCATTTTCCTCCATCCTACTGCTCTTGGTTATTCTAATCTGTCTCTTTTCACCCTACCCCTGCTCAAAAGTACTCTGCTTTGGAATGTCTCCCCCCCACGCCCAATTTTACCTCCCTTCTATTATTCCATTCCTAATTTTCTGTAGGGCAAGACAGATTTCTATACCCAAATGAATGCGTATTTTATTCCCCCTTCAAGTCAATTCTTATGAGAGTAAGGTTCACTTACTTCCTCTCATCTACCCCCTTTTCCTCTCCAATTTTTTCTTACCTCACTTATGTAACATAATTTACCCCAATTTACATCTCTGTTTCTCTTTCTCCAAGTACATTCTTCTCTCACACATTAATTTTCTTTTTAGATATTATCCCTTAATATTCATTATACAACTTTGTCCTGTATATATATATATATATATATACTCCTTCTTACTACTCAAATAATGAGAAAACTCTCATGATATCATCTTCCCATGTAGGAATATAAATATTTTAACCGTATTAAGTCCCTTATGACTTCCTTTCCTGTTTATATTTTCATGTTTCTCTTGAGTCCTGTGTATGAAAGTCAAATTTTCTATTCATCTCTTATATTTTCATCAAGAATTATTGAAAGTCCTCTGACTCATTCAATATCCATTATTTCCACTGAAGTATTATAATTCATTTTTTTCTTGGAACATGATTCTTTGTTTGTAATTCTAGCTCTTTTTGCCTTCCAGAAAATCATATTCCAAACCTGGGTATCCTTCATTGTAGAAGCTGAATTATCGTGTGTTATACTTACTGTGGCTCCATTATACTTAGATTGCTTCTTTCTGTCTGTTTGCAATATTTTCTCCATTATCTAGGAACCCTATAATTTACCAAAAATATTCCTAGGAGTTTTCATTTGGGGGGGTCCCATTCAGGAGGTACTTAGTTGATTAATTCCATTTCTATTTCACCCTCTAATTCTAGAATATCAGTATACTTTTCCTTGATAATTTCTTGAAAGATGATGCCCATACTCTATTTTTAATGATGGCTTTCATGAAGTCCAGTTTTTCATATTGTCTCTACTGGATTCATTTTAAAAGTTAGATGCTTTAAATAAAAGATACTTCACACTGTTTTCCATTTTTTAAATTTTAATTGTTTATTGATTTCTCATAAAGTCATTAGGCTCTATTTACCCTATTATAAAGTTTAAGCAATTATTTTCTTAATTGAGCTTTTGGACCTCTTTTTCCATGTGGTCAATTCTGCTTTTTAAAACATTCTTCTCTTCATTGGCTTTCTGTACTTTTTTTTTTACCATTTAACCTAATCTATTTTTAAGATATTATGTTCTTCATTAGTATGTGTATGTGTGTATGTGTCTCCTTTACCTAGCTATTCACTTGCTTATTTCCCCCATAATTTTTTTGCATCACTCTCATTTCTCTATACAACTTTTCCTCTACCTCTCTTATTTGACATTCAAAATCCTTTTTTGAATTCTTCTATCAATTGAGATCAATGCATATTCTTCTTGGATGCTTTGGATGTAGGAGCTTTGATGATTGTCTTCTCCTGACTGTTTGTTTTGATCTTCCTTATCACCATAGTAATTTTCTAAAGGCAGAGCACTCCCTCCATCCCCCAATTAAAAAAAACCATTTGCTCATTTTCCTGTTTATTTGACTTTTAAGCATTTGTTAAAGTAGGGCTTTGCTTCTTGAGGGGAGGCCATACTGTCCCAAATTTCAGTGTTTTGTGAAGCTGTTTTCAAAGATATTATTAGAGACCAAGAAGTTTTGAGTTATTTCAGGGTGGTATGATTAAAGAGGAGTTGTTTATTCTCTTCTTGGCCTGAACTCTGGTCTTTGAGAGACCACATGCACTCTTTTTCTATTCTGGAACTATGAGGAGGGTAGCCCTTTCCACGATTAGTACAAGTTCTGCTATGCTAGTGGTTCTCCTCACCCTAGGACAGCCACTCAGTACAGTGACTGAGTAGTGGAATCTTAGTACTTGAAAAATGACAGACTGCTGCTTCAATGCTAGCCAAAAGACCACTGTAACCTCCTTCTGACAAGTTTACTGACGTCCTTTCCTTCGTTTGGCTGAGAGCTTCAGAAGCAGCCACTCCTTTGGCAGATTCAGTGCCTCCAAAGGCTATTAATAGTTTCCTGGATCTGGATCTGTGCTGGCATGACATGCACTGGATTGTGCTCCACTCTCACCTAGGTGTGACAGACTTTTCTTGCTGACCTTCCAATTTGTCTTTGGTATTTGTGGGCTGAGAGGTCTAGAAAATTAAAAGGGCTTTAAATTTCTGCCTAATGTAAATTTCAAATGTGGAAAGTATGTTACGTAGAAATCTCCAGAAGTTGGGGTTTATACATGGTGCTGGTATGAGTACATGAGTCACACAGGCAGGGCTCAGAGACATACAGGAGTGCATGTGGGTGCCTGGAGCTATTGCGTATGTGGCAATTACTGCGTGGAGCTATAGTGTACGTGGCAATCACTGAGAATATCCGGTGAGAAGCAGGTCATGTTACATGAAACTTCATGGAGCCTCACAATGGCTCGCTGTAACCTGAGCATGTGTTGTAAACACCGCTTGTGAGGATGTGGCAAAATTAAAAGGATTTATAAAGCAGTAAAAAACAAAGAAATAGTAGAGTCATCCTTTTTTACTAACATACAATAAATGGCAATATAAAGAAAATTGTGTCCTGGTTGTTCTGTGAAGGATCTCTCCTGTGTTGTTGTCTGGTGCCGGAGACATCCGAAGACCGGGAGAGGTAAGCGAAAACTAAGTGAGAAAGATATTTCCCAAGGATCCCGTAACAAACTGGCATCTGAACAGGGTCGGGATTAAATACTTGGAAGGCTTCAAAGCTCTGTTTCACAGAAAGAATATGGGACAAACCTTTAGTGTTCCAGTGATTAGACCCAGTGATAGTTAAGTATACTCTAAGCAAGTTTATGATTTGTTAAAAGAAAAAGGAATAAAAGTAAAAAGAGAAGAATGCAGGAATTTGATAAAATTACTTTGGAATACTTCTCCTTGAATAGAAAGCCAAGGATTAGATAGCAAAAGATGGGAGACAGTGGGACTCAATTAGCATCACATGAAAAAGAGAAACCTGGAAGTGTAAGAGACATGGATTTTATTATATATAATTTGGTGAAATCATCTTTCTATAGACCGAAAACAGCAATTAAAGTACCAAAAAGTAGTCAAACAGGGGAATCTTTATGGTGAGAATCTAGTGATAGTGGTGAGGATGATAATGAAATATTTAATTTGAGTTCTATTAAACCACCAGAAAGATTATATCCAGATTTAAGTCAGTCACAAGATAAAGAAAGGATTAATATGATGGAGAACAACCCAGTAAAAAGAATTAATATTGAGGAAAAAGTACAGGAAGAAAAGAATATTAAATTGGAGGAAAAAATGGAGCAATTGACCAAACAATTGGAAAAATTATGATCAGAGTCGAGGCACACTCAACCTCCCCTGGTTTGTACCACAAAAGAGAACAAAGGAAAAGGAACAGGATATGGGAACAGGATTAACATAGCAATAGGGGAAGCTGTAGTGAAAGGGGAAGACTTAGATGATTGGAATGAATGGGGTGAAGCTGTATTCCCTGTGAATCTAGAGGATCCAACTAGAGAACTCATTCTTTTATCATTTAAATTTTTAAAAGATCTGAAACATGCTTGTGAAGAATATGGCACAAATTCTCCTTTTGTATTACACATATTGAAAAATATTACGTCAAGAGTAGCATACACTCCAAGTGATTGGGAGTCTATGGCTGCAGCCTGTTTGACACCAGGACAATTTTTACTATGGAAATCAGAATGGCATAAAGAAACAAAATTATGGGTGCATAGTAAAAAATTACCTAACCCAGAACAAGTTTTAGAAGGAACGACGGGAACACGAGCTTATGCTGCCCCCGATAATCAAAGAGAGCACAATTCAGGATTTTATGGTGGAGTTAGTGAATGTGCAATAGAAGCCTGGGGAAAATTGGATAGAGAAGGTGTGGTTCAGATTCAATTGACATCTATTAAACAGGGTCAATGAGAACCTATAGCTGATTATGCTTCTCAATTACAAGTGGCAGTAGATAGAACTGTGGGAAAAGGGGATGCAGCTACCCTAGTGTTTTTACAGTTATTAAGAGAAGGTCTTAATAAATCTTGTAAGAAGACAGAGAAAAATCTACCAAAAACAGCTTCGCTTATAGAAATTTTAGAAAGATGTAATACTGTTGATTATGAAGCATTAAATATGGAAACTATGGCTGCTGCTTTGGCAGAAGTAATAAATAGGGCTGCCTCAAAAAAGGAACAATCTAAGAGATGTTACAAATGTGGCAAGCTAGGGCATACACAGAATCAATGTATTACTCATTATGATAAAGGAGTCAAACCGAAACCTGTTTGTTTCTGCTTTGGGAAGATTGGGCATATAGCAAAATTTTGTAGGAATAAACCTCCCACGGTGTCGGGAAACTTTCGGAGGGGCCCCCAGCTGGCCCCGAAAACGCACCCTGTAGAAACAGTGGAGACAGTGTTATCACCAAACAACACAAATTTATGAAAGTTAAAGCCAAACAGGATTGTTTCCTTTTTCATATAAAGGAAATCGTGCTACCTCCTTTTTCTACTATAGATGTAGACATAGGAGAAATCTCTATACCAATCTTAGTGGTGGGCTGTCCAGCTCCTGCCCCAATTATTGTTCATTCTACAGTCCTATATCCAAAAGAAAGTTTTATTTCTTTAACAAATTCTCATTCATTTCCTGTTCATTTACCCTTAGATGAACCTATAGATAAGAAAGTAAATTTGAAAATGGAAAACAATCAATACCAAATAGCATTGTCATGACCTATAAGTTTAGAAAGACCTATCAACTCAGTATGGATAGAAGGTAGACCCTTTAAAGGAATGTTGGATACAGGGGCAGATATTTCAGTCGTCAGAGGGGAATATTGGCCAAAAGAATGGCATTTGGTTAAAGGTACAGTCAGTATCACCAGAGTAGGAGGGCCTCACATGACAGGTAAATCAGCTAGATTTTTAAAATGGACTTTGAAAGATAATTCGGGGTTATATTGCCCTCTAGTGTGAACGGTTTATCAACGTCACTATGGGGAAGAGATATTATGACTGAAATGCAGTTGTATTTATAGTCAAACTAATAGGGGTCACTGAAGTTATGCTGTGAAAACTAAAATGTTCTATTCATTCACCTATATGGACAGAACAGTGGCCCCTGTCAGCAGAAAAACTGGCAGCATTACAAGAAATAGTAATGGAAGTTAGAAAAGAATCATATAGAAGAATCATTCAGTCCATACAATTCACCTGTATATGTAATTAAGAAGAAGTCAGGAAAATGGAGAATGTTGACAGATTTAAGGAAGATTAATGAAATAATGATTCCAATGGGAGCATTACAACCTGGACTACCACTACCTAATATTGTACCATCTACTTACAAAATAGCTATTATAGATATCAAAGATTGTTTTTTTCAATCCCTTTACACCCTGATGATAGAGACAAGTTTGCATTTTCTGTTCCTTCCATTAATTTAGCAGCACCAATGAAAAGATATCAATGGAAGGTCTTACCTCAGGGTGTGGCTAATAGTCCAACTTCATGTCAATGGTACGTAGCCACCATATTACAACCATTAAGACAGAATAACCAAGATGCAACAATTCTCCACTATATAGATGATATACATATGGCAGTAAAAAGAAAAGAATCATTACAATGTCTCATAAAGGAGGTACTAGACATCTTAAAGGCTAATAATCTATTTGCAGCCTCTGAAAAAATACAAACAGAACCTCCGTTTCATTATATAGAATATATAATAGATGGAATCAGGATCACCAAGAAAGTCCCAGAAATAAATAAGTGCACCTATAAGACGTTAAATGATTTTCAGAAACTTGTGGGATCTATACAACGGTTGAGAAATAAGATACCCATACCTTCTTCAGTGATGCAACCTTTCTATGAAATTTTAAAGGGAGATTCTTGGTTGTAATCTCCGAGAAAGTGGACAAAAGAAGCTGAAGAATCATTACTACAAATACAAGACTTACAGAAACAATGTACAGTTAGAATGAACAAGGAAGAAGATTTGTTTTTTGTCTTATTTAAAGATAAGCCATTTTTCGGGGCTTTCATACAAAAACATGGAAACATTGAATGGGCACATCCTAGTACATGGACCAAAATTCTTCAAAATTATTTTGATTTAATGCTTGAATTTGTAAAAAATGCAATCAAAAGGGGATATGCTATCATTGGGGGATCTCCAAAAATATGGATTCAAGGCATAAAAGATATTCAGTCCTTTATAGATCATGTTGATTGGTATGAAGTGTTACCTTTTATATCATTGACTCCTCCAGTACTGCCAAAAACATTACAAGCCTATACACAATTGTCTTTACAAGTCCTTAAGAATATGATTAGTGGGAGCCCAGTGAATGGACCTAATATATTTACTGATGCTACAAAAAATTGTAAAGCCAGTATTATTTGTCCTCAATTAAATTTCACAGAATTGTTAATTACTCCTTATACTTCTACACAAAAAAATGAATTATGGGCAGTAATACAAGTATTGCAAAAGTTTGAGCCTCCATATAATATTGTTACAGATAGTTTATATACTTCTCAAGTTATCCAACATTTACCTCTAGTATACATTAATTATAGAGCTTCTGAGAGAGGTGATTTGTTATTAGAAGCCCAGGGTCTTTCACAAAATTTGACAACTCCCATTTATATTTTACATGTTTGATCACATACTGGTGGTTTAGGACCTATTTTTGAAGGAAATAAATAGGCTGATAAATTTGTTGCACCCATTTGTATTACATCCACAAAGGAGATGGCCCAACAAGCTCATGATAAATATCATTTATCCATGAGATCATTATGTAGATTATATTGAATAAAGAAGAATGAAGCTAGAACTAGAATTAAAAATATTTAGCATGTGTACCTTTTCAACCACCTATAAAAATTACATCCATAAATCCAATAGGGACTATTACTAATATAATTTGACAGATGGATATTACACATTGGAAAACTGAATATATTCATGTCTCGGTAGATACATATTCCAGATTTGTAATGGCTTCTATACAGACAGGGGAGGCTTTGAAACATGTTTGTGATCATACGTATCATTGCTTTTCCATATCAGGAGTACCGTTGATATTAAAAACTGATAGTGGTCCCTCTTACGCTTCTAAAGGGTTTCAGAAATTCTGTCCAGCGTTTGTTATTTCTCACATTTTTGGTATACCATATAATCCCACTGGCCGCGTTATTGTTGAGCATGTAAATAGTACACTAAAAATGATTCTTGTCAAACAAGAAGAGGGAGAGAAAGATATTATTCAGGATACACCTAGAAGAAAAATTACAAGGTCTCAGTTGTATATGGCTGTCTTTACTTATAATTATTTAAAAATGGATGATGATGGTTTAACTCCTGCAATTAAATTTTGGTCAATCAATACAAAAGAAAAACCGAGACACTCAGAAAAGATGGATATATTAGAAAATAAAAAGGAAATAATAAAAGTAAATGATTTAGTAAGTTGGAAGAATATGGATGGCACTTGGGGTGGTCCAGGGAGGGTTGTAAGAAAGGGGCCAGGTTATGTTTATGTCATTCCAGATGGAGATATGATGGGATGCTGGATACCTGAGAGGAATATACGTATGTTTGGGACTGATGATGCAGGTGGTGATGCGAGGCCCGTGGACAGTGATAACGAAGGAAAGGGCAAGTGATATGGATGGAGAATGGTTATGGACAGTGGTAAAGAAACTGCCCATGATTCACCTAGTGATTTGGGAAGAAAAAACACCTGTTTTGTATTTGGAAGGGAATATATCCACTGTCATGGGAACAACAGTAAAAAATATATCTGAAAGAGACATGAAATGGCTTTTTAATTTTACATTTCTAACTGTATATGAACTGATTTGTTTCTTGTTAAGCTACTTCAGGCATTGTAAGATACTTATTCTACAGACCTTGTCAACAGGACTTAGACATATGACCAACACTTCTTTCCATCCAAGATGTGTTATCTTGGACTATGTGGACTGTGGAAACCAAAAACACTTATGTTAATAAGTCTATTGTTAAAAACACTTTAAAACCATGTAAATTTTGAACAGGGAATATATGGGTTCAGTTGAATTTCTGTTCAACTGGAAGAGTAGAAGAAGAACACTTTTCTACAGATGAATCTTTGTATTTTTGGAATTCTATGTTTGATCATAGAGGAAACATTTATAAGTTTACTCAAATACCGGCACTTGTCCCATGTATTAAGAAAGGCACTTGTCATCCTTATATTTGGCAATTAGGTTTCATAATTGGTAAAACTGTAGTACATGTAAGGAAGTAAGGAACAAAGCTTTTGTAGATGGGAAACAGTATGTTAAGACGACTGAAAGGGGATGTGATGTTTTTGAATATAAATTTGTAGGACAGTTAACAACACCTGCAGGGTTTGCATGGTTAATATGCTATAAAATGGATGTAGAAATGACGACATTGGAACTTTATCAAACCAATGTATATGATTGTCTAGTTACTATGGCCATTAATAGACATTATTTTAATTATGGTAGTGTTATATTTTTAGTTAAACAACCACAATATGTCTTATTACCTGTAAAAGCATCAAAACCATGGGCAGAATCAGCAGGAGAAGCCTTATGGAATATTGCTATTGAAGCAATTTATAATAGACAAAAGAGACAAGCATTTGATATTGTATTTGATATTATAAATTTGGGTTTCTCAATTTTTCAAGAATTTCAAATTTCAAGGATTAGGATATTTGGCTTAGGAATTAAAAACATTTATGCCAAAAGAAACACATGCATGGGATGTACAGTTACACTTTGCTGCTAGATTACAAAAGGAAATTAATGCATTAGAAAAAGTGGTGTTAACAATAGGGGATGAATTGGCTTTACTGGAATTATTGAATTCATTATCATGTCATTATAAATATCAACCTTGGATTTGCGTTACTAGATTACCAGTTAATCAAACACCTACATTTCCAGGTTCTTGGGAAAAGGTTAAGGAGAATTTAAAGGGTGTATTGTTAGCAAATAACGCTAATCTGATATAGAACAATTATCTTTGCTTATTAAGGATATACATGTTGTTATGTATAATTTCCCTCTGCCATCAATATCCGCAAAATCATTTGTAAATTGGATATCAAAACAAACTACTTGGGCATCAGTTATTGGATTACTATCCCCTGGTATATGCTTCTGTATAATCTTAGTTTTGTTGTGTTGCATATGGAAATGTTTGCTGACTATAATGAGCAAGAGCTTCTTTCAATTTAAATCTGATTTGATGCCTTTAAGCTGTCTCCTGCAAAACAAAAAAAGGGAGATATGAGGGCTTTAAATTTGTGCCTAATGTAAATTCTAAATGTGGAAAGTATGGTACACAGAAATCTCCAGAAGTGGGGGTTTATACGTGCTAGTATGAGTACATGAGTCACACAGGCATGGCTCAGAGACATGCAGGAGTGCATGTGGGCGCCTGGAGCTATAGCGTATGTGGCAATTACTGCCTGGAGCTATAGAATACATGGCAATTACTACGTGGAGCTATAGTGTACGTGGCAATCACTGAGAATATCCAGTGAGAAGCAGGTCATGTTACATGAAACTTTGTGGCGCCTCACAGTGGCTCGCTGTAATGTGAGCATGTGCTGTAAACACTGCTTGTGAGGACTTGGCAGAATTAAAAGGATTTATAAAGCAGTAAAAAACAAAGAACTAGTAGAGTCATCCTTTTTTTACTAACATACAATAAATGGTAATATAAAGAAAATTGCATCCTAGGTGTTCTGTGAAGGAGCTCTCCAGTCTTGTTGTCTGGTGCCGGAGACATCCGAAGACCGGGAGAGATAAGTGAAAACTAAGTGAGAAAGATATTTCCCAAGGATCCCGTAACAGAAAATGATACTGCTGCCGGTGATTCAGTTGCTCCAGGTTAACTCCAAGTTTGTTGAGGCCTAATCTGTGCTGGTACTACCTATGCTAGACTGTGCTCCTCTTTCCTCATACTTGTGCAACATGCCTTTCTTTCCAATTTTCCAAGGTATCTTCAGCCAAATATCTGTTTCAATCTATCTTGTTTTGTGCGTCTTGCTGCTCTAAAATTTGTTTAGAGTCATTTTATAAGGTATATGGAAGAGTTTTGTGGGAAAGCTCATGTGAGTCCCAGTCTTCACTGTACCAGCTTAGCTCTGCCTCCTCTAATTGTGGGACTCTTGGCAATGACCAATTTCCGACTACTGGATGAAGTGGATCATATTATTGGCATTGTTGCTGAAAATGAAATCATGAGTCAAAAAGAAGACACATGTCAATGGAAATCCATCTTGTATGTTTCCCTTGGAGGGACAAATGACCATTTTACTGAATTAGTTTAATTATGGATTGAAATGCATCAAAAAACATAACTTTAAAAGAATGTTGGTTGTTTTCTGCTTGGGTCAATAATTTTAAGTACTGGTGAAATGATCACCATGAAAGTGATTGTTGTTTTTCTGCTAACATTAATTATAGAAAATGAATAGTTAGAACTGTTTTAAAAAGGACACATAAAATCTTAATTAAATTTAAAACAATGCGATACCTATTCACTTCAGTTCAAAGGTACATAAGATAAAACATTCCATTTAATTTCAATTCAAAGGTAAGAAGAAGTAAAGAATGTGAAAAATATTTTGGAAATATAGGTCAGGAGTGAAAGAAGAAGGATAAAATATTGTAGGCCAAACATAGACCTTGAAAAAGGAATGATAGTGTTGTAGGAATGTTAACATCAAAGACTACTATGGTAAAATTAAGGTTAACATATTTAAGTATACATGAATATTTTATTGTGGATATGATAAGAATTCCAGAATTATCTAACTGTGCCCAGTAAGAATACTGATTTTTGGAACAAAGATTAAAATCTATTCAAAGTTGGAAAAAAAGAAAATAAGTGAGAAAAATATTTGGTAAATAATTAAAACCACTAAATATGCAAGTATGAAAATGGAATTTGGAGTGAGTGACTTATAAATAACAAAATAATACTATTTTGATATAATGATTAGAAAGCCAAAATAGGCTAAAATTTCTTAATCAATAATCACTCTACTTAAATTTGTACCTCTAATTTGTTCATAATTATAGGAATGAGGATCAATATTTGGAAGTCTGATTTCACTGGTCTAGTGAACTTCAGAGTAAGAAAGCTACTTCGATCAAGGTATGTCAACTATTTCTCAGCAATTCCTAAAGAACCTTAGAAAGTGGTTTTAAGAAAAAACATGATTCAATGACTTGCCCTGGGTCACAAAGATATTTTATTTCAAAGACAGGGCTTGAACCCAAATCTTCCTGATTTTGAGGTTGACTTCTCCATTCACTTACCCAACTGCTTAATTTACAATTAATGTGAGCAGTGAAAAGGAAACACCATTCTAATATTGCTAATTTGAAGTTCTAGAGATGTATAGTAACCTTTCAAGCTCTTTTTCACTGTTAAATGCTGAGATTCAGAATTCTATATTGAGTGATACTTTATTACCACACATTTAGAAAATTCAACCAGTTCATTTGGAAATGTATTTCTCACTAATTTCCAATAACTGGATTAAAATGAACACCTCTCTATCCGCTCTTCTGAACCATAAGGTTTGTTAGCTCAACACAGCTGCATACATTTAAATAACTGGCATGTGGGGACAGGGTGAAATTTAGCCTTTTCAAGCAGATTTTTTTTCGTTTTTAGCAATGACATATTGTCTCATCAACACATCTAGTAGCTTCTATTTTTGAAATGCTTCAGTTATCACTTGTAGAGTGTTGAAATTGAACCTATTTTTCCCCAAAGAGAACATTCTTTTGCAAAGACAGATTGTCTCATCTGCATTATCCCTTGTGCAGTGTTTCAGCTACTCAGTCAAGCTCATGCCTCTTGCCTGCAAAATGCCCCAGTATGATTAAAAATATTTAGCATTCAGCTTATTTTTCAATAGTAATTTTAAGGGTATCTAAAATTGTAACAACTTAGTTTAATATTCCTATATCAAACAGGTATTCTTAAAGTTTTAAAAATATTTTGTCATTAAACTTTTTCATTTAATATTTTGTTAGTTATAATTCAGTGTAATTGGTTTGTAATACTGTTCAATTGTATTTATTCATATAAAATATTTTGAGAAGGGACCCATAAGTTTTGGAAGATTGCCAAAGGAAAAAAATGTTATGAAATCTTGAATGATGCTACCTTTATTAAGAAAGGATTTTATAAGGATAAATATTTAAAATTGCTCCCAATGGCAAAAATAACAAAGAATGAGACAGGTAAACCACACTGGATGGAACAAATACTTTTCAGAAACTACTAAAATGCAGCTAAGTAGAATGATTAGCAAGGAATGATATCCAGTCTCTATTCAGGATGGAAGGTAGTAGATAGATGCAGAGGCAAGGTTGGATCAGGGGTCTTTGGGTCTGCTTGTGTTGATCTAGTAAGAATATATACTTAAATTCCTCCTCTTCCCAATAGCTATATAAACAAAGCACAGGCTGTCAAATCAACTCAATATATGCAGTCAACAACAACAATAAAACATGCTGATGTCTGGAGAGAAAAGACCAAGGGTTCATGATGTCAGGCGTCTTATGGCTGAAATAATGTTTCACTATTTGCTACAAGATTCTTGAATATCCTTTAATAAGGGATGAATATCACAGTAAATAACATCTGTACAGATTATCACTTTGAAACTCATACACAGAAAAGTGTGAAGTTAATCAATTAACACATATAAACTGCTGAATATTGACTTTGTAAATATCAGAGTTTTTTTTTTCTCTTAAAATTAGCCACTGTTACCTTTCAATTGACCCAGGAAAAACAGAAACAACCTGCCTTCAGAGAAGTACTTTCCTCATCTGGGGATACCTATACTAATAATGTTATGTCACATATCCTGTTCCTTTGCTAAATAAATTCAGAATATTTTTAAATAGGTGCTTAATTTGAAGAGAACTCACAAGTGTATTTTGGTTTTTTCTATATATTTGATCACTGCATTTTTTTAGGTAGGATCTTGCTTCTTCTTCTCCTTCTTCTTCTTTTGCTTTTAGGAGTGTGCAATTGGAGTTAAGTGACTTGACCAATGTCACACAGATATTTTTGTGTTAAGTGTCTGAGGCCAGATTGGAACTCAGGTCCTTCAGACTCCAGGGCCAGTGCTCTATTCACTTCACCTCTTCCTCTCCTACAGGATCTTGCTTCTAAGAGAATTCACAAATATAGCCAGTGATGTAAAAAGAAATCTAAAAGATCCTATAATACAGTGCCTTTGTTAATGTGGAATGATGAAGGCTTTTATTATGGTTGTGAACGGATCCCGTTCACAACTCTATTCCTTCCTTTAATATCTTTTGTTGGTGCATACTGAAGAGAGACATAGCCAGCCCAGAAGAGTGATGCAGCCAGCAGACCCAAAGACCCAGTACCATGTAATTGTATCTATTTCAATGGTTCTCAAACTTCCTAATGCTGTGACCCTTTAATACAGTTCCTCATGTTGTGGTGACCCCAACCATAAAATTATTTTTATTGTTAATTCATAACTGTAATTTTGCTACTGTTATGAATCACAATGTAAATATCTGATATGCAGGATGTATTCAAATTGAACATAACCCACAGGTTGAAAATCGCTGAAAGTGTTAGTGGATCTTCAATGATGCCACTTCTATTTTCCCCCTCCTCCCCAATAACATTTGACACAGATAAAATAGGCCCTTGCTAAAGCTACCTGATGAAAATGAAAGAAACTGGGATTCAAATTGCATAATTTCAAATAATAATTTACTTTTAAGGTTTAGAGACTTGTTGAGGACACTGGAGGATGTGGTAACTCATCTGAGTTCATGAAACTGGTATGGGCCAGAGAAAAATTTGAACCTGTTTTCTTGACCTTAAGACTGTTTATTGGAAGGAGATTCCTCACCCTAGAATTCCCCACATTAATGAAATCAGAAGTCTAATCTCTATTGTTATTAAGTTTTAATTAACATATTTTATCATCTAGTGATCAATGCAACCCTTTCATCAGGCAGACTAAAAACAAACAGCGGGAGGGCACTCTGAATTACCAATCTAATATTATAACCTTGACTGCTTAAAATCTTTCTTAAATTTTTTTAAAGGAAATAATAATAATTAGTACTGACTTGACAGTTTTATAGGCACTTAACCAGTTAAAATTATATCCCAAATTCCAACCATAGATGCTATGAATATCACCAAAATTAATTTAAAAAATATTTTTCAATGCATCATTTTCCCTAAAGAACTGAGGAAAAAAATCTCCCTACATTTTTTATTACTATTGTAGCATTCAAATATATTTTAGTGATAGTTATGATTTTATTTCATCTGCCAATTATTTCAAAGTGACACAACTAGCCTTGAATCTCTGGGATACTGAGTGACATAATATGTTAAAAAACATCAGGTAGCCAAGTTTCCTTTTATTATCACAGGGAAAGATTGCATTTTCAGATTAAACAGAATGTAGAAATAAAGTAACAAAATTAATAAATATAAACCATTGTTGTATCTGATTATTTGTTATATAATGCAATGGAAAAGTCATTTATTTAATAAGTAATTTTATATAGTAAGAGTTTAATACATAATTATTTAATTCATACTTAACATATAACAATTAAATATTTAATGGAGTATTATAAGATTATATATTCTTTATTTTCTTAGATTAACAAATTATAATTTATTAAATCATTAAAGATAATTAATATAAAATCATATAGAGGAACTATGATCAACCTGTATACAGAGTCATTTTACAAAATAGAGACTAATTAGAATTATTTCAATTCAACAACCATAAAGTGGTGACCACATATGAAGCTCCATGCTACATTTTCAGTAGAGGGTAAATTTAAAAAGGCATTTTCCCCTTCACCATAATTTGAGATTTTGGTTCAGTCGAGTAGCGAGGTGGTGAAATAGATCAAAAAGTGCAATACAAAATAGGATATATTTAAGCACATAAGGAAATACTGAAGATACAGAGAACTTTAAGGATCCAAGATGAAAGATAGCCAGTACTCAGAATATAACACTAAATATAAGCCATGCTACAAAGATATTTAGAGATCATATTTCTATGTAGGTAAGGTATGCTCTTATATATTATGAAGTGGCTATTCCTCCAAAAATGTAGACTATATAAAATAATTCCCCTATAATGTATGGGTCTAGTAATAGAATTCCTAGGTCAAAGAATATAGGATTTGCAGAAACTTTATTTATAAAATTCCACATTACTTTCTAGAATGTTTGTATGAAATTGTAGTTCCACCAACTATACAGTAATATATCTATCTTTCCTCAACCATTAGGTCTTCATGGGCTGAGAGTTCTGGAAGATATTGCAGTTCTCAAGGCATGATCCCAGTTGTTGTGGACTGGTTTGTATTTTTTTCTATATGTTCAATTTAATTTTTTTAAGAAATTTTTTCAGTAAGATTTTATCCATGCTCTTCCAAACTGTTGACTCTTTCTACCATTTCCCCCCACCCCCAAGTTTCCCTTTAAATATTTTATTATTTGGATCCATTTTGAATTCTTCCAAGAAGGCTTTTTGGAGATTGAGATCAATTCTTGTTCCCCTTTAAGGTTTTACATGTAAGAATGTTGAAACTCCTGTCTTCTTTGTTTGTTTTGATCTTCCGTGTCACCACAGGAGCTTTCTATGGTCAGTAGTCTTTTCTGTTTTCGTTCATTTTTTTTTTTGTAATTGAGCTACGTTCCTAGGGCATGGATGGCACTGTCCTAGGCTTCCTGTCCTGGGGGTCAAAGACCTTATCACTGGCTTTCTGCACCAGGACCCGAGGTGCTGATTGCTTGCAAATTGTGCTAGGGAAACCCAGCATAGTTTTCCCTGTTGTGCCCTGGATCCCAAGGTTAGCAGTTTGCCTTCTATGATGGAAGTGAAGGTCCCACAATTGGTCTGGTGTGCTACTGGGCTGCTGGGCCAGGACCACAGGGCTTCAATTGCTCATCTGTGCTGTGACTAAGAGTCTCCCTATGACTTGCCCTGACACTAGCAGCACTGGTTGGTGTTCGTCTTTTACCCAAGTGAGACAGGCCTTTCCTAAATCCTAAGGTTTTTAGGGAGGGAAAATTGTTTTACTCTATGGTTTTATTTGTTTGTTTTTTGTGGATTCTGTCAATCCAGAATTCTTTCACAGGCACAGTTTAACTTTGTTTCTGAGTGAAATTAGTTAGAACACAGGCAACTTCCTGACTGATTTCTGCCATATTGGTCTTTCTCACTTTTTTTGATCTCCTTGGAATACAGATCTGGTAGTACAGTTTGATTGCCCTTTGGGCTTAGTTACAAATTGTTGAATCTGTTCACAACTTCACCACTAATACTTGTCCCAGTTTTCGCACATCTTCTTCAACTTTTAACATTTTCAATTTTTTTGTCATATTAGAAAATCTGAGAATTGTGAAGTGGTGCACCAGAGTTCTTGTAATTTGGATTTTTCTGATCATAAGTGATTAGAGTACTCCTTAGTAAGTCTATAGAAAAAATTGTTTTCTTCATATGAAAACTGCCTGTTCATACCCTATGACCATTTGTAAATTGAGGAAATTATGTAATAACTCCTTATAAATTTGACTCAGATCTCCATATATATTTGAAAAATGAGATCCTTATCAGAGACATTTGGTGTAAAATTTTTGTTTCCCATATTTATCCTTCTCCTTTATTCTTGGTTGTATTTTATTTTTTTTGTGCAAAAATTTGTTAATTTAATATAACTGAAATTATTACTTTTAACATTTGTAATGCTCCCTATGTTTGGTTTAGTCATTGCCTATGGTACCTTTAAGCAAGATACTGTTTTCTTCCTTCTCTCTTTTATTTAGGCATAGTATTATTTTTTGCTTTCTTTTCTCTCTTTTTTTCCTTTTTAAATTAAATTTTATGTTTATTTTTGTTTCACCACAAACATTTCCACAGGATTTTGAATGACAAATTTTCTCTCCATCTGTCCCCTACCAACCACCCGCAAAACAGTGATCCCACTGAACACCCCCTCCCCCAATCTGCTCTCTCCTATATCCTCTCATATTCCCCTTCTGACTTTCCAGTAGTCAAGATGGATGTCCATATCCTGGTGCCTATATATCTTATTACCCAGTTGTATGGAAATAAATTAATAGTGATGATGATGAAAATAATAACAATATTAATAATAAAAATAATAATTTTTAAACATTTGACTTTAAAGTTTTGAATTCCAGATTATTTGCCTCCTTTCCTTACCAACCACCCTTACTGGAAAGATAAACAATTCAATATAGGTTATACATGTGTAGTTATACAAAATATTTCCATAGTGGGTTCAATGTGAAAGACTGACTATATTTCTCTTCACCCGATTATGCCCCCCCACTTGTTTTATTTTCTACTTTGACCCTTTCCTTTTTCAAAAGTGTGTGCTTCTTACTATCTTCCCCCAAATCTGCCACCTCTGCTATCAACCCCCTCTTATACTCCACTCAAGACCACGATCCAGATCCAGGCCACTCAATGCAGCAGCCCTTGGCCCTGATCACTTGCCTCAGACCCCCAGCTATCTGCAGGCGGAGGGCTCTGAAGCACCCCAGTGGAGGCTGCTGCTGCTTTCAGCCGTTCCTGCTGCCACTGCTGCCTCTTGCTGCTTCCTTACCTTGGGAGCCATTTGTCTGGACTGCTCTTCTCCCCCAAATTTAGCAAAATCCACTGACCTTTCTCTTAGCCTTTTTTTCTTTTCCTTCTGGCCTGATAAATGTGGTAACTGTGCCTCCAGTGCAGCCTATCTGCTCTCCTATGGACTCTGCTCTGCCCGACTGCCCCCGGGGCCTGGCTAGGCTTGGGTTTTGGGCGTGGCCAGCTAGGGCTCCCAGACTGCTGAGAAAAGCCCCACCTGCTGAGCTGCCTCTAGCAATAGATGTGTTTTCTATATTTTGGAGAGTTTTGGAGTTCAAAAATTTGTTTAGAGTCCCATTTTATGGAGTTTTAGGGTGGTTGTGTGGGAACTGCAGAGCTTTGCTTCTTCTACACTGCCATCTTGGCTCCACCCCCCTGGGGCAAGCAAGAGCAGTTACCCTCTCTATGGCCCCTTATTCCCTCTATGATCTGCAGGCCAGGATCCCTGAAGCAGCTACATGGAGGGGGCTGCATGCCTGACATTCCTCCACCTCTTCTCGCTCTGGAAGAAGAAGCCTGAGGAGGCTCCCTACATCTCTCCTAGTTCCAATAGAATTCCACACTGACCTTTTACTTTGTCTTTGGGTTGATATTTCTAGAAACTTCCACAGCTGCTGGTGATTCCTTCTCCTGAAGTCTGCTTAGGCCACAGCTTGTAGGGACCATCCTTGGCCTAAAATTGCAGTCTCATGCAGGGCTTTGATCTGTTCTCAGTGTGCTGTGACTGACCCTTCTATTGGCTTGCCTGCCAGCCTGCCTTCAGTGGGAGATTTGTTTCTCTCTGCCACTTGCTGGGTTCTCTAGCTCTACAATTTGTTTAGAGTCATATTTTGTTGGTTTTTGAGGTGGTTATTGGGGGAGCTCATGGAAGTTTACTGCTTCTATGTGATTTTTGCTTTCTCTGATATTAAGATTACTACTCTGTTTGTTTGTTTGTTTTTTCATTTTACAACTGAAACATAAAAGATTCTGCTCCAGCTCCTCACCTTTACTCTCTGTGTGTCCTCTGTTTCAAGTGTATTTCTTATAAATAATATATTTTAGGATTGTAGGTTTTGATCCATTCTGCTACCTACTTGCATTTTATGGGAGGGTTCATGGCATTCATATTCACAGTTATGATTACTAACTTTGTATTTCCCTTAATGTTATTTTTCCTCCAGTTTGTCCTCCCACTCTTTTCACTAATTTCATCCTTGATAGTGTTTTGCTTTTGTCTATAGTCTCCCTTGGTCTATTCTCTCTTCTGTCAGCCCCCTGACCAGTTAATTAATTTTCTCAACCCCTACTTTTCTGTTAGGTAAGGAAGATTTTGATAATCAATGGATTATTTATAGTATTCCATCTTTGAACCAATAGTGATGAGATTAATGTTCAAATGACACCTATTGCCCACCCTCTCATCTTTCCCTCCACTGTAATAATATTTTTATACCTATTAATGTGAAATAATTTACACCATGGCTGTTTACCTGGTGTTGCCCTGAGGCCAACAGGGGATCATAATGATTATTGATGTGTTTAGGGCCTTGGGTGTGTGCTGGGTAACATTTCTGGAGACTTTGAGGTTCTGGCAGCATATTTGGTGTTGCTTGCATCTGAGTGTTGCTTTCTAGCATGTCCTATGGCTAGTAGGTTGTTTCTGCATTTCCCTGAGACTACCCTGAAGCACTTGGTGGTCTGACTGCAGGAGGCTGCTTATTTCCCAGGGATTATGCTAAAGCTCTTGTTGAGGTCCATGGGCTTACAGCTACTTGTTTCCATTGGTAATCCTATGTTTGATGGTTACCTGCTTGCCCAGAGTTATGATGAAGCACTTTGAAGTCTGATAACTGGAGACTGCCTGTTTGCCTTGGTTTATCCTGAAGCAAATGGAAGTTTTTAGAGTTGGAGTCTGTTTGTACTATGGCATGTAGGGGGTCTTCATTTTGGCATTCGCCTAGTCTACTGCACTGGAGTATCGGATATCCCACCAGTTTGATGAGGTGGGAGTTCCTGGGATACTTCTTCTGTACTGCTCTCCCCTTTTACCCAAAGAGACAAACCTTTCTTGTTGATCTCCCAAGTTTCTTGGGATAAAGATTTTTTCACTCCATTTTTTGGTAGTTTTTTTTTTGTGGTTGTTTCTTGCTGGTTCTGATGTTCCAGGTTTTGTTGTGAGGTGTTTTTTTTGGTTATTTGAAGATGAATATGAGAGATTAAGGCAATTTACTACTTACCCCACCATATTGGCTTCCACAAATCCCAAACCTATCACTCTTGATCTAGCTTCACTAAACTGCCTTCACAATCTCAGTATAATGAAGAAATTGTTTGACCAATCTATCAATCAAAACTTATTAAATTCCTATTATATGTCAGGCACTGTGTGAATTGCAAAGTATATAAATATAAAAAATGAAACATTTCCTGTCCATATAGAGATTCAATTATATTGGATAAAATCCTTTATCCTGATAGAATGAATATAGATATCAAAAGTAATATTAGATTTCTTAATCAATTCAACTAAATTAAAGTGAGCACTCACATATTTAATGCTTATTTGGTTCAACAAGAATAAAAATAGATAAAACTAAATACACTCTCTATCATAGAACTTAGAATCACCTGGGAAAGAAAATGATAAATCGTATACATTTATATGTAAATACCAGTTAAATACAGTAGGGAGAAAGGATTAACAACTGTGCATATATAGTAAAATGCCACGTAAAGGTGTCACCTACAAAAACTTTGCAGGAAGATATGTGTTCCAATCCCAGAAAGAAGGAAGTACAATCTAGACATAGACTATTGATTGTTCAAATACAAACATTTCCTTCTAATGTTTGTGAAAGGCAAAATATATCAGATGATTAGTTGAGGGGTGGAAGAGTCTAATGGTCTGAACAAGAGTTTTGTTTAGGATGAATTGGGAGCAATGGAAGGTTGCATGGATATAATGAAAAAGAGTAGACTTAGGGAAAATGATATAGAAGACAGGACAGTATAAATTCTTGACCCTGAAGGTTTTTTATGATTATGATGATGAAATTGAAGATAAACTACCCTGGGTTCAACTATTATCATTTCTACTGCTGCATTCTAAAATGACTCCAAAATTTGACCACTCAAATTGAATACTTATCTCTTTATGCTCTTATATTATTCCTTTTTTTAGCAAAATATTTTACAATGCACTTGCTGTCTTATTGTCAATATCTTCAACTTCATCAAAGTTTTATCATGGCTTAAGTCCATCTTCACAGTCCAAATCTTTACAATTTTTAATAACATTAAAAAGGATGGGATATCCATATAATTGAAGGAGAGATGTTAATTTTCCTATCTGGAGAAAAAGATAAGGTTAACCACTTAAAAAATTTATTACCTCAAATGACAGGTGATTTAGCTTGTAGATGTATCCATTGTACTGATTTATCTCAGAGTCTCTCCATAAATAAATAATTACTGAGATGTTCTATGAACAAATAGTGGATTAGAGTAATGGTGGTCAGCAGCATTATGGTGAAGAGAATGCTTACATTCTACTGGGCTGACTCTTGGACAACCAACACACACACACACACACACACACACACACACACACACACATCCCCAAGGTCTATATTCTATGCTCTTTTGGGAGGACCCTATTAGAGATTGTTCTCCTGTAGCACATATAATTATAAATAAAGGGGGAAAGAGACCTTTAAAAATTTTTTTGATTAGATGAAATGCTTAATACAGTATATAAAAATGAATTATTTCAATATTGACTGCAAAGTATGTCTACTAACTAGACAGTGGTAGGCAATACATCTTTATACTTCAGGACAAAAGTGACCTTCTAAGGATAAAATAAGATTTTACTTTCCATCTTTATTCCCCTTAAATTTGTACTAATTTTGAGACAAAGCAATAAAAAACTACAGTATCTTTAAGCAGATAATCTTTCCTCCCTTAATTTCAAGAATGTCCATTCTCCTAGTACATCTCTTTTGTCATTTTCCCATTTCTTGTCTCCTTCATTGATTCCTCATGTCAAATGTTCATGTCTTTCAAGGGTCTGTCCTCAGTCTATTTCCACTTGTAATATTTATCCCTTCTTTGTTTCCTACTATTACCCTGTTAGTATTAGCCTCATCAATATCTAATTGGACTTTTCCCCAAAACTTTTAAATAATGTTTGATATCTTTATCCTTGCTCCTCATCAATAAAGGAGTCAAATTGTTTTTATATTAAGTTTTCCTATGCTATCCAGGGTTGCTATTTTCACTGATCAAAAAATCTTTGCTTTCTGCATATTGCCTACTGAGTAAAATTTGAATTTCTCAGCCTTATAATATTAAAAATAGTAAGAAGTGTTAGCAAACATTTACTAAGACAATTTACTTCAGACTTGGGATAAGCCTTTGGAATAAAAGCATGTATACATACATACGTACATACATCATACACACATAATTTTACATACACACATGCACAAGCATATAATATATACACATAAACACACATATATGTACATACATACATATATATAAGAAAGAAAAAGAGGAGAGAGAGAAAGAAAGAGAGAGAGAAAGAGAGAGAGAGAGGGAGGGAGGGAGAGAGGGAGGGAGGGAGAGAGGGAGGGAGGGAGAGAGAGAGAGAGAGAGAGAGGGAGAGAGAGAGGAGAGAGGTGCAACATATAAAATGAACATGAAAAAGGTCAGGGGAAATGAAGGTACCTCTGCAGAAAAACAGAATTTCAAATTGCATACTGGTGAAAATAGAAGGCTTAAAAAATTCTACAAAATCTTGTGTGACATCACCTTTGTATCTTTGTCTCATATCATTCCAGTTTGTTTAGACTTAAGTCAAAATGGTCAATTCAGTGTTTATCTAATGTGTTGTGTTTTACCACTCTCAAGAATTTGTTCACATGTTAATTTTATGCCAGAATTTCCTTTCCTTTCCTTTTCCCCCTATTACTATATTTCTTTTTGGGTTATTTTTTGTTTATGTTTAGTTTTCAACCTTCATCTCCGCAAATTTTCTCTCCATCTTTCCCCAAACCATCAAATTGTACTAGTGATCTTACTGAATATACCTTGCCCAATCTGCTCTCTCTTACATCCTGCCCCATTCCCCCTCTGACTTTCCAGTACAGCAAGACATATTTCTATAGACCAGTGCCTGTACACCTTATTTCCCCATTGCATGTAAAAAAAGATAATATATTTTTTTAACATTTGATTTTAAAACTTTTTTTTTACAAATTCTTTCCCTTCTTCCTTCATTGTCCACACCTACTGGGAAGATCAGCAATACTATATAGATTGTACATGTGCGGTTACACAAAACATTTCCTTAGATATATAGTGAAATACTGACTGTCCCACCCCCTACTTATAGTATTTTCCACTTTGACCCTTTCCCTTTTCAGTCTGCCCTCCATTTTATAATTCCCCTTCATATCCCCTTCCTTCGTGCTTTCCTGTAGGGTAAGATAACTAATTTAGTGTGTATTTTATAACTCCTTAAACCAAATCCAAAGAGAGTAAGGTTGACCCATTCCCTTTTGGCTTCCTGTTCTTCCCCTCTGTGGTAACAGTTTTTACTTGCCTCTTTAATATGAGAAAATTTACCCAATCCTGTTACTCCCTATCTCCTCTCATTATATTCCACTTTCACCACTTAATTATATTTTTTTTAGATATCATCCCTTCCTATTAAACTGATCCTATGCACTCTGTCTATGTATACATGTACATATATATAGACACACATATGTATTCATATGTGCACATACCTCCATATATGTATATGTATGTGTATGTGTATATATGTGTGTACACACACACATATTCCCTTCAACTATCCTTATATTGAGAAAAGTCTCATGAATGACAATTATCATTTTTACATGTAGGAATATAAATGGTTCAACTTTAATAAGTGATTTCTTTTTCCTCTTTATCTTCTCATGGTTCTCTTGCTTCTTATATCTGAGAGTCAAATTTTCTATTCAATTCTGTTTTTTTATCAAGAATGCTTGAAAGTCCTCTATTTCATTGAATTGCCATATTTTCCCTCTGAAACATTATACTCAATTGGGTTGTATAGGTGATTTTTGGTTTTAATCTTAGCATCTTAGACGTCCATGATATCATCTTCCAAGCCCTTCAATCCATTAATGTAGAAGCTGACAGATCTTCTGTTATCCTGAATGTGTTTCCATAATAGTAAAATTTCTCCTTTCTGGCTGCTTGTAATATTTTCTCTTTGACCTGGAAACTCTGGAATTTGGCTATGATATTCCTAGAAGTTTTCTTTTTGGGATCTTTTTCAAGAGGTGATCAGTGAATTCTTTCAATTTCTTCTACTTTTTCATTTGTTTGGATCTGTTTTATAGCCTCTGGATTTCTCACAGTCATTAGCTTCCATTTGCTCCAATTTAATCCAGAAGGAATTATTCTCTTCAGTGAGCATTTAAAACTCATTTTCCATCTGGAAAATTTTGTTTTTTAAGATATTCTTCTCCTCATTGGCTTCTTTGCTTTCTTTTACCATTTTAGTCAACCTGTTTTTAAGGTGTTATTTTCTTCAGTCATGGTTTTTTACTCTCTTTTCATGATTCTCTTGCATCGTTTTCATTTATCTTCCCCATTTTTTCCTCCACTTCTCTTGCTTCAATTTCAAAATCTTTCTTGAGCTCCTACATTTAGGAGCTCTTTAACCAGTCCATATTTTTCTTGGAAGGTTTTGATGCAGGAGTTCTGACTTCATTGTCTTCCTCCCATACCATGCTTTCATCCTTTTGTTACCCGGTAAGAAATCTAAGGTTTGATTACTCAGCTTGCTTTGTTTCTTCTGTTTACTCATGTTACCATTCAATTACTTGACTTTTGTGCTCTTTGCCAAAGTAGAACTCTTCTTCCAGTGAGGAGAGCTTTGTTCCAAATTGCTGGGATTTTCACAGCTGTCAGAACTCTTAGGAGGGTGCTCTCTCTAAAGCCTGTACAAGGTCTGTCACACTGGCCACACACCCTAGGACCTCCATATGAGACAATGATCCAGATCCAAGCAGGTTAAAGCTAGAGTGATTTCCCTCTGAATGGTCTCTTGGTCCTCCTAAGATCTGTAGACTAGGAACTCTGGAGGAAGCCTCACTGAGAAGCAGGTGCAGCCACAGGGACTGATCCACCCCGGGGATGGGGGGGTAGGGTCCAGAGCAATCTCTTCCTTTACAAAAGAATTTTGGTTTGACCTTTCACTTGTTCTTTAGCATTTATGAGCTGAGGAGTCTAGAAACCACCACAGTTGCTGGTGATGGCTGCCCTGAGGCCGAAACCTAGTGGCTCATTGGGAACTATGCTTGGCTCTCAGCATGCTGCAGGGCTTCCTTCAGTGGGAGATTTGTTTTTCTCTGTCACTTTGTGGGTTCTGTAGCTCTAAAATTTGTTCAGAGTCATATTTTATAGGCATTTGAGGATGGTTGTTGTGGGAAATGCTTCTATGATGCCATATTGGCTCTGCCCCTTACTATTATATTTCTATTCATCTTTTAAAATCCATATCCTCCACGAAATTTATTTTTGCTCTATTCTGTTGACAACAACTCCACATCCTCTTCTGTGCATTTTACAAATTCATTTAATGTCTATTTTATTAGAGGTTGTCTATGTTTCTGTTTTATTTTCTGAATTATTCATAAACTTCCTGTGATCAGGGAATGTATCTGATCAGAACTCTTTATCTTTCAGGGGTTAATAAATTGTTTTGCATACAGAAGTAGCTTAATTTTTGCCCATTGAATAAAATTGTGAAGTAATAGCAAAAGTAATCTAATTTATTCAGATTAATCCTTAAAACAAGTTTATGCAGTTAGCAAGATATATGGGAAAATGCCCTGAACTTGAACTCCAACTTTAGATTTTAGCCTTCACTTATGTGAATTCTCTAAGAATGAATTTATTCATCTGTAAAATGAAACTAATATTTTTATCACACTCTACACAGGTTTGTAAAGAAAATACTTGGTAAGGGACAAAGCACTCTATAAATGTGTACTATTATTATTCTAAAACTCACTGTGTTCCATTCCAATGCAAGCAACTGGGTAAGTTGTGAATATTGCTGCTAAGTTATTAATGCCCAAAGATTGTTGAAATGAGAGGCAGTTTGCAGGGAAGAGAGGGTGTTAAATAAATCAATGGTGATTTTAATAAACTGGGAGATTCTAGGTACTAAATCTGTCTGCATCTCATCTGAATTGCAATTACCTGTCAAAAATTCATCCATCATCACAAGCTCCAAACAAACTTTCTTGGCAGCAGATGTTTCAGGAAAGCTATTTCACATGGGAAATATATCTTTGGGTGTTCAACATTCCAAGGAATGACAAGAGGAGAGGAAAAATTTCCATATGATTCAGTGATAACTTATAAGGGGCAAGTAAACATGCTTTACAGGTTTCTATTCCATTTGTAAATATGTGTTTTAAATATAAATCATTGTTAGCAATAAATTTCTAAGTTTCAATTATTCCTAACTGAGATAATCTTTTATTTTAACATTGTTTACTTGAAATGCATGCCATTTTCTACCAGGTCCAAAGCTAACATTGCTCAGTTTCTGTATTATTGACATAGAACTTTCCATTTAGCTGGTCTCTTTTGTTTTGTTCTTTTATTACTGACTCTTCATTTTATAAATGCTTACTGTGTACTAATCATAGGTTATTTGACTAAAATCAGCTGAATTATTTGCATATTACATATGTCCTCATAGCACTTTCTTATTAACAATAATAGAGTCTAGACTTTGAAATCACAATTCTTTGAAAGTTACAAAAAGAGTGTGAGAGACAGAGATAGATTCAGTGACAAATAATAAGTATTCCAATAGATACAGGAAAAAAAATTAACACATTTAACCATACCATCCAATTTAAGATAACTTTCCTCTCCTCCAAAAGTAAGTAGCATCTGCTATATTAATATATGTTATATTAGTAATATCAAGGGAATGTAGACAAATAGGGAAATCTAAGAATGGAAAACATGGGAAATAATTTTGTAAGCTAAGGACATGGCTAACTAATAATTATATGTCCTCCTCTCTTCTCTAAATACCTTATTTTTTTCTATAAAGCTACTCTTTGAACTCCAGTTTAGTCATAGTTTGAGCCTGAATTTCAATCACTCCTTATTTTCCCACGAATGAAATGCAGCTTAATGGAATCATCTCTGTAATTGCAATAAGCAGACATGTCTGCCCAGTGACAAAGGAAAAATTAGGAAAAGAACCCCTGGTATCCCCATCCTACCACTCATTCCCGTCTGTTCCTCCTCTCTTCTTGGAAATAAGGAAGAGAGAGACAAAGTTAATGAGTTGATTCCTGAGACGTCAATGAAGTGTTATGGCTCCATATTCACATGCTGAAGGGTTCTATCTCCCATCACAACGAAGCAACATCAGGAGGCTCAACTGGCACACACCTGTCCACTGAGTGTGGGCTGGTAGCAATGGTTCTCAACCTTCCTGATGCCACGACTCTTTAATTCAGTTCCTCATGTTGCAGTAACCCCCAAGCATAAAATTATTTTTGTTGCTACTTCATAACTGTAATTTTGCTACTGTTATGAATCTACCTGATATGCAGGATGCATTTTCATTGATAAAAATTGAACATAACCCACAGGTTGAGAACCACTGTGGTAGAGATGGTTGAAAGTTATTGCTTCTGATGGCACTGGGGACAGCAGTTAGATTTAAATGGTGTTTATAGTACTAAGAGTGTAATTACAGATAGCATCCAAATTTTCTGTAAGGCATTTTTGGGAGAATAGTATGACATAACTTTAAATCAATATGTTAAATTCTTTTGGGAATCTGCCTACCAGTTATCACTGGATTGCTTAAACCTTTAATATGAATTTTAATGTTCATAACCTGAATATGGGCTACATGTTCTAATCCTGAATTCCATGCCCATTTAGAAGTAAGCCTGGAGATACCCTTGTGTTAGGCCTTTGAGTCCAGAAGAGCATTCGCTCAATATGCTCTTTTTCATGAAGAGGGAATGCACCTCCTGGTGCTTCCAATTCTCTACAAGATAGTCTTAATCTAGTCAAAAGGGAGAATAATCCAATAAATGTAAAGAAGTCTCTATAACTATGTGACTGTAAAGTTGACTAGAACGGAAAGGTGTTTATGTTTATCCAGAGACAAGGGATAAGAAATTGAAGGATTATTGCTAATTTATGTGTGTATATGTATATATGAATATGTGTGTATAATGTATATGTGTATGTGTGTATAAAAATTGAGAGGTAATGAAAGGTTGAACTAGAGTTGTAGAATAGTAGAAGCATGGTGCAAAAGAATATTGCCTTTTAAGTCAAGTAACCTGGGTTCTAATACTTCACTGTGTGATCTTGTCCAAGGCACCTCTTTGGCCCTCAGTTCATCATGTCTAGGCTGACAGGATTAGAATAGATCACATCTGAGCTACATTTCACATCTAAATCTATGATAATAGTAAGGTAGAATCAAATTAGATGTGGATAATCAAAGCTGATTCCATTTTTACAGGTATAGGTTATTTGAACACAATACAAACATAAATAAGGAAGTAGGTGGTGGAGCAAGTGTGTCTGAGAGAAAGAATGTTTCAAGGAAGAAACAACTCTATTTTGAAGCTGTTAAAAAAATAATATCCCCTAATTTTAACCAAGCTATATCTTTTTCCCAAGTGTTGCTGATTCAAAGTGAAACTATGAGATTATGAATTAGGATTAGTAGTTCCATTATATAAAGTCTCTTTAGGTTGTTGTTATGGTTGTTCTGCTCCATCTAACCACCCACATATTAAGCATTTAATAAATGCTTGCTCACTGACTGAATAGACAGGGGCAAATTTCTATTATAACTACTTCACGAAAAATTTCTAAAAGTTCACTGCCATATTTCCAACTTAAAGTATGTTCTATTATTACCTTCCCATGATCTTTTCCTTGTCCTTATTTTTCTGGACAGCTGTATCATTTCTGAACCTCTTGATTGCTCAGTTTTCTCTGTTCCTTTACCTTGCGTTGGAAAGGGAAGAGAATAAAAGTAGAACTAAACCCTAGAAAAAAGAATTTTGGTATAGTTCTGGTAGGTATATATTAGGAGCCATAATAGTAAAGCAATTTTGAGACTAGAGTAAATGGGGTAAATGTAAGAAAGGTGCAAAAAATGAACAATGACAGGTTTTGGCAATTTGTAATATAGGTAAGATCTGAAAAACTGAAAAGAGGAAAATATCAAGTACATGAGAACAATTTTTAAATAAATATGGAAAGCAGAGAAAAATTTTAGAGGTGGGGGGCTAGGTGGTGCAGTGAATAGAGCATTGTTCCTGGAGTCAGGAGTACCTAAGTTCAAATCCCGCCTCAGCTTCTTAACACTTACTAGCCATATGACCTTGGGCAAGTCACTTAAACCCAAGTGCCCTTTCCTCCCCTTCCAAAAAGCAAAAAAATAAAAAAAAATTAAGACTTTTTTTCAGTGATCAATGCGGACTGTGTGCCCCATTTTTTTTCAGTGACCAAACGGTTTCTATTTTTTAAAAAATCCAGCTAAATTCTTTCCTATAAGTGAAAATAAGGGGAGTTATTTTTCTTTATGGTTCAGATTATCAGTGGTAAAATGTGCTTTCATGAGTATAGAAGAAAGCTTCAAAAGAAAACCAAAGAAGAAAGAGAATGGGGAAAGGCAGAGGCGAATCTTGATTGGTGTCAGGTTGGTTCAGGTGAATAGGATGCAGAGGAGAAAGGGAGGAAAGACCATTGAAGAACAGCTGCTAAGTAATTGAGATGAGGTTCATCTAAAACAGGAAGGAATCAGACCTCTGACAGTTAAGCACCTGCTTAACTTCCAAGAAATGAAGGAAAGGGGAGAACGTCTAATAAAATAGGAAGAAGAAGAAAAACTCATAGTGGCTAGTGATTTCCTAAGGTTTGATAGACTAAAGAATCTATTTTTAAGTCCTTGACATTAGCCATAGAGAAATCTTTTTTGAAGATAGTATCAAAGATTTCAAAGAAAATCTCCCAAGGCATGGCAAATCAAATGAACACTTTCCACTTCATATGGACAAAATGACTTTTATTATCACATTTCAACACAAAAAACATCAGGGCTATTCCAAAAACCCCACTTATCCATATGTTTGAAACTTACAATTTCATTGTATTACCTCTGACATGAAAAGAACAGTAAAGGGCTTGATGAATTTAGGTGCAATTATCTATAAATCATTCATGCATATTCCAAGAAGATGATTTATATCCTAATAATCTCTATCAGGTCTGCCCAGGCCACCTTTTTCTATACTTACCCATGTGTGGAGAGTTAGAAACTACCAAACTATTTACCTTTCTTCTATGAGTAATAGCAACATTTTTAAAAATTCTTTATTAATTTGTATTAATTAGGGATGCTATTCACTTTGGGTACCTGCTTTTCTTAAGAAGCTAAAGATTCATATATATATATATATATATATATATATATATATATATATATATACCTTTCTCTCCTCCTCTTTGTTTTCTTTGGGACATCCTTCTATTTGCTGATGTTTTATTGCATCTTATGAAATTAATCATAATTATTCATTAGCTATTTGGCATAGGATTTGATTCCTTTCCATCCCCATAGAACATGTGTTTGTATGTAATAATGTATATGTGTAGCACATACAAACACAATTTCTTCTTGATACCTTTTCTGAATTTCTTTTGTCTTTTCTGGAACCCTTCTTCTCTAATAATTCAAGGGATAAAAAAAATTTACTCTAATTCTTCCATCATCTTTAGAATAGAGAGCAAAGTATACATCTAGAACAGGTATTTGGGAGGGGAAATATATATATATATATATATATATATATATATATATATATATATGTATATATAAACACTCTACTTGTTCCCTAAAGGAGTTCTTACAAAGGTCCATATTTTTTTTTGTATCAATACAAGCTAGTCCAATGTGGATTTCTCTGGAAACTTCCACTGTGATTTACTATGTAAACTGCTTATTTTGTGCTAGCTCCCAATGCTATGGGATCACAGGTGATCTCTAGAGATATTTTCCCAGCTACTTTGTTCACATAACCTGTCAACCTGCTGTATACTGAAGTAATTAACAACCTGTTAAACACAGCTCTGGGGTGTACTCAGGCATGCCCAACAATACTTTTGATGTCTCACAGGCCCAATAGATCAACATAAAAAGTAATACGATTTGTTCTTGTGGGGATTCTATTGTCACACTATGATTCTGCTTCTAAGTATCTATCACATATGCTACATTGTTTGAAATAATACCTCAGCACCTTAAACAACAAAATCAGAATTAATGTACTGCTGCCCAGGAATTTTAAAATTAATATTTAAAGGCAGAGATATGACCCAATTGGGCCTGACAGGGAGTGGTTTATAAAATTGTTCATACCAGGGATTTCAATGGGTTTTTGAAACCTGGTAAATATTTAAATATATCTCAACATAGAAAACACTATTTATTAAAACTAATTTCCCTTTGTAATAATGTAATGTGCATTATAATTTGGAGTTCATTTGTTTATACACAATAAAATAGATATATAGCTTTATATGTGTTGAAAAACATAGAATTACTCAACATTTCTTGGCACGAATTTCTTGAACTCCACTTGAAATATTGGAGATAGTTTAGAGCACGCACAAAGAAATCAGATGAAGCTGAACTTTATTCTATTTTTTTTCCTCACCATATGTTAGCATATATGAAATGACGGTCACTCCCAGGGGGATGTGAGTGGGGAGAGTAGAAGCAATGGCAATGCGCTAAAGATTTATTTGGATCTCATATGTACCCAAAACTTCCCATTGCTCATTGACATCTGTCCACCAATTGGCTCATTTTCTGTTCCTTTCAGGTGTGGCAATCAGAGAACATAGCAAATTTATTTATTTATTTATTTTTAGTTCTAATGCTGAAATCAAGTCACTTAGGCGTTTTTCTTTATTTTCATAACACTTGATAAAAAACAAAAATGGCTTATGGAAAATATAAGGACACCAGAAAATCTCTCTCTTTAGTTATTTTAGAAAAAAAATGAAATTATGATTCAGATTATTCTTCTACTCATCATCAAAACTACGAGCCAACAACTGTTTTGAAGCCTTTGATTCCATTTGTATTATATTGAAATTTTGATCAGCACCATTCCCTCTATACATTCTTAAAAGTAATGATATTTCTAGCATAATTGTTAGCAATTCTCTCATAAAATAACTCACTGACAGATGGATACATTCACATCTAAATCTTAATATCCTTAGCTTCTTATATCATTGCCCATTTGGGATTTAACTCGTTGAAAATTTATCATGTCAGTTTCTGGAAAACTGATTTCAATTCTCTGGAACATTATCTCTCTATTCATTCACTAATTCATTCATTTGCAAAATTATTATTCAATTAATTGCTGTTGCATGTTGTATATTATTCTAGGGACTAGAATAGAAAATTTAGATAAGTTGAGGGCCCAGTCACATGTGCCAGATCATTTGTCTAACACTGTCACTTCACTTATTTAATTTTATTTTTTTTATAATTAATAATTTTTAAATTTGTTTTCTTGTTTACATTATTAATTTTCATGAGATTTTTGAATTAAAATTTTCTCCCCATCTTTCCCCTACCCTAACCCCAAAACAGCAATCACACTGTAAAGACCCTCCCCTGATCTGCTCTCTAACTTTCTGGTAGGACAGGGAGGGTCTCCCTACAGGAGCCCCTGTATATCTTAATTCCTAGTAGCATGAATTGCAGAGCATTAAATTCTAGATTCTTTTGGTTCCACCCTTGTCACCCACCCCCACTGGAAGGACAAGCAATTCAATACAGGCTTTGGACGTGTAATTATACAGGACATCTTCATAGTGGACATATTTTGACAGTGATCATATGTCCCTCCTTCCTATCACTCCTCACCCTTGTTCTGTTCTCTACCCTGTCCTAGTCCCTTTACTGAAGTGTGTACTTCCAGCATACCTCCCCCAGACCCTGCCCTCCCCTCCTTCATCTCACCTCTAATCCCCAGGCCCCTACTGTCCTGTGTGGCATGATGCCCAGTTTAGAGTTTATGCCCTTTCTTCCATAAGCCAAATTCAAGGAGAGTAATTGAAAGTAAAGTTGTAACAGTTATCCCTTGCCTCTTCTATATGGGATAATTTAATCCCATTTTGTCTCTCCCTGTCTCCTCTCATTCTAGTCCTCTCCCACCCCAAAATTTCGCATTTTAATGTATCATCCCTTCTTATTCAGTTCATCCTATATCCTCTGTATAGACATATACACACATGCTCAGATATGTATTCATATGCATATATATATTCATATGAATACATACATATATATATATATATGTATATATATATATATATATACTCATCCTCATACTAAGAAAAGTTCCATAAGTTAGTATTATTGTTTTTCCATATTGCCATGTAAATAATTCAAATTTGATAAGTTCCTCATGATTTCTTTCCTATGTTTACCTCCTTATGCTTCTTGTGTTTGGTAGTCAAGTTTTCTGTTCAATTCATTTTTTTTCAGCAAGAATGCTTAAAAGTCCTCCACCTCATTTAATGACCATAATTTTCCCTGGAATAATATGCTCAGTTTTGCTGGGTAGTTGATTCTTGGTTCTATTCCCAGTTCCCTTGATCTTCAAAATATTATATTCCAGGTCCTGTGATCCCTCAGTGTAGAAGCTGCCAGATCCTGGGTTATCCTGATAGTGCTTCCACAGTATTCAAATGGTTTTCTCTTGGCTGCCTGTAATATTTTCTCCTTTAACTGGACATTCTGAAACCTAGCAATAACATTTCTAAGAGTTTTCTTTTGGGAATCTTTTCTGAAGAGGTCATTGGTGAATTCTTTCATGTTCTATTTAGCTCTCTGATTCTAAAGCATCAGGACAATGTTCTTTGAGTATTTCTTGAAGGATACTTTCCAAGTTCTTTTTCTGGTCATGGCTTTCAGGTAAACCAATAAATTTCAGATTGTCTCTCCTGTATCTCCTGTATATATTTTCCATATCAGTGTTTTTTTCAAGGAGATATTTCACAGTGTTTTCTTTCTTTGTATTTGTTTAATAGTATCTTGTTTTCTCCTAAAGTCATTAGCTTCCACTTTATCCACTCCAATTCTGAAGGTATTACTCTCTTCAGAAGGCTTTTGAGATGCTTTTTACATCTGGCAAATTTGACTTTTTAAGGCATTCTTCTCCTCATTTGCTTTCTGGGCCTCTTTTTCCATTGGAGTTAATCTACGTTTTAAAGTGTTGTTTTCTTCAGTCAGGTTGTTGACTCTCTTTTTATGATTTTCTCGCATCATTATCATTTCCCTTCCCAATTTTCCTCCACTTTACTTAATTGGTTTTCAAAGTCCTTTTTCAAATTATCTATAGCTTCTAGGAATTCTTCAAGTGTCTTAGAAACATTTGGTGTGGGAGTTCTGTGTTGTCTTCTTCCCGTTCCATGCTTTGCTCCTTTTTGTCCACAAAAAAGGATTCTAGAATTTTGTTGCTGTTCTTATTTTGCTTCCTTTTCCTCATGTTGTCCAGTCAATTAATTGATTTGTTTTTTTTTGTCTTTGTGGAACTCTGCTTCCAGGGGGTAAAGCTCTGTTCCAAATGGCTGGGGTTTCCCCAGCTGCTGGACCTATTAGGGGGGTGTTGCAGCCCCCAACAGGTTTGGCTTGGTGAAAGCACACCCTAGGACCACCAACCAAGACCACGATCTGGATCCAGGATACTCAATGCAAGAGCATTTGGCCCTGATCAATCAACTCAGCCCCACTGCGGGGTCCACAGGCCAGGGGCTCTGAAACAGCCCAGTGGGGGCAGCTGCTTGTTACAGCAGTTCCTACCCTTCCCCCACTGCTTCCTTGCCCTGGGGAAGATTGGCTGAACTGCTTTTCCTCCCCCTAATTTAGCTTGAAAGTTCCACTTTCATTGACCTTCTCTAATCCTGGCTTGATAGATGTGAAGATAGCTCCACGTGCTGTAGATCTTCTCTGAAGTAGACTCACTCTGCAGCTTTGGAGGCTCGGCTCTTCCTGACAGCCCTGGGACCTTTCTGCGGTTTCAGGCTGGGTTTGCCTGGCTCCCAGCCTGCCCTGACAAGCCCCTACTGCTGAGCTGCCTTCAGCAAGAGATGTGTTCTCTGTATTTTTGTGAGTTTGAGAGCCCTAGAATTTGTTTAGAGTCATATTTTATGGATATTCAGGGTAGCTGTGTTGGAGCTGTGCAACTGCACTACTTTTATACAGCCATCTTGTCTCCACCCCCCACTTCACTTATTTTATATTTTAAAATTATTTTTGCATGTTTCCTTATTTCTACATATGTTGTTTTCCCCTTCCACAGCCATCAGTAAATTTTCCCCTTTAAAAAGTAAGCAATCATTAAGGGAAAAAATTAACCTAAATAGCAACTATGTTTTGCATATGCAATACTCCTATACTATTACATTGAAAGGAAAGGGCTACATTTTCTTATCCTCTCTTTGATATTTTTCATTATTTTCACTTTGATTTATTGTTCTTTTATTTTGTGTATAGTTTTCCTATTATTGCTAACTACACTTTGTAATAGTTCATGTACATTTTCCTATAATTCTCTGAATTTACCTTTCAATTTATAATTGAGGAAACTGATGCTAGAAAAGCTTTTGATTTTCTGAAAGTTACACAAGTAATAAGGAACAGGAGCCAGGATTCAAAAATAAGACTTATGACTCCAAATAAAATACTTTATCTCATCTTGCATATTATAATTTTGAAGTATAGTTGGAAAACTGTATTGCTCAGGGTCATACAAGTAGCATATGATACAGCCAATATTTGAAGAAAGTAGTACTGATGCTTAAAAAACACAGCAAATGTATAAATTAGAAATATGTTCCAAAATATACTTACAGTAAACAGAATAAACATTTCATGAGATGTGTGGGAAAATGCTTCTAGAAGAATAGAGGGGACTGTTACTCCATCATAAAGAACCGTCCTGTTACATCATAGAATCAAAGAATCCAAGGAGAGAACAAAATTGCTCCTTCTAAACAAGCATAGCTGGAGCTATATACTGAACCCTGTGGCCTATTGAAAATTAAGTCAAGCTCAATTCTAATACCAATTTTTAAATGTCTTAAATATAGCACCACAAGGTTGCATTGTACTATTTCAGAAAAGTAAACATTTTTAAACAAAAAAAATAAGCCAAATACACAGAAATTCTTGAGTTTTATGTGTTTGTTTCTAGATGTAAAGTGGACAATTAAGAAGGTTCTCTTTTTCAGTACAACATGGTTATGGGACTTGTACAAGCTATGGGACTGACCAAGAGGCAGAAGTATTGGGGAAAGGGAGATGTTAAATACTTGACTTCATTTTTCATAATTTTGGAAGCAACAAATATGAGGTGGATGTGTAAAATCATTATTCTGACATGTTTTTTTTTTATCGACTGGAATAACACTTACTGCAATTGACTTCATGCTCTTCAACCTCTTTTACCAGCAGTTTACCATTCACAGATTGTGCCAGATGTAAGAAATCTTTAAACACTCTAATCCCACTTTAATTTACTCACCGATGTGGACATACTCATTCCCTTTAATCTGTGGGTGCCCACATTGTCTCCTAGCCTGTGCAGAGAATCTACAGGGGATTCCCTGAATCTCCTTGCCTACTTGCTCTGAGCCCCTGAGGAAGTGATTGGACCAAAGCTCCATTTTTTCTTTCCACTTAACTTTGAATAGTGTCATATTTTGGAGGACTTTGAAGTTTACACTTACCATCATAGACTTGAGGTTTTTTTAATCATGTAGAAATACTGTTGCTTTTTTGAGAATGCCTTTATTATCCTGGTATTTTTTGTTTCTGAGGATATGTCTCAAATATATTTTTTCTGATTTTCTAGAATTTTCTAAGGAAACTGTCATGCTTCCTACAAACATAATTATATCTTCTCTGAGGAATTTTTTTCATTTAACATCTTTCGCTTTTCTTATTTCTTTCACTTGAAATTCTAGAAATATGTGAAATAATTGTGGGGCCTATCATCTTTGCTCTTCTGCTGTATTAGGAAATTTTCTAATGTTTCACTACTATACATGAATGTCAAAAGAAATATTTTAAAGCCTTTAGCAAACTTGTATAGCATATGAACTTAAGAAATGCTTGCCACATTTCACCATATATTCATCACAAGTTTGATGCCAATTTTTTAGCAAAAAAGTAGGGCATGACCATTATATGAAGCTTTTAAAAAATTGTGCAATTATTACTTATGATAAGCATGTTTATCTTTCTATGAAGCTATCTTTCTAGCTATATGTATGAGGGTGTGCATATGAGTTTATAAAAACATATGTGTGTATATATATACATACATATGCATCCAAACATACATACATATGCACGCAGAGTTGTTTGTGTGTGTGTCTGTGTTCACACTTAATTGTTGCCTTCTTGGGGAAGAGGAAAGTAAAAGGAGTAAAAGAGAACAAAACAAAAAGAGCAAAACAGAGAACAAATATAACCTAAAAGGAAGAAAGGATGGATACTTCTGAACACAAATTTAAGTCTTTGTTATATAGACTTTTTAAAGAAATTTAATGTTTTATATTCTTTTATTCTCCTCTGTACATGCCATATTTTTCTTTTCTTGTTTTTCATTTAAGCTTTAGCATTTAAGTTTGTTTCTTTTCTTATTTTGGACTTACATTTATTTTTTTAATTAAAATAACAAAATAGAACATCATATCTTTGCTTCAGTTTACTTTGGTTGTATTTCTAATGTTGTTGTTGGGCAACTACAAATTCAATGGCATCATCTTAAAAGAATTTTAGTTTAGAAATTTTTCATAATGAAATAAATCATACAAAAATTATGGACAAATTAGATGAATTCTATTACAGCCCATTTAATTATCATATTGCCTTATATAAATTAGCATCATTTAATATCTTTGTCATTGAGATTACTACTTCTCAAGAAAGCATGAGTTGTAAGCTGCTAGTCTGAAAAACAAAAACTGCTAGGCATTAAAAATAAAACCAAGAGAGGATACCTGAGATAAGGCACTGAACTTTATTCCTTTCTCACAAATTACCCTACTTGCTTACATAGTAGCTCCATCTCACCTTACACTCCAACCAAGAAAACAAACAAAAACATTCATCCCATAAAGGATTACATTTTGGGTACTAGTTCAAATAAATGCTATCATAGCCTTTGAAAATATTCATTGTTTTCAGTCTTCCATTCCCATTTATTAAGGAATAGTGTCTCATTAAGTGTTTCAAACTTCATAATTTACTCATAAATTGATTCATTCAAAAAGAAAGCAAGAACATCTTTTTAAACTATTTTTCTTTTTCCAGCAGTGATGTGTCTTATGTCATCTTATGTCACTTAATCCCTGATTAAAAATGTGATGTGATGAATCCAATATACATCTTTAAAACATTTAAAATAATAAGAAATAAAGAACTTAATTTGAACTATATATCATAGGGAAATTGAATTTATGTTGCTTCTTATGACAAGAGAAATAAAACCAATATTATTTAATATTTTATTTTTGTTTTCTCTTCTTTGTTTTTTACTGTAATTTCTTTTAGCTTACCAAAGCAAAAAAGGGTTCTTTTCAACTATGAATAAGTGGATATACTAAGCATTGTGAACTTTTTTTAAAGCTAGTAGGATGTGTTAATTATTAAAATGAAGTAGAAGGGGGCAGAGCCAAGAAGGTGAAGAGAAGTTGCCTGAGGGCCCCCCAGTTTAAATCAAGCCTCTAAAAGAACTCTAGAGTGACAGAATACACAAAAAGGAGTGAAACATTTCTCCAGTCAAAGATAACTTGAAAGGACTTCAGGGAAGATCCATCTCACTTTAGTAAAGGGAAGTGCAACCCATCATAGGTTCTGTCAGGGCAAGCAAGTGGGCCTGAGGACCCACGGTTCTGTCTCAACAGGCCAGTGGAATGGCAGGCAAGCTGTGACACCTCTAGTTCCAGCACAGCAGACAAACTTCCAGTATTGGAACATGGGGAGCAACAGATGTGATGAGGTTAGGCCACATATGTACAGTGGGCAAGCTACCAGCCCCAGAGACTACAGCGCAAAAATCCAGTGACCCCTGTCACACAGGAGTAAAGCTCAATTTAAAAAACGAGCAAAAGAAAAGAAGGAAAAGAAACCTGACCATAGAAAAGTACTTATGGCAAAAGGTAAAATCAATATACAAACCCTGAAGAGGACAAAAATGTCAAAAAGCATACCCACAAAGTCTATATGAGAAATATGAGTTTGTCTCAAGCTAAAACGTTCCTTTGAAAGAACTCTGAAACGATTTTAAAAAATCAATGACGAAAATGTAGAAGAAAAAAATGGAAGAAGAAATAAGGTTCATGCAAGAGAATATCAAAAAAGTCACAGCTTGAAAAAGAAAACAATGGATTGAAGGAAACAACACCTTAAAAATACAAAACCTCACTGAAGAATATAAATTAATATTGCTACAAGACATCAAGGATCAGTCAAATAAAATCAAAAGAATGAAAAAAATAGAAGCAAATGTAAAATGCCTCATTATAAAAACAATGGACTTAGAAAATAGTTCAAGAAAAGATAATTTAGGAATAATTGGACTACCTGAAAAACATGATAAAAAAAGAGGCTCTTTCAAGAAGCGGTTGGTGGATGATTTCAAATCCTGTTTTATTCTATGCTTCTAGGACAGTGGTTCTCAACCTTCCTAATGCCTTGACCCTTCAATGCAGTTCCTTATGTTGTGGAGGCCCTCAATAAAATTATTTGTGTTACTATTTCATAACTCTAATTTTGCTACTGTTATAATTGTAATGTAAATATCTCATATGCAGGATGTATCTAAATTGAACATAACCCACAGGTTGAGAACCACTGTTCTAGGATATCAAGGCAGTTTTCCTTGATAATTTCTTGAAGCTTGATATCTAGGCTCTATCAATAATCATAGTTTTTAGGTAGCACAATAATTTTTAAATTGCATCTCCTGGAATTATTTTACAAGTTAGTTGTTGTTGCTGTTTCAGATAAGATATGTCACATTGTCTTCTATTTTTTTATTCTTTTGATTTAGTTTTATTGTTTTGTGTTTTCTCATAAAGTCATTAGCTTATATTTATTCACTTCAAATTTTTAAGGAATTCTTTCCTTCAATGAACTTTTGTAACTCCTTTTCTGTTTGACTAATTATAGTTTTAAGGAAGGTTTTTTCCTGTAATTTTTTTGCTTTTTTTACATTTGATCATTTCTTTGGTTTTTTTGTGCCTCTTTTATGATTTGGTTTAATCTATTTCTTTTTTCAAACCTATTACTTAAGTATTTTCTTCAGTTTGTGTGTGTGTGTATGTGTGTGTGTATGTGTGTGTGTAGAGAGAGACAGACAGACACACAGTCAGACAGAGACTCCTTTACCAATTTGTTGACTTGTTTTTCATGATTTTCCTGTAGCACTCTCAATTCTTTTCCTATTTGTATATCCCTCATCTACCTGAATTTTAAAATCATTTTTTATTTCTTCCATGGTCTGACAACAATCAATGGTTTTCTTGGAGAATTTGCATATAGGACCTTTGACTTTGCTACCTTCTTCTGAGTGTGAATTTTGATTGTCCTTATTACCATAGTAACTTTCTATGATCATATATTTTTCTGTTATTTGATCATTTCCCCTGCCTTTTATTTCACTTTTACCTCTTTGTTAAAATATAATTCTGTTTCAAGGATGGAGAGCACTCTCTCCCATACTTTAGGGGTTTTATGCAGTTGTTTTCAGAGATACATCTAGAAACCTATAAGTTTTCATTTCTTGCAAGGTCATATGATCTAAGGAGATGTGTATTTACCACTGTCCTACATTGTGTTGTGGGTTATGTGTGACCATATGTACACTTTTCTGCCCTGATACTGCTAGGAGGGTTCCCAATCCAATGTGGTTATTGGATTTCATGTGCCAGTGCTCCTATACTCACTCTTGCACTGCAAACCAAATCTCAGTATAGACAAAGCAAAAGACTTTTGCTCCTTGTGCTAACAAGGGACCCTTATAATCTCTGTCTGACAAATTGTTTGACCCCTCTGCTGTCTGTGGTCTGAGCAAGCTGGAGAAAGTTTCAATTGTGCTGATTCAGTCATTCCTAGGGCCTGCTCCAGGTTTTGCTGTGGCCCTGTGTGTGTTGATGTGGTCTGTGCTGGGCTATGCTGCTTTCTCACTCTGGTTCAAGCGACATTTCATGCCAATATTCCAAATTGCCTTGGACTGGAAAGTAGTTTCAGGTGGGGATAGAGACAAGATGGTGAGATGAAAGCAGTGACTTGCCAGAGTTCTCCCTCAACTCCCTCCACAGACTTGTAGAAATGACTGCAAACAAATTCTATAGTAGTAGAAGCCATAACAAGACAGAATGAAACAAATTTCAAGCCCAAGACACCTTGAAAGATCAATAGGAAAGATCTATTGCACCAGGCTGAGAGAAGAGTATAGAACAGAATAGACTGTGTCAACCTAGACAGGGCTCTATCAGGCTTTGGAAGACTGAATCCCAAGCAACTGTGGTGATTCCCAGACTTCTCAAACCAAAAAACCCCAAAGATAGTTTAGAAGGTCAGTAGGAAAGGGCTGTAGGCCCAGGAAGAGAGAGCAGTGCAGTCCAGCACTAGACGCAAAACAGCCTCTGGCTTAGCAAACCAGCAACAGGTCTTAGGAGTGACTGAATCAGCAGCTCTTTGATCTCTTGGCCCACAGAGAGTAAGGGGATGGAACAACTGGTCATGAAGAGATGTCAGGGGTCTCTTTGCTGACACTGAGGCAAGATTTAGTTGTTTTGCCCACAATTGGTTCTGGGTCACAGTCCTGGGTGGCAGTCCTAGGGTGACGGGGAGTACTTTCATAGCAGAGTTTGCTGCAGCAGTGGAGAGGAAACCCTCTTCACAGTTCAAAGCAGAAATGAATGATTGTGATTACTCACAAATCAGTACACTGGTCAGGGGAGGAATAAACATTTCTACAAAATAATACCTACCTGCAATAACTGAAAACTTAGAGGTCCCTAGGAGTATCTCTGAAAACAGCTGCACAAAATCCTGGAAGTACAGTACACCCTCCACACTGGAAGCAGAGTTCTACCTTAACAAAGAGTTAAAAAGTCATGTAATAGACCAGGAAAATGGACTAAAAAATGTGTAATGTTAATTGGATTTGAAGACATTCTATGCCCTTGATTGGCAAGTAAACAGGTACTTAACACTTAGTTTCAAGTTAATCATGTCAAGCCTCTGTTAAAGAAACAGAAGATATGAACCCCTATTGTGATGTAATAGGAAGCATGGAACAGAAAGGAGCTAATACCATATATAAGAAGAGCATAAGCTGGACAGTCAGAACTTCTTGTGGATCTTCACAAAGAACATTGGAGCAAGCTGTGTTGGAGGCTAGTGAAAGTGATTTTGATTCTTCAGAATGAGAGAAAGTGATTTTGATTTTGAGAATGAGAGAAAGCAATTTTGATTTTGAGAATGGGAGAAAGTTATTTCGATTTTGAGAATGAAGCTTCTGCTGAGACTTTTCTTCTGTGAACTTCTGCTGAGAGCTTCTGAGAACCAGGATGAGTAGCTACCATGAGTGAGAGAGGAGGATCCCTGCTTGAGGGAACATGTTCTGTTGTGAAGGCTTGGGAAGGTCGGAGTTCACTGCATTAACCATGTGTACCAACTGCATGGTTACTGTAATGACTTTTGATTTCTGGTTCTGGGACTCAGTTTTCTGGTGCTTGTATAAAGGTTTGGTTCTGTCCTCCATGAGGAGAGCCTATTTCATTTTTGATTCGCAACTATACCAGCATATTCATAATTACCATGGGTGTTTTGAATACTGTATTATTGTTACAAAATGGAAAAAAAAACAAAGAATCAGACTACAGAATCTTACTTTATTGACCAGGGAGAGAAAAACATATACTCAGAAGAAGACAACAAAAATCAAAGCTCCAATATCCAAAACCTCCAGAAAAAAATATGAATTGTCCTTAGAGCATGGAAGAGCTCAAAAAGAATTTTGAAAATCAAGGAAGAAAAGTAGAGGAAAAATTAAATTTAGAAATGAGAGGGATCAAGAAAATAATGAAAATTACTCAACACCTTGCTAGAGGAGACCCAAAAAGTACTGAAGAAAATAACACTTTAGAAAAAGACTAGACCACCCTCAGTTTCTGTTCTCTGAACCCAGTAGAGGAACCACCAAGTAGAAACTCAACATTTCTATTTACAAAATATAGGCAAGAGAGATCTTCAGCTCTTGTGGAAACCGTGCTTTTGAAGTTGATCTCTACACTTCAAAAGTTTAGGTTCTGAGCTGCTGTTCCTAGCAGTACTTTTTTTATTTTTATTTTTTCTTTTAATTTAATTTTCTTGATTATATCATTCACTTCCACAAAGTTTTGAGTTACAAATTTTCTCCGCTTCTTTCCCCTACCACCAAGCCCAAAACAGTGATCCCACAATATAGCCCCTCCCACAATCTGTTCTCTTTTGTGTCCTTGTCCAACGCCCCTCCAAATTTCTAGTAGGGCAGGAAGGGTCTCCCTACCCTAGTCCCTGCATGTCTTATTTCCCAGTTGCATTTGATTGTATAGCTTTAGATTCTAGATTCTTGCAATTCCGCCCTTGTCACCCACTCCCACTGGAAGGAGCACCAATTCAATACAGGTTGTATATGTGTAATTACAGAGGACATCTCAATGGTGGGCATATTGTGAGAGACTGATTGTATATCCCTTCCTCCTATCCTGCGCACTCACCCCCTTCTTTTGTTCTCTACCATGTCCCTGTCCCTTTACTGAGATGTATGCTTCCCGCA
>CM053601.1:43748016-43776076 GCA_028646575.1 Pseudocheirus occidentalis
GGTAGACCAATAATTTTCAAATTGTCTCTCCTGTATCTATTATCCAGGTCAGTGGTTTTTTCAAGGAGATATTGCACATTGCTTTTTATTTTTTCATTTTTTTGTAACTGTTAAATAGTATCTTGATTTCTCATAAAGTCATTAGCTTCCACTTGCTCCACTCTAATTCTGAAGTAATTATTCTCTTCAGAATTCTTTTGAGACTCTTTCTCCTTCTGGCAAATTCAACTTTTTAAGGCATTCTTCTCCTCATTGGCTTTCTGGGCCTCCATTGCCATCTGAGTTAATTTGCTCCTTAAGTTATTCTTTTCTTCAGTCAGATTGTTAACTCTCTTTTCATGACTTTATCACATCATTCTCATTTCTCTTTCCAATTTTTCCTCCACTTCTCTTATTTGATTTCCAAAGTCCTTTTTAAGTTGATCCATAGCTAGTAGGTATTCTTCTAGTGTCTTGAAAGCATTTGGTGAGGGAGTTCTGACTGAGTTGTCTTCCTCTCACTCCATGCTTTGATCCTTTTTGTCCACAAAAAGAGATTCTAGAGTTTTATTGCTGTTATTACTTTGCTTCTTTTCACTCGTGTTGGCCAGTCTATTTATTGCTTGGTTTTTTCACTCTGTGGAACTCTGCTTCCTGGAGGGGAAAAGCTCTGTCCCAAATCACTGGAGCCTTCACAGCTGCTGGATCTATTAGCAGGGTGCTGCTAGCTTTGGCTCACTGAAAGTGCACCCCAGGACCACTACTTAAGACCATGATCCAGATCCAGGCCGCTCAATGCAAGAGCCCTTGGCCCTGATCAATCACCTCAACCCCCCTCCTATCTTCAGACCGTGGGCTCTGCAGCAGCCCAGTGGAGGCCGCTGCTGCTTTAAGCCATTCTTGCTGCCACTGCCTCCTCCTGCTGCTTTCTTGCCCTGGGAGCAGTTGGGCCAGACCGCTCTTCTCTCCCAAATTTATCAAAATCCAATTACTTTTCTCTTAGCCTTTTTTTCTTCTGGCCTGATAAATGTATTAACTATGCCTCCAGTGCAGCCTATCTGCTTTCCTACAGACTTGGCTCTGCCCCATGCCCTGGAGCCTGGCCAGCTGGGTTTCAGGCTGGTCCGTGCACCACTCCCAGACTTCCACAAAGAGCTCCAACTACTGAGATTCCTGCAGCAGTAGATGTGTTTTCTGTATTTTGGAGAGTTTTTGGAGCTCAAAACTCTGTTTAGAGTCCCATTTTATGAGTTTTTAGGGTGGTTGTGTGGGAGCTGCAGTTCTTTGCTGCTTCTACACTGCCATCTTGACTTCCCCCCGCCCCCTCAGCAGTACTTCTAATTGTGTCCATGATACCTTGGAACTCTGAGAAAATGATAAGACCTGCTACATGAGAAAAGGTGTCTCAATAGTGGTTGAGCACATCAGTAAATCTTCCCTTCACCCTAATTAGTAAGAAACTAAATGTTGGGGAGCAGAGGATCAAAAAATTGATGATGGAGATTTAGGGCACCAAGAATAAATTTAAATTTGATGGAAATATCATATTGGGAGTGTCTCTGGTTGTTTGTTATGCTGGAACTGCTGAGAAAGGTGTCTCCTTGTAAAACCATATTGGTGAACTTTCAGGAAATGATGAAGTCATCCTGCCAGTTTCAGTCTTCAATGTGATCAGTGGTACTTACCATGCTGTTAATAAATTGGCAGTGCAGGAGTTCATGATCTTCCCTGTTGGAGCAGCAAACTTAAATGAGGCTGTGTACATTGGAGCTGAGGTCTACCACATCCTGAAGAGCATGATTAAGCAGAAATATGGACCTGACACCACCACTTCAGGGGATGATGGTGGCTTTACTCCTTATTCCTGGAGAATAAAGATACTCTGGACCTGCTAAGGAATGTTTTTTTGGTAATGCTGGCCATACTGATAAGGTCATAATTAGCAGAGATGTTGCTGCCTCAGAATTCTTCTGATGTGGGAAATATGACTTGGACTTCAAGTCCCCTGATGATTCCAGCAGATACATATCCCCTTTCTGAGCTTGGGGACCTTTACAAGAGCTTCATCAAGAACCAATGGTGTCTATTAAAGATCCCTTTGGCAAAGATAATTGGAAAACTTGGAAGAATTTCACTGTTACTGCAGGCATCCATGTGGTAGGGGATGATCTCACAGTGACCCATCCCAAGTACAATTAAAAACCTGATAATGAGAAAGTCTGCAACTACCTCCTACTCAAAGTGAACCAGAATGCCTCTGTGATTGAATCTCTCTACGTGTGCAAGCTGGCACAGTCTAATGTGTGGGGAATAATTGTTTCCCATCATTCTAGGGAGACTGAAGATACCTTCATTGATTGTAGACCTGTTGGTGGTTCTCTGCACTGGGAAGATTAAGACTGGTACCTTTTGCTGATTTGAGTGTTTGGCCAAGTATAACCAGCTTCTTAGAACTGAAGAAGAGCTGGGCAGTAAAGCTAAATTTTCTGGAAGTAACTTCAGAAATCCTCAGACCCATTTAACCTTGTGGCCAGGAGGCCTATGAACTCTCAGGAGCCAATCACCTCTGTAGAAGTCTGCTCTGAAGAAGTCCTAAGAATGGGCAGCACCAAGTGCTAGACCAGTTTTGTTTTGGGGGCAGGGACGTCTACTGCTTAACTTCCCTCTCTTTTCCACATTTCCATGTTCTCACTGCTTTGTTAGAAATGTCTGACACCGGAGAACACCTGATCATCTGGATTTCTGCTGGCAGACTCTTGTCATCCTGTGATTAGGATAGAAGTAGCTGTTTTTACTCCCAACCTTGGTGTTGACGTATGAAACTATGTACTTGTGATGCGGCCATGAAGAGCCCTCAGGCCAGATCCTTAGTGACTTCTATATGCAGTGTAAAAGTATTTGGTAACCATCCTAAAAAAAAAGATAAACTAAACCAAATGGAAAAAGAGGTACAAAAATCCGGGAGAAAAATGTATTTAAAAGCAAAATTAGCCAAGTGAAAACAAGATATCCAAAAATTCACTGAAGAAAATAATCCCTTAAAAGCTAGAATGGAGCAATGGAATCTAATGACTTTATGAACAATCAAGAAACAATAAAACAAAGCCAAAAGAATGAAAAATATAGGACAATGTGAAATATCTACATGGAAAAACATCTGATCTGGAAAATAGATGCAGGACAGAGAATTTTTTTAAATGATTGAACTATTTGAACATATGATCAGAAAAAGAGCCTAGACATTGTCATTCAAGAAATTATGAAGGAAAACTGCCTTGATGTTCTAGAGCCAGAGAGTAGAATGGAAATGGAAAGAATACATTGATCATCTGAAAGAGATACAAAAATGAAAACTGCCAGGAATATTATAGCCAAATTCCAGTATTCCCAAAGCAAAAAGAAAATGATGCAAGTGATCAGAAAGAGACAATTAAATTATCATGGAGCCACAATCAGGTTGACACAAGATTTACCATCTTCTACTTTAAAGAATCAGAGAGTTTGGGATATGTTATTCTGGGGTCAAAGGAAGTAGAATTAAACCAAGAATCTTCTATTCAGCAAAACTGGGTATAATCCTTCAGGGGAAAAGCTGGGTATTTAAGGAGAAAGGATATTTTCAAGCATGCTTGATGAAAATAGCAGAGGTGAATAGAAAAATTTACTTTCAAATACAAGGCTCAAGAGAAGCATAAATTCTAAACAGAAAAAATGAATCATAAGAGATTTAATAAGATTAAACTGTTTTCATTCTTACATGGAAAGGTTATATTTGCTACTCATAGGACTTTTCTCATTATTAGGGTAATCAGAAGGTGTGAATATAGACAGAGGATGCAGGTGTGATTTGAACATGAAGGGATGAAGTGGCAAGAAAAGCATGTGCTGGGAGAGGTAGACATGGAGAGGTAAAATTTGGTAAATTATCTCACATGAAAGAGACAAGAAAAAGTATTTTTGTTTTTGTTTTTGTTTTTGTTTTTTTTTTACAGTACTTGTTTTATGGTGATAAATATTTGCACAGCAATAGTGGAATGACTCAACAAATTGTGCTGTATGATTGTGATGGAATACAACTGTGAAATAAGAAATAATGAAATAATGAATGAGAGGCTCTAAGAAAAACTTTGAAAGGCTTACATGAGTTGATGCAAAGTGAAATGTATTCTATATAATGTAGCTGCAATATTGTAGGATGATCAGCTCTGAATGACTAACTTCTTCTCAGCAATACAATGATTCAAAATAAGTCTGAAAGACTTATGATAGAAAATGCTATTCATTCCCAGAAAAAGAACTGATGGTGTCTGAATACAGTTTTAAGCATACCTAAAAAAATTCTTTATTTTTATTTAGGCTTTTTTTGTTCCCATTTTTGTGAAAACAGGAAAGATCAGAGAGCTGCAGTGGAAGACTATTGGTCCTGGGGCAGAATCATATCTGTGTTCAAATACCACTTTTGATACTTATTAATTCTGTTGCTTGTCTATCAGTAAGTTGCTTAGCTTTAATTTCAGTTTCTTCACCTGCAAAATGAGGATAATAATACTGAGAGTATTTCTTCCATAGGCTTGCTTGGTAATAAATGTGATAATAAGTGTAAAACATTTAGAAATCTTAAAAATGCTGTAAAACTTTTAGTATTATATGTCATTTGATATAAATAAATAGGCAAGATCTAAACAAACAATACCTCTGCTGCTTCAACTATCTAAGATATTTGCCTTAGTAAAAGATTGACTCTACGACTGACTGAACTTCACTTTCACATATTTACTATGTTTTATAGTAAACAAGCAGCAAACCCAGTAGGCTCATTTATTCTTTGTAGCTTTCAATTAATTATGTAATTTTCAAAATACTATCTGGGCCACTAGCTAGTACAGTGGATAGAGTACTGGGCCTGGAGTCAGGAAGACTCATCTTCTTGAGTTCAAATTTGGCCTTGGTCACTATGCTACCCATGGGAAATTACTTAACCTTGTTCACCTTCGTTTGCTCTTCTGTAGAATTAGTCAGAGACAGGAATGACAAACTCCTTCAGTGTCTTTGCCAAGAAAAACCCAAAAAGGTCACAGATATTGGACACAACTGAAACAATTGAACTTCAAAGAACTGGTCTAGTATAGAATTTTGCTTCATAAGACTTGATGCTTCTCTACTTCTAAATTCATCAAAGAAAATTTAGATATGAATGTAGATCAGCAACATAAAGATGTTATATATGTGCATATATACATATATGCATACATATATACACATATACACACATGTGTATATGTATGTATATATGTGTGTTTGTATACACACATACACATATATATGTGAATTTATGTGTTTGTATATATATATATATATATATATATATATATATATATATATATATGTCTGTAGCTATTGATGTCTTCTCCATTGCCCTTTTTAAGGTAATAATTCTGAGTTGTTGTTACTGGAGTCATAAGTTGCTCCTCCATACATTATTTTTGCATAGCTGTGTATACTACATATCACATAGGTAAACTGGCCAAACATTTTCCTTGTATGCACCCCCCCTAGTTGCATCCTCTCTTCTTTCTAGTGGTCTTTATGCTTATAGGTGACTTTTTTATTACTATGCTTCATGCTATCTTATTTTAAAATTTTCTTTTGCTTTAAACTAATAAACTCATTTGGCTTACAGGAAAAGGTAAATTCATTGGTGCAGGCCGATATACTGTGGTTTTGAGTGCACATGGAATCACAGAGTAATTTGAACCTGGCCTGAATATTCTGGTGGGACTATGTAGAAAGGAGGATGCCACCAGGTACTACATTCAGAATTAGATTAAATGTCTGAACTATTTTTTCTCTAGATCTCTGATCCTGAATATCTGTGATGTTGGCACCAAATCTTTGAGAGTTCCATTTATAGGATTCCTTATTAAAAGGTTTATAAATAAAAAATGGACTTTGAGTAAGTTCAAGAATGTTTATAACAGATTACATGCATTTTTCCTATTTTTCTCTACTTCACTTCTCAAAAGAAATGTACATGAAATATCAGGAGATACCTGCAATGAAGGGAAAAGACTACTTATTACTAAACCTTCTATATTCATGGAATGTTTTGTGTCTTTACAATGACATCATTTATTCATGGTATTTTAGCTATTTACAACCTCCAGGCATTGTGTATTTTCCTCTACCCTCTTCTACTAATAGAACTCTGTTGGGATTTCTTTGGGGAGCCCTTGGAAAGAATGAAGAAAATCTGAAATATGACATTTACCTCTTCCTAGGCCACTGAATTAAGGCATCAGTGACAGAAATATATTCTATGATTCAGAATGATGCTGTCTTTTTAAAACCAAGACATACTTCCTGAATCTCTTTTTCATTTTGAAAGTGAAAGCAAAATGCAATTTTTCCCTGGAAAATCCCTGCTTCAAACCACTTTTGAATCCAATATCCAAATTGGACAAAGAGTCTCTTCTGATTCGCCATAAGCTATGCTTGTATGTTATTTGATAAATGTTTCAAAAGAGGCATGGGATAAATGCAACCCTGAATGTATTTTCCCAGACAGCCCTTATCTACTCACTAACATTTTGATGTGCCTGATTTGTAGCATTTTGGGGCCACTGTCCAATCATATCTTCTGGGCAGTTCTCAGCAAAGCATATTGTTTGGGTTATAAGATAGAATAGTGAGTGCTTTGGCTGTGTAAAACCTTTCTAGGATTATGACAAATTTATCTTTCTGAACTTGACAGACCAGTCAGACTGTCATCTTTGACCTTAGGTACAGATGACATTCCTTTTCCCATCTCCATGGCTCTCTCTAGGTTATGTCTCATGAATGAAATACACTTTGTACTTTTACCTTTTAGAATCCAGAGCTTAACCTACTAGGAAAAGATTGAAAACCTCATCCTTTCACTTTTTGTCCTACAACTTCCCCTTCAAAATTTGCCTCAACAAGCTGGACTCTGGGAGTCTAATTCTTCTCCCCAAATTTTGGTTTCATGGTTTTGCAACTACATTCTTGCCTAAAGTTCTAAGACAATTCCATTATGAGTCCCAAATACTAGTGATTTGATAGCTTTTATGAATTAATTATTTTTTTTCCTTTTGGAGGGGGTAAGGCAGGGAAATTGGGGTTAAGTTACTTGCCCAAGATCACATGGATGTGTGTGTGTGTGTGTGTGTTTGTGTGTGTGTGTGTGTGCTAAGTCTCTCAGCCTGGATTTAAACTCGGGTCCTCCTGACTCCAGGGTCTGTGCTCTATTTACTGTGCCACCTAGCCACCCCTATGAATTCATTTCTTTATGATGAACATATTCTCACCCTGTAATATCCTCCCCACACCAGTGATTCTGAACTGGACTGTCTTTTCTTCAAACCTCACTTTTCATCTTCTCCCTGCTAGCTTCCTTATTCTTATCCACTCTTGAAGTATTCATCTTCTAAAATATCTCACTCTAAAGTTAATCCTTTTCTAATATGTCCTTGGACTCCTCCTACATGGACAATAAACTTGTTTTTAATATAAACATATTCCTTTCTTATTGTTTCCATCTTCTTGAACTCAGTGAGACATGGCTTCCTCCTGATGACACATTGTGTCTCTCTGTGTCTCATCCTATTTCAAATGAGTAATATGCTGTGTTATATCTATATCTGATGATCTCAACCATTCTATCAAATGTTTCAGAGTTTATGATGAACTCTAAAATTCATTTAACAGATCAATGTTTTATCATTTCATCTCTCCCTCTAACTTGAAGACTCTCACCCTACTCTTTTTTCCTCATTATAATTGTCAATCTCTCCAGTCCTCATTATAATTGTCAATCTCTCCAGTCCTCAGGTCTTTACCAGTCCATTAATGCTGTACTAGCTGTATGATGTTTCTTCCTTCTAAAGCTCAACCCCTTGCTATGATGCTATGCAAGAGCATCTTTCCAATAGAATGCTACTGTGAACCACTTTTAAGGTCCTAATTATGCCGTATAGTGAACACCCTATTTATTCCATAACAAAGCAAAGCAAACCATTCAGAGAGAATCAAAGCACAGCATTCACAATATTACAACTTATCACATAAAATCACAATATAGTATTCATAATAGCTTATCATTAAAATGGGCACATAGATTACACCATAGAGGTCACAAAGTTTTGACCAAAGAACAATCATCTGGTATCCCTAAGGAGGAAGGATGTTTGCCTCCTTACTCAGTCATTCAGTTATCTCAAAGTGCAATAGTCAAAGTCTTTCATTCATGGTGTGACTAAGTTAACTGAGTCAGTCACTTAATCAGCACACAATTACTAAGTATCATTAATCACCAAGTACAATCATTAGAAAATACACAAACCTCAACCCCTAGGTTACTAGTAAACTACAATTTCATCATTATTCAGTACCCACAGAGACATATTTTCATCTTGACTTTGGGCCAGTTCTCTGATTCCCTGGATCCCCTTCAATCTTCCCAGATTTTATCTGGATTCACCAGCCTGGGTTTAATGGAAGACAGCTCCCAGTTCCTTGTTCAGAAATCCAGGTAAGTTCTTCTCCACATTGAAGTTCACAGGGTCCAGTCAATTTCAAATCCTTCACAATTTCAGTTCCTGAGATTTCAAGTCTTAACTGAGCCACAAACAAATTCCCTGCATCCTAGTCATGCTTCCTAACAGTGCTTGGGCAGTTTGGCTGGCCCTTGGACCCAGAAGAAGTCTCAGCTGGCTCCCAGAATCAAAGTCACTCCACTCAGGTTTTCAAAATCAAAGTTCTTCTCCCTGGCCTGGGTGGTTCCCTTTCATCATCCTGGGTTTCTGAGCTCCTGGACTCTTATTCAGAACAGGTTCTGTCACCAGATGCTTGTCCCAAGAAATTCTGACTGTGCCTCCCTGGAGCTTTCATTATATATACACAACATTAGCTTCCTGTTTCAGCCAACACCTTTCTGTTATGTCAGTAATAGGAGACAGAAGTTCAAACCTTCTGTTTCCCCAACAGTGGCTTGATAAATTGATAAGTACTAAGTGCCTCCTATCTTTGATTAACTGGAAACAAGGGTGCTAAGTTCCTGCTTTTACAGGCCAATACAAAAAGAGGTCTTCAAATTCAAATTAATTACCATTCCACTTGGTGAAGAAGTTCTATTCTACACTGCACTTTCATGTCTCTTGCACCCTAATGCTATTACACATTAAAATGAATCTAGTTTCAGTCTTTCATTAAGTTTACCATTTGCTGCCTTAAATATGGTTTGCTGAATATGGAAGAGAAAAAATAATGAAATGTTCATAACTGGGTCCTGTAAAAATATTATGTATCATAATGCCAACTGGCTCAAACTATGAGGAAGTGGCATTTTTATTCCTCCCCTAAATCATTCAATATGTCTTTCCCCAAAACAGTTTTCCAAACTTTTTTATATCTCTTCAAATTTCCCATTTCTCTCTTTCTCCTCATCCTCTCACCTGAAAACCATGTCTCATATTCCAATTAAGTCATTGACCAAAATCTCCTTCTTTTCCATTCCTTATTTCACAATCCCTTAGATGCTTTCCATCACTATATCTACCTTCACTACCCTGGCATGAAGATATTATAATTCTTTTCCAATCAAATGTCACTACTTTCAGAAACAATTCCATTCAATCTCATCTTTCCAAGATTTACCCTTTCCATTGTCCCCACTCTCTCACCTTCCATCTCTCCTTGTCTACTTGCTCCTTCCCTAAAATCTCTGAGATCTACAAAGACTCCCACATTTCCCTCACTTTCAAAGGTACTTTGATCCATCCCCACTAGCTATCAACCTATCTCTCTTCTCCTTTATTTGACTAAACTTGAAAAACCTAACTGTAATCAGTGTTTTAACTTTCTTTTCTTTCATTCTCCTTAACTCTTTGTATTCTGTCTTTTGACCTCATCATTTAACTTAAAATCTTCTGCCAGTGGCATTTTAATTGTCACATGCAATGGTCTTTTCTCAGTCTTGAATGTTTTTCATTTCTATGCAGCATTTGATAATATCAATCACCTTTTCCTCAAAATTCTCTTTTCTCTAAGTTATTATGACACCCCTTTCTTCTCATTCTCCTCCATTTTTTTTCTGGTCTGCTTCTGAGTCTTATTGGCTAGATCTTCACCTATATCATGGTTGCTCACTATGGGTGTCTTACACAGCTCCATTCTAGGCCCTCTTTTCTTCTTTCCTCTATATGATTTCACTTGGTGATCTTATCAGCTCCCATGTATTTAGTTATAATCTCTATGCAAATAATTCTTAGATAGCCTAATCACACTCTGTTCTCTCTGCTAACCTCCAGTCTCACACCTCCAACTCTCTAGAGGATATCTTGAACTGCCTATGCTCTAAACATTCTTAAAAATCAATATGGCCCCAAGTGGTCATTATCCTTTGGCTTCAAACCTTTCCTCTTCCTAACTTTCCCATTACTATTGAGTGGACCAACTTTTTGCCATGACCCAGACTTGGAAGCTAGGTGTCATCTTTAATTTCTCTGTACTTTCATCCCTTCCCCAATAAATAATCTTATACCAAATCCTGTAGCTTTTAACTTAATACTATGTCTCATATTTACCCCTTTCTTTTTGTTAACATTGCTAACACCCTGGTGCAGGCCCTCATCACATCAGAAATATTTTAATAGCTTGTTATTTGATGTGACTGTAAAAAATGTCTTCCTTTTCCTTTCCATTCCTCACTCAGTTGTTAAATTGATCCTTCTCATAAAAGTGGGACTGTGCCACCTCTATATTCAATTAACTCCAGTGGAGTTAATGAAGATATTATAAGTGAAGATATTATACTTCTTATATTATATAATCCCATCCAGAATAAAAAATAAATTCTCTAGTTGGCATTCAAAGCCCCTTCTGCCTTGCTGCTGCCCATATCCATCCTTTTTTCTTTCAACTTAACTCTCACCCATGAACTCTGTGATCCAGTATCACTGGCCTCTGTAATGTTTACCAAATGATATGTTCCATGTCTCAGCTTTGGACATTTTCACTAGCTGTCCTCAATATGCCTGGACTACTTTCCTTCAACTCTGCCTTCTGAATTCCCTGACTTCATTTAAATAATAACTAAATCTATCCTACTAAAGGGAAACTTAATGGTAGTGATTTCTTTCTGTTGATTCTTGTTCCCACTTTATCTTGTATATAGATTTTCTGTACATAATTGTTTGAATATTGTCCACCCCATTAGAGTGTGAGTGAATTGAGAGGAAGATTTCTTTTTGATTTTGACATTTTGGTTGTTTGTTTTGTTTATGCTGTATGACTTTCTTTGCATTATCCAGTTGCTTGTTGACTTCTCCATTAGACTGTGAGGACATTGAGAGGAAGACTTTTTTTCCTATGTTTTTTATCTTGATTTTGTTTTTGTAGTTTGTTTTGTTTATGTTTTGGAGCTTTCTTTGTATTTTCATCACTCAAAACAATGCTGGGTACATAATGGGTCTTTAATAATGCCTATTTCTTGAATTATTGAAACAACACAGAAAACACGAACACAAATATATACATGTATGAAAATAACCATATCTCCATATATATATGTGTGTGTGTGTGTGTGTGTGTGTGTGTGTGTATACACACATATATGTGTGTGTTTGTTATTTAGTTATTTCAGTTGTGTCTGACTTTTTGTGACCCTATTTAGGGTTATCTTGTCAAAGATACTATGATTGCTGATAATTGTCTTCTCCAGGTTGTTTTAAAGCTGAGAAAACTGAGGTAAACTTAAGTGACTTGCCCAATGTCACACAATGAATAAATATCAGGGAACAGATGTGAACTCAGTTCTACCTGACCCCTCTATGTAATGCACCACCAAACTATCCCATATCTATATCTATACTATTTTGATTTTCATCATCACATTAAGGGTGTGATCAGCAAATGTTATAACTTGGATTTCGTCTATTTTCCTCTGAAATTAATTTTTTTTCCGTAAAATATCTTACTCTGTTTAGATTCAGGGAGGGTTATGACAAGAATAACATTATTAACTATGATTTAGATAGGTGGGAAAATGATGAACAATAATTATTTCTCATTAACAAACTTGACTGGATGTATCAATGAAATGTTAATAGAGAGGGTTTGGTTTTATTGATCTTCCTTTTTCTTCCTCTACCTTTAGCATTCTAACTCATTCAAAATTAAATGCTACTTGAATTTGTGTATCGATTCTGAATCTAGAAAATGTAGTTAATTATGCTGTATGAAGTGTTTAGGAGTTTTAAAATCATAACTGCTCCATAACCAGATAAAGTACCTATAAAACATGACTCTAAATAAATTTTAGGGCTCCAGAACTCACAAAAGTCCAGAGAAACAAAGACCCCACTGAATGCAGCCTGGCAGGTGGGACAGGAGCTGGGAACTGAAACCAGCCCAGCCTTGATGCAATGGCCAGAATGAGCCATGGCTGGAGCTTGAAGGAGAGTACATAACTGGCAGTGGTAGTGATTTCCAGAATTATCAACCCATAAGACACAACAACTAAGTGAAAGGTTAGTGGAACTTGGCTAAATGTGGGGGAGAAAAGCAGGTCCAACCATCTGCCTCCAGGGCAAGAAAGCAGCCAAAGTTCTGGCCCTGAAGCCACTTCCATTTGGCTGCTTCAGAGATCTTCACCTACAGATTGCAGAGGAGCCAAGTGATCTTTCAGAGGCTAAGTTCTCTTGCCTTAAACTTCCTGTATCAGGATCATGGTCTTGGCTGGTGGTCCTGAGGTGAATTTTCAGTGAGCCAAAGCTGGTGGTGTCTCCTAATAGCTCCCACAGCTGTGAAAAATCCAGCAATTTGGGGACAGACCTTTCCCCTCCAGAAGCAGAGTTCCACAGAGCTAAAAAGTAAAGTAATTGCCTTGCAACATGAGGAGGCAAAGGAAGCAAAGTAAGAACAGCAATCCAACTTCAGATTCCTTTTTTTGGTACGAAAAAGGATAAAGCAAGGAACTGGAGGAAGACAACACGTTCAGAACTCCACCAACAAAAGCTTCCAAAAAAATGTAGACTGGTTACAAGTCATAGAGGAGCTTAAGAATGATTGGGAGGAAAACATGGGAAGAGAAATGTGAATGAAGCAAGAAAATCATGAAAAGAGAGTCAACAACCTGACTGAAGAAAATAACACCTTAAAATAGATTAACTCAAAAGGCAAAAGAGACCAAAACAGCCAATGAGGAGAAGAAGGCCACAAAAAGTCAAATTTGCCAGATGGAAAAAGAATCTCAAATGTTTTCTAAAGAGGATAATTCCTTTAGAATTATATTGGAACAAATTATATTGGAGCAAAAAGTAAATGACTTTTATGAGAAATCAAGATACTATTAAACAGATCCAAACCAATGAAAAATAGAAGGCAATGTGAAATATCTCCTTGAAAAAGCCACTGACCTGGAAAATAGATCCAGGATAGACAATTTAAAAATTATTGGACTACCTGAAAGCCATGATCAAAAAAGGAACCTAGAGGGGCGGCTAGGTGGCTCAGTGAGTAGAGCACCGGCCCTGGAGTCAGGAGTACCTGAGTTCAAATCTGGCCTCAGACACTTAACACACACACAAAAAAAAAACTGGCCGTGTGACCTTGGGCAAGTCACTTAACCCCAACTGCCCTCCAAAAAGCAAAAAAAAAAAAAAGGAACCTAGAAATCATCCTTCAATAAATTCTCAAGGATAATTTCCCTGATATTTTAGAACCAGAGAACATCGAACTTGAAAGAATTCACCAATCACTTCTTGAAAAAGATTCTAAAAAAGGAAACTCCTCGGAATGTTATAGACAGTACTTGAGTTCCTGGATCAAGGAGAAAATATTATAAGCTGCCAAGAAGAAAAAAAATGAATACTGTGGAAACATATAGAGGACAACGCAGAATATAACAGCTTCTACATTAAGTGACTGATGGGCCTGACATATGATATTCCAGAAATCAAGAGATCTAGGAATAAAACCAAGAATCACCTACCCAGGGGAAAATATTGTCATTCAGTGAGGTAGAGGACTTCCAAGGATTCTTGATGAAAAAACCAGAACTGAATAGAAAATCTGACATTCAAATACAAGAACCAGAGAAGGTCAACATGGAAAAGAATTCATAAGGAACTTATCAAAGTTGAACTATTTATATGGCGACAGGGAAAAATGATAAATGAAAGTAATGAAACTTTTCCCAGTATGAGGATAGTTGAAGTGAAAATAAATGTGTGTGTGTATGTGTGTGCGTACACACACACACACACACACATTCACACATATCTATATAGGAGGGTATATATTATATATGCATAGGATCCTTTGCTGGTATCTCCCATGCCCTGCAATCAGTTCCAAGGTTCTTCAGAGAGATCTTGAGAGTTTCCTTGTTTTGCTGATCCTGACCTCCATGTGAGCACTTGCTTGTGTGAATTCTCTGCATGCTTTTAGGCAAACATACATTTGGCATTTGAGCAATGTGGCCAGTCCATTGGAATTGTGTTCTTTACTGTAGAATCTGAATGCTTGGCAGTTTGGTTTGAGGTCTTTTCCAGGCAGAAAAGAAGTATTAGGCTTCCTAACAAACCAAAGGTCAACAGAGCTTTTGTGTTGACCTCATTGTAGGCCTTGGAAATCTGGACCATACTAGACCCATGGTGAAGAAACTTATAGACATGGACAATAGAGGCATCCCTGAACTCCCAGGGTACAACCTCCTCTTGCAATATTACCTGGAAATTTTCTGTCAGCTTTTTTTTTTACAGGCAGCAAACCACCTACTTTGTAATCTCAGCTGGAATAGAATCAAAGCAGGAACTTTGCCATAGAAGAAGAGTCTATTGGCATTCAAAAACTTTTCTTCAGCTGGAAATTTATTTAAAGAGGTTGAAGTCAATCAACTTCAACCCAGGTATATGGTCCATGGCTTCAGCACTGATTGACCACAGTCTGTGGAGAACACTATGGAAGTGTTTAGTCCATTTCTCCAGGCTCTTGTTCTCACCAAGAACCAATGTAACTCCATTGGCACTGAACAGTTGAGATGCTTAATAGATTTTTGGCCCATAAATAGCCATTGGAGCATCATAAAAATGCATTGGATTGTTACTATCAGTGTAAAACGGTATTTCATCTGCCATCTTACTGAGCCAATAATCCTGTATCTCTCTAACTTGTGCTTGTACTTTACTTTTAAAAATGTATAATATTCTATTTCCCCATTAAGAACTAAGACAGTTTTTTACATTATTTTTTGGTTTTGCTCCCCAAATTCTATTTTTCCTTTCCTCTCTCCTTTCCCCCTTTTCTGAGACATTAAATAATCAGATTTAAGTTACAAATGTGCAGTCACATAAAACATTTCCATATTAATCATTTTGTACAAGAAATTCAAATAAATATGAATGAAAGGAAGAAAGTGAAACATAGTATACTTCAGTCTGTATTCAGATAATATCAATTCTTTCTCTATAGACAGACAGTATGCTTCATCATTAATTCTTTTGGGATATTCCTGAATCATTATACTGCTGAGAATGGCTGAATAATTCACAGTTCTTTATCATACAATATTCATGGTTCCAGCAACTGTGCACAATGTTCTCCTGTTTCTTCTCACTTTACTTTGCATCAGTTCATATAAATCTTTTCAGGGATTTTGGGATTATATTTTACTTTTGATGAAATTCAATACTGCCTTCTTAGAGACAGATAAATCACCTTGCTGGCACACCACGTGGAGATCATCAAATCATTCATGTTTTCAAGTGTTCTGCATGTGCTACAGCTTCTTGGAGCCAAAGGTGAGAGTTGGGTTAATCAGCTGGACACTAAAGGTGGAAAGCAGCTCTGAACAGGGCTCAACAGCCCTCACACAAGAAGTACTAGTCTTTCTGAATACACCCTAGTGGATGTGCCTTACATAATTGGTCAGGATGAGCTTTTTAGGCATTTTTTCCATGAGCATTGTGATCTGGGTTTAATGTGATTGACACTTTCATATAATTATCTGCATCATCTATTATATATTATGTTTACTGCATATACCAAAGCTAAGTTATGCAATCCTAATGTAAATTGTATACATTAGGTACATTCATTCATATCATTCTCTAATTATTATGTATATTTTTATATATCATGTATATTTATGGATCTTTGTATGTATCTAGTGTGCTTTTCAGTGATCACATTTTTTCCCATTGAGGGAAGTATGTACAATCTTATATCTCCCACAGGAATCCCAAAACAGTCAGAGCTCCTGAAGAATGCTTGTGGCTATGGGGATAATTGAAAATAGAAAGCTAGAGCAGAGAAATTTTAAAATAAAGACTGAATTTGAACACAAAGAATAAGGCTGAGGAAAGAACCCAGCCTGTGCAATCTATCTGAGGAGAATGTGATGTCTGAGGCACATGATGTTTTCTGGGAAATCTCTTCACACTTGGTGAATATTAAAGAAACTGAGATATTTTGCATTAGAGTTAGAGAAAAACACAGAGAGGACTAGGAAACCTGTGAAGAACCTTGATTGTGTGGAAGCAAGGTCAATGACTGTTACTTCCTTTACTACTGAGCAACAGAAAATTCTATATCTGTATTCCATCACTAGGACGCTTTCCTACAAAAGCTTATGTATGAGTGGAAAACACTTAGAGAAGGTACCATTTCACCCTTAATTACAGCTGTTGTTACCTACAATTCTGTGCCCGTTCATTGCTTGCAGCTGGGATTTGAAGTTTGCAGTTATCACTTAGCAGCTTCACAGGCTAAAAATGCACAATAGATACACTGATATTTACCTGGAATCATTGTTTCCCTCATTCACATTAAATACAGTAAGGAAGTACTTTATAAATAGATGGATACATAAATAGATTTTCCAACTACATGTAAAAATATTAATGCTCATTTTGAAAATTTTGAGTTCCAAATTCTCTCCATCACTCCAGCCTCTCCTCCCTCCTTGGTAGAATAAGTAATTTGTTGACAATTATATAAGAGAAGCCATCCAATACATGTTCCAAATTAGCTGTGTTTCAAAAGAAACACAGACAACAAAAACATCAAAAATTAAGGTTTTAACAGCTTAGAGATTTACATTTCTCACCCTCCTACAGGAAGTGAAATCAGGTACAGATCTTATAAAGTGGGGTATGAAAGAAGGAAAGAGTTCAGGTGTGGAGCCAAAATGGTGATGTAGAAGCAAGAAAACTCCAAGAGTTCACACCCCCCTCCCACAACCACCTCAAATAAGTATAAAATATGATGCTAAACAACTTTTAGAGGTACAGAACCCTCAAAGTGACAGAGAGAAATAATTATCCCAATGAAGGCAGCCAAGGAGATAGACAGGAAAAGTTTATCACAGTGCAATGGGAGCCAGGCCCAGTCCAGGGTGAGCCCACAGTTTTAGCCCCAGGGTGGCCCTGAACCAGCAGGGCCTGGAGAAGATGTAGGGTGAGTGGATCACCAGTCATTGTGGTTGTTTCCAGAAAATATCATCCCATAAATGTCAAAGAGAAAGTAAAAGAAAGTGTGGGACTCTGTTGGAATGGGGGTAGGGGCTGAGGAGTATGGTCTGGCCTCTGCCTGCTCAGTGAGAAGCAGCAGAGGCACAGCGGCCATGCAGCTGCCTCCACATGGCTGCTTCAGACCTCCTGGCCTGCAGATTACAGGGGGACCCAACTACCATTCAAAGCATATTCACTCTTACTTTAGCCTGCCTAGATCTGGATCAGTCTTGGGTGGTGGTCCTGAGGTGTGTGACCAGTGTTCCAGAGCTTGTGCGGACAGCAGAGAAGGCAGCCAACAAATAGGTATGGCAGCTGCAAAAACTCCAGATATTTGGGACAAAGCTGTCTTCTGTAGAAGCAGAGTTCTACTGGGGCAAAGAGCTCAAAAGTCAAGTAATTGACTGACAACATAAGAAAGGAAAGGTAGCAAAGAAAGCATAGAAATAAAACTTTAGATTCCCTTTTTGGGGGAAAAAAGGATCAAAACATGGAATGGGAGGAAGACAATGAAGTCAGAACTCCATCAAAAGTCTCCAAGAAAAATATAAATTGGTTACAGGCCATAAAGGAGCTCAAGATGGATTTTGAAAATCAAGTAAGAGAAGTGGAGAACAAATTGGGAAGAGAAATGAGAATGATGCAAGAGAATCATGAAAAGACAGTCAACAACCTGACTGAAGAAAATGACACCTTAAAAATATCCTAACTCAAATGGCAAAAGAAGTCCAAAAAGGCAGTGAGGAGAGGAATGCTTTAAAAAGTTGAATTTTCCAGAAGGAAAAAAAATATTTCAAAAGCTCACTACAGAGAATAATTGTTTCAGAATTAGACTGGAGCAAAGAGAAGCTAATGAGTCTATGAAAAATCAAGATACTATAAAACAGATCCAAACAAATGAAAAAAATAGAAGGCAATGTGAAATATCTCATTGGAAAAACCACTGATGTGGAAAATAGATCCAGGAAAGATCATTTTAATATTATTGGAATACCTGAAAGCCATGAAGAGAAAAAGAACCTAGAAATCATACTTCAAGGAATTCTCAAGGCAAATTGCTTTGATATTTTAGGATCAGAGGGCAAAATAAGAAATTGAAAGAAATTGCTGATCACCTCTTGAAAAAGTTCCCAAAAAGAGAACTCCTGGGAATATTATAGCCAGGTTCTGGAATTCACACATCAAGTAGAAAATATTACAAGCAGCTAAGAAGAAACAATTTAAATACTGTGGAGACATAATAATGATAACCCAAGATCTAGCAGCTTCTACATAAAGGGATTGAAAGGCTTAGAATATGGTAATCTGGAGGTCAAAAAGCTGGGATTAAAACCAGGAATCACCTACCCAGTAAAGGTGAGTATAATGTTGCAGTGGAAAATATGGTCATTCAATGAGGTGGAGGAATTTCAAGCATTCTTCATGAAAAAACAGTGTGGAGTAGAAAATTTGACATTCAAATCCAAGAAGAAAGAGAAGCATGAAATGGTAAACAAGGGGAAAATCATAAGGAAATTTATCAAAGTTTAGCTATTTACATGCCTACATGGAAAAATCGTAATTGTAATTTATGAAACTTTTCTCAGTATCAGGATAGTTGAAGGGAATATATATGTATATGTATGTACACATACACATACAAATACATACATACATATGTCTATATAGGAGGATATATGGCATATGATTACATATGTGAGTATGTGTGTATATTTGTACAAGTATAAATAGACAGAGGTCACAGGATAAATTGAATAAAAAGGGATGATATTTACAAAATAAAATTAAGAGGTGAGAAAAGAATATAATGAGAGGAGATAAGGAGAGATAAAATAGAGTAGATTATCTCATAAAAGAGGGAAGGGAAAACTGTTACAATGGAGGGGAAGAAAAAGAAGACCAAAGAAAATGGGTCAATCTTATCTCATTGGCTTTGGTGTAAGGAGGGAATAACATGCACACTTAATTGGGGATCTTACACTACAGGGAAGTAAGGGGAAGGGGATAAGAGGGTGGATGATAAAATGGATGGTAGATTGGGAGGGGTAGTTAGAAGCATACACTTTTGAAAAGGGACAAGGTTGAGGTACAAAATAGATCAAGTGGGAAAAGGGATAGGATGGAGAGAAATATAGTCATTCTTTCACAGTATATCTCCTATGGAAATGTTTTGTGTAACTATAAAAAAATAAAAGTATACTTGAATCTGTATTCAGAATTCATCAGTTCTCTCTCAGTAGTTGAATAACACATTTCATCAGGGGTTATTTGGTATTAGTGTGGATCATTACCTTGATCACAGTACTTCTCTCACAGCTGATCATTCTGATAATATTACTTTCATTGTATAATATTTTTTCCTGGTTCTGCTCATTCCATTGTGCATCAGCTTATATATGTCTTTACAAGATTTTTTTTTCTGAAAGCAAACTTTTGGCACCATAGAATTCCATCACAATGATATACAGCACATCTAGCCATTCCTGAATTGATACACACCCCTCAGTTTCCAATTCTTTGCCACTAAAAAAAGGGTGGCAAAATGAAGTACATTTTTTATACAGTAATTGACCTTCAGTGAAACAATTCAGGTAAGAAATAATTGGGAAGAGTCATTTAGGATGGGAACTGTTATGTATCCTCTTGACTTGTATTTCCTTTTCTATGTTGTATTTCCTTTTTATAAGTCCTAAATTAGGACTTATAAGGTCAATCAAAGATGAGTAAGAGGAAATGTATAGCATGAGAAGAGTATTCAAGGAGGATGCTCAAGCAATTAGCTTTGATAGACACCAACCTCCTTTATCTCCATATAACTCTACACTGGGGGCAATCCAGGTTTAATGACTGCAAAGGTATTTGGGCGTTTTTCAGGTAAACAGGGGTTTTAAGATTTTTGGATCAACAAGAAGTCATATAAATATATACAAAGGCAAACGAGAAGTGTCATTAAGGTACTGCTTCAGCCTTAGTCTGCTAGGCACATCAAGTTCCAAATGCAAATTGGTTTCCTTTCAGAGAAAAGATAGTTTAACACAAATTGTGATGGAACCAGGGCTGGAGCACTACCTGGTAGAAGACCTATCAAAATGCTTCTAGTCTTGAGATCTGACCTGATGATTTGCACACAGTCTTAGAGCAGGTGTCCTTAGCCTTGGGTTCATGAACTTTGCTGAAGAGAAAAAAATATCTTCACTAACAAAATTTTGCATTATCTTCAATTACAAAAATGTGAATAATTTGATAGGTTTAGTTAAACTTTCAAAGAAATCCAGAATACAATATGCATGTGTGCATTTGTGTATGTATACACATATGTAACTAGATCGACTCTAGAAAAATATAAAAATGTTCACACTAATCTTGGAAGGAAGGAGACAATGGAAAATAACCATGTACTCTAAAAGCAGGAGAGCAGCAAGGGGATAGTTGCTCAGAGTGTCCCCTGCTCTTAAATGTTACAGTAGGGGTGCCTAGTTGGTGCAGTGAATACAGCAGCAGCACTGGAGTCAGGAGGACCTGAGTTCAAATTTCACCTCAGACATTTGACATTTACTAGGCTTGTGACCTTGGGCAAGTCACTTAACTCCAATTGCCCTGACATCTCCCCTCCAAAAATAAAAAAGTCATTGTAATATTTTATATTTCATCAGATTTCTTGTATCAAGATCACTGAAAAGACATTGACATTTATTTATCCTGGTATTTCATGTTCGCAACCAGTGAGAGTTATTTATCGCCTGACGAATGTATTTTGTTTATCATGATACTGTTGTTTATCTGTAAGTTAGCATTTCAAAATGCAATATTTTCAATTGCTTCCTTTAGGCAGATTAGAGCTGTTATGGGCAAGTTGTGATGGAAGTTTATATTAGTTTATGGTAGCCATAATTTTATATGTAGAAGCTGATTTCACCATTTTACTAATGTAGAAGAAAATAAGAAAATAGAATATATCATTTTCAAAATTAGTAACTATGCCCCCTTCAAAATGTTATGCTTTATCAGTCAAACTGATATTTTCAAAAGTCACAAAGTAACATTATTCCAAGAAAACTGATGATTTCAAATGACACTTTTTGAATGTTTCAGAATCTGGTGCTTTATGAGTGTAGGTAGTCTGATGATAGATAACAAATGAAAATCCCTTGATGACTTGGTTTTTGAGAGCTGCTGTGTTTAAACATGTCCCCAGACAATGGCTAATTTGGTGTTTTGTCTCTTAGAACACAGTACAATGGGCTCTTAGACAAAATTCAAAAGAATGCCCACATGCAGAGCCTTTCTAACCTGGTAGGATTGGTATGTTTTTGAGTTTTGTGATACGGCCCTAAAGTACACAGGATCACTCCCATGGCATGAGGCGTGAGAGTAGGGTTTTGGTGGAACAAGTTTTCATAAAAACTGTTTAAAAGGCTAAAGCAGATAAAGTACAGTTTTAAAATATTAATTCAGATAATAAAGCCCTCCATTCAATAAAATAGCATGGTTTTAGCTACTTTGGGAATTTCATTGTTTAGGTTTCAGGAATGTTTATGTCTTTCTATAACCCAGCCTTAATCTTTGTTTAGAAAATGAAAAATTTCATTTAGAACATAGTGAAAATATTCTCTAATCCCATTACTATAAATAGACATAAGTTTAAGAAGACGTATTTCTTGGGATTATATTGAAATAATTAAATCTCATCCTAGGACCACTATGCTTGTGTTATGACAAAATTACTATTTACCACATACTACTTCATGTTGTCATGCTCTTAAACACGATATTTCTACTAAAGTTTGAGATTCAGAATTTTGGAGGAGAAAAGGATATTTGTTCTTTCTATGATATAGTAAGATTTTTCTTAAAGCCTCAGGACTGAAATTTAAAACAAAAGACAGGAAAAGATTTGATAAAGACTTAATGTCTTAGTAATATAGAAACTTACTATAGTTTTATTTCTTTTATATTAAACTTGCACTTGAATGTCTGGGAGACTTATCGACTTTGTAGATTATAAAAGAGAAAAGAGATAAGGAATATTTTGCATTTTAATATAACCTTTCTTGCATAGAGTTCACCAAACTATAAAAACAATCATCTTCATTTCTGCAAAATTCTTACATGGAGAGCAAGTGGTTTAGTATTCTTATTTATCTTTTTTTAGATGACATAAGATGGTAAAAATCTGATTTTCCCAAGGTCATCAAAATTATATATGAATAGCTAGTATAAAAGTTCTATGAAAGGAGCGAAAAGTGTTTGGGTTTACTTTTGCTTTGTGCTGGAGAAATGGGTAGCTATGCTTAATATAGCCAAATCATTAATTAGCATTAATACCTGAAAAAAAGACATTTGATCAATTGTTCAATCAACAATTATTTTATAAGAATTTTCCAGGGGTTATGCTATGTATTTAGGTTAAAAAAATCAATCATGAAATAAACCATAGCTGCCTTCAAGGTACTTCTATTCTAAAGCAATGCTAATCTCAAATACAAATGTATCCACTTACCTATACATAAGAATCCCCATGATACATATGTTTACTACATTTTAATATTATTATGTTTGATTGTAGTTTTATTTATTTTATTAAATAATTCTCAATTTCTTATTTTTTTTTATGGCCACAATAATAGTGTTGAGGGTACTATTTGCCATCTCTATCCAAAAGAAGAAAACAACAGCGATACACATGTGGATATAATCCCATTATGCTTTCTCACCCAGGGATAATCCTTCCAAAAATCCTAATAGGGGATCCTCTCTAAACACAGAAGACCCAGCATTCTTTTTCTAACATGGTCCTATTTCACTTGTCTTATCTCATTATGTCATTCAGGATATTTATTTTTTTGTTAGCTCTCATAATATCTAGATCACTTTTCTGACCACAAATATCTTTCTTATTGTTACACTAATAAACCACTCAGTTTGTAGGATTCACGATTGGACAACTGTTATAGATGCTCTATAGCTTCTTTTCCTTGAATCTAGAACACCCTCGATGTAACTTTCAATTGCCCTTTGTCTAATATACCATTTTGATTCTTTAGATACAATAGGGTTCCATGAATCATAGCCATATAAAGTCTACAAGATGTTGGCATTTTAGAGATGGCTTAAGAGGTATTGCACAATTTAATTATATTTAAAGTACTATGTTCCTTCTCATATATATTCTAGCCTAATACCTTCCTTCTACTCAATTCTAGGTCAGATTTTTTATTTTCAGTCATGTCAGATTCCTTTTGACCCCTTTTCATATTTTCTTTGCAAAGACACTGGAGCCATTTGCCTGGACTTCTATCCACTGTGCAACCTAGCTGTCCCTGTCACCTAGTTGCTCCTAACTGACAATTCTAGGTCAGTATTACAAATCATTCCCAATACCTATATGAGGTATGCAGATAGCTTGAATAACAGAAGCTGTCCAGGTAAATGGCATGGTCAAAATATGTGCATTAAAAAAATCTACTCAGTTTGCATAGTTGTGAGAAAAGAGCACATTTCCCTTTGCATTATGGTAAAGAAAGTTCAGATTTGGTTATGTGATTTCCCAGTTTTTTTCATGTAGGTATTTTCAGCATAACTCTCTAAGTCCCATACCTTATAATAGCAATAAATGCTGTGTACAGAATGCAATTAAAATGTAACAGGAAGAGAATACAGAAACACTTCCAGTCAAGGAAAAAAATATTTTGATATAGCAGAAGAACAAAATTTTTAAAGTTCTCTCTTATTATAAGCACTCCCAGTGACAAGCCCAAGGAGAACAAATTGACAGCTTTGTGATCTAACCCTATTGTGGCGATTCTATACTAGCTCTTAAAGCAATGTTTCAATCAGAAATCCTCATAATCGATAACATGTGGAGATCATTGAGCTTCTTTAGTAAAACCGAATGCAAGAAAGTACAGTAGTTATTGATGTATATGGAGAGTTAGTCTTAACATTTAGAAAAGGTGGTTAGGGATGAGGTAGGGCTTCTGGTTCCAAGGAAAGGAAGTTATAAACCAGCAACATTTATTCCCTGTTCCATAGAAATTCAATACAGCAGGATAAACCCAAGCCTACAAATCCCTCAGTATGAAGAAACTAAAGCCAACAAGATTCTAAGGACTCTACAAGAGAGAAAGTACCATGAAAATGTAAGCTTCACAATGCAGAATTCTTTTGCTAAAACCAAACAAACAAACAAACATAAATCTAGGTTTCCAGGAATTTCATACTCAACATAACCAAAATATATTCCTTACTGTCATTATCTTTGCTTTTAAACTTTCCCCTCCTCTGAACTTCCCTGTTTCTGTCAAATGTATTGATTGCTGTCCTTTATTCTTGAAGACTCCCAAAACAATATCACTATGTTGGGGTCAAGATAGCGTGTGCATTTGTGACTGCGTAGACCAATTTGAGCTTTATAGACTTCACCACAGGTTGGGCCCAAATGATACATATGAATCTTTGGAGTAGAGATGGCTCTAAACAAGGTAGATAGCCTCTTTGTCAGTCTGTATTTCTCACACTCACTCATTCCATAAATTCTATCAGCTAATAATGTCATTTCTTTCTTGACAATGATTTATAAATATATCACATTGTCTTCATTGTGACATCCACCATACACATTCTAGCCTCATCGCATTTCTCCTGGAGTGTTGCAATAGCCTCCTACTTGATCTCCCTTTATAAATTAAAAAAATAAGCCAAAGTAATTTCCCTAAAATCTAAGACTGTTCATGCTTACCTCTGACACTAAATATCAACTCCAATGTTTGGTATTTAAATCTCTTTTCAGGGCTCAACCTAGTGGCTAATAATTAGATGTTAAGGTTTTTTGATTAATTGATCTCTAAAGTGATTGGTTTATATGGCCTCTGAACTCACTTCCAGGTATAAACATAAGATCTCACGTTTATTTCTTTTGAATCAAATATTTTTTAAAAATTAGTTTACACAAATGTCATGGAAAATTATTACAATGTAAGAAATTATAAAGACAACAGATTCCAAGAAACCTGAGAGGAATATTTTGAACTGATTAAGAGATTAAAGCTTATAATGGCATTCATTTATGGACCCCCTTATACATAGAACTTTCTTTGACCTTTCTTTAGAATCTTCCATTCACACTGTGTAATGGGAATCTGAAACTCTTTCCTGCTGGAAGCCTGAGACTCCAAATTGTGGTTAGCTACTTCTTCTATTAGGGCTTTGAGGATGAGAGGGACTAGGGTAGGGTTAGATAACCTTTCTCTTGGTATACTTTGCAAGTTTCTACCAGTGTATTTTCTCCAATAATCATAAGTCCTTATAAATTAGTCAGTTTCAATTTACTTTTATAAACCTGTATTTCCCAAGAGGGGAAAAAACATTTCTCCTCCTTTCAATCTATAACTCTTTCATAACTACACACACATTCTTTGGGAAAATGGGACTCAAGCTTAAACATAAGTTGTAATAGTGATAAATGGTTGCGCCTGGAAGTCCTTCCTTCAATCCTCAAGATATTATGTTACATACAGTATCAATACTGATTTCAGAAATAACCATTTTCTCAGTGTTAATATTTTTCAAGACTTTTGATAAGAACACTGCACCTGCTGTCCTTGAAATACTACTAAGATACCCGATGAGAGGTGAGAATCATACAAAACTCCAAAGTTCATAAGGATGTCCTCTTGTCAAAACACTTAGAAGGATACTGCTACTCTTTCCTTAACCCCTCCAAAGTAATGATCAAGGGTATGGTCAGAACTGCCCTCTATTGAATAGCACTGGAATTGTTTGGCTTGCAAATTTATCAGCTGTCTTTTTCAATACTCATTGGTTATGTCAAAATTTCTTCAGTCAATTCTTCATTATTTCAAAAAGGATAAAGAAAATTTCCATGCCTAGCTAAAATACCCTTGATTGATTGATTAAAGAGAGATGTTTATGTCTATTCGAAGCTAGCTTGTTCCTCACATCAAATTAATCAATTCAATTAAATGGAGAAGCCTTCACTCAATATAATTTTTTGAGGTACAGCTGAAATACTCCACTTACATGCATAGTGACTACAACATTTAAATTTAAGGTGAAGCAACAATGAAATTTTGAGAACTCTGATCAATCCAATAATTCCACAGCTAGGAAAAGAGATAATGATCAAGAAGTGCAGAATGAGGCATATTTTCAGGTGTTACCGTTCTATAGATTTGTTTGATTTGGATGTATTTATGAAATTCAGTTTGATACTATTAAAAGAGGTCTATCTTCAAGGTCAAGAAGACTTGGCTAATTAGCATTGCCACCTTATAATATTTCATTTTATTTTATTTTTAATGCTGGACAAGTCATTCAATCTAGGAATATTCTCTTGTAGACCAAAAGTTGTAAAGAAAATGCTGAGCTGAATTGGTAAATGCAATATTCTTAATTTTTAATTATGCTATTAAGGAAATAATAGATTTAGGCCTATGCATATATATGTATGTTAAAGAGAGGATTTTCTTTTGAGGAGATAGAATTAAGGAGAGGATATAAGAAGTTAATTAAAATGCCACCCAATAGATGGCAGTGTAGAAGCAGCAAAGCACCACAGCTCCCATACAAACACGCTAAAAAACTCATAAAATGGGACTCTAAACAGATTTTCAAGTTCCAAAACTCTCCAAAAGACAGGAAGCACATCTGTTGCTACAGGCAGCTCAGCAGGTGGGGCTCTTTGCAGCAGTCAGGGAGCAACTGCCCAAACCCCGGCCCGGTCAGGCCCTGGGGCATCGGGCGGGGATCCGCGTCTATAGGAGAGCAGATGGGCTGTACTGGAGGCACAGTTACCACTTTTATCAGGCCAGAAGAAAAAAAGGCTAAGAGGTCAGTGGATTTTGCCAACTCAGGAGCAGAAGAGCAGGTCCAGCCAAACTGCTCCCAGGGCAAGGATGCAGTGGGAGGCGGCTGTAGCAGCAGGAACAGAGCAGCAGCAGCCTCCACTGGGCTGCTTCAGAGCCCTCGGCCTGCAGATAGCAGGGAGGCTGGGGCGATCCATCAGGGCCAAGGGGTCTTGTGTTGAGCGGCCTGGATATGGATCATGGTCTTGTGTGGTGGTCCTGGGGTGCGCTTTCAGTGCGCCAAAGCTGGGGGGGGGGGCTGCAGCAACCCACTAAGAGCTCTGAGAGCTGTGAGGGCCCCAGCGATTTGGGACAGAGCTTACCCCCTCCAGGAATCAGAGTTCCACAGAGCTAAAAAACCAAGCAATTAATAGACTGGCCAACATGAGTAAAAGAAAGCAAGAGAGGAACAGCAGTAAAACTCTAGATTCTTTTCTTATGGACAAAAAAGATCAATGCATGGAGCGGGAGGAAGACAACTCAGTCAGAATTCCCTCACCAAATGCTTCCAAGACAATGGAAAAATGCTTACTAGCTATACATCAACTGAAAAAGGACTTTGAAAACCAAATAAGAGAAGTGGAGGAAAAACTGGAAAGAGAAATGAGAATGATGCGAGAAAGTCATGAAAAGAGAGTCAACAACCTGACTGAAGAAAACAGTACCTTAAAGGGCAAATTATCTCACATG
>CM053601.1:43776576-43795760 GCA_028646575.1 Pseudocheirus occidentalis
TTCTTCCAAGTCACAGGGGAATTCAAACCTTTTCACCAATGGACAGAGTTCTGGGAATTCACACCTTTTCACCAATGGACAGAGTTCTATACTTAACACTAGGTTACTAGGATCTACTTAACATCTGATTAAACAAATTAATTACCATTATACCCTGTTGAGGTCCTTGTGTGCTTGGCATTCTCCTTAAGCAGACCTGAGTAGGCCCTTTCCTGGCCTGGGAATTTGCCATGCTCAGTCTCACAATGAGTTCTGTCACTCTTAAATTAGTAGAAATTCACTTTTTAGCCTTTAGCAACAGGATTATTGGAGGACTATGGAAAGGTTACTGTTTCCTTTCCGCAATCTTAGCTCTGCCCCTAGCCCAACCTCTTTTGCATAATTAGCACATCATCTGGGAAACTAACTTAAATTATGAAAAGAAGCATCCAGAGATTGGGGACTTTTTTTTTACAAGTTCTGTCCAAATAAATCTGTCGGAAATGATGCCAGTTCTAGGTTATAATAAGAAGCAGATTTTGACTTCTTGCTTTGATGTGCAGCAAAAATGAAGGGAAATCACACCATTTTAACATAGTATTCTACAAAGAAAGAGCAAATAGGTACTGTTCATTTTATACTGGAGTACAATGGTTATTGATGTAAAATTGTTCCACTTTTCTCAGCAAATGTATAAGCCAAAATATTTTCAAAATTACTATAATAATAAGCTTTACAAAATTGTAGGAATCATGTTCAAATTTCTGCTTTATTGATTTTATTACTGGATTCAGGAACTCAAATAAGTAATTCAGTAAATGATTTACTCTTTTTTTTTTACAGGCTGTACATGTATACTTATGCAGAACATCTCCACAGAGGACATATTGTGACAGATTATATGTCACGCCTTCCTATCCTGCCCTCCATTGTACTATTCTCTACACTGTCCCTGACCCATTACTGAAGTGTTTGCTTCCAGCAACCCTCCCTGAGATATTTCCCTCCCCTCCATCATTGCACCCCTCATCCCCATGCCCTCTACTCTCCTGTGTGACATGATACCCAGTTTAGATTTTATGTTGTTCCTTCCCTAATCCAAATTCAATGAGAGCAAATGAAAGTGAAGTTGTAACAGTTATCCCTTGCCTCTTCTATGTGGGATGATTAACCCCATTTTGTCTCTCCCTGTCTCCTCTAAATGTAATCCTCTCCAATCTCAGAATTTCATCTATTAAAGTATCATCCCTCCTTATTCAATTAATCCTGTACTCTCTATGTACACATCTACACAAATGCTCAGATATGTATTCATATGCATAAATAGCCTCTTATATAGACATGTGTAATATATACATATATATACATATATACATTAATATATATAGGTACATGCATACATACATACATACACACACATTTGTATTCCCTTCACCTATCCTCATAATAAGAAAAGTTTTATAAGTCACTATTATCATTTTTCCATATTGGCATATAAATAGTTCAATTTGATAAGTTCCTTATGATTTCTTTCCCATGTTTACCTTCTCATACTTCTTGTGTTTGAATATCAAATTTTCTGTTCAGTTCTGGTTTTTTTCATCAGTAATTCTTGAAAGTCCTCTACGTCACTGAATGACCATATTTTCCTGTGGAACTTTATACTCAGTTTTGCTGGATAGGTGATTCTTGGTTTTAATCCCAGCTCTCTTACTCTCCAAAATATCATATTACAGGCCCTTTTATCCCTCAGTGTAGAAGCTACCAGATCCTTGGTAAGCCTAATTGTGTTTCTACAGTATTCAAATTATTTTTTCTTGGCAGTCTGTAATGTTTTCTCCTTGATCTGGGGATTCCAGAACCTGGCTGTAACATTTCTAGGAGTTCTCTTTTGGGGATTTTTTCCAGAGGTGATTGGTGAATTCTTTTAAGTCCTATTTTGCCCTCTGATTCTAAAACATCAGAGCAATTTTCTTTGAGAATTTCTTGAAGGATGCTTTCCAAGTCCTTTTTTTGATCATGGCTTTCACATAGATGAATAATTTTCAAATTGCCTCTCCTGGATCTATTTTCCAGGTCAATGGTTCTTCAAGGAGATATTTCACATTGCTTTCTCATTTTTTCCATTTTTTTGTAACCATTTAAGGGTATCTTGTTTTCTCATAAAGTCATTTGCTTCTATTTGCTCCACTCTAATTCTGAAGGAATTGTTCTCTTCAGAATACTTTTGAGATTCTTTTCCCATCTGGCAAATTCGACTTTTTAAGCATTCTTCTCCTCATTGGCTTTTTGGGCCTCTTTTGGCATTTGAGTTAATTTGTTCTTTAAGGTGTTGTTTTCTTCAGTCAGGTTGTCGACTCTCTTTTCATGATTTTATCACATCATTCTCATTTCTCTTCCCAATTTTTCCTCCACTTCTCTAATTTGGTTTTCAAAGTCCCTTTTAAGTTGATCTATGGCTTGTAGGCAATCTTCATGTTTCTTTGAAGTGCTTGGTGGGGGAGTTCTGACTGTGCTGTCTTCCTCCAGTTCCATGCTTTGATCCATTTTTACCCAAAAAAGGATTCCAGAGTTTGATTGCCTTTCTTACTTTGCTTCCTTGTCCTGCTCATTTTCATCAGTCAATTAATTGCTTGACATTTTAGCTCTGTGGAACTCTACTTCCTGGAGGGGGTAGCCTCTGTCTCAAACTGCTGGGGTTTTCAAAATTTCTGGAGTTATTAGGGTGATGCTGCAGCCCCTACCAGCTTTGGCTCACCGAAAGCACACCCCAGGATGACTGCCTAAGACCTCATCTGGGTCCAGGCCACTGAGCACAAGAGCCCTTGGCCCTGATTAATCATCTTGCCCCCCCACTCCCGCAATCTGCAGGCCAGGAGCTCTAAAGCAGCCCTGTTGAGGTAGCTGCTGCTTGCAGCTGTTTCTGCCACCACTGCCACTTCCTGCTGCTTCCTTTCCCTGGTGGCAGTTCAGCCAGACACTTTTATTCCCTATATTACGCAAAATTCCACTAACCTTTCTCTTAGCCTTATTTCTCCTGGCTGGATAAATGTGGAAATGCCCCAGCTGCTGTTGATCCACTCTCCTGGACAGTCCAGCTGTGACTCTTCCTGACTGCCCTGGACCCAGGCCACTTTTTCAGCCTGGTCTTGTTTCAGCTCCCAGCATGCTGTGATGAACCCCACTTGCCAAGCTGCTTTCAGTAAGAGATGTGTTTTCTGTATTTTGTGAGTTTGGAGCCCTAAAATTTGTTTAGGGTTGTATTTTATGAGTATTTAAGGTGGCTGTGTGGGAGCTGCAAAACTTTGCTGCTTCTACACCAACATCTTGGCTCCATCCCACAATTTATTGGTTTTTTTTTTACCTGTTAAGGGAATATGTCTATGCCTGAATATAAATGCCATCATATTTAGCCTAAAATTTCCTGCCAAAGTTTCATGAAGTTCCTAATATACCCAGTTCTTTTTTATGTAATAAATTTTATTTGTTTCTTGTTTATATTATACATATTTCATGAGATTTTTGAATTACAAATTTTCTCCCCATCTTTCCCCCACCCCAACCCTAAAACAGCATTCCCACTGCAGAGACCCTCCCCTTGTCTGCTCTCTAACTTTCTGGTAGGGAAGGGAGGGGTCTCCCTACCCCAGCCCCTGTATATCTTAATTCCTAGTTGCAGGTATTGCAGAGCTCTAAATTCTAGATTCTTTCAATTCCTCCTTTGTCATCCACCCCCACTGGAAGGACAACCAATTCAACACAGGCTGTGTAAGTGTGATTATACAGGATATCTTCATAGTGGACATATTGTGACAGTGAGCATCTGTCTCTCCTTCCGATTCCTTCCCCCCTTGTTCCTGTCCCTGTCCCTTTATTGAAGTATGAGCATCCAGAATCCCTCCCGCAGACCTTGCCCTCCCCTCTGTCATCCTGCCTTTCATCCCCACACCCCCTACTCTCTTGTGTGGCATGATGCCCAGTTTAGAGTTTATGCCATTTCTTCCATAAACCAGATTCAATGAGAGCAAACGAAAGTAAAGTTGTAACAGTTATCCCTTGTCTCTTCAACATGGGATGATTAAACCCATTTTGTCTCTCCTTGTCTCCTCTCATTCTAGTCCTCTCCCACCTCAGAATTTGCCTTTTAAAGTATCACCCCTTCATATTCAATTGATCCTATGCCCTTTATAAACGTGTTCAGATATATAGATATATATCTATATGTGTGTGTGTGTATATGTATATATGTATATATATAAATGTAAAAATATGCATATATAGCCTCCTTTATAGACATATGTGTAAGTATACATATATATATCCATTTGTATTCCCTTCACCTATCCTCATACTAAGAAAAGTTTCATAAGTTACCATTATTATGTTTCAATATGGGCATGTAAATAATTCAAATTTGGTAAGTTCCTTATCATTGCTTTCCCATGTTTACCTTCTCGTGCTTCTTGTGTTTGTCAATTTTTTTGTTCAGTTCTGGCATTTTCAGCAAGAATGCTTGAAATTCCTCCACCTCATTGAATGACCATATTTTTCCCTGGAATAATATGCTCAGTTTTGCTGGGTAGTTTATTCTTGGTTTTAATCCCAGCTCCCTTAATCTTCAAAATATCATATTCCAGGCCCTTCGATCCCTCAGTGTAGAAGCTGCCAGATCTTGGGTTATTCTGATAGTGTTTCCACAGTATTCAAAGGGTTTTCTCTTAGCAGCCTGTAATATTTTCTCCTTTAACTGGGTATTCTGAAACCTAGCAATAACATTTCTAAGAGTTTTCTTTTGGGGATCTTTTTGAAGATGTGATCGGAGAATCCTTTAAGTTCTATTTTACCATCTGATTCTAAAATATCAGGGTAATTTTCTTTGAGGATTTCTTGAAGGATGTTTTCCAAGTTCTTTTTCTGGTCACGGGTTTCAGGTAGACCAATAATTTTCAGACTGTCTGTCCTGCATCTATTTTCCAGGTTAGTGTTTTTTTCAAGGAGATATTTCACACTGCTTTCTATTTTTTTTTTCATTTCTTTGTAACTCTTTAATAGTGTCTTGGTTTCTCATGAAGTCGTTAGCTTCCACTTGCTCCACTCTAATTCTGAAGGAATTATTCTCTGCAGAATGCTTTTGAGATTCTTTTTCCATCTGGCAAATTCGACTTTTTAAGGTATTCTTCTCCTCATTGGCCTTCTGGACCTCTTTTGCCATTTGGGTTAATCTATTTATAATGTGTTGTTTTCTTCAGTCAGGTTGTTGACTCTCTTTTCATGATTTTATTGCATCATTCAAATTTCTCTTCTCAATTTTTCCTCCACTTCTCTTATTTGTTTTTCAAAGTCTTTTTTCAGATTATCTATAGCTTCTAGGAATTCTTCAAGTTTCTTGGAAGCATTCGGTGTGGGAGTTCTGACTGTTGTCTTTCTCCTGTTCAATGTTTTGATCCTTTTTGTCCACAAAAAAAGGTTTCTAGAGTTTTATTGCTGTTCTTATTTTGCTTCCTTTTCCTCATTTTGGCCAGTGAATTAATTGGTTGCTATTTTTTAGCTTTGTGAAACTCTGCTTCCAGGGAGAAAAGCTCTGTCCCAAATCACTGGGGTTTTCCCAGCTGCTGGAGCTATTACGGGGGTGTTGCAGCACACCCCCCAGCTTTGCTTTGATTATATCCAGTTCTAATAATAATATACCAAATAGAGAAAAGATACAGACCAAAAGATTGAGTCAAAAGCACTGACTTACAGGAGAAGAAGGAAATACTTTCTCTCTCTCTCTCTCTCTCTCTCTCTCTCTCTCTCTATCTCTCTCTCCATATATATATATATATTGTTTCCTAGGTTTGTTTATTGGTAATCACTTCAGTGACTTGAATCCACAGATATAAGCAGAATATAATCAGAAACTTACAAGTAAACACAAATTATATGTGCAAATTTCTGTTCACAAAGGTCACAAGTGCAGGTATATTAATAGAAGCGTGCTTCTGGGATTATGATCAAACTGTTTTAAAATGCAGATATGTAAAATTACATTTACAGAATATGAAAAGACGATCTACACACTCCAAAAATCAAATTTTGCTTATGACATGTATGACAGCTACAGCATTCAAGTAACAAGGAATAAGAGGTTGAGAAAGTAATACTGGTCAAAGAGAACAGGATTGTTTTTGTTTTGTTTTACATTTCACTGTAAATACAACTACATGAATATAGAAATAGTCTAGTAGGAGTATAGAAAAAATTAAAAAATTTAAAGCCAATTACTTAATAGTTTTCTAACATCTAAGTAACTGCAATGACAGTAAAAGAAGCTGCACTTGCATTTTAAATTTGCCAACTTTACGCTCAATGACGTTTCCAGAAACAAAATACAACTTAAGTAGCTTCACAATCCAAATGAAAAATCTGCTAGGCTCAGATGAGAACGTGGAATGTTTCAAATAAAATTAACAAAAATACAATGTAAGTTTTTTGTTCTTTATTGAATGGAATCAAAATTTGTTGACAATTCTTTGAAGCTGGAAACTAATAAATTTCATTTCTTTGAAGGTTACTTTTCTTCACACATCCAATTTTTTGATATGGTGCAAAAGTTATCTTAGGTGGCTTGAAGAGCCAATCTCTACAAAGCATTTCTGTGTGTTGCCAAAATCATAAAACAAAAGTTATTCTGCCTTAACTTATCTGTATATGTATTTTCATTGTAACACTTAGCACATGAACAGACTATTTTTCACTTAAACAAGAGTACAATATTTCCTTCTACTCTCTGTACTGGGTTTAAAAAAAGTTAACGTTAAAAACAAAAAAAAAACACTTTTCCTTGGAAACCCTTAAGGGTCTTGCACATCTTAAGATTCTTTCTTTTGCCTGCAAACTTCTGCCAATTTATTCAGAAATTACTTTAATTTCTGATAATGAGGCAAGCTGCTGCAGTGAGTATTTTTTGTAACTTCCTCATTTGTGTAGAAGAGAGAACAGAGTTTACAGTAAAATCCTGTCTTGGATTACATAGTCCATGCCAACATTAACATTAGGTTGATATGGTCCAATTCTATACTCATCTGGGATATCCTCCCTTTTAATTTCTTTTTCACCATCTATATTTTCATTTGTCTCTTCATTTGGATCCATTCCCTCAAGGTTCTCAGCAGATTTGGCCCCTCCAGGCTCTGTACTGTCTTCATTTTTAATTCCATTTTCCAATGATCCATCATTCTACTGATCAAGTTCCTCCATCTTGTCCACATTTTTGAGTTTCTTCTCTTCTGCTGCTGAAGAAACAAGACTCATTTCCATTTTTTCAAAGCTTTTTCTGAAGGTTCTTTGTTAATATCAGCAGACACATCACCTAAATTAGCAAGGTCAGTTTCATCTCCCACTGAGCTGCCACTTTCTAGAAGGGCAGCTGCTTTTTCTTCATCCATAAGTACCTCATCTTCAGATTCAAGAAGTAAACCAGGTTCTTGCTCCATCTGTTCATCATTTATATCTTTATCAGCATCTTCACATTGTTTCTCTTCCTGTTCTTTTCCTTAAGCTCCACTATCACTCTTCTGGCTGCCATCAGTCTTGGACTTCTTATCACTTTGGTGAGTCTTTGCCATCAGGACAGTAAGATATCTTTCGAGATTTATCTTTCTTTAACAGATCAATTCCTCTGTTGGGAATCCACAAAACCAGTTTTTTTGTATTTCTCAGACAAGTCAACCTTTACATCACTGCCCTGGAACCAAAGTGCCTTTTTGGCATAGTGTTCGACAATAGCCATAGCATCTTCTTGGGTTTCCATTTCTATGAAAGCCTGGCTCTTCATCCTCATCAATATGTAATTCTTTATCTTCCAATAGGGCTCAGCAAGTTTGATGATGGCACTGTCAGAATAGCCAGAATGGGTCAAGTTACTAAGGTGGATCACCTGTCCAAGCTCAGGCTTCTGTTCAAAATTCTGATCAGTTTTCCCACCTTCAGGTTTCTTTATTCTTTCATACTTCTGGGATGAATGAACTCTTACTGGTTTGCCAAATACTGGTGCTGGTGTGGTTGTATAATAATCCACTGCAGCCTGAGCATCTTCTGTGTTAGACATTTCAATGAATGCCTTATTGATTTTATTTAAGATCAAATGATTTGAAATTACTCCAAATGGTTCAACCAGCTGCAAAAGTTGGTACCTCAAGTTTTTTCCCTGCTGAAAATCTATAATGTGGACAACTCTGCTAGTTTACATTCTGCCTTTTTGCATGTGTCTTGGTTCTTTCATATGTCCATTTCTGGCACCCATATTTCCTCTTGGTACAACAGGTGGTCCCCCATGGGATGAAGAAGGAGGGGGCCCAAAAATTCCTGGTGCTGGGTTTGTAGACTGCTGAAAAACGAATGGATCACCCATTCCATGTTTAGAATCATTGTCAGGATTCCATTCAGGATAGATTTCAAGAAGAAGTTGGCAGCAATGACTGTGTGTTGCTCCATTGATGTGTTGATTCCACTCCTTATTAGAATGAACTGCCTTATCACATATAGACCACAGATGGGGATAATCCTTCGGTAAGAATCCATGGAAGTCTTCAATATTTCTGCTTGGAGGAGCGCCTCTCTTTTTCTCAAAGAGAGATCTCTCTTGTAAAGGACCAGGACCACGATCCATTCTCTCATAGTCACTGTCAAATTTATGATAGTTATGTGAGGGCTCACCATAAAAAGATTCATCCCTACACCTTTCTCCATCTCTTAATCTGTCATCTTCATAATCCATTCTGTCATAATAACCAGATTCTTGAGAATGACTTCCATGGTCATAATTAAGCACTGGGTTGAGACTAGGACCATGATCATCAAAACTATCTCTTCTAAAGTGACTTTTTTCTTCCCAATCATTCCTAGATACTCTGTATGGTGGCTCCTGTGTAGCATATCTGCCATCTCTACCATAACTCAATGAAGGGCCTTCTTCAGTTCTCCTCCTTTTAAGCTGTAGAAGGATATAGGGAAAATTCTGAGGAGTAATCTTATCCTCTGGATAATGATTCAATTCATTTAAGTCTCTAGCAGACAGACCAAAATTTTACTGGCCTGGTTTATATCTCCACAGTACTGAGAAGACAAATGGAATGGACCAGTACTTCCAATGTTAAATATTGATTGCAAATTATGGGAAGAAGTACTAGAAGAAGACAGTGCACTATGAGATCCTTGTTGATTCAATGAAGAAATCATTCCAAGATTCATTAAACTAGCAAGGCATGCAGTTCCCTGGTTCATGTTTCCAAGAGATTCTGGCATACTTAAAGACTGGGTAGCAGCAGCAAGAAGGCCTTTTCCTACAGATAGGTCATGCCCATGACCTTGTGATTCCCTACTGAGAGATGACTGCTGGAATGATTTGGATATTGTAGAACTATCTCTTGTCTACCTTAAGGATCAAATTTTTTAAGATGGCCAAAAAGAAAGCTCAGACTAGAAAGCTAGTTAACTTTGCTTCAAAAATGGTAACACCAAGAAAAAAGGATCAGTAAGGACTGTAGATTCTTCTTCTAGCTGAGAATCAGCAGACAATTCCAATCCTCACCCATTCCACTGCTATCTCAAGGAAGGGGAGGAGGAGGAAGAACAACAACACCTCTCTTCGAAAACTAGGAAATAGAATATTACTGGACAAGACCATCATGTTCAATCCATTATGTTGCAATCCAGTAGCACTAAAGCAATGTTCATACTGCCAGAAAAATATGATGTTATAGTGTTCAATCACAAAATATAACAGACTCTCCATATAAAAAGATAAAAGGAAACCATTTATTCAAACTCCAGAAAACCAAATCTCAACATGAGAAAACCAAATTCATCATAGCAACATAGAAGTTAATATACCACTACACAACAGAGAGCCACATCATCCTTTAGCCTTCCCCCAAATCCACATTCAGAAGCCTAGTTGTCTGCCTGGCTGCTTCCTCTCATTCCTCCTTCTCTAACTGCTCTGATTCCCAGTTTTCTGTGGTCTCTTCTCTACCCTTCAGCAAAATCCTCCCACCACAGGCTCCAGGTGCATACATTCAGCCTATTAGGGGGCAGGGAAGATCTTCAAATCAGGGAAGGTCTTCAAATTCCCTTAGTTTAATTAAGGGTCAGGGAATATCTTCAAATTCCCATTCCCATTACAAATAATGAGAAGCACACACTCTGCAATGCTTCTGAGGTCTCATGTTAACACCATGACATGTATGGCCTTGGTCTGGAATTCTGGGCCAAGAATTCAAAAGTAACCATTCCTATTGTCATGTATGCTAAAGGAACATCCTAATTAGTGGCTTTTATTTATGCCTCCTTTTCTTTTAATACCTATTTCATGGAGATGGTAGAGGAAGCCCAGAGTGAGTAGTCAATGTGTTAGACCTCTATGCTACATGATACATATAGAAATGATAGTTGATTCAAGAAATAGCAGAGGGACTATTGTGCCAAAATGCTGATGGTTATATCTAAAATATCTAAATTATTTCCATTTACTTTTCTGTTTTTTTCTTCCTTCCTTTCTTTCTTCCTCTTTGCTTCTTTCATTTTATTCCTCTCCTTTCTTTAACCATGTTTTAACAGTGTGGTGATTTGCCAGGGTTGAAATTTCTTACATCCACATAAATAACTGTAAAGCCAATCAGCAGTAGATTCCTGAGAGAATGCTACAGTGAACAGCTTTTAAGATTCGGATTACACAGTATTAGTGAACACTCTGTTTATTCTATTACAAAATCAAGATTCAGTACAGTATTCACAGTATCAACAATTCACAATATTATATACAATATTTAGAACAAGGAAAGTACAGAAAGTAACAAGGAAAAAGAGAAGAATCACTCATTTAATATGATGAATCACTATTCAACGCCTTAAAAAGATTGATGAGAAATTTTTCTGCCAGGTTATATGTCACATTCATTAATTCATTCATTCTCTCTTTTTCTTCTTTCCTTCCTGCCTTCCTTCCTTCCTTCTTTCCTTTCTTCTTTCCTTCCTCCCTTCCTTCCTCACTTTCAACTTCCTTCTACTTCATATCTCTCTCCTCCTCATCTCTCTCTGTTTCTATCTCTCCCTTACTCTTTGACTTCTTATTTCTGTCATACTCATTAGTTAACTCATTTTCATTATTTATTGTTTTCTTGGCAATTGTATTTATTTACTTTTCTTCTGGTTTTAGGGTTCACATTTCCTCCCCCACCTCCACTGCAGGAAATCTTAAATTGCCTGTCTTTTATTTATTAGCCTTGCCTTGGCTCATTGGTTTATTTGGATATATTATTCCACTCTTGTTTGCTATTTCTTGTGATTCCTTGCTAATCTTGTATTAACTGAATTTCTTTTCTTTAATATTGAAGGTCTTTCTCCCATCAATTGGGGAGTGGCGTAACAAGTTATGGTATATGAATGTGATGGAATATTATTGTGCTATAAGAAATAGGAAGGAGATTGACTTCATAATTACCTGAAGAGGCTTATATGAATTGATGCTGAGTGAGAAGAGCAGAACCAAGAAAAATTTGTACACAGTCACAGATACATCGTGTGTGTGATGATCAGTTTTGAAAAACTGGACTCTTCTCAGCATCTCACATTCAAAATACAACTCTACAAGTCTCAGGATGGAAGGAGATGTCTACATTCAGAGAAAGATCCAGAAAGATCAGAGTTTAAAAGGAGACTGAAGCAATGCATGCTATCATTCTTTTCTATGTTTGGCGTTGGTTTCTCTTTTCTCACCATTCACACCATTGGATATAACAACTATACAACCAGACTATTGTACAACGTGAAAGAGTCTGCAGATACTATACATGATTGTATGCCACCATGTTGGGGGTGGGGAGAGGAAGGGGAGAAAAATCTGAAACTCAAGTGACTCTGGAATTGAATCTTGTAATCTAAAAGTAAACAAACAAGTTAATAAAATAAATTTAAAAAAATAAATTTGTGTCAAGTATCTCACTTAAAAACAATATAATCATACCACCTCTGTTCTTTAAGATAAACAAAATGACACTATTGAATTGGGGGGAAGGGACAATGGGCTAAGGAATCCATAGAACAAGAGATAGTGATAAGAAAATTAGCAACCAATAATTAAGTATTTATACGTTAGAACAAAAATAGTCCTCACCTTCAAGGTGCTTATACTATGAGTGAAAGAGCAATTTATTTATAAATGAAAATGGAAAGTGTAGGTAATATGAATTGAAACTGTGATTTCATAAGTGTAGAGAACTCTGCTATCAGAGACTTTTCTATCATTGTATGCCATTTTTTACCTTCTATGCAATTTTTGGATATATAGATTGGATAATATACTACATAATGCCTCTAGGCTAATTAATCTTCCTCCCTACTGCCGTTTCCATTTTCAACTTCTATTCATGTGCTTTTTTTTCCCTTTCTTTGTATCTCTATTACTTACCACAGTGACAGAGTACTGAGAGTATAAATAATTTGTTCCTAGCTAAATATGCTTATCACAGGCAGATTATATTCTTACAGAAGTTGAATACTTGACATCCTGACTTTAAGTTCCATTATCTAATGTATTCTGTGTCCTTGTACTGAAAATATATACTGTATAAATACAGGGAGGTTTGGGGCAGAGAGGCATTAAGGATGGATTTAATCTTGATCAAAAATAGCATCATGTAGGTGTCAAAACTTGAATTGAATCTTGAAGGAAACTAGCATTTTTGAAAGATGGAGGTGAGAAGTCAGTGAATTACAGAGATGAGAGACAATATAAATGCATGTAATGGTAAGATGGGGAATCATTAACATATGAAGAATAGCCATATGGCCAAAACAACTCATCTGAAGGTAGCATAGAAAGAGTAATGTGCAGTAAACTTTTACAGGCTGACTGAGGGCAGGTTGTAAAGCTCATAGTTGATAATGTACATAATAGGGAATGACTGGAGTTTATTTAGCAAAAATAACATTTGTACTTGAATTTTGGGTAAATGTTAATATTTTAGATAACAAGATACTAGTAACTAGCAAAACAGGAGAAGCATCATGATGAAAAAAGACATCTAATTGGAGCTTTGAGGGAAAGTATTGAGGCTAAGAGATGCAGTTGAAGGGCTGAGCCAAGATGGTGGTGTAGCAGCAGCAAAGTTTCACAGCTCCCACACAGCCACATTGAATACCCATAGAATACAACTCTAAACAAATTTTAGGGCTCCAAAACTCACAAAAACACAAAAAACACATCTCTTGCTGAAGGCAGCCCAGCAGGTGGGGCTCATCTTTGCAGGCTGAGAGCCATGGGTGGCCATGCCCAAAACCTCGGCCTGGCCCCAAGGTGGTTGGGGGGGGGGGGAGCCACCACTGGAGTCTACAGGAGAGCGGATCTGCAGGCACCTGGGGCAGTTTCCACATTTATCAAGCCAGAAGAAATAAGGCTAAGAGAAAATTCAGTGGAATTCAAGCTACATTTGGGGGAGAAAAGCGGGTCAGGCCAAACTGCTCTCAAGGAAAGGAAGCAGCGGGAATTGGCAGGAAGTGGCAGGAACAGCTGCAAGTGGCAATTGCAACCACTGGGCTGCTTCAGAGCTCCTGGCCTACAGATTGTAGAGTGACTAAGACGATTTATTAGGGCCAAGGACTCTTGCATTGAGTGACCTGGATCCAGATCATGGTCTTGGGTAGTGGTCCTGGGGTATGCTTTCAGCGAGCCAAAGCTGGTGAGGGATGCAGCACCCTCTAATAGCTCCAGCAACTGTGAAAACCCAAGTTATTTGGGACAGAGGTTTCACCCCTGGTTGCAGAGTTCCAAAGAGCTAAAATATCAAACAATTAATCCAAAATGTCCAAAATGAGCAGGAAAGGGGAATAAAGTAAGAACAGCAATTAAACTCTAGAATTCTTTTTTTGGGAAAAAAATGAATCAAACCATGGAATGGAAGGAAAACAACTCAGTCAGAATTCCCACACCAAATGCCTCCAAGAATTATGAAGATTGCCTACAGGCCATAGATTGACTTAAAAAAAAACTTTGAAAACCAAATAACAGAAGTGGAGGAAAAATTGGGAAGAGAAATGAGAATGATGCAAGGAAATCATTAAAAGAGAGTTAAAATCCTGACTGAAGAAAAAAAAAAACAACTTAAAGCACAAATTAACTTAAATGGCAAAAGAGGCACAAAAAGTCAATGAGGAGAAGAATCCCATTAAAAGTCAAATTTGCCAGATGGAAAAAGAGTCTCAAAAGCATTCTGAAGAGAACAATTCCTTCACAATTATAGTGGAGCAAGTGGAAGCTAATGACTTTAGGAGAAATCAAGATACTATTAAACAGTTAAAAACAAATGAAAAAATAGAAAGCAATGTGAAATATTTCCTTGAAAAAACAACTGACCTGGAAAATAGGTCCAGGAGAGACAATTTGAAAATTATTTCTCTACCTGAAATCCATGATCCAAAAAAGTACGTGGAAAGCATTCTTCAAGAAATTCTCAAGGAAAATTGCCTTGATGTTTTAGAATCAGAGTGGCAAAACAGAACTTGAAAGAATATACTGATCACCTTTGGAAAAAAAGATCTCCAAAAGAAAACTCATAGAAATGTTATAGCCTGGTTCTAGAATCCCCAGATCAAGGAGAAAATATTACAGACTGCCAAGAGAAAACAATTTGAATACTGTGGAAACACAATTAGGATAACCCAGGATCTGGCAGCTTCTACACTGAGGGATCAAAGGGCCTGGAATATGATATTTTGGAGATCAAGGGAGCTGGCATTAAAACCAATATCACCTACTCAGCAAAACTGAATATAATGTTCCAGGGGAAAATATGGTCATTCAGTGAGGTGGAAGAATTTCAAGCTTTCTTGCTTAAAAAAAAAACAACTGAACAGAAAATTTGGCATTCAAACACAAGAAGCATGAGAAGGTAAACATGGAAAAGAAATCATAAGGTGCTTATCAAAGTTGAAGTATTTACTTGCCATTGCCAAAAAAAATGATCATAGTAACTTATGAAACTTTTCTCAGTATAAGGATAGGTGAAGGGAATACAAATATGTGTGTGTGTATATATATATATACACGCGCACACACACATATACACATACATATATATGTATATGCAGATGTACATGTATATATATATATGTATGTATACCTACACATATGTCTATATAGGAGGCTATGTATGCTCCTGAATACATATCTGAGCATGTGTGTATGTATGTACATAGAGGGTACAGGATCAATTGAATAAGAAGGGATCATATTTTAAATGGTGAAATTTTGATATGGGAGAGGACTAGAGTGAGAGGAGACAGGGTGAGACAAAATGGGATTAATTATCCCATATAGAAGAGGCAAGGGATAACTGTTACAACTTTACTTTCATTTACTCTCATTGAATTTGGCTTAGGGAAAGAACGACATAAACTCTAAACTAGGTATCATGTCACACAGGAGAGTAGAGGGCATGGGAATGAGAGGCCAGATGACAGAGGGCAGTCAGTGTCTGGGGGAATCCTGCTGGAAGCCCACACTTCAGTAGAGGACAGGGACAGGGTAGAGAAAACAAGGAGTGGAGGCAGGATAGGAAGGAGGGGCATATAATCAACCTTTCACAATATGTCCATTGTGGAGATGTTCTGCATAATTACACATGTACAGCCTCTATTGAATTACTTGTCCTTTCAGTGGGAGTGGGTGACAAGGGAGAAACCAAAAGAATCTAGAATTTAAAGCTCTACAGTACATGTAACTGGGAATTAACATATAGAGTGACTGGGGTAAGGAGACCATCCCTGCCCTACCAGAAAGTTAGTTGGGTGTTGGAGGAGGGCATAAAAGAGAGCAGATCAGGGGTGGGGTTTTACAGTGGGATTGCTGTTTTGTGGTTCGGTGTGGAGAAAAGATGGAGAGAAAATTTGTAACTCAATCTCATGGAAATTAATGATGTAAACAAGAAAATAAATTTTAAAAATATTTAAAAAGAGATGCCGTTGAGGATGGAATTAATGCATTCCAAGCATGGGGGACAACTTGCGTAAAGCTAAAGAGACAGGGAATGTAATATTGTACATAAACACCAGCAAGAAAATCAATTTGACTGCACCAAAGATAATGGAAAGGGAAAAAAGTAAATCTGAAAAATTAAAGGATGATCAGTCTCTGATGCTTTACATTGTTTTTCTTCTCTACTTTTGAAATATTTCCTTCATTCTTTCTAAGATCTGTTTGCCCTGATAATTCAAATAATTCAAATGTGTTCTTTCAGCAATTTTATGCTCTCTTAGGAAATGAAGACAAAACAATATTTTGTGTAAATTCAGTTTCTGCTTGGCTCTGAAGATTTGTAAGCTTAATGCACACTCCATAGATCTCTAAAAAAATTTCTACTCCCTTAATAATAGACTCCCTTACCTTTTCTTAAATTAGTATCCATTTTAATTTAGCTACCCTTGGTCCACAATTCTGTCAAAGATTTAGTGAAAATAGAAATGCAAATGGTTTTAACGTGTGAGTTTTCCAAATTTCAGTTATTTCTCCCTCTTTCTTTATTTTCTCCTCATTACAGAGTAGCAGAGAACTGTTTCTTGAAGCTTTATTTCTTCCATATGAATATACAAACATTCATATACTGTGTAATTCATATCCCTTTGAATCATATTATATATGTAATTTTAATTGTTCCTGCCTTTATAATATGTCACTTTCACTACCCTCTTTTTGTACTGAAATGTAGAAAAAAATAGAATGGGAGCAAAGAGATATACAATTTTCATCACAATTTTGTATATTCCAGAAAAGTAATTTCCACAGAAGCCATATCTGAAAATGTTTTTTTTTCTGTATTTTTTAGTTCATCAACTCTTGGATAAAAGATATGTTGAGTTTAATTTTCACCTGTCTGGACATATGGTTTATTTATCATACATCAAATTAGTCTGAATTCTAATGTCTTTAAAGTATTTTTTTCCTCTGAAATATTATTGTCATTATATGAAGTGCTGGTCTAAGCTAATTTTCTGCTAGAATTCAGTCTAGCTTTACCAGCAATTTTTATCAAATAGAGTACCTTTCACCCAATTAACTCAGGTTAACTTGGAGTTTATACAATATAAGGTCATTCACTCTGTATGTTGTGATCTTAATCTACTCCATTGCTCATCATTTCTATTTATAAAGGGGTATCAAAGTATTTCAGTGACTACTGATTAGTATTATATTTTGAGATCCGGTATTAAAAGGCTATCCCTCCCCTTCCCACTGTTTTTTTTCCAGTTTTATTTTTTATGTTCTTGACCTTTCGTTCCTCCATAAAAATTTAATTATTTCATTTCTTGTTCCATAAAACAGCACTGATGATTTGTACAAGATTCAACAAGGCAATAATTTCAGGTTAATATTATATTTTTGTCATGCTGCCTCAATCAATTCTCATTCAAATAATATTTATCTAATTAAATGCAGTAATACTATGTATATATGTATGACTTAGTTCTTAAATGGATTTTAAATATTTAAATATTAAAAAATATTAAACTCTTTTCTCCTTAGATAACTTCATAGACATAAAGATACAAACACATGTATATATGTGCACATAAATACAATATATAATATAGCACAATATCATTCTTCAGGGAATATATGTTCATATGTTGTATACATATGCAACATATATACACAACATAATGTTCATTGTGAACATTATACATACATGTAATCTCTACCCATAGAATCAGATATTATATGCATCATATAATATGTGTATGTGTACCTTTATGCACATGATACAGCCATATATTCTCAGAGAATATGTCTCTGTCTGTATGCACACATACATCAGTATGTACATGCACACATACATATATATACACATACACACATGCATGTGAGTATTCCTTGGGAACATACGACTGTGTAACATAAAAAGAATTTATAGTAGAAGATAAGTTCATCTCCACAATATATTATAATAGGGAAAGGTGGCCTAAAGATTCCAACTACTCTTTCCTGAAGATGATTTTTAACATCTCTGATTATACCCTAAAATTTTAATGTGGATTTTTCAAATGGAACTGGTAAAGGCAGCAGAAATCTCACACACACACACACACACACACACACACACACACACACACACGCAAATGTCACCACCTGTCTGGAGGTGAAGTGAAATACACCTTCTCTAAGTAAAGTGATTTTCCATTTTCAAGATAGAACTTGTCTTCATGTGTTTCAGTTGCAAAAGCATGGGTACCATGGAAATAGGTGCTATATTTTTAAAATCACATTTTGGAAAGTTTAATATATTGGGAAATAAACTTATGTTGCCACATTTATTTTCATTAAATTTCTTGTAAACAGATATACTTCATAACCTGATGTTTCTCTTTATCTCAAATTCAATCTATAGATAATTATATAGATATTAGTCCTTCCTTATCATCTTTCTTTGCCCCATTCATCATGCTGCCTCCAAATCTACCCCTCTTTAACTTCCTCTCCATGAAAAGTGTCCCCTACTTAGAACTCAGAAGAAAAGTATCATTATACGATTACATAATTATGCAATGGTCCCAAACAAGCAAAAGTTTTTCATGTGCATTAATGTGACCAGAATGTTATTTGACTGACTTTGTAATCACAAAGTCTGTGAAGCAAAGGGTAACCTAGTATCTAGGTAGTCGAAAACTGTGTATATCCTAAATTTCCATAAATTTTCTATTTTCAAGAAGTCCTAAGATAAAATTAGGGGTCCTTCAAATTATTTGAATGGAATGCATGCATACATATAAATTTGTATCCTTATTTCATATCAAGCAAATATTTTGCTGTTTACTAATTCACATAAGAAAAAAAATCTTAATGATTATTTCAGAATACTTTAAGTGATATATTGAAAATTGTTGCCATAAAAACAAATAATGGGAAAATAGAAATTCCATTATTATGTTTGGAATATTATAGAAATTTATCTAATCTATATACAGAATATTTTTCAAATAATTTTGAATAGTCTATCATTCCTTTTTTTATTAACTTTTTTGTTCACTTTTGGGTTACAAGATTCTGTTCCATAGTCACTTCAGTTATAGATTTTTCTCCTCTTCCTCCCCATCCCCCACCCGACCCCCCCCATGGTGGCATACAGTCATGTATAGGATCTGAAAACTCCTTCACATTGTACAGTCGTCTGGTT
>CM053601.1:43802830-43822035 GCA_028646575.1 Pseudocheirus occidentalis
TGGAGTAGGGCATAAAAGGGAACAAATTGTGGGAGGGGCCTTACAGTGGAATCAATGTTCTGGGCTGGGCAGTAAGGGCAAAAAGGGGAGAAAATTTTTAACTCAAAACCTTGTGGAAATTAATGATGTAACCAAGAAAATAAATTAAAATTTAAAAAAGAAAGTGCTCAGTGCAAAAAAAAATAGTGATTTAGAGCATTTTTTCATATTCATCCAGATATCTTTAAGTTCTTCCTCTGAAAACTGCTGTTCATATCTTTTGATGATTCATCAATCAGGGAATGACCTGTGTTCTTATATATTTGACTCAATTCCATATATATTTTAGAAATGAGGCCTTTACCGGAGACATTGGTTTTAAAGATTCATTCTTAATTTTACACTTCCCTTTTAATATTGGTTACATTGGCTTTGTACACAAACATTTCTATTTAATGTAATCAAGATTATCCATTTTGAATTTTATAATGTTCTCTAACTCTTGTTTAATCTTAAAGTCTTCCTTTCTCCATAAACCAGACAAGTAAATTATTCTTTGTTTTCCCAGAGTGATTACAGTATCAGCCTTTACACCTAGATCATGCAGTCATTTAGACTTGATTTTAGTATAAAGTGTTAGATAATTATCTATAACCATTAGTTTTTTCTTTGCCTAATTTGATTACTTCAATTTTTTTTTTCTTCTCTAATTGTTTTTGCTAACATTTCTACTACCAGACCGAACAACAGGGGTGATAGTGGACATCCTTATTTCAGCCCTGATCTTATTAGAAAGGCTTCTATTTTATCTCCATTTCATATAATACTTGCTAATTACTTTAAATACATGCTACCTATTATTTTAAGGAAAACTCCTTTTATTCCTATTCGTTCTAGTATTTTTAGTAGGAATGGATGTTGTATTTTGTCAAAAACCTTTCCTACATCTATTCAGATAAGCATATGGTTTCTGCTAGTTTTATTGTTGAAATGATCAATTATACTGATGGTTTTCTAAATATTGAACCATCTTTACATTCCTGGAATAAATCCTCACTGGTGAAAGTGTACTATAGTTGTGATAAGTTGCTGCAGTCTTTTTGCTAATATTTTACTTAAAATTTGTGCCTCTCTATTCATGAGGGTAAGTCATCTGTAATTTTCTTTCTCTCTTTTGTCTCTTTTTGATTTAGGTATCAGTAGCATGTTTCCATTATGAGAAGATTTTGGCAGGATTCCTTCTTCACCAATTTCCCCCAGTAGTTTGTAGAGTATTGGAATCAATTGTTCTTTACATATTTGAGAGAATTCACTAGTAAATCCATTTGGCCATGGGGATTATTTCCTAGGGAGTTTGTTGATGGCTTTATTGACTTCTTTTTCTCTCAGATGGGGTTACTTAAGTAATTTTCTTCCTCTTTAGTTAATCTAGGCAGCTCATATTTTCTTGGTAAATATTAATCCACGTCAATAATATTGTCAAATTTATGTGCATACCATTGGTCAAAATAATTCCTAGTTATTGACTTAATTTTCTCTTCATTGGAGGTACATTCACCCTTTCCATTTTTGATAATTGTTTTTTGGTTTTCTTCTTTCTTTTTTAATCATATTGAGTAAAGGTATATTAATTTAATTTTAGATTTCGTTTCATAAATAAATTTTTTTAGTTTTATTTATTATTCAAAAGTTTTAATGAATTCAATTTTATTAATTTATACTTTGGTTTTCATTATTTATAATTTAGTATTTAATTGGGGATTTTCACTTTGTTCTTTTTCTAGATTTTTCAATTGTATGGCCAATTCATTGCCTTTCATTTTCTCTAATTTATTTATGTATGCATCTAGGAACATAAAACTTCCCCTAAGAACTGTCTTTGCTGCATCACACATGTATTGATATGCTGTCTCATTATTGTCATACTTTTGGATGAAGTTACTGATTGTTTCTATAATTTCTTGTTTGATCCAAACATTTTTTCAATTTTTTAAAAATTGAATTCCTTACAAATTACGGAGTGAGGTTGGGGATGAGGGTAGGGAAACAGAACACATCCTAGCCATAGAAGGGACAATTAAATTGAATAAAAATGGCGAGAATTAAAGAGCACTTTTTTCCTTTCAAAAAGAGGAACTTGGGAAGAAATAGAGAGAAAATAGTCCCCTTAGCCCATTTCCTCCCCTCCGCCACCCAAGGTGGGAATGAAACTTCATGTGAGCTTAGCAACAGGAGAGGAAAAGGCTCTCCAGCTTTCCCACAGTGCCCAGCTGGTTCGCTATCCCTCACACTTCCAGTGATGGGGTTGGGGGAGACTATGTCTGGCCACATTCAGCAGAGAGAAGAGACCTAGAAAAAAAGATTTTGGGGTCCTCCAATACTAATTCTCTCTGGCTGGGGGAGGGCTATAAGCGGCAGCAGCTCAGAAATTGAGCAACCAAAAAAGAAGAGGGCAAGGAGCAAGACGAGGCCACCTGGAGCCTGGATTTATGGGTCCCAAGTCTATACCTGGGCCTTGGTAGAAAGGCTCATGGGTATTGATGACAGTTGTGAAGAAACCAAAGGGAAAAGAGTCAACACCAAAAGAAAGGTGGAATCCTCCAACATCACCATATGTCTGTAATCCCCCTCTGCTTTCAGACGCAGGCCTCTGGTCCTGTGGACATAGTGGTGTTTTTGATCTAGGGTCTTGCTGTTTTTGGCTTCCTCTCCCATAGAGTGGAAAAACTTCTCCCAGCTTATCCCAGCCTTACAAACAGAGCACGCTTGTCTTTCAGGCAGAGTCTCCAGTCTCTGGTGGGGAGAAGGCCAGTAGTATAGGTAGCTGCACATACTGACCACGACCACCTGCCCTCTCTCCAGACAGATGTTACACTCGAAAGCTGTAACTGCCCCTCCCCAGTGATGGTTTTGCCCTTCAGAATTCCCATCCTCCTTCCTGGTGGCTGCCATGGCCCTCAACTGTTGCCCCCACAACCAAGGTCTTCCCCCACTAAACAGTGACCCACTCTTTCTTTAGGATTAAATTATTTAGTTTCCAATAGTTTTTATTCTATCTTTCCATGGCCCTTTCTTGCATATGACTTTTATTGTATCATGATCTGAGAATGATGCATTTAATATTTCTGCCTTTCTGCACCTAATTGTGAGGTTTCATGTCCTAGTACATGATCAATTTTCATGTATATACCACATATTGCTGAGAAAGTATATTCCTTTTTATCCACAATAAGTTTTCTTAAAGATCTATCATGCCTAGCCTCTCTATAATTCAATTTCCCCCCTTAACTTATTTCTTATTTATTTTGAGGATGCATTTATCTAGTTCAGAGAGGGAGAGACTGAGCTCCCCCAATAATATAGTTTTGCTATCTATTTCTTTCTCTCATTCCCTAGATTTCTCTTCTACAAATTTGGATGCCATAATGCTTGCTTCATACATGTTAAGTAATGATATTGCTTCATTCTAGATGAGGCCTTTTGCATGATATAGTTTCATTCCTTCTCTCTTTTAATTAGATCTACTTTCTTATTTTGTTTTATCTGAGCTTAGGGTGGTTATCTCAACTTTTCTTATTTTAGCTGTAGCATCATATATTTTACTGATGCCTTTTACTGTTAACCTGTGTGTATCTCTTTTTTTCAAATGTGTTTCTAGAAGACAGCATATTGTAGGGTTGTGGTTTTAAATTGGATCTGCTATCTGACTCCATTTTGTGGGAGAGTTCATCCCATTCACAATCACAGTTATGATTAATATCTGTGTATTTGCCTCTATCCTATACACTCCCCTTTTTATGTGTTTGTTTCTTCCTCCTCCCCTTCCTTAAGAGTTTTCCTTTTGATCACCAACTCCCTTAGTATCACCCCCTTCACTGTTCCGCCCCTTTACCTACCCTTTCCCCTTACTAGTTTTTCACTCCCTTCTATTAAAGCCCCCTCTTTTTATCTCTCTTCTCCCCTTCTACTTCCTGTCTGGATAAATGGATTTTTATACTTAATAGAGCATGTTCTTCTGTCCTTGACCCCAAACCAATGAGAGTAAATTTCATACAATGCTCTTCTCCCTTCTTCCTTTCCCTGTATTATAGTGAATGTTTGTGTCTTTTCAAGTTATAATCCTTAACTTAATTGATTATGTTGATCCCTCTTTGAACCAGAAACAATGATAATAAAATTTATATGATGTTCATCTCCCTCCCTCCTTCCCCTCTACTATAGTATGTTTTTATGCTTCTTCCTGTGGCCTAGTTTACTTTTTTCTTCATCATCCTTTCCTTTTCTTCCCATAATAATCCTTTTGTACCCCCTTGATAAGGTTTTTTATCATCATATTAGTTCATTTATGCTGACATGTTTTATCTATGTGTATCCCTTTTGAATGTCACAATAATTAAATAAATTTCAAAATTGACAGGTATCCAATTCTCATAAAGGGATGTAAACAGTTTTCTCTCATTGAATTCTGAGTTGTGTGCATGTATGTGTGTATATGTGTGAGTGTATATGCATGTGTTTGTGAGTGAATGTTTTCCTTGTTTAACTATTTATATCTTTCTTGAGTCTTATAATTGGAGATCAAATTTTCCATTGTCCTCTGGCTTTTTCATCAGGAAAGTCTGGAAGGCCCTTACTTCATAAAATGACCATCTCATTGCCTGAAATATTATGCTTAGTTTTTCCAGGTAGTTGATCCTTGGAGTTTTATGCTCTTTTGCCTTACAGAATATTAAATTCCATACCCTCCAAACATTCAGTGAAGAGGCTGCTAGGTCCTTTGTAATCCTACCTTTAATTCCATGATATTTGAATTGTTTCTTTTGGGTCACTTGCTAAATTTTCTCCTTAATCCTAGTAAATCTGGAATTTGGTTACTATATTTCTTGGAGTTTTCAATTTGAGATATCTTTCAGGAGGAGTCTGGCAAATTATCCTAATAACTATTTTACCCTCTGATTTTAGGACCTCAGGAGAGTTTTCTTCAAGAATCTCATGAGTGATGTTTTCAAGGATTCCTTTTTTCATCATGGCTTTCCAGTAGACCAAAAATTCTTAAGTTATCTCTCTTGAATTTGTTCTGCTTGTAAGTTGTTTTTTTTCCAGTGAGATATTTAAACTTTCTGCTAATTTCTCAATATTTATGTTTTGTTTGCCTGACTCTCAATGCAGCATACAGTCCCTACCTTCAGTTTGACTGATTCTAATTTTTTAGTGAATCATTACCCTAGGTTAGTTTTTGAAGCTCCTTTTCCATATATTCAGTTTTTATTTTAAGGGAGTTATTTTCTCCAGTTAGATTTTGAACCTCCCATCCCAGTTCACCCATTTTGCTTTTAAAGGATTTGCTTTCTTTAACGAGATTTTTTTTAATTTGGGCAGTGTAGATTTATATTTATCTTAAACTGGGGGTGGGGCCAAGATGGTGGCATAGAAGCAGCAAAATTCCATGAGCTCCCCCACAACTCCCTCAATACCTGTGAAGTATGTCTCTATACAAACTTTAGAGCTACAGAACCCACAAAGTGACAGAGAGAAACAAATCTCCCAAAGAAAACTGTTGGCAGGTGGGCAAGAAGGGTCCATTGCAGTGCACTGGGGGCAGAAAACAGGTCCATGAGCCATATGGCACCAACCAGAAGTGGCCAGAGAAGACTTCAGAAGAGTGAATAACTAGCAGCTCTGGCATCTTCCAGGATTCTCAACTAAGAAACACCAAAGACAATATAAAAGGTCATGGTGGAATTTTGTTGTAACTGGGCAAGAGAGAGCTTGGTTGTCCCTGCCCCCAGGGCAAGAAGTAGCAAAGGTAGAGTAGCTGCAGCTCCAGCCACATGACTGCTTCCAGAGCCCCTGGGCTGCAGATTGTAAGGGGGCCAAAAAACCATTCAGAAGGTAATAACTGTTGCTTTAACCTGCTTGGATCTGGATCTCTATCTTTGTTGGAAGTCCTAGGATGTGTGGCCAATGAGCCAGACATAGTGGGGGCTGCAGAGAGGGCACCTAATCAATAGCTCTGGCAGCTGCCAAAACCCCAGTGATTTAGGACGAAGCTCTCTTCTCTTGAAGAAGGTAAAGTAATTGACTGGCAACATGACCAAGCTTAGGGAGCAAAGCAGGCATAGCAATCAAACCTTAGATTCATTTTCTGGGGACAAAAAGTATCAAAGCTTAAAAAAATACACGGAAATGGTGAAAGAGGCCCAAGAAGTCAATGAGGAGAAGAATGCTTTAAAAAGGGTGAATTTGCCAAAAGGAAAATGAATTCAAGAAGCTCACTGGAGAGAACAATCAGAATTGGATCTGAGCAAATTGAAGCGAATGACTTTAAGAGAAGCCAAGATAGTATAAAAATAATCCAAACAAATGAAAAAATAGAAGGCAATGTGAAATATGTCATTGGGGAAAACCACTGACCTGGAAAAAAAAGATCCAGGAGAGATCATTTAAAAAAATATTGGAATACCTGAATATAGGTGGGTGTGGTGGGAGCACACACCCAAGCATGATCAAAAAAAGAACCTAGAAATGATCCTTCAAGAAATTATCAAGGAAAACTGCCCTGATATTTTAGAACTAGAAGGCAAAATAAAGACTGAAAGAACATACCAATCACCTCTTTAAAAACATGCCAAAAAGAAAACTCTTAGGAATATTGTACCCAGGATCCACAATTCTCTGATCAAGCAGAAAATATTACTAGCATCCAAGAAGAAATAATGTGAATATTGTGGAAAGACAATCAGGATAACACAAGATCTAGATGTTTCTACATTAAGGGATCAAAGGGCGTGGAATGTGGTATTCCTGAGGTCAAAGAAGCTATGATTAAAACCAAAAATCATCTACCCAGCAAAACTGGGCATAATGTTTCAGGGAAAGATATGGCCATTTAATGAAATAGAGGACTCTCAAGCATTCTTGATGAAAGAAACCAGAGTTGTATAGAAAATTTGACATTTAAATATGAGAAGCAAGAGAATCATGAGAAGGTAAACAGGGAAAGAAACCATAAGGAACTTATTAATGTTGAAATATTTAAATTCCTAAATGGAAAAATGATCATGGTAACTTATGGAAATTTTCTCAATATGAGTGTAGTAGAAGGCAATAAGTGTGTGTGAGTGTTTACATCCACATATGTACATACATACATGCATGCATGCATACATACATATATATATATACATATATACACACATATATGTATATATAAGAGGGAATATGTGCTTATAAGTACATATGAGTTTGTGTATATAAGGGAATATGCATATATAGACAAAGGGTACCACATCAGTTGAATAGAAGGGATGATATCTCAAAAATAAAATTAAGTGGTGACAAAGGAATATAATGAGAGGAGATAGAGAGATACAGAATATGGAACATTATCTCATATAAAAAAGGCAGGAGAAAAATGTTACAATGGAGGGGAAGAATATGAGGGCTAAAGGGAATGGGTCAACCTTACTCTCATTGAATTTGGCTTAAGAAGGGAAAAAACATGTACACTAATTTGGGTATCTTACCCTATAGGAAAGTAGAGGGGGAGGGATAAGGGGAGGATGATAGAAGGGAGGGTAAATTGGGGGACAGGGTAGTTAGAATTATACACTTTTGAAAAGGGACAGAGTCAAAGTATAAAATAGAATAAATGGGGGACAGGACAGGATGGAGAGAAATATAGTCAGTCTTTTACAATATATTCACTATGGAAATGTTTTTCTTAACTGCACATGTACAATTCATATTGAATTGTTTGTAGTCCCAGTAAGGGTGCATAATCAGTGAAAAAGGAAAAGAATCTAGAATCCAAAGTTTTTAAATTAAATGTTTTAAAATTGCATATTATTATTATTATTATCATTATTACATGCAACTGGGAAATAAGATGTGCAGTCACTGGGGTAAGTACATACATCTTGTCCTACTGGGAAGTCATAGGGGGGATGGAGGAGGTTATAGGAGAGAGCAGATTAGGGAGGGGGTATTTAGTGGCATTGCTATTTTGGGGTGGTATGTAGGGGAAAGAGGGGGAGAAATGTTTAACTCAAAATCTTGTGGAAAAGAATGTTGTAAACTAAAAATAAACAGAAAAGAGTAATTTAAATAAATAAATAAATTTATCTTCTACCTCTCTAATTTGGCTTTGAAAATCTTTATTTAGCTTCTCCAAGAATGTTTTTTGGTTTTGATATCAGTTCATATTTCCTTCTGCAGTTTCAGGTATGAATCCATGTTATCCTCTGAATTTGGTTGTTCTTCCTCACTATAATAGGATTATATCATTCTTGGTTTCACAGATTTCTTCTTGCCCATTGTGATTGCCTAGGTGCTGAACTTTTAGAGTATATATCTGCTTCTACAGTACAGATGTACCATACTTCTCAGTCTGGGAGGCAGGGGTTTGGTGGTTAACTTTTTGTACTGTAGCCTCTGGGTGTCTAGACTGAGACCAAGGCCAAGACTCTCAGTGTTTCCCCTGAATTAGCCTGAGTCTCACGGAGTCAACCTGTGGTGGAGGGATGGTCTGCCCACTTCAGGTTTCCACGTGTGCACCTCTAGGCTACAGCCCACAGAGGCTCAGTAGCTGGAAGCCAGGAGTGCTTCTGTCTGTAGATTCCCCTGGTAGTGCTAAGGTACACCTAGGCTTCTGTGGTAAGGGCTTTGCTGGCTCCACCCTCATGGGGTTAGGGAGATTCTGCTGGTGATCTGAGGTGAGGCTTGTTGGTATCCCTCCTGCCCTTCAATTCAGAGTCTGTAGTACCTCAGATATACCCTACCTTGCTGACATCCATGCCTGAGGCTGTTTCTGCTATTTCAGGGTTTTACTCAGGGTGGGACATTTATCTCTGGGTTTTCTGGTTCAGGGCAGGGGATTAGAGCAACCAGGGTTTATTCCTTCATCTTTGCACCTGGAAGTTCAGGTAAGTGATTTTTAAATATCCAGGCTGTGGACTGATATCCCCAGGAGAAGCTGCTGTTCTACTGTGGGCTCTGAGATTTTTCTTACCAAGCTCTGACCAGTCCTCTGTCCTGCTGTGACATGGATGCAAATCGCACTTGTGGTGGGTGAGTCCACTGACTTGGGCTCCTTCTCACTCTGCTGTAATCTACTCTCAAGTCTGTCCTGGTGTAGCCCTATGTTCTCTGGTCTCTCCCTGCCCAGACTTATGTGGACACTTTCCTGGGATGGGTATCTACCACATTCTGTCTCCCAGTGGCTTCTGTCACTCTAAAATCCATTCACATTCACTTTTTAAAGTTTAGTGACAGAATTCATGAAGAAGTTCAGAAAATTTCCTGCTTTCTTTCTGCCATCTTGTCTCCACCCCTAATTATCACTTAAAGGAGGCTTCTTGGTATTATTGTTCATAATCCCTAGAGTCTGAAATGAACACTTAATTTTTTTCTTTTATAATAAACAAAATATATTTAAATTTTATCAATTATTTTCATTATCTCTCTTTTCTGATCATTCAGTTCCAAGTCTGGCACCCCTTTCTTTACTCTTCCATTATTGCCAGTGCCAAATTTATTGTATCATTTCATGTCCTAAGGTTTCAAGGTGAGTTTTCCTTCAATAATTCACTAATATTTTTCCCCGACAATTTATACTGAAATATTTTGTTTTGCTTAGTCAGGGAAAAGTAGTCCTCAAATGTTATCTTTCCACTCTGTTTTCCTTTTTAGTTTTGGAAAATCATTTTGCTCCTCTCAGACATCCCTGTGATATAACTTTTCTCTTAGAGGTAACAGTTTGCAACAGCTGTTTCCTTTCTTTTTAGATGCATACACCAGCAGATGTCCTACAGTTAGGACAATTTCTGCCCAACTTAAATAGTCATGACTTTTCAGTTTTGTCTTTGCTTTAGGCAGCACTGAAACCAAATTCAACTCACATTTAACTCATTTTATATTATAGGAAATCATCTTTAGTGCTGTGAGGGAGGTTAAGGGTAACAGGCTTTGAGAAAAAATATTAGCCAAACAAGCCTGATTTCTATTCCTTTGGGGCAAAATATACAAGAGGTATAACAATAATAATAATTCTATTGAAAGCTGTAGCATGATTCATATTCTTTACTGGAGATTGTAATGCACCACTTTGCAAACTGTCCTAAAAGGTAAGAAGATACAAGGAAAAGTGGCAAGAACAAATTTGGATTAGGACAGTTATCTGAATAATATAGATATAAACCTATTTTTCTCTTAAGATTTAAAAAGGCCGTATAAGTAAATGTTTATTAAAATGCAAATTATCTAAAATTTACAATTCATTCACAATAAGAAAGAAATCATGAAGAGTAATTGCAAGATATATTGCTGTTTTAAATTCTATGATTTTGAGAAATGTGATTAAGTAAAGAATAAAAATGTTTTAAAATTGTAATTTGCTTCAAAATTTTTATTTGACAGGTCATGTCTATCAAATTATTTGTCTCAGTCATGTTAACTTAATGTCATTAGTCATCTCCCTTTCTATATAATTGTGATACAGGGTCTTACCATATCCCAGTCTTCACTGATAACTAAGATCTGAGGTCTTTCTTCACAGATTACCTTCTTAACAACATTCATTCAGGTTTTATTTTGTATTCCCCCAATACTGTGTTTTCTTTAGATAATATTATCAGTTTTCTTTGATTAAAATATTCAAAAGCTTCAGGAAACTATCATTACTGGGTAACCTCAATTCAAAATGAATTTTCTTTCAGTTAATACAGCTTACTAAAGCTCATAAAATAACATAGGTATTAAGAATAAGGTTTTTATAAATTCAGTAGCTTCCAATTTTTCTTTCATGTTAAAATCCCTCTTCTTACTGATGTCCCTACCTATATAGTTAATAAATTTGCAACACATATATTATGTGTCACATTTTGTATTAAAATCATAAGACTTAGAATATGATTATCTTTTTTTTTCAAATTCCATTTTTATATGTCAGTGAAAATTCACTAAAATGTCCACATGGGCTATCAACTAATTGTCCACCCGCAATCTATAAATCTTATAGCAATATAATGGATTATATTACTTTTAAAATGTTTAGAGGGCGAGTTCTTTGAAAATAAGATTTAGAAGTCATTTACATTTTTCCCCTACGTACTTTTTTTGTGATTATACGGGACATCTTCATAGTGGACATATTGTGACAGTGATCATATGTCTCTCCTTGCTATCCCTCCCCGCCTTGTTCTGTTTTCTACCCTGTCCCTGTCCGTTTGCTGAAGTGTGTGCTTCCAGAATCCCTCCCCCAGACACTGCCCTTTACATTTTCTAAAGTTAATACTTTTAACATAGAATGTTGTTAACATATTATTAAGAACAAACTTGGAAATGCTTTATTCCAACTGCACCTGATTTTTAACAACTGAATGTTACTATTACAATTTTGGGAGAAGATATTTTAAATATCTTTTGTTATTTAATTGACTTTAATTTTATAGTTTGGTCTGTCATACAGCTATTAATAAGTTTGATTAACATTAGTATTTTGTAAAGTATTCCACAGCCATAAAAGCACTTATTTTTCTAATGATACTATTAATACTCTAAAATAGGTCACAGATGGCAGTGAATTTCCATTTTATGTAATTGACTTCTGGACAAATGACCTAACATCTACTTCTGTCCTAAATGGAAAGAGTTTTCTATTTAGGAAGATTAACTGATTAAAAAAATATTATTTCACCTGCAGCATAAATTATTGGGAACAGAATTTCTTTTCTTTCCCATTTCTACAATATTATAAATTCTTGCACACAATTTTATGCTTATGTAGTTCAAAAGAAAATGAGTATTTTCAGGACAATCTTTTCCCCTTAATAATGAAAATACATAGCCACGTGTAGTGGTGCATGCCTGCAATCCCTGTTACTATCGATGCTGTGGCTTGAGATCAAGGACACAAGTGATAAAATTTTTCTTGACAAAGAGAATAAAAGTTTTTCCTCCAATATTAGTTAAAAGGAAGACAAAATGGAGATACTGTAGAGGCATTTTGAGGTACAGAAAATGAGAGAAGAAAGAGATAAAGTTTCCATAAATTCTTCTCCAAAGTTTCTAATGATTGCTTATTTGTCAAATCTAATGATGTTTTCTAAATCCTGCATAGTGGACCTTGTAAAGATGCTTATGTCATGTCTACCATTGCTAATAAGTTCATAGATAGGATTTGGCAATATGCAATTCTTTTAGGTCATGGGGGGAAAAGTATTCAAGGACAGAAGAAAAAATATATTTGATTATTCATTTGCTACTCTTCTTAGACTCATATACCAATTAATTTTTTAATTGATTGATTTGTTTATTTACTTTTAGTTTACAAGATTCAGTTCCACAATCCCTTGAGTTTCAAATTTTCTGCCTTCCCTCTCCACCCAATCCACCATGGAGACATGCATTCAACTATAGAATCTGCAAATACTTTCACATTCCACATTTGTCTGGTTGTATGGAATGGTTGTAACCAATGGAGTGAACAATGAGAAAGAAGAAACAAAGCCAAATATGGAAAAGAATGATAGCATGTAGATTGCTTCAGTCTCCATTTAAACTCTGTTCTTTCTAGATCTTTCTCTAAATGTAGATATCTCCTTCCATCTTGAGACTTGTAGAGTTGTCATATAACTGTGCATTGCTGAAAATAGTCCAGTTTTTCAAAGATGGTCATCACATATACGATGTGTTTGTGATTGTGTACAAATTTCTGCTGGTTCTGCTCTTCTCACTTAGTATCAGTTTGTATAAGCCTCTCCAGGTTATTATGAAGTCTCTACTCCTTATTTCTTACAGCACAATAGTATTCCATTACATTCATATATCACAACTTGTTCAGCCATTCCCCAGTTGATGGGCATCCCCTTAATTTCCAATTTTTTGCCACCACAAAGAGAGCTGCAATAAATATTTTTGTACATATGGGTCTTTCTCCCACTTCTATGATCTCTTTGGGATACAACCCCAGAAGTGGTATTACTGGGTCAAAGTTATGCAATTATTTATAGACTTTGGGTACAGTTACAGATTGCTCTCCAGCATGGTTGATTCACTTCACAGCTCCACCAACAATTTGTTAGTGTTCTAATTTTCTCACATCCTCTCTAGCATTTGTCATTTTCCTGTTTTGTCATCTTAGCCAATCTGACTGGTGAGATATGGTACCTCAAAGTTGTTTTGATTAACATTTCTTGAATCAATAGTGATTAAGAGCATGTTACCTCTCAATTACTTGACTTTTAATCTCTTTGTCACAGTAGAACTCAGCTTCCAGAGGGGAGAGCTTATTCCCAAATTGCTGGGTGTTTTGCAGTTGCCAGAGCTATTATGAGTGTGCTGTCTCTGTAGCACTCCCAAACTCTGCCTCACTGTTCACATACCTCTTAACCACCACCCAAGACTATGATACAGATACAGGAAGGTTAAAGCAAGGCCCATTACCCTCTGAATATTTGCCCCTCCCCCCCAACCATGATCTGCAGGCCAGGAGTTCTGAAGCAGCCACGTGGAGGTGATAGCAGGGTTGCCAACCTTCTGCCACTTCTAGCTCTGTGGGAAGGGCCTGGACCTGCTCCTCTGCCTCCCCCAGTCCCAAGAGCATTCTACACTGAACTTTCACTTTTTCTTTGGCAATTGTGGGTTGATAATTCTGGAAACTTATACTGTGGCTAGTGATCCACTCTCTCAAAGTCCCCTGCAGCTGCTGGTCCAGGCCTTGGAGCTACAACAACAGGCTCACATGAATCTGGCCTTGCCTCTCGGCTTGCTGCAATGTACTCTTTCTGTTTCCTTGGGCTGCCTTCAGCTGGGGATTTGCTTCTCTCTGTCACTTTGTGGGTTTTGTTATCCTAAAATTTGTTTATCGTCATATTTTATAGGTATTTGAGGTGATTCTGGGGAGAGATATGAAGTTTTCCTGCTGCTACACCACCATCTATGCTCCGGCCGTCCCCTCCCCCCCTTTTTTAAAATATAAGTCTGACCACTTCTACCTTCTTTGAAATGTGGTCTGGTGGCCCTCTGTTATTGATTAGACTGAATATAAACTATTCCATTTCACATTTAAAGTTCCCTTAATACCTTCCTAGTCTTCTTATATTTTATTCTCCTTTACATACTCAGTTCCAACAACACTTGCCTGCTTCTGGTTCATTAAATATGACAATTTATTTCTCACTGCTGTGCAGTTACACTTACTTTCCTCCATTTCTCCAATGTCTTGTCCCATCCCTATTGCTTTTTAATATCCCCTCCTTCATTCCATTCTCAGATTAATGCTTACTTTATGTAAGAGATCAGTATTTCTCAATGTTCCTACAAGCCTCTATTAACTAATGTCATCTTTCATATGGCCACTTTCTACCCTCTCTCTCTCTCTCTCTCTCTCTCTCTCTCTCTGTATATATATATATATATATATATATATATATATATATCCATTCATCAATATCTACAGATATAGATAGATAGATAGATAGATAGATAGATAGATAGATAGATAGATGGATAGATAGATAGATAGATATCTTGCATTACCTAGTTATTTGTTTTGTCTCCCCCTTTGGAAGGTATGCTACCTGAAGGTGGAATTTAGCTCTTCCTTTCTATTATAGAGATTCATTACAGATCTTAGTAAATAGTAAGCCTGAAAGACAAGTCAGTAATGCAGTGGAAAGAGTGCCAGGCCTGCAATCAAGAAGACTCATCAGTACACCTTCCCCATGCTGGTCTCACACGTGATGATGTGTCCCTTTGCCTCATGCAGGACCTTGATTGGAAAGTTGATCGACATTCTGAGGGAAACATGGCCATGTGCCGTGGCAAGATGATTGAGGTTGAGGACAACATGAACTGCCAGATGTCAAACATCACAGTCAAGTACAGAGATGGACAAGTCTCCCAGCTCGAGCACGTTTACATCCACGGGAGCAAAATCCACTTCCTGATCTTATTGGACATGTTGAAGAATGCCCCAATATTGAAAAGCAAGAAGAACAAGAACCGAGACTCTGGGGCCAGGAGAGAGAAAGTGGCCATTCTGAAGGCCCAGGTGGCTGCTAGAGGAAGAGGACATGGAATGGGCTGGGGCAATATTTTCCAGAAATGAAGATAATCTCATCTGGACAGAACTCTGCACTTGTTGTCTGCTCTGAGCGCTCTGAGCTTAGTCTTTGGGGGTGTCCCTCTCTCTCTTTCAGGCGAGGGTGGGGCAGGAGGCTCACCATCCAAACAAAGGTGTCTTGTAGTACTTGAAAAAACAGAAGACTCATCTTTGGGAGTTCAAATCTGGTTTCAGGTACTTACTAGTCATGGGACTCTGGGCAAGACAATTAACTCTACCTCAGTTTCCTCATCTATAAAATGAACTAGAGAAGGAAAAGGCAAAATACTCCAGTATCTTTTTCTCCATCCGAGAAAATTCCAAATATGGTTAAGAAGAGTCAGACATGATGGAAATGATTGAACAACAACAAGAGCTAACCTTAATAAATGTGTTACCAGTCTGACAGACTAACTACTATTTTTATTTAAATTACCAGCTAAAAAAGACTCAAATAGCACCATAGTCATATATTTCTACTTGATTAGTCCATTTAAGTCACCTCTAGATTTATTTTTTTCCACCTACAATGCAATTTGTATCATCTGTGATCCCACATAGGCAAATTGTGATATTTCCTGGTTTATGTAAATCCTAACAGTGTTTTTTTAAGTACATAAACAATAACCCTTGAAAATTATATTTACTTTCATCATTATTTTGCCCTTCAAAGAAATCTTTATTAGAAGTTAGGTTACTTCGATTCCAACCTATATAATATGCTTGATTTTTAAGGGCCATTAACAATTATGCATTTTTGAAGAAAGCAGAAGTATTCAATGAAATCCTTTTTTTTCCTCCTAGAGAGAGATACAGAAAAAGGGAAAAAAGAAAAAAAGACAGAGACAGTATTGGTAAAGACAGTCAGATTGTGCAATAGGTAGATTGCTGAGCATGAAGTCTGTCTTCAGACTGTGACTCTCAGAAAGTCATAAAACTTCTATTTGTCTCATATTTCTCAACTATAAAATGAAAAGAATCTACCTTGAAAAATTGTTGTGAGCATAAAATTAGATGTTTGTACATTTCTTAGTGTAGTTTCTGACACAATTTTTGCTACAATTCTTCTTTACTTCCCTAATAAAGTCTATGTGCAACTAACACATTTGCTCCTTGAAAACACACACAAACACAAAAACAAACTTGCACAGGTGCATATGTATTGGCCATATGTTTATACGCATGCATGTGCATGCAATTATATATGTGTCTGCTTATACGTATGCATATATGTACATATTTGTATATATGTATTTATATTTGACATCTATCTATCATCTAATCTATCTATCTATCTATCTACCTATCTATCTATCTATCTAGGGACGTTGAGTCAAGATGGTAGAATAGAAGGAACATTAGCCAAAGTCTACCAACATTCCCTTCCAAACAACTTTAATTCAATGCATCAAATTGAATTCTGCAATGGTATAGCCAGTAAAATGTAGGGAGAGATATCTTTCTTGTCTAAGACAATGTAAGAGGTTTGCAGGAAAGGTGTGTAGCAACTGGGTGGGAGCTGGTCCAAATCATGGTCTATGACACCACCAACTCTAGGCCTTGGAGAAGGGAACAGAGGTAGCAGTAGTAGCCCAATCTGTTAGATGAGATATACTAAGGAGGTTAGATAACTGGTCAGTATAATGTTACAAAGGACCTTTCACTGGCACGGCACATGGGGCCTGGCATTGTTTGAAACCAATTCCAGGGCACATGGGAGGACTACTGTTTGTGATTGTGGAGAGCAGGGGACCACATCATAGTTCAAAGTCTGGGAAAAGTGCTAATATTTGAGTCTGCAACAGCCACAGATGTTTCCTGAATGAAACACCAGTACACAGAGAAGGAGAGCTATGAGCATGCCCCCTTCCACATCACATCTTGGAATTATAAACAAAAACAGAGATCACCAGAACTTGTTCTGAAAATAGTATTAGAAAAACCTGAACCTTGGGATAGTACCTCCTGAAACCCAGGTGAGCGGAGTCTAACTTTAATATAAAGTTCAAAAATCAAGTAATGGACTGAGAAAATGAGAAAAAAAATATAAAAAGTGACTTAATCATGAAAAAACTATTCTGATGACAGAGAGATTAGTAAAAAGCCAGAAGATGACAATGTTAAAACTAAATGCAAAGTCGCAAAGGAAATATAGAAATTAGACACAAATGCAAAAAGAAATCCTGGAAGAACTAAAGAAAGGATATATAAAGAGTATTAGAGGAAACAGTTTTAGAAAAAAAATGAGCAATGCTAAAGAAAATATGAAAAAAAAAGTATTAATAGCTTGGTAAAATAGGAATAAAAATATACCAAAGAAAATAAAACCTTAAAAGCCAGAATTGGTCAAATAACAAAAAGGCATTAGAATCAATGAAAAAACCTCTTTAAAAAAGAGAATAGTAAAAATGGGAAAGGAAGTACACAAGATCACTGAGGAAAACAATTCCTTAAAAAATTATCACGGGAAAGTTGAAGCTAACGATCCCACAAGGCATCACAAAACCCACCAGTAAAACCAAGTTTAAAAACGAAAAAAAAAAAGAAAGGAAATGAGAAATATCTCATTGGTAAAACAGATTATTTTAGATTCAAAATAGATCCAAAAGAAATAACTTAAAATTACTGGACGACATGAGAGTTATGATTAAAGCAGAACCTAGATATCATATTTCCAGAAATTATCAAGGAAAGTCACCTAAATATTCTAGACCTAGAGAATAAAATAGAAATTGGAAGAATCCACCAAACACCTCGTAAAAGAGATCCCGAAGTGAAAGTTTCCTGGAATACAATACCTAAAATCCAGAGCTCTCAGTTCAAGGAGAATATCTTCTAAGCAGTAAGAACGACACAATTAAAATATTATGAAACCACAGTAAGGTAAAAAAAAATCACAGCTGCTGTATTAAAGGATAAGAAGACAAGAAATATACACTGGAGGACAAAGGAACTCTGAACACACACTAAGAATCACCTACTCAGAAACACTGAGTATAATTCTTTTTTTATTTGTTTTCTTGTGTACATTATTCATTTTCATTACATTTTTGAATTACAAATTTTCTCCCCTTCTTGCCCCTGCCCCAACCCCAAAACAGCAATCCTACTGTAAAGCCCCTCCCCTCCTCTGCTCTTTATTTTCTGGTAGGGCAGGGAAGGTCTCCCTATCCCAGCCCCTGTATATCTTAATTCCTAGTTGCAGGTATTACAGAACTTTAAATTCTAGATTCTTTCAATTCTTCCCTTGTCACCCACCCCCACTGGAAGAACACTCAATTCAATACAGGCTCTGGATGTGTGCTTATACAGGACATCTTCATAGTGGACATATTTTGACAGTGATCATCTGTCTCTCCTTCCTATCGCTCCCCCCCGTTCTGTTCTCTACCCTGTCCCTGTCCCTTTAAAGAAGTGTGTGCTTCCAGCATCCTTCCCCCAGACCCTGCCCTCCCCTTCATTATCTCCCCTCTCATCACCATGCCCCCTATTCTCCTGTGTGGCATGATGCCCAGTTTAGAGTTTATGCCATTTCTTCCCTAAGCCAAATTCAATGAGAGTAATTGAAAGTAAAACTGTAATAGTTATCTCTTCCCTCATCTCTATGGGATGATTAATCCCATTTTGTCTCTTCCTGTCTCCTCTCGTTCTAGTCCTCTCCCATCTCAGAATTTTGCCTTTTAAAGTATCCTTTCACATTCAATTCATACCATACCCTGTATATATACCTATACACACATGCTCAGATATATATTCATATGCATATGTAGACTCCTATATGGAACAATGTGTAAGTATACATACATACATACATACATACATACATATATATATATATACACATTTGTACTCACTTCACCTATCCTGATGCTAAGAAAAGTTTCATAAGTTACTATTATAATTTTTCCATATTGGCATGTAAATAATTCAAATTTGACAAGTTCCTTATGATTTCTTTCCCATCTTTACCTTCTCATGCTTCTTGTGTTTGCTTGCCAAATTTTCTGTTCAGCTCTGTTTTTTTCAGCAAGAATGCTTGAAAGTCCTCCACCTCATTGAATGACCATATTTTCCCCTGGAACAATATGTTCAATTTTTCAGGGTAGTTGATTCTTGGTTTTAA
>CM053601.1:43822535-43846016 GCA_028646575.1 Pseudocheirus occidentalis
TTTCCCTATGCTTAAAGATATCTTTAATTTCTACCTCTGAAAATTGCCTGTTCATATCCTTTGCCCATTTATCAATTGGGGAATGACTTTTATTCTTATAAATTTTACTTAATTCCTTGTATATTTTAGAAATGAGGCCTTTATCAGAGATGCTGGTTGTAAATATTATTTCCCAATTTCTGACTTCCCTCTTAATCTTGGTTATATTGGCTTTGTTTGTACAGAAACTTTTCAATTTAATGTAATCAAGACTATCCATTTTGCATTAAACCATGCTCTCCAACCCTTCTTTGGTTCTAAAGTCTTCCCTATTCCATAAGTCTGACAGATAAACTATTCCTTGCTTTCCCAGATTATTTACAGTATCAGCCTTTATACCTAGATCATGTACCCATTTAGATTTGTCCTTTTCAGTGGGGTCTACCAACTCACCTCCTAACAGAAGAAATAAGTCTTTTGTTATATTGCCCCTCAGTCATAACAGATCATTCCTAAAATTGGGCTATCTAGGCAGAAGAATTTTTCTCCACCCAAAGATGAGCAGAGCTTTGATCATATCAATTTAGACTTAGGTCCAGTTTGAGCAGGATAAAAAGAATCAATACAATCTCATTATCAGTATTGTCCTTCTAATGGAGAGGGTGAATTTGAAAGGGTTAGCAGTTTGGGCGGGGGGAGAGCTCTGAGAAGCATTTTTCATAGTTCTTAACCCAGAATCTAGAGTCTTTGGGTTTATCAAATAGTAACTTGCTTTACGTATTAACTACTGTGTTTTGTGTACCTAATATATTGCACTTATCAACCACTACATCTTAGCCAGTATCAAATAGTTTTGAGGATTCTCTCTTTATAAAAAGTTTAGATTTTGTTCCACCAAGACATATTCCTTTGTATTTTTAATGGTTATGAGATTTGAAGATCTTCAATGCCCCTTGAACTTGCTGACAGGAAGTGGGAGCCATGTTAGAGTAAGTTACATGGTGACTGGAAAGAAGTGCAGAAGTAGTGACTGCAGCTGTGGCATGAAGTCCATTTTTTTTTTGAGCCAGCCAGAATCTCTGCTAAGGACTTCTGCTGAGGCCTGCCAGGGATGGGAACTGCTGTGGGGTGGGATAGAACTGGTGGGAGCAAGCTGTTCAGACACTGAGCAGTGGCTGTGAGTGAGGAGAGGAAGATCTTTGCCTCAGGTAGCCTGTCCTGTTTTGAAGGCTTGAGAATGTGGGTGTTTACAACAGTAGCTACATGTGCCAACTTCATAAATATTGTGATGGCTTTGACTTACAGGTTTTGGGACTCAGTTTTCTGGTATGTGAATAAGTGTTCTAGTTATGTCTCCCATGTAGAGAGCCTGTTACATTTTGTGATTAATAACCAAATCTGCATATTCATAGTTACTGTAGGCATTCTGAATACTGTATTTTTTTTTTGCTTTTTGGAGGGCAGTTGGGGTTAAGTGACTTGCCCAAGGTCACACAGCTAGTTTTTTGTGTTAAGTGTCTGAGGCCGGATTTGAACTCAGGTACTCCTGACTCCAGGGCCAGTGCTCTATTCACTGCACCACCTAGCCGCCCCGTGAATACTGTATTTTTAATAGAGTATTTCTTTTTCATTAATTCTATTGATAGTCTGGACCTTTTCTTCACTCACATAAATTTTGTTAGTATTTTTCTTGCTAAATAAGATAGACACCAAAGAAGTAAATAATTAATACAAAGTATTATTTCATTTCATTAGTTCATCCTACCCAAGAGAAATGGGTATTTTTCCATTTATTTAGATTTGTCTTCATTTGTGTGAAAATGTGTTTTCTAATTTTGTTTTTATATTTCCTGGACTCATCGTGTCAGATAGACTCCCAAATGTTTGATATGGTCTGTAGTTATTTGAAATGGAATTTCTCTTTGTCTTGGTTCTGGGCTTTGCTAATAATATATAGAAATGCCAAAAGGTTTATGTAGGTTCTTTTTATATTCTGCAACTTTGCTTATATTGTTAAGTATTTCAAGTAGAAATTTAGTTGATTCCCTAGGATTCTCTGAGCATATCATCATTTCCTCTGCAAAAATGGATAACTTTGTTTCCACATTGCTTATTCCCATTAATTCAATTCATTTTTAATTCTCATCACTAATTCTAATGTTTTTAATACAATTTTAAATAATAGAGGTGAGAATGGTCACACTTGCTTCACTACTGAACTTATTAGAAAAGCTTCTAGCTTACCCCACTACCACCTATAGTACTGTGTGGTGGTTTTAGATAGGTACTACTTATCATTTTAAGGAAAATTCCATTTATTCCTATGTTCTCTAATATTTTTAATAGGCATGGGTGCTGCATTTTGTCCATTTTTTCTGAATCTCTTGAGATAATTATGTGATTAGCATTAGCTTTGTTATTGATATGGTCAATTATGCTGATAATTTTCATAATATTAAATGCATCTTGCATTCCTGGTATAAATCTTAACTTGTCCTGGTATGTTATTCTTGTTATAAGTTTCTGTAATCTCTTTACTAATATTTTACTTTAAAATTTTGCCTCAATATCCATTAAACAAATTGTTCTATAACTTTCTATTTTTACATCTTTCATGTTTAGTTTTAGCACTATATTTGTGTCAAAAAACAGAAGAATTTGGTATAATTCCTTCTTTGACCATTATCCAATAATATAATATAATATAGCATTAGAAGTAACTGTTCTTTTACTTTTTGGTAGAATACATTTGCAAAACTGTCTGGACCTGAATTTTTTTATGGATTTCATCTATGGCTTGGTCAATTTCATTTTCCGAAAAGGAATAATTTAAGTATTTTACTTCCACTTCTGTTCATCAGGAAAACATTTTTTAAAATAGTCATGCCTTTCACTTTGATGATCAGATTTACTGGCATATGTTTGGGCAAATTAGCACCTAATTATTGCTTCAATTTCTTCTTCATTGGTGGTGAATTCCCCTTCCCCAGTTTTGATTGTACTAATTTGTTTTACTTGTTTTTAATGAAATCTACCACCAGTTTTTCTATTTTACTGGTTTTCTCCACCTCTTAATTTTATTTAAGTAGTTTTCTTACTTTCAATTCTTTTGATATCTCCTTTGATTTTCAGAATTGCAAAATTAATTGATTTCCAAATTCTTTATTTTATTTATGTAATCATTTAGATATTCAGTATTTTCCCTAAGACATTATTCAACTGCATTTTGTAATTTTTGTTATGCTGTCACATTGTTTCCATTCTGCTTGATGGAATTATTGATTGTTTCTATGAATAGCCGTTTGACCTATTCATTCTTTAGGATTAGTTTTTTTGGTTTCCAGTGTTATTTTATTTTTAATTATTTATCTGTCCATGGTCCTTTATTAAACATAATTGTTATTGCATCATTATCTGAAAAGAATGTATTCAATACTTCTGCCTTTTTTGCCATTTTATTATGAGATTTTTATTCCCCATACATGGTCATGTATCATGTACCAATAGGGGAAAATATATATATATTCCTTTCTATTATCTTCAGTTTTCCCTATAGGTCTACCATATTTAACTTTTCTAAAACTCTATTCATGTCCTAAACTTCATTCTTGTTTATTTTGTGGTTAGATTTGTCTAGTACTGAGAGGTCCCCCATTAGTATAATTCTGTTCTCAGTTTCTTCCTGTAACTCACTTAACTTCTTTAAGAACATGTATGCTATATAACTCTGTGCTTATATGCTTAGTGTTAATATTACTTCATTGTTTATGGTACTTTCAAGCAAGATATAGTTTCCTTCCATATGTCTTTGAAGTAAATCTATTTTTGCTTTTGCTTTGTCAGAGATGACGATTGCTACCTTTGTTTTTATTTTTCTTTAGTTGAAGCATAATATATTCTTCTCTAGCTTTTTATCTTTACTTTTTGTGTAAATTGAGTTTCTTGTAAACAACACACTATGGAATTGTGTTTTTAGAGCAACTCTGCTATCCACTTCAATTTATGCTAGACTTCAGTCCATTCCATCTCACAGTTATGATTAATAGCTGTGTGTTTCCCTCCATCTTATTTCCCCCACCACATTTATACTTTTCTCTCTTCTTTCACCCTTGCCCTCCCCATCAGGTTTTTTCTTCTTACCACCTCCTTCCTCAATCTACCCTCCCTTCTCTTTACCACCTTTCCCTTTTATTTGCCCTTTCCCCTCCTATATCCTTATAGGGTAAGGTAAATTTAATACCCAACTGAAGGTCTATGTTATAACCTCTATGAGCCAAATCCAATGAGGATAAGGTTCAAACAATGTTCATCTCCTCCTTTCTTTCCCTCTACTGTAGTCTTTTACTTCTCTTCACATAATATAACGATCCCATTCTGCTTCCACTTTTCCTCTTCTCCCAGTGCAATATTTTTTACACCATAATTATTTTTATATTATATCAAAGACAACTTATACCCACACCCTCTCCCTCTATATATATACACCTCTATAAAGATATACTGCTTAAGAGGTGAACTTATTATTTTCCCATGCGTGTATATAAACAGTTTAATCTTCTTTATCTCTTATTTTCAAAACATTTTTTGAATTCTTACAATCAAATGTGTTGGGATTGAGACCACTTCACATTCCCCTTTGGGTTTCACATGTGGCCATTTTAACATGTTGTACTCTTCTAAATTTGGGTTGCTATCTTCCCTGAAACCATATTACAGTTTTTGGGGTTACCAGGGGCCTAGTCACTAGCTTTCTGACACAGGACCCCAGGTGCTGGAAGCTCACATAGTGCACTGGTACGGTCAGGCCTTGTCATGATTCTTGTCCCCTGGGGTTTTATTTTACCAACTTTATGGGGTCTGGAAGGCTCATGGCTGGCCTGCTGTACTACTGGTCTCTGTGTCAGTTCTGTGAGGCCTGAATTGCTGTTCATTGCTGTGTCTTAGAGCCTCCTGCTGCCTTGCTTAGGGCGACTCAGCCCTGCACTGGGCTCTGCTCCCCAAATGATTAAGATTTTTCCTCAAGTCCTTCTGAGTTGTATTAAGCAGGAAAATTGTTCTGCTCTGTCTTTTTTTGTAGATTCTGTCACTACAGAATTCTTTTAGAGGCTTCATTTAATGTTGTTTCCAAAGTAAACCGAAGGAGAGCTCAAACAACTTCCTGGATACTCTCAGTCATATTGACTTTGCCCCAAAGTGAAGCTTTTACAAATCCACACTCTTTTCTGCTTCTAATGTGCCTGTTTCTTTGGGGGTTGAGCCATTATTAATTCATTTGTTTAAAATTTCAATGAAGTATAGTAGTATTCATTTTCCTTTGTTTTTAAATACCTGTCTATATATATCTTTTTCTGTTTTCTAAGGAAACAGTTGTATTATCTCCCTTCTCAGTAAATGTACTGAGTGGGTTATGCACAGATTTATTTTTTAATTCTTATCCTAAGAAGCATGGCATAAATGTAATCTAATCCTTACTGCTTGAACTGAAAAAAAAATCACTAAAATTTTCACAAAGCTGTACAAAGTGAATAATAAATTGGAAACAAAAACAAAGAAATGAAACATTGGCTTTGTTATATACACATATAGCACTCAATAATATTTAAAGTTTAAGTTTATACTGATCTACATACACCCTTAAAAGATCATTTATCTTTACTAACAGAAATGTGAAAGCTCAACCTCTACAATACAAACTAAAATTAGAATCTAATATATTTAATAACTTGAAATTGATATATGTGATATTCTCTCTCTAGATGTATATCTCTGTATGTGTGAGTACCTATTATGTATGAAAATTTCTTTGTGTAAAATAATGTTTCCTAATCCCCAAATTCCTTCAAATATTAATTTTATTTATAGCCCATATTTTCAGAATGGCTACATTAAAACATGTGATTTGAGCACATTTCCCATTTTACTGAGATCATTTTAAACCCACAAAAGGGGAGAAAACTTTTCAGTGGGAAAAAAATTCAAATACACAATTAATTTCTGAACATTAAGTCTAAGGACATTTAAGAAGAATTAGATTCTGAAACTATTTTTGTTCTAATGCCAGTTTCAATTCACCTGTTTTTTTTTAAAGAACATAGAAAAAAACCTTGTAGATTTTCCTAATTAGTTCCTGTATTTATTTATTTACTCTTTTGGTGGAATACTCTTGTAGGTGAATTTTGATTATTTGAATTAATGGGCATAACTACATCTGAACTATTTATTATGGGGTGAACTTTGAGTTTTCAGAAATGAAATTTCCTACTATGTATTTTGTTCTCTAATCAACTAGTAAGCAGTTTCATGAACAAGTCATTGACACTCCCTTCGATCTTATTTGTTTCCCATACAAAATCAGACATTTAGCATTGATGACCTATAAGTTTTTTTCTACCTTCTAAGTTCAAACCAGCTTTGTTCAGTTTTATCATCGTCCTATTTGGTTCCAAGACTAACTCTTTATCCTTTGCTTAGGACCATATTAAGATATGTCTAATCGTGGATGTGTAATTCACTATGCTTCCCATCCAACAGATAGGCATAAGAAAAGGAAATGACAATCATGATAATGGAAGGATTAATATCTTGCACATGAAATGAAAGTCAGAAATACTATATAGAACTTGATACCAAGTGTTCAAATCAACATTAACACTGTCCTGAGTACTCATTGAATGTGCCACAGTTTATTGAAAGAAAAAAAATATATTGAGAAACATAAATATGGATTAAGGAATAGAAGCTAGAACAATAAAAAGGTACCTAATCTAAAATGATATATAGTTTTGGAAAATAGTTTACATGCCAACAAATATTATAATAGAAATGTACTTAAATATTAAATGTGTATTTAAACACATTAAATACATTAACATATGTTTTTTTTTAATATTACCAAGATCGATTTGCCTAATAAAATTAATTTGTCAATTTTAGGTGTATCAGATTTAATATCACATGGTAACAGTGGCAATTTATGTCATATTTTAAGATGACAAGAGTAGAAATGTGTATTTTTTTTCAAAATAAGAGACCTGCACTTTTCTTCAGGAAATACTGGGAACATAATAACTTTAAAAAGAAATGCTGTGTTTTGAATCAGATATTGTCTCTACCACTTACTCTTCATGCCTCAATCTCTTTTTAATCATATTATGTTTGAATAGAAAATGCATAACGTTTCTTCCTGTTTCAGTCCCATTATAAAATACCTTAACTTTTCTGGAGATCACACTGTGGAATCACATAATCATTAATACAAGAATTGTAAGAGATTTCAGAAACCATTGAAATCAATTGAAAACTGAACAGGAATTCCCTCTATAAAATGTCACAGAGCCACTCCAACATTTATTAAAGATCTGTAGTAAGAGGGAACCAGCTATGACCTAAGGCGGCCCGTTCTTTCTTTCAAAAGTTTACATTGATAGGAATTGTTTTTTTCTGAATGGAGAGCTTAAATCTTCTTGCTTTTCTGCAAATGAAATCTTTTGGTCTTATTCCAGTTTTCAATGTGGATTTTAATTCAGGTTAAGCTCACGTTATCTCTTTGAACTATATTATTACATTACTAGTTAATTCCAACATTATAATTCACTTAAAATGCCAGAGATTTAGGAAAATAATACTAATTGTTGCCTAAGGATGCCTCCTACTCCATCCCATTTTTATAATTGTGATTAGATTTTTGAAATCCAAGTATGGCATTTTATGATTTATTTCTATTAGGATACAGTTTTCAAACATCCCATGTTATATCATAGCCAGTTGAAATCTCTTTTAAAATGCATAATTCCTGTTTCTTACATCATTGTAATTATCACAAGTATTCCTCCTCATCCCTATCCCAAAGATTCATCATATATAAAAATCATATTTTTAGAAACGAAAGTCAATACAGATGATTAATACATTGAAAAAGTCTGATAGCATACAGAATATATAACGTTAGTGACCCTCTACAGATGATTAATACATTGAAAAAGTCTGATAGCATACAGAATATATAACGTTAGTGACCCTCCCATCTCCACGAAGAGATGGCTTAGAAGCATCCTCTTAAATTTCTTCATTAGAGTCCTACTTGATCTTCATGATATTGAAAACTTTCTCTTTTTTTAATGTCTTCTGTGTTTGGTACATTGTGGTGTCTTCCTTCCATTTACATTATGTTTATTATTTACATTGTTTGCTTTGCTCTGCTTTGTTTGCTCTGTATCACTTCTTATAAATCATTTCTGATAGTATAGTAATATTCCATTGCACAAATATGCCACATAGTCATTCTCCAATTGATAAGCATCTACTCCCCTCTCCAATTCTTTGTTATCACAAGAAAGTGCTGCTATTAATATTTAATGTATATGAGACTTTCTTTCTATCATAGTACATACACATGCATGCATATGAACTATATAAATGCACACACACATGTACATAAATAATAAGTGTTTAGATAAATGTATGCATATATATGAATAGGTGTACATGTATGTATGTGTATATTTGTATTCTTCATGAAATCAAATATTCCAATATATCTAAGCTCTCCATTCTAAGTGGTTTCTGAGACGAATAAAAAAGTATGAGAGATATATTTTCGGGGTAATTAATAAGCTAAATGCCCTCCCCCCATCCCCAAGAGAAGATTGAATGTTTCAAAGATTTTAGAAAAGAAGGTGTCCCTAAGGCTGAAAATCCACTCTGATTGGTTAACAATCGGTGAGGGTATGGAAATAGTAATGAGCAAAAAATCTTCAACTCTACCTGCTGAGAACATGAACTAATCATGAAACTTAAAAGCCTCTAGCAATCTGGACAAAAGAATCCATCTCTACTCATAGTACTCTGATAGATGTCCCTGTCATAAGCTGAATCACCCTACATTCTAGTGAAAGACTCCAACAACAGGAGCTTATTTCCTAAGGGCAAGACCTTCCTTAAAGGCAATGCTGTTTGTAAAATATTCTGGTTGGGTGGGATCCCAATGAAGATCAAGAAGCAAAGTACCCAGAAGATTTATGCAATCTTATCTACCAGGATTATCCTTCAGAGATTGACCAATTTATACAGGATGGTTTCTCAATGAAGAAATAGGATAGGAAATCTTTAATCCTGATTGAATAATAGGTTAGTAAAAATGAGCAACATTATTTCTCTCATGCTACTGCCTTGTAGAGCTTACACCTTGGATTCCCTTTTCCATTTTGTTCCACTTCCAAAATAATGCCATTTATTGCAAGTGTCAGAAAGGACAGTGCCCTATGGTAGAGCCCATACTCCATCATGTCCCTTATTATGCAGTCCACCTCAGATATATACCCTTGTCTTTTTTACCTTTTTTGCACCCACTTGCTTCAAATATCTCCTTGGGTCTATGTTCTTTCACTCACCCATGCGTCATTTGTCCCCAGGAGATCCAACTCCTCACCCCCACCCCCAAGTTGGGATGAGTAGATTTTTCAAAGAACAAATTCCCCAGAACAAACCAGAAAGGTGGACCACATATTTTTTCACAGACTATTCTCTTCACTTATAGGAACTTTCATAAATGGAAACCCCTCCCAAAAGTAAAGAAAGGAGTCCCTCCTTTATCTGTGTTTCTGAGCCAACCTCATCATGCAATATCCTAAAGAATCTTTTCTTTCTGAAACCATAGAGGTCAACTTTTCATTTTTCAAAGTCTTTGATTTGAGCCCTATACATAATATGTTCCTCTCTGTCTGTATGCAATTCTATATCATAATGTCCTTCCATAAAAATCATTTATTAAACTTAAGATAGTCTAGCCATATTACACCAAACCTGCTTCTTTACTGTTAAAACCACTTGACTTCCCCTTTCATCCTTGTCTTCTTGTGTAAATTTAGAAAGTAATCCCTTAATGTCGTTTCTCTTGTCACTCTTGCCCTTTGTAGTTTCAGGGTTTTTTTCTTCTATTGTTATTATATTTTCTATTATTCCCTGAATTATAGGGTTGAGGCTGTTTGTCGTGTAATATTTGTATGGAAGATCTAAGATTTCTATGTTGTCTTTAATCACTCTATCTTCTATATTAGTATGTTTGCTTGCATAATGATCATGTTTTCTTATTATTCTTATTCTTATTTTTCTTTTCTTCCTGAAGAAGTCTTTTGTTTCCATATGTTACATTGCTAAATCTTTGTTCTATTTTTTAAATTTCTTTTTCTTTCTTTTTCTTCATTTTTTTTTGGGTGAGGCTTGCCTTTGCAGATTCCATTTCCTTTCTATTCTGCACATTGTTTTAGTTGTTTATGAAATGCTGCTTTCATTATTTTCATTTCCTTTTTTTTATCATTCAAGAGCAAGGAGTTATGGTTCCATGTTTTCTTAATTTTCCACAAATCTTCCATGTCATAATGTTAGATTACTTTTTTGTTGTATTTGTTCAAAAATACATGAACTTATTTACTAGACCTGGAGGCTATATTTCCTTCTCTTGTTAATATTTTCCCTGCTAATGTATCTGGCTGTGTTCAAGGTAATTCTTTTTTTTTCCCTTTGGAGATCTTTGATAATTTCACTTTTTTACTCTTGATTCCCCCACATTATTCACTTTTTGATTCTATCCCCTCTGATATCCCTTCTGGTTGTTTTTACTTGGGGAGCTAAATCTTAAAACATCTCAGCCTCTTCCCCATGCTGGGTAAGTCATGGTTTATCAGCCTAGTTTAGTAGGTGACTTTAAGTGACTTTTGCATAGATAAAACTGCTTGCTCTATTACTCTTTTCCTCAGATTAATTGGAGTGCAACACGGGCTGCTCCCCATCCCTGACTCTCAATTTTTTTCTCATATCTTATCCCACGGTCTCTGTTCCTTAATTCTTTGGCCTGGTGTTGACAGTTGGGAGATATTTTTCACTAGTGACATGTTCTGAAATAAGCTATCTTTAATTGAGATAACACAGTTGCAAGTCTCCAGTGCTGGTCCAGTGCACATCTAAATGCATGGATTCCAATAAGGTCAATTACAGAAACAAACCAACAAACATACTTTATATTCCTGTGATTAAGTTGGTGGTTGACTTCTGTTTGGAGAGAACCATCTTCCTGGAAGGAGCTACATGTGTATCTTCATTTCCCTTGCAACAAACAACAGGCACTAACGGAGTAGCAGCAAAGCAGAAGATATATTTTCTCCCACCCTTATTTTATGTAATATTATGACGTTGTGATAAGAATGCATGACATTAATAAATGCCTCAAGTTCATCACTAAGTGGTGAAGTTTTGTTGCAGTTCCATGGATTCTTGGATCTGATTGATATGCATGGGGGATGCATTTTTGCCAGTATTATAAAATAGAGAGCTGTACTTGGAGCTAGAATGTTCTGAGTTCAAATCTCACTTCAGACATTTACTAAGTGTATCATACTGAGCAAGTCTATTCCCTTTGTGTTGCTCAGTTTTCTTACCTGTAAAATGGAGATAACAAGAGGGTTACTGTGAGGATAAAATAAGATCTTTTTTTTTCAAATGTTCTACAACTCTTAAAATGTTATATACATGCCAGTGTAGATAGAGATATATAGATGTAAATATACACATGCTTACACACACGTATACGCATGTACATACACACATATAGATGCCTGTGTATGTGTACATATATGTACACACATGTATATGTACATGTGTGTGTGGCCACAATGGCATTAGAAGGCCAAGATATCTAATTGATTATTATATCAATGAAAACTAGTAAATGATTAATGTGTTGAAGCTGTAGCAAGTTATATAAACTGTGTTTTATTGATTTCAGTTCTGTTATCCAAAGCAGTCTTTCTAGATTTGACTCAAAGGGAGTCATAGATTAGTGTCTCTATGTCTTTATAGTCTCATGCACCCACCTACACCTAAAAGACACTTTGTTACTCTCAGGAGGAATAGCAGGAGATTGGTGCCAGAGGCTGATCTCCCCAGAGAATGGAGATACCAGGCTAGAATTATATTTACCTCCTTCCTAAATACTGGTAATCAAGGGGATACTTTCATATTTAATCTGAGCCCTTGGTACCTATGAATTAATGTGAAGGAATGTTGTAAAATTTGTCTCTTGACCAAATGCCAGTTCCATAATGAATACATAGAGTAAATAGCAAATAAACCCTTTTATCTGAGGTAATAGTGATCAGAAATCAAAGTGATACAGATGAAAATATAACAAAAAATAAAAAAGCTAATGAGTTCTCTCATGTAGTGTGATATATCTAAACTACATCTAGAAAGAGAGTACCATTTTTTTACCAAAGGGGAAATCCTTTAGTCTCTAGAATAGCAAACTAGTACTAGTAAGCAGGCAACAGGAACATAATAGCAGCTTTTCCCCAGATTTTCACACTCTCTTTAATAACCCAAGGAGAACTCTGTTTATTCTTTCCCCAAAATGTCAGAAAACCAGGATTCCCTCTTTTCTTTCAAATTCAGCAGCTCTGACCCTCACACAGGAGAAGCCTATCACATGATAAAGAACTATCACATGTACAAATGGACTTTGAGCAGCAAGTTACACTGTATACAAATGCTAGCTATGATGGCATCAAAAAGCAACAGCATCTACTTATTGACTCTGCCCCCCAATAGATGTTGGAAATATTTAAGACAGTAAAGCTAAACATAATGCAACCATACCCAGAGTATAGATATGCTAAATCTCCTGGATGAAAAAATTTTAAGTCTTTCTTGATATCTATGACCTTGCAAATGTAGGTTCACGAGAGAATATTTCGCTGGTTTGTTATCTCTAGCTTATTGGGCTTCTTTGCATGGTTCAATTTCTACTTCCTCAGAGTATGGTAATATGGCAAATACTCTGAAATGTCAGAATGAGACAAACGATGAATAGAAATGAGGTTGTTAGAGCAGAGAGAATATGGGAAGGAAGACAAAGTAGATGATGGCAAAGTGACCAGGACAATGGACTTTTATTATATTTTGGATTTCCTCTATCATTTAAATCTATCAGTTCTGAGAATTTTTCCCTTTCACTTCTGTTATTTTATATACTGTATCAACTACAGAAAATGCTACTAAAATCATTTTAATCATCATTGTATGATTCTTTTGACAAGTTATATGACTGGAACAGCCTCTCACTCTTCTCCTTCCTCTCCCACAATTTTTTTCTTTACTTGTTTGTGATTATTTGTTTTCTAGTTCCTTAGAAAGAAGTTTGTCATAAAAATGAGTCTATTTTTACAACTAAAATCCTTAAAGGGTTCTGAGGACTACATTTGATAAGGAAATGGAAAGGCATTTACCAAAGCAGCAAACAAATCTCAATTATCCTGAACCCTCTGTCACAACTATGTTACATTATCATTCAACCAGTGACAACAAATCATTTGTCATTTTGAAATACTGTCCTGAAATCCATGTGAACTGGTGTGATGTGAACCCTAATGACTTAATGGAAACTTACAAGGTAGCCCAGTTTTCTTAGGTTTTATTTGTCCATATCTGCAATATCATCAATACAAGTGTCTTCTGGTGTGAAAATTCTTTCCAGTGATGCAGACGGACAACTATTTTTTTTTTTAATTTATTGTTCTAAAGAGCTAGTTGAGGTAATTAAAGACATAATAACTTGTTTTTTGACACAATGTCAGTAAATATGAGAGGAAGGATTTGAACTGAGTCTTCCTCATTCTAAAAATCTCTCTATCCAGTGTCCATGTTTTCTATATCTTTGTTGTATTATTGGCCCATTTGGCAATCTGGTAAAAATGATATGCCTCTTCTCAGAATACTACTTGGAAATACACACAATGGAATATATTATAAATTTTATTAAAACATAATTATTAAAATATTTTTCATTTTACATATATGTATATGAATATATGTGTACATATGTCTTTGTATTTAAGTTCATGCACCCCATGTTAAAAAAAAAGCAAGTTCTGTAGTATTTTTTGAAGTCTTTGATTTCCTTGTTAGAGGTTGTAAAGTCATCAGATGAATAGACAGTCAATGATGGTCAGTGTGAATTGAGTTTTTAAATCACAAAGAATGGTATAAATACTCTTTTTTTAAAACTGAGAATTCTTTTGGAAATTAAAAAAATATTTAAGTGTTCTGGGCAGATTATAAGTGCAAAAGATAACTGAAATAGTGATTGGCCCAAGACCCAGGATTTGAAACCCATTCCAGCACTGTTATGATGAGCCATATGCCAGCTGGAATCACCAGACACCATTGAAGATGATAACAGCTGAGAATACCAGGAGGGAGCTTGGTAGACACCCAAGAAGCACATAATTCTTGGGTGTATAAATATTTTAAAACTGAGATTGTAGATCTTATGCACTAGGATAAACAATGATTCCCACATTTTATGCTGATGAATGAACTTTCCCCTTCCTGAACTTAACTCATTCTCCAAGAATAATTTATATAAATTACCAGTCCTTTATCCAGACATCTGGGTAAAGGCCTGACTCCAGTACTGGCCAAATGCCTGTTTAGTAACTACAGAAGTTGAGCAGAGAGAGAGCCAGAGGAACAGTGGTCAACTCCTAAAGGAAACAGCAGAACCATATGGCTTGGCAATATTTCTTTGCATCTATTAAGCAGAGAGTCTAAGATGGGAGGCATTAGCATCTGGCCCTTGATAAATGAATGACAATGAATTTTCTTTTCGTAAAATTTTTAAAACTCCAGTAAAAATAATATCCATTTAAAGGACAGTTTTAAACTTTTAATGCATTATAGAATCCTATAATAGTGTTGGTGGGGAGAACTGACAATATTTGATTAATGTACCTTCTGTTTTAATTGATACATCACATAACACTGTATACAGAGTGTACATTAATTCACTTTATGGTAAAGCAAATCAATTCAATTTCATTCAACTCAACAACCCTCCATTAAGTACTACCAGTGATGTATAAAATTTTTGAAGTGTAGAACTGATGTTCCACTCTCTTATTCAACAAACTCCAGTTGCTACTTATTGCTTCCAGGGCAAAATATAATCTCTGTTTAGCTTTTAAATCCCTCCAGGACTTGTCCCTAACCTTCCTTTTCAGTCTCACTATGCATTTTATTCTCATATTCTATAGAACAGTGAATTTGGTCTTCTGTGTCTAAAAAAAAATGCTGTCTCTGAAATCCTTGATTTTCAAGTATCCCAGCAACGGGAGACTGACTGCCATGCTAAAAATTTCCTGTTTCCTCACCTATAATCTCATATAATTTTTACTTCATCCAATATTTAGTCAGCACTGCCTTATAAGAAAAGTGTTCCCTTAGCCTACTCCCTACGAATGTTATGTCTACCCAATACTAAAAATATATTTTAAAAAATTCAACAGGTTTTTATTGCACAATATATGCCAAGCATTGTTGAAGTAGGATATAAAGAATATTAAAAATTCCTACTTACAATGAACTTACATTCTAATATATTTTTTCATTTTTTGTCTTCACCATGTTTCTCTTAGTATTTATTCAAAACATATTTGCATTTGTGTGTTTTATATGTATTCCCAATTCCAAAGTCTGTTGCTATGGAATTTCATACTTATTGATGGAAATGCATGACCTGCCCTGCCTTAGAGGTGCTGCAGAGCTGAGAAGAGTAACAGCCTTCTTGAGTCTTTTTCAGACTTCAAGTCTTTTAAGACTCTATGGGAACTTGAAGCACTTCTGGCTTCCACCTTCAAGGAGGTCAAATAGGAAGAAGATTTACAAGGCCAACTAAAACTACTCCAGGTTACCAAAGAAGGGAAAAAACTCAGAAGACATAAAAACATCACAGGTGCTAGAAGTGTCCACCATGTCCCTCTTAGCAGCTTGCCTTACCAGAAACTTCAGGGAACTGGAATTTCACCACTATGAATCTCTGTCTCTGTCTCTTTCTCTTTCTCTGTCTCTGTCTCTCTCTCTTTCTGTCTCTCTCTGTCTCTGTCTGTCTGTCTCTCTGTCTCTGTCTCTCTGTCTCTCTGTCTCTGTCTCTCTCTGTCTCTCTCTCTGTGTCTCTCTGTCTATCTGTCTGTCTGTCTCTCATGATAGCTCAGTCTCAATGGGAAAGCTCCTTTACTCTTTATTGTCTGTTACATAGTCTCTTTTTGATACTTTCTCTATTTTCTGTTTTGCTATCAATTTGGATAAATGGGTTTTCTTGGCTAAATCCTATGTATTATATGTGTTCATTGTGGAACTAGAATTTGGTGTGAAAAGGCCAAACTTATATATAAAGCTCGGGGTCCTCCTCCCCCCCAAATAATGAAACTGCCATCAGAAATGAGCCTGAATCAAACACTCATGTGTGCCAGACTAATAATATTCAAAGGAGCAATGTAGTGGCAAGCAAATGAATACTTAGCACCTTCCTTCAGGTATTTAATTATTTAGCTTCTTGTTTCAGTTCAAGTGTCTTAGACCCTTGTCCATGATTGTATCAACTCTTTGTTAAGAATCAGAACCTCTTTGTTAAGAATCAGAATCTCAAAGTGGGAGGGACTTGCCAAAGACAAGAGCAGGTAGCACTTAACTAGTGGGCAGAATAGGGAGGAGCTAATGACAGATAAGAAGCTCAAGCATAGCTCTGACTGAGCATAGATGAGAAAACTTGTGGAGTCAGGAATTCTGTCTGTGTTTTTGAAAGTTTGCATTTCTCAGACATTGTTTATGGGTCTGTGTTGATTTCTCAGACCTTGTTTGTGGGTCTGTGTCAATTTTACAAGCAGATAGTTAATTACCGTAAGTGTTGTCATGTGCATAATTGTATTTTTGGCTCTGTGAAGTTTTGTCTTCCCAGAAACAGAAACTGTGAAGGACTTGAGGAGGACTGGACACTGTGAGTTTCAATATGGAATGGAAACAGAATGACAAGCTGGACAAGGAGATGAGAGCTGCCTGCCTGTGAATCTGGGTGACAGTTGAGTGAATTCAGGCATAAGCCAGAACCATGAAAGAGGAACCATGGAATCTGGGAGCCATCCTTGTGCCAAGATGAAAAGACCTTAGTATTAGACCTAAGACCTAAGACTTAGTACTTAGTGCTGACTGATAAGGTCATGATTTACTGTGACCTACTTGGTAAGAGAACTTTGTACTTTGTACTCCTTAAGGATGAGGGAGTTAAGGCTGATTGGCAGCTAGTCTCTAATCAAGGATAAAGAATTTCTGATTGATGAGATTAAGGCAATGTGACCTAGTGGTAGAAGACCTTTTTTACTTTTTATCCCTTAAGGAGTATTGCTCCTTAAAGATGCTTGTGTTAGGTCTTACTGAATGATGTCTTTTTGTTTTAAACTATGTGGCCACTGTAAGTAATAAATTGTTATGCTGTTTCATTGTGAATGCTGAACTTTGGTTTCTGTGAATGTTTTGTTTTAGTTTACTGCTCAATAAACAGAGAATTCACTATTCTATGTGATCAGAACCTTAGAGCTATTTCCAGCAATAGTACTCCGGAAAGCTGTTCATGCTTGGCATTACAAGCAAGTAAATGTAGTATTGGCTTAGTACTCCCTCAGGCAAGTAGAGTGGCAGCCTCTGGCACCCAACATTATTCTGCCCCTCCATATAGAAAGAATATCATCTTCAATTGGAGTAAGAGAATAAACCTGAAATTGTCCTATATATTCACATGCATGTGCATACACACATATCTTCAAATTTCCAATTCAAAATTTTCACATGTGTATATATGCATATGCATATATGTATACACATACTTACAACATACCTATGCTGTTTCGCTTATGAAATATGAATTCATGGAGTATTTGGATTATTTTTGTTTTTTTCTAGTATTTCACAAATACACCCACAAAATTGCATGATAAATATTTTTATGTAAGTACATATAAAAGTATTCTATGAGCACTTGAAGGGGTAAAAGGACACCGTTGACTAGTGTTAATAGCAGGGGAGTCTGCACAGAAAAGGTAACATTTGAGAAGAGTTTTTAAAATTGGGAGGGATGGTGGATAGGTTAAAAAAAGCGAATAAATTGTTTAATTCATCTGGGAATGCCTCAGTTAAAGATTTATTGTATAAACTAATTGAAGATGATGCTGTTGTTGACGATGGTTATGTTGTATATATTTGCACATTTAGACAGTTAATAATCCTGTCTGTGATGAGTGCTTATTTCTTCTTACACGCATGAAAAAAGGCGTCTGACTATAATCATAGATCAAACATATATTGATATTTCAGGGTTTGTGTCTGATACCCATTCTCCTAGTCACTAAAGGAGAAAAATAAATAAATGAACACCATTAGCCACTCCATAGCTGATTGCTTTACATCATTAATCTGTCTGCTTTAACGGTTCTCTATCATTCTGTGACCATGATACTTTGCTTAAAGGCATGCTTCAATGTATTCTTCCAGTATTTCTTCTGCCCACCCTGCTGTGGTTGCCCCTCCATTTCTCCCTATGGTGTCTGCTCAATTATCCTCCTACCATCCATCTTCCACACATTCACACTGCTTAAAGAAGATGTGTTGCACAGACATTACTTACATACTAGTGGAATCCCTGTTTGCAGTTGTATCATTGGCAATCAAATCTTATAATTTTCCATGAATTAAGCACTGAAGTGAGGCTGATGAAACTTTTTAAAAATCTAAGTATGACATCTGTGACAAACCTAACATTTTTCCAGGAAACAATTCTCTAGGGTTTTTTTAAAGAATTCTCCAACTTGCCTTAAGGATATTTCTGGTTGTTGTTTGTCTTGTTTACTTTATCTTCTTAATCTCTAAATATGGCAGGATGTTCAGAAGAAAGTTTTCAGTTCTACATTTATGAGGAAAAACGTAATTATTTACTACATCCTAACCACCCCCTTTGTATTATAATTGAGGAAAACAGGACTCAGTGATGTTGTTGCTTGTCCAGGAAGACAGACAGTATTATAATTAAGGATGTGAATGTCCAACTATTAACTCAAGCACTAGTGTTCTTCATATGTTCCTACAATGTCGTGCATTTTATATTTTTCAGTAAATTTACAGTCAACCTTTCCCAGTCCTCTTTAGAAACTCAAGACCTATCTATTGACAACATATGCATCAAGTTTTATATTTCCCCCATCAGAAATATGGATTTTTAGAGAGCCATCATGTATTTTAATAAATATAGTAATATAAACTTATGTATACACATATACATACACATATGTATAAGCATATATATCTATAGATATATAATGTATACACATTTACACATATTTTAATGTTTGCGTACACGTATATACATATGCATATTTGTGTATTGTATATATAAAGCACATGCTTTTTTTCTTATTGGATAGAGGTTTTTACCCCCATTTTTTTGGTAACTAAAAGAGCTAATGGAAAATAGCAGCTTATGAAGCTGACAGAGGAAGAATGTAAAAATAATTTTAATGGCTAAGTAGTTGCTATTCTTTTAAGTCTGTATCATGAAAAGTTGTCTGCTTCACACTCAAGATTTCCCAGAGGTGACACAAAAGCAAGCTGTCCTTGAGTGATGGTGAGGTTTTATTTTTATTTTTTTTGTTTCTGTTTCCTTTTTGTTCTTTATTTCTACAGGAGTTAATTAAACTGCTGAAAGGTTTCTTTTCATTTGACAGGAAGAAATTATGTTGGCAAGATTTGGGGAAGGTTAAGGGAGGGTACTTCAGGAAGTTATCTATTTTGTCATCTCTGAAATGAAATAACATGACAGGCAGCTGTGGCCTCAAAATCTATAGAACAAACATTGAAATAAAAGAACTATTCTAAACACCTCTCAGCTGTATTTTCCTTTGTTTTGAAGTAAGAGCAAGCTATCAAAACCTGGTATTCTAAAATTAACTTATTATATTCCAGTACCTTGAAAGATTGGTGATGTCACTGACACATTTCAAATCAACCAGGTTTTATCTCTAACACAGTGACTAGCTAGGCATTTCTCAGCTAAGGTCACAGAGTCTTTTGATGCACTTCAATTCCTGTCTTTTTCAGCCACTCTGTATTTCCCAGAGTTTAGCTCAATTCTCAAAATCAGTGGTTTGCCAAGCCTCCTCTGCTTACCAAGAAAAGTTACTAATTTACTATTAGTTACTAATAATTACTAATGTTGATTGATTTATATCTACATACACACACACACACACACACACACATATATATATATATATATATCTGTCTCATACATATAAATGAACTACAAATATGTAGACGTTATGGTTTAAATATGTTCATTTTAAAATTGTGTTTATCTGAATTTTTTAAGCAAGAGTGACTGGGTTTATGTATAGATTTTCAAAGCATATAAGATTTGAAAAGTATTTTATATGCATTACTTTACTCGAATGTGACAACAACCATGCATAGGAGCACTAAAAGTATTATTTACACAGAGAGGAGGAAAATGAGGCTCAGAATCAAAGTTATTTTTTCTCTGGTCATATAATTGTCAAAATTATAATTTAGGCCTAGCTTTCTCCTATCTCTTAGTCCAGTATACTGTGTGACACAGAAAAATACCATTTATCAAGTCAGTCTAACAATGATTTCAAACATTAAAATAAAATAATAATGACATGTGTTCTTGTTTGCCACCCTTCTCTCCAGTTCTCATACTAGTCCTTGTGCTACTCTAAACTTTTTTTCACTTTATTTGTAGTTTATTTTTTCTCAATTACATATAAACAAAAATGTTAACATTCTTATGTTTTTTAACTGAGTTCCATATTCTCTTTATCCTCCCTGAGAAGGTCAACAATTTAATATAAACTATACATGTGCAGATATGCAAAACATTTCTATGTTAGCCATGCAGCAAAAGGAAATGTAAATCTCCCTACAAAACAAAACTTAATAAAACAACAAGAAGAATAAAGAATGTAAAAATAATTATGCTTCACTCTTCATCAGACTCTATCAGTTCTTTCTTTGAAGGTGCTAGCATTTGTCAACACAAATCATTTGCAGTTCTCTTGTATCATTGTGAGAAGAGGTAAGTCATTCACAGAAGATCTTTATACAGTATTTCTATTACTGTGTACAATGTTCTCCAGGTTCTACTCACACCACTCTGCATCAGTGTCTTTTAAGTTTTCCTAGGTTTCTCTGAAATCATCCTGTTTGTCATTTCTTATATCACATTAATATCCTATATGAAAACTTTTCTTAAATAATCCAGGCCGCTATACTGCTTGCTGATCTTTGACTACATTCTGGCTACATTACCACACACATATCTGCACTTTCATATATAGCTCTGAGAACTAGAATCAAATCAACACTATGACTTCTTTAAAATGTATAACATTTTATATGTTGCACCATTCATTAACCCTGTGACTTCCCAGGTAAAAACAATCTCCCAGGAGACCAGTCTCCTATAGATATTGTTTCAAGTCATTTAGCTACAAGATTTTAAGGTCAGGGACTCTATGTGTGTGTGTGTCCATGTTTTATACATATCTACAGTGCTTAGTATAGTCCCTGGCACAAGATAAGAAATCAATATATCTTTTGCATTCATTTAATCATCCAGTTATTGAAAGTAACATGACCTTAGTACAATGTAGCATAATAGTCTAATATGCTTTTGTTCATTCTTCCTCTACTCTAAATTCTTAGAGAAGAAGGTGAATAATACAATTTGAAGTTTTCCCCAACTGATCCTCTTTCCCCACTTTTTTTTTCGACTATGAGAGGTAAAGAAGTACCGTAGAAGAAATGTTAATTCTAGACTAAGAGACAATGGATTTATCCTCTTCCTCTTATACACACTACTATATATATATACACACACATACTTGTAAAAGACATTTATACTCATGATGGCTCATTTTTTATATATATAAAATTAAACTTTTAGACTAGATATAGAGTCTCTGAGATACCTTCCAGTGCTGTCAAGAATCCTGCGAATATATCCAAACTTATTTTAAATGTCAAATTTTTACCACCCATAGATTTAAAGGTATGTTTAAAGAAAATTGTACTGCAATTCTTCTTTTAAATAAATATAAAATCTAATGAATAAAAATGTTTATGTAATCATTTGTAGCAATGAGTTGTATCTCTCCCCAATTACTTTTTTAGTTAGCTTCTCTTTTAGGTAGCTGTCTCAGATACTAGGTATATACTGTATTGAATTTGTTCCCAAAGCATATCCCTGAAGCCCCTTCAATGAGACTTACTTTGCTAGTCTTCCAGAGACCACATTTAGTTTAAAATAAAAAGGGTTTAATAAAATAATGATGTAAATTCATATCTCAGTGTCCCATGGATATATGCATACTCAAGTAGAATAGTGGACTTGAATAGACATATGGAGTACATCAATATGAGAAATATATCTGATTAGGACATATATATGAAGGGCAATCTAACAGCCTTGAAATTCCAAAACTTCTAAAGTTTCCTTTTGTTAAAATTGTAAGCACGTCCCTTTGATGAGCCCCTTGAGAGATATTACTGATGACCTATTCTTGTGATGCATAGTATGAGTTGCTTCTGGATGGTGCAATGATAATGATAATTTGAAGATCTTCCCTGCCCCTTGGCCCCTTGATAGGCTTAAGGGACTCTGAGAACCATCCCTGATTTGAAAATATACTCTGGCCCCTAATAGGTTGAATGTGGTCACATGGAGCCTGTGGCAAGAGACTTGTTTTTCAGGAACACCCACACCTTGATACTTTGTGACTGGGCAGTGGGTCAAGAGGACTGTGACATTCTCTGAGCCAGGAGAAGGCTATATATATCCTGGTGTGAGGTTTCACTTTAGGGCTCACTTTGGGAAGAGTCTTGTGATTTGGCCAAACAAGACTCTGGAGAGCCACTGAGCCCCCTGGCTTTAAAAACCTAGATGTTGGTGCTTCCCTCCCTGGTAACTAACTAGGTAAGGAAGTAATGATCAGAAAGCTGGAAACGTTGTCTGCTCAATTGTATTATTTTCTGTTATAACTTCTGTTAGTATTCTCTGAAGTTCAGGGTGCTTATTTTTTCCCCTGAACTAGGTAAATGATATGTTTGTTTGATTAATGTAAGATTGTTAACCCATTTTGAGTTGCTTTCCTTTAGAAACTTAGCTCTTATCTCATACAGGAATTTTGCCAATAATTTGGAAAATGACTAAATAGAAACAGGATTGAAGTTAGATGTCTCAGATAAACTCTTCTGGCTAAAGATGTGACTTAATGTCTCAGACAAAAGGTGGCAATTTTTTTCTTTCTTTTTTTGGTTGCTATTAACTTTTGTTTATTTTTAGTTCACATTATTCATTTCCACAAGAGTTTGAGTTACAATTTTTTTCTCGATCTTTCCTTCACCCCATCCACCCCAAAACAGCAATCCCATCGTATATCCCCTCCCTCAATCTGCTCTCTCCTATATACTCCCCCAGGACCCCAATTATTTTCCAGTACAGAAAGATGGATCTCCCTACCCAAGTGCCTGTATATCTTATTACTCAGTTGCACGTAAATAATAATAATAATGACAATAATAACAATAATAGTAATAGTATAATTACATACA
>CM053601.1:43846516-43868216 GCA_028646575.1 Pseudocheirus occidentalis
TAGAAGTTTAAGCTCCAAATTCTTATCCTTCTTCCCTCATCACCACCCTTCCCCCGTCTGCCCCCACCCCGAAAAACAACAACAACAACAATCAGTTCAATACAAGACACAGAACATCTCCACAGTGGATATATTATGAAAGACTGATTATTTTTCCTTCCTTCCTATCCGCCCCCCATTTGTTCTATTCACTATTTTGTCCCTTTCCCTTTAAAGAAGTGTATGCTCCTAACAACCCTCTCCCCCAGCCTGCCCTCCCTTCCATAATCCTCCCTCTCATCCTCTTCCTCCCTACTCTCCTGTACTGCAAGATACCCAATCTAAAGTTTCTTTCATTTCTTCCCTAAGCCAAATTCAAGAAGAGTAAGGTGGGCCCATTCCCTTTTGCCTTCCCCTTCCTCCTCTCCATTTTAACAGTTATCCCTTGCCTCTTCTATATGAGATAATTAACCCAATGCTGTCTCATCCTGTCTTTTCTCATTCTACTCCTTTTGCTCCTCTCAGGTTCACCTTTTTAAATATCATCCCTTCCCATTCAATTGATCCTGTGCCCTCTGTCAATGTACACATACATGCAGACACTTATATATATATATACACATGCATACATACACACACACATTTATATTCCCGAGACCTATCCTCATACTAAGAAAAGTTTCATGAGTTACAATTATTGTTTTTTTCCATGTTGGCATGTAAATGCTTCAATTTTGAAAAATTCATTATGAATTATTTTCCACATTAACCTTCTCATATTTCTTGTGTATGAATATCAAATTTTCTATTCAGTTTTTTTCGTCAATAATGTTTGAAAATCCTCTACCTCATTGAATAACCATATTTTCTGCTGGAGCATTATACTCAGTTTTATTGGATAGGGGATTCTTGGTTTTAATTCTAGCTCCCTTGATCTCCAGGATATCACATTCCAGGCCCTTTGCTCCCTTAATGTATATGCTGCTAGATCCTGGATTATCCTGTTTCTGTTTCCACAGTATTCAAATTGTTTCTTCTTGGCAGCTTGTAATATTTTCTCCTTCATCTGGGAACCCCAGAACCTGGCTATAACTTTCCTAGGAGTTTTTTTTTTGGAGGGGGGATCTTTTTCAAGAGGTGATCAGTGAATTCTTTAAATTTTTTTCCCTCTGGTTCTGAGATATGAGGGCAATTTTCCTTGAGAATTTCTTGAAGAATGATTTCTAAGTTATTTTTGGATCATGGCTTTCAGGTAGTCCAATAATTTTTAAATTGTCTCTCCTGCATCTATTTTCCAGGTCAGTGGTTTTTTCAAGGACATATTTCACATTGCCTTCTACTTTTTTCATTTGATTTGATCTGTTTAATAGTATATTGATTCCTCATAAAGGCATTAGCTTCCATTTGCTCCACTCTAATTCTGAAGGAATTATTCTCTTCAATGAGCTTTTGAGAGTCTTCTTTTTCTACCTGGCAAATTTGAATTTTTAAGGCATTCTTCTGCTCATTGGCTTTTTGGGCCTCTTTTGTCACTTGAGTCAATCTATTTTTAAAGTGCTATTTTCTTCAGTCAGTTTTTGACTCTCTTCTCATGATTTTCTTGCATCTTTCTCATTTATTTTCCCAATTTTTCCTACTCTTCTTTTACTTGGTTTTCAAAATCATTCTTAAGCTCCTTTATGGCTTGTAATCAGTTTACAGTTTTTCTTGAAATCTTATGGTACATTAGTTATGACTGTGTTGTCTTCCTCCTGTTCTATGCTTTGATCCTTTTTGTCCCCCAAAAATGAATCTAAAGTTAAATTGCTGTGCTTCCTTTGCTTCCTTTGCCTGCTCATGTTGGCAGTCAATTACTTGACTTTAGGCTCTGTAGAATTCTGCTTCCAGAGGGTAAGGCTTTGTCCCAAATTGCTGGGGTTTTAACAGCTGCCTGGGGTATTAGGAGGCTGCTGTCTCTGCCACCCCTACCAGCTTTGGATCACTGTTCACTCACCTCAGGATCTCCACCCAAGACCACAATCCTGATCCCAGAAGGTTAAGGCATAAGCACTTAGCCTCTGAATGATAGCTTACCCCCCCCCCCATAATCTGCAGGCTGGAAGCTCTGAAGCAGCCACATGGAGGCAGCTGCAGGCCTGCCACTTTAGCTGCTTTCTTGCTCTGGGAATAGATGTCTGAACCCACACATTTCCCCCAAATTTTTCTGTGTTTAACCAACGTTTCACTTTGTGCTTGGCTCTTCTATGTTGATAATTCTGGAAACCACCACAGCTGCTGGTCGTGCATTCTCTTGAGTGTCTCAGCCATGGCCCATCCTGGCCATACTGGGGCTAACCAGTTTCCTGGCGGGGTGTGGTGGACTCACAGCAATGAGCTCTTCCCATCAACCTGCCAGGCTGCCTTCAGTGAGAGCTTTGTTTCTCTGGCATTTATTGGGTGCTGGAGCTCTAAAATTTCTTTAGAGTTTTATTTAATAGGTATTTGAAGTGGTTATTGCTGGAGCTCATGGAGTTCTCCTGCTTCTACACCCCCATCTTGAGTCGCAATTTCAAATTTTGTTATGATACCTTCAAAGTTTTCTGACATCCTTTCCAAAATCTCTGCTCTACAAAGAGTATTGCAACTCATTTAGTTTGATATTTTTGATCTGTCTGTCCTCTTCTGACATTTGGTCTTTAGGAGTAGCTCCTTCTCTCTCTCTCTCCCATTTGCTGAAGTTTTTGTGACTAGTGAGTCACTCCCCTACAAGTATGAGCTATATCTCTCCTTGGTCAGTCTTCCCAGTCAGTGAATGCATTAGAAAGTAATAAGAGGCCATGTTAAGATAAGCTTTGCTCTTAAAATTTTCTTTAAACTGATTTCCTTTGAATATTGTAATAGCAGTATTGTTTTAAGATCAACTTTGAGTAACTAAGTCATTTTGACTATTATAAATATCCAAATCACCTACAATGGACATGAAGGAGACCACCATCTGCATCAATAAAACTGATAAATACAAGTGCGTAGAATGGTTTTATGTATATACATATTTGTGTCTAATGGTAGCCACCTTGAGGGCAGAGAGAGGAGGGGAATAAAAGGGAAAAAAGTTTCATGATAACTTTGTTATATATTTATAAGGAATACTAAGTTATACATAATAGATTTTCAGTTTCATACACAACCATCTTTTTTACTCCTCTAATATGTTATGGAGATGGATGTTTTATTTCTTAAGTTCAGAATAAAACAATTCCTCTCTAAATCATTTTCACTTTCCTATTCATTATTTGTTCCTCTACTTTCTTCTTTGATATTCTTGTTTCATCTTTCATCAAATTTATGGACAGAAATCCTTATGAGTTTTAGGTCCCAGAATATACCATGAATTGGGAAACATCTCCAGGATTGTACTGATTCAAATAGAAAGCTTTTTCATTTAAAGGAGATTGGTAAATCTTTTCACCTGTAACCTCTCACCATTCTTATGCATCTTGCCCCTCTTCTCTAGGTATTAGCAGTAGTCTGTCATATAAATCTATAATGTATCTTTGTTCTACTCTCCCTGGTCCCTAGTAACACATCACAATCTCTTTTCCATCTGTTTTCTCTAAACAGCTTTGTGATTCTTTTTTTCTTTTCGAGTAAAAGTATTATGGCTAACAAAATATTCATGATATAAATAAATGTGCAGTATAACATCATTAATAATAGTATTCTACAGGAAACTAAGTGAAAGTCAATTTCCCAAATTCATGTGATAAAACTATATTTCTGACAACTGCATTTACCTAAGACCAAAACATAGAAAAGAACACCTAGTTGAGATCATGACAACTTTCATGATCTCCTTTCTTAACTGAGATGAGCACGTTCACATGACCTAAACTTCCATAATTAATAAAAGGCTAAAAAGTTCTTTGTCTGACTATTAAACTAGCAACTAGTGGTAAAGAAAAAAAACTGACAGCGGCCTAAGGTTCTTTCCATAGATAGGCTTAAACATGGATTCAAGTAATTTGATTGAGAAAATCATATATGTATGTGTGCATGCATTATTTCAATATGTGTTCATTTGTTATAGAATGTAATTACATATGTATATATACATATGTTTCTGTGTTTCACTGTGTGTATATATACATATTCATACATACACATAGGTATGTGTATACACAGTCACACGCATATACACATTTTTATGCATTTTATATTTTCCTCATATGATATTAAGCAGAAAGGTTAAAAATCAAGGTAACTGTTATATTTAAGAAAAGAAAATATATCCCATTTTAAGTTGTAAATAAACATTTGTTTATTAAGTGATCTAAAAAGGGGTACAATGCCTATGATTGAGGTTAACAATAATAAAATTCTGAAAGACAAAGCCCAAACCATCTGATTATATAGCAGTGGCTCACAAATTTAAGAGTGTTAGAATTGCTTTTTTTTCCACCAAAAAAATATTTATGTGAGAAATTTTGTCTTTCTAAGTTATTGTTGTCAACAGAACTGATGATGGAAGGAATAATTATCATTACTTTGATGCCAAGAAATGTGATATGTTGAATTTTGTATTTTATCCTTTTAATCTGATTATGATCATGAACAGAAGTTTAAGTATTGTGGTAAGATAGGTTTTTTATCTCACAAACAGTTTTAAGAGATTATGAGAGCTTGTTGCTACTGAAAAATAGTTTATTACATTATATTCTGTAACAGTAGATATGAGCCAGATTGAAAGTAGGAGGCTATTTAGCAGAACAAGTGGTTGAAGCTTAAAACAAGTTGCAGGAGTTTCTAAGTATGGGAAAACTCAGCAGAGTCTTGGCAAAAGATTCCAAATTCTTTCTCACATAGTTAGAGTCAAGTAAACCCTACATGTGTTTTTTCAGCATTTTCCAACATGATTTACCATACTTTAATCAGCAAATGAGATTTACTGGGCATCCCCCGATTTCCTTACTTGTTCACAATGATTCACTGACACATTTTCCATGTAACTTTGAAACTTTGTTTCTTCCTTTGGAGAAATGACAAGCCTATTATGCCAATTTTTTTTCTGTATAATGGATAGTTGGAACTGTTTGTTGTCTGAAAAAATGTACACCTGAAATGCTGACTTCTTTCAAAAAATAGTATCACTATCTCTGAATCTACCCTGGTACAATAATTACCTTTTTTCAAGCTCTGAAGCAATATATTGACGCCTCAGAACCACCTGGTTTTCTCTTCTGCTGTTTTCAGGAGTTTATATTAAATGGAAAGTAAGGGAAAAAAACTCAAAATTATTTACAATTCAGTTTAATGTAAATTCTTAACATTTAGGCAAGTGTATGTCTCTCTATCAAATTTGAAATTTTCTTTGTTTTTATTCTACCTCTAAAAGTTCTCTGGTTTATAAAATTACAATTATCAGATTTTTTGGGAGTAGAGGAGGAATCTCTTCACAGCATCATGCAGGTTTTTTAGTAAATGCATGATGATAGAGAATATTGAGGAAAAGTTATACTGAATTCCTAATTTTATACGCTCCAAGGAGTAGGACTCCTTCCCACAACTAATCTGAAAAGACTTCCTGTTCTGTGTAGTGAAGTGAACGGTCATTGTTCAAGCCCCTGAATGATTGACCCAATCAAGATGTCTTCTTGTCTTATAAAATGTGTCAGGGTTCAATAACCTCTAATTTTTGCATTTGAAAATGAGTAGGATTTAGTAAAGAGATATCAGGAGGAAAACAGAACATAATAAGAGAAGCTCAAAAATGTGCTTGTATGTGCATCATTGTAATTTTCATTGATTTTTTCTGAAATTAAGAAGTAAAACAAACATTTCCATAACATAGTAAAATAGAAAAAATGGTAAGTATACATGAAACTGGAAATTTATAATGTACACCATTTTATTGCTCTTAAATATATACTAAAGTTATCACTCAACTTTTCCCATTTTTTCTCCTCCCACCATAGCCTTGATATGTCGCCAATTAAACACAAATATTTATATGTATATAAAATTATTCTATAAACACTATTTGCCACATTTTTTCCAGAGACAGATAGCATCTTCACAGGATTTTTGTAATTTGGGTATTTATAATACTCAAAATGATTTAATCACTTAAAGTTGTTCTTAAAACAATGCTGCTCTTAATGTATACATTATCTTGCTTCTGCTAATTTTGCTCATCTTTTGTTTTTTATTTAACTTATGTTCATTTTTAGTTTATATCATTCATTTCCACAAGCTTAGGAGTTACAAAATTTCTCCCTTTCTTTCCTTTACCTACCACCCCAAAACACTGACCCACTGTATACCCCACCCCCAATCTGTTTTCTGCTGTATCCTCCCCCATCACCCCTCTGACTTTCTGGTTTGGCAAAAAGGATCTCCCTACCCCAGTGCTTGTATATCTTATTTCACTTTTTCGTGTAAATTACACAAACACACACACACACACACACACGTGTGTGTATACATGTATATACACAGTTTTTTAACATTTCATTTTAAAACTTTAAATTCCAGAATCCTTCCCTTCCTCCCCCATCACCCACCACACAGTGGGAAGAGAGGCAATTCAATAAAGCACGTCTATGTGTAGTTACACAATACATCTCCACCATGAACATATTGTGAAAGACTGACTGTATTTCCCTCCATCCTATCCACCCCCCCACTTGTTCTGTTCTCTACTTTTTCCCTGTCCCTTTACAAAAGTGTGTGCTCCTAACAACTCAACCACCTACCCTGCCCTCCCTTTCATCATCCCCATTCTCATACCCTTCCCCCTATTCTCCTATAAGGCAAGACACCCAGTTTAGAATTTAAGTCATTCCCTCCCTAAGACAAATTCAATGAGGGTAAGGTTGACCCATTCCCTTTTGCCTTCCTGTTCTTCCTCTCCAATGTAACAGTTATCCCTTGTCTTTTCAATATGAGATAATTAACCCTATCCTTTTTCTCCCCATCTACTCACCTTATATTCCTCTCTTACCTCTCAATTTCACCTTTCAGATATCATCCCTTCCTATTCAATTAATCCTGTGCCCTCTGTCTATGTATAATTGTACACATATATTCACGTATTCACATATATATTCATATGCTTATATACCCTCCTATATAGACATATACATATATGTACATATATACATATACGTACATACACACATATATGTGGGTAGTGTGTGTTTATGTGTATATGTATATATGTGTGCATACACACATACATTTATATTCCCTTCTCATACTGAGAAAAGTTTCATATGTTACAATTATCATTTTTTCATGTAGGCATGTAAATAGTTCAACTTTTGTAAGTTCCTTATGATTTCTTTTCCTTGTTTACCTTATTATACTTATTGTATTTGAATGCCAAATTTTCTTTTTAAAATAATTTTTGTTTATTTGTAATTTATATCATTCATTTCCACAAAATTTTGAATTACAAATTTTCTCCCTAACTTTCCTCTACCCACTACCCTGAAGCACCAATTTCTCTGAATATTCCCTCCACCAATCTGTTCTCTCCTATATCCTCCCTCAGTACCCCTCTCCCTTGCAACTGGGAAATAAGATAATACAGGTAGTGGCGTAGGGAGATCAATCTTGCCCTGCCAGAAAGTCAGTATATATATACATATATACACATATACATATACATATATACACATATACATATACATATATATATATACTGTTACTGCTGCTGGTGATTCCCTTTCTCAAATTTTGCAGCCACACTTACCATATTTTTATTCATGTCTTTACATGCATTTTACAAGAATCAACCTTACCATTTCTTATAGCACAATATTGTTCTATCATGATTGTATAGCACAACTTGTTCAGTCATTTGAAGTGGATCCCTGATGCTACAAATATTATAGATCATATAGGTTATTTTCTTTTTTCCCTAATCATCTTTGGACACAGTCCTAGTAGTGGTATTTCGAGGTCAAAGGGTAAGGCAGCTTAGTAACTCTTTGGGAATAATTTCAGATTGTTTTCCACAATCATTTGTGTTTTAATGGTTTAGTGTGGTTCAAACATTACACAGTTCCATCAATAGTGAGTCTCTCACTTTTTTTTCAAATTCCCTTCAGCTTTTGTCACTTTCTCCTTCAGTCATTTTAGCCCATCTGATAGGTGCAAAATGAAATCTCAAGGTTGTTTTTATTTGCATTTCTTAAATTAATAAATTATTTGCAGCATGTGTCTATATTAGTATAAATTGTTTAGACTTCATTAGGAAAGTCCTATGAATATCCTTTGACCATTTAGTAGTTGGGGAATGACACACATTGTGTGTGTGTGTGTGTGATTTGAAAAAGTTCTTTAGATCTTTGAGATTTGGGAGCTTTATCTGATAAACTTTATATAAATTTTTGTCCAATGTTTCATCCTCTTCAAATTTTCTCATAATGTTTCTCTTTAGATCTAAGTAATTTATGTTGCTAAATGGTGTTAGCTATTGAGCTATGCCCGGTTCTGCCAGACTACTTTTCAGTCCTTCCAAGGTGGTATGATCTAAGTAGAAGTGCTTACCACCTCTGTGAGAGACCATACACACACTTTTCTGCTCTGGATCTGTGAAGACCGTCCTCCCACCATTGTGGCCATAATCTCTCCTTGCCCCAGGACTGCTACCCAGGTAAAGCAACAGAATTCTGCATTGGTGCTAGTAAAAATTCCCCTGGGGGCTTGCTAGGTGGTGCAGTGAATAGAGCACAGGCCCTGGAGTCAGGAGGACCTGAGTTCAAATCTGGCCTCAGACACTTAACACAAAAAAACTAGCAATATGACCTTGGTCAAGTCACTTAACGCCAGCCGCCCTCCAAAAAGAAAAAATAAAACATAACAAAACAAAAAGTCCCCTGTAATTTCCTCCTTACCAGTTGTTTGTCCCCCTTGTCATCTGTGGGCCAAGAGCTCCAGAAATAGTTGCTACCACTGCCATTGCTGAATTAATCACTCCCAAGGTGTCCTCCTGGTTTTCTGTGGCCTGGGTTGTGCTGTTGGGGACTGTGCTTCACTCTCATCCAGGTGTGCCAGAATTTTCCTACAGATCTTCTAAGTTGTCTTTGGTGTCTGTGGGCTGAGAGGTCTGGAACCTTCCGCTGCTGCCAGTGATTCAGGTACCCCAAGGCCTGCTCTGGGTTTGCTTGGACTTGTCATTGGGGTTGTAATCAAGTAAGAGAAGTAGAGGAAAAAATGGGAAGAGGAATGAGAGTGATACAAGAAAATAATGACAAAAGAGTCAACATCTTGGTAAAGAAGACATAAAAATACTGAAGAATATAATACCTTAAAAAAACAGAGCAGGCAAAATTATAAGAGGTGCCAAAAGAAGTATGACTTCTAAAGCAGTACTAGCCAAATGGAAAAGGAGGTCTGAAAGCTCATTGAAGAAAATAATTACTGAAAATTTAGAATGAAAAAATGGAATCTGTTGGCTTTCTGAGAAACAATAAAACAAAACCAAAAGAATGAAAAAGAAAATAAAAGACAATGTGAAATATCTCACTAGAAATACAACTGACCTTGAAAATAGATCCTGGAGATATCATCTTCAAAATTATTGGACTACTTAAAAGCCATAATTTAAGAAATAAAATAGCCTAAGCATCATCTTTAAAGAAATTTTGAAGGGAAACTGTCCTGAAATTCTAGAACCATAAGACAAAATAGAAATTGAAATACTTGACTCATCATCTCCTGAAACAGATCCCAAAACAAAACCTGCTGGGAATATTATGGCCAAATTCTAGAGCTCTGGGGTAATGAAGAAAATATTGAAAGCAGCAGAAAGAAACAATTCAAGAAATACCATGGAGCCACAGTCAGGATATCACAAGACTTAGCTGCTTCTACATAAAATATGACATTGGTTGGGGCATGATATTCCAGAGGGCAAAAGAACTAGAATAACAACCAAGAATAAGTCAACCAGCAAAACTAAGTATATTCTTAATGAAAAGACCACAGAAGAATAAAAAAAAAATTACTTTAAAATACAAGACTCAAGAGAAGCACCAAAAGGTAAACATGAAAGGGAAATCATAAGAGATTTAAGAAGTTTAAGCTGTTTAATTCATACTTGGGAAGATAATATATGTAATGCAAAGACAACATTTGTAACTCAAGGCTTTTCTTATTTTTTGTGGTATTTAGGAGTTAGAAGGTAGAGAGAGGGCACAGGAGTCAGTTGAATATAAAGGGATGTTGTCTTAAAAATAAAATTAAGGAATGAGAGAGGAATGTATTGCATGAAAGAGAAAAAGTGAAGTAGAGATTGGTAAATTATCTTAAATAAAATAGGGAAGAACAAGCTTTTACAGGGGAGGAGAAATAGGCCTGATGGTATTTACTTCTGTTCTGTGTTTATCCTGCTTAGCTTTAGCTGTTAGGATGGAATTCTAATTGAATGGGACTTGAGCAAAGGTGATCCTGGAACCAGGTGGAGTAGAGGAGCAACCCACCATCATCTAATAGAAAATGTGGGAAGTCAAGGAGCAGAGATGTAGATCTTGGTGGGGAAACAGTTTGATTTTGCAGTTGTAATAGTGTTTTATAAAATTTGAGCTAAGATATGAACCTAATATCCTTTCCATCTTTAGATAATGAGGTTGGTAAGAGGGAAACAACATTATGCCTTCCTCCTGCTGGAGAAGCAAATTATTGTATTTATGATTATACCTTTTGAAATAAAAGTGCCCTTGGAAAAGGTCCAGAGTGTTACTCACACACACACACACACACACACATTTATCTTTGTTGTCTATTTTATATTTTCTGTTCATCTCTTTCTTGTTTTGTCAAGAACTGACTCCCTCTCTATATAGCTATGAAAATTATTTCTTTCCTTTATCCTTTAAATTGTTTATATGACCGTTATCAAGGCTGTGTATTCATTTGGAGATTATTTGGAATATGCTGTGCCATTATTTAATGAATCCTTGTTTCTTGTTGAAAGAGACAACAGGAAACAAAGTGACTCCCTCTAAAATGAATAGTGGTTGAATATATTATAGTATATAAATGATGAAAATGAAGAAGTCAAAGAAATTTTAATTGAATTGTATGAACTTGTACAATGCGACATGTGTGAAATCAGAACAATTTGCTTTAAGGTCACATTTATATAAAGGAATACAACTCTGAAAGTCTTCAAAACTCTGATAAATTCAGTAACCAATTAGGACTCAGAAGATGAATGATGATGAAGCATGATTCCCACATCTCGTCAGAGAGGTAATGAGATAAGGCTGAAGAATGAAATGCATTTTTAGACAGACAATATTTTGATATGCTTTTCTTGAGTAATCTAAATTTGCTAAAATAAAGGACTTCCTGTTTGAGGGGGAGATTAATACGTATTGATAGAGATATACACCCTCTGTTTACCAAAAGAGAAAAAAAAACTAGTAAACCAAGGCAATGAAAAAAAAAAGGTTTAGAAGAGGAAACAAATGGAGTTATTCTGTCACTAATGTGAAATTTCATATACAAAAGTTTATGTTTTCACATACAATACTTTGTTTCTTAGTACAAAGAAATATTTATTTGTTGATTTTATAATGGAAATTCTGAAAAATAGCAAATGTCAAATGGGTGGAAAAGACCACTACTTAAAAGCGTAATTTCCTAGTTAAATATCACCTTAATTCCAATATTTCTTAATCAGGTATGAGTCATATCGCCGTAAAGATAAAATGGAGTAAAATAGTGTCAGACATGTTGTTTCCTTTTTCTTCACAGGTAGCATAGGGTTGAAGAAAGAAAAACTCTGTGTGTGTGTTTGTGTGTGTGTGTGTGTGTGTGTGTGTGTGTAATCACCTCATCCTAGAAATACAAATAGGAGTTGGTGGATGTAGTGGAAAGAGATTTGATCAAAGTTCCCAGATGATACTTCTGGGGTTGTACTGAAAAGAGCAATATAAATTCCAGAATTCCAGGACATAGTTGATAATAGCTCTGCTGGATTCTGGCCTGATCAGACCACATTTGGAATATAATGTCCAGTTCAGGTTTACCATTGTAGGAATGCCATCAATGAATAGAAAAGGAAACCAAAAGAGATCAAGCAGGTTAATCACAGCTTTGAACACCTATAAAATAAGAAGATAAGTTGAAGCTAGTAAGGATGAGCATTCTAGAAAAGGTAGGTTGCAGTTAGGGACAGGTGATCACGATAACTGACTTAAACTATTTGAAATGCTTGGTGGAAGAGAAATTATTTCTACTTGGTACTAGAAGGCAGAACTAGCAGCCAAGGGTAAATCATTTGAAAGGACAAATTTAATATTCATGTAAGGAGAAAAATCTTCCTATTAAAACTATTCAAAGTGTGAGGGACTGACTCCTAAAATACAAGGTCTGTGTTTACTGTAGATCTTTAATCATATACTTTTGAGTGTGTTGTGGGGGTAATTCTTTATACAAGACTAAATTATGCTCAGTTCTGACATTTTACTTTTAATTTTCAACATTCACTTTTATAAGATTTGGAATTTTAAATTTAATCTCTTCCTCACCTCACTAGCCCCCAACCCCCAAAACAGTATGTGGGTGGATACAGACTATATGTGTATAATCTTATTAAATATCTTTCTACATTAGTCATATTGTGAAAGAAGAATCAGAACAAAAGGTGAAAATCATGGGAAAGAAAATAAAATAGTAAATAGTATTCATTGACATGCATTCAGACTCCATAGTTCTCCTCTGGATATGGATAGTATTTTCCATCATCAGTCTTTTGGAATTGTCTTAGATTGTTGTGTGACTGAGAAGACCTAATTCTATCAAAATTTATCATCCCACGATTTTACTGTTTACAATGTTCTCCCAGTTCTGCTCACTTCATTCAACATCAGTACATGTCTTTCCAGGTTTTTTTTTTTTTCTGAAGTTGGTCTGCTTATCACTTCTTATGGAGCAATAGTTTTCAGCTCAGAGTTGTTTTGGTTCACGTTCCTTTAATTGACAGTGATTTGGAGCATTTTTAAAATTTACATAGCTTTGTAAGTAAAAATTAAAAAAAATTCATAAATAGCTTTCACTTTTTCATCTGAAAATTGTCTATTCATATCCAGAGGTCTTCATTAGAGACATTAACTGTAAAAATTATTTCCCAGCTATCAGATTGGCTTTGTTTGTGCAAAATATTTTAATTTAACGCTATCAAAATTATTTATTTTGCCTTTCATAATGTTCTCTGTTTCTTGCTTGGTTATAAATTCTTCCATTCTCCACAGATTTGACAGGTAAGCTATCCCTTGCTCTCCCAACTTGCTTATGATATCAACCTTTATGTCTAAATCATTTACCCATTTGGACATTATCTTGGTATACATGATAGAATGTTGCCTTATGCCTGGTTCATGCCATTGCATTTTCTAGTTTTCTCAGCAGTTATTATCAAATAGTAAGTTCCTATCTCAGAAAATGAAACTGAAGTTCTTGGGTTTATCAAAAAGTAGACTTCTAAGGAAATTGACGTCAGTGGATTGCAATCCTAACCTATTCTACTGATCTATCTCTTCATTTCTTATCCACTACCAAGCACTTTTGATGATTGTTGCTTTACAACACAGTTTTGGATCTGGTATTGCTAGGTCACCTACGCTTGCATTACCCCACCATCTCCCATTAATTCCTTAGATATTTATGAACTTTTGTTCTTTCAGATAGATTTTTTATAACTCTATAATTTTTTGGTAGTTTGATTGGTATGGCAATGAATATAGTAACATGAATGTAAAATTGTCATTTGTAGCATATTAGCTTTGTCTTTTATGAATAACATGTTTGTCCAATTATTTAGATGTGACTGTGTGAAAAATGTTTTGTAATTGTACTCACATAGTTCCTAAATTTGTTTTCCCAGGTACACACCCAAATATTTCATATTGTCTATATTTATTTTAAATGAAATGTCTTTTTTTCTAAATCTTGCTGCAGTGTTTTGTTACTCATATATAGAAATGGCAATGATTTACATGGGATTATTTTATATCCTGCAATTTTGTTAAACTGGTTTAATTTTTCGGGTAGTTTTTTACTTGGTTCTTTAGGATTTCCTAAGGATACAATTATATTATCCTCAAAGAGTGATGACTTTGTTTCATTTGCCTATTCTAATTCTTCCCATTTTTCCTCTTCTCCTTGCTAAAACTAACATTTCTAGTGCAATATTGAGTAATAGCAGTGGTAATGAACATCCTTGTTGTACCCTCAATCTTACTGGAAATACTTCTTGCTTATTCACATTAAATTAATATTTGCTGATAGTTTCAAATAGATGCTACTTATAATTTTAAATAAAACTCCATTTCTTCCTATGCTTGCTAGTGTTTTTAATATTAATATGTGTTGCATTTTGTCAAAAGCTTTTTCTGCATCTATTGAGATAAACTTATAACTTCTGTAAGCTTAGTTATTGAAATGGTAAATTATGCTGATAGTTTGCCTATAGGGTAAAATGTAAAATCCTTCACTTAGCCTTAAGAAGGATTTTATATTTTACCCTATAGATGATAAGTAATTATTAGATGGAAAGACAGAGTCAAGATGGAAGCAAAGAAGCAAGAGAACTCTGTGGCTCCCACCATAACCACTTCAAATACCTAGAAAATATGACTCTAAACAAATTTTAGAGCTCCAGAACTCACAAAATGACAGAAGAACAAGGCTCCTGCTGAAAGCAGCCTGGCAGACAGACAGAAAGGGCTCATTGCAGCAGCTTGGGAGCAGAGCCCAGTCCCATGTAGATTTAGCCCCAGGACATGCAGGAGAAACACTAGCTGGAGATTTCAGGAGGGTGTGTTACCCACAGCCATGGCAGTTCCCAGAATTGCCAACCCATAAGAGCCAAGGACAAAGGGAAATGGTCAGTGGAGCTGGGCTAAATTTGGGGGAGAGTGTCTAGCAGACTGCCTCCAGAGCTACAAGCAGTGTGAAGTGGGGGCCCTGCAGCCACCTCCATGTGGCTACTTCAAAGCTTGCAGCTTGCATATTGCAAGGGGGCCAAGCCATCATTCAAAGGCTAAGTGCTATTGCCTTGAGCTGGCTGGATCTGGTGATCTTAGGTGGTTGTTCTCAGGTGCATTTTCAGTGAGTTGAGGGTTGGGGGAGCTGCAGAGACTATGTTCTTCTAATAGCTCCAACAATTTCAAAAACCCCAGCAATTTGCTACAGAGCTCTTACCTCGAAAAGCAGAGTTCTACAGAGCCCAAAAGTCAAGTAACTGACTGGCAACATGAGCAGGCAGAGTAAGCAAAGAAAGTTCAGTAATCCAACTTTACATTCCTTTTTGGGGGACAAGAACAGATAAAAGCATGAAATGGGAGGAAGAAAAAACACAGTCAAAATTCCTGCAACAAAAGCTTCCTAGAAAAATGTAGACTAGTTACAAGCCATAGAGAAGCTTAAGAAGGATTTTGAAAAGTAAATACGAGAAGTAGAGGAAAAATTGGGGAGAGGAAAAATTGACTCAAGAAAATCATGAGAAGAGAGTCAAAAATGTGACTGAAGAAAATAACACCTTAAAATATATTAACTGAAATGGAAAAAGAGGACCAAAAAGCCAATGAGGAGAAGAAAGCCTTAAAAAGTTGAATTTGCCAGATGGAAAAGAAATATCAAAAAAAGAATGAAGGGGCGGCTAGGTGGCACAGCGAATAGAGCACCAGCCCTGGAGTCAGGAGTACCTGAGTTCAAATCCAGCCTCAGACACTTAACACAAAAAACTAGCCATGTGACCTTGGGCAAGTCACTTAACCCCAACTGCCCTCCAAAAAGCAAAAAAAAAAAAAGAATGAAAAAAATAGAAGGCAATGTGAAATATCCCCTTGAAAAAAACCACTGACTTGGAAAATAGATCCCAGAGAAACAATTGAAAAATTATTGGACTCCCTGAAATCCATGATCAAAAAAAGAACCTAGAAATCATTCTTCAAGAAATCCTCAAGGAAAATTGCTCAGATATTTTAGAACCAGAGGGCAAAATAAAACTTGAAAGAATTCACCAATCACCTCTTTTAAAAGATCCCAAAAAGAAAATGCTTATGATTCTTATAGCCAGGGTCCAGAGTTCCCAAATCAAGGAGAAAATATTTCAATATGCCAAGAAGAAACAATTTGAATACTGTGGAAACACAATCAGGATACAACAGAATCTAGCAGCTTCTATATTAAGGGATCAAAGGGCCTGGAATATGATATTCCAGGGATCAAGAGAGCTAGGATTAAAATCAAGAATCTCGCCCAGCATAATTGAGTATAGTGTTACTATGGAAAATATGGTCATTCAATGTGGTAGAGGACTTTCAAGCATTCTCGAGGGAAAAAAAAAGAACTGAATAGAAAACTTGACATTCAAACACAAGAAATTCAAGAAGGTAAATATGGAAAAGAAATTATCAAAATTGAACTATTTACATGCTGCCATGGAAAAATGATAATTGTAATTTATGAAACATTTCTCAGTATGAGGATAGCTGAAGGGAGCATAAATGTCCAGCCATTCCCTTATTGATGGGCATCCCCTCAGTTTCCCATTCAATGCCGCAACAAAAAGAGCTGTTAAAAATATTTTTGTATATGTGGGTTGCTTTCCCATTTTTATGATCTTTTTGGGATGCAGACATTGTAGTGGTATAGATGGATCAAAAAGTATGCACACCATTATAACCTTTTGGCCAGTTCCACATTCTTCTCCATAATTTTTGGATCAGTTCACAACTCCACTATCAGTGTATTAGTGTTGCAATTTTCTATATAGAAGTGTATATATGCATATGAATACATATGGGAGTATGTGTATATATGTGTACCTAGACCAAGGTCACAGGCTCAATTGAATAGGAAGGGATGACATTTAAAAAGGTGAAATTAAGAGGTGGGAGAGGAGTAGCATGAGGGGAGACAGGGAGACAGAATGAGGTATATCAGTTCATATAGAAGAGGCAAGTAATAACTGTTACAATGGAGATAAAGAACAGGAAGGCAAAAAGAAATGGGTCAACCTTACTTTCATTGAATTAGATTTAGGGAAGGAATGACATACACTCTAAATTCGGTATCTTGCCCTGCAGGAGAGTAGGGGAAAGGGGATCTGAGGGGGATGATGGAGAGGAGGGCAGGTTGGGGGGGGGGTAGGGTTTTTAGAAGCACACACTTTTGTAAAGGGACAGAGACAAAGTAGAGAATAGAACAAGGAGATGATTGGATAGAAAGGAGGGAAATATCGTCAGTGTCATACAATATGACCATTGCAGAGATATTCTGTGTAACTACACATGTGGAGGCTGTATTGAATTACTTGTCTTTCCAATAGGGCTGGGTGACAAGGGAGGAAGGGAAAGAATATAGAATTTAAAGTTCTAAAATCATATTTTAAATATAGATAGATTGATAGATAGATGGATAGAGAGATAGACAGACAGACAGATAGACTGATAGATAGATAGATAATTTACATGCAACTGGGAAATATGATATACAAGCACTAGGATAGGGAGATCCATCTTGCTCTACCTGAAAGTCAGAGGGCTGAAGGGGGATGATATAGGAGAGAACCAATTGGGGGAGGACATATACAGTGGGATTGCTGGGTTTTTGGGGGGGAGTCGGGGAAAGGCAGGGAGAAAATGTGTAACTCAAAATCGTTGGCTGATCAATGATGTAAACTAAAAATAAAAAAGTTAATTATGAAAAAAATAAAAAAGAGAAATTGGCAGACCTTCACACACAGACACACATATAGACACACACACACACACACACAAACAAAGAAATTATTAGATGAGTAGGGAAAGTACATAGTCAGATTTTTCACTTCAGAAAGATTACTTTGACGGTGATGTTTAGTTTGGACTGTCTGAGTTTTAGTTATGGAAATTAATTGGAAAAGAAATCACAATAATTTAGATGAGAAGTGAAAACGGCTTAAATTTAGTAACTAAGAGATGTTATGAAGAATTTGTACACATATACACACATGTAGAATATGTGCATATTGTGTTTATTATATTTACATATGTATATATGTTTGTGCATGCATATACATGCAGATATATGCACGTCCATGTACATATTCATATTCATAGACACATAAACACATGCATATGTATGTATATTTGTACGTCTGCTAGGTCATAAACCTAAGCAACAGGAAGACTCATAATTCCTTTAACAGAAATAGGGAAGAATGAAAGAGGGAAGATCTTAGAAAAAATATAAAGGCTTCAGTTTTAAACAAGTTGCATAATTTGAAATATTTCATGGGCAATTGGCTGTCATTTGTCCATATAATGAGGGTTGGTTTAATTCAATCTAGATATTAGGATATATTTAACAAGGGTCTTGTAAACTGCAGTTTATCAGAAAAGTGAATGAAGAGGATAGGATACAACTATCAAGTCTTTTGTGTTCTGAAATATACTCTTTTCCTTGAGAATTTTTATGTGTCATATATGATACATGCATGACTACTCAAGATCCTATGTATGATCAGTGAGTATAAAATAGTACAGTCTTAGCAAAGCTTAATTTCATTTGAAATTGTTGTTCAGTCTTTCACTTGTGTCCAACTCTTTGTGATCTTATTTTTTATTTTCATGGTAAAGATCTGGAGTGTTTTACTATTTCCTTCTCTACATAATTTTATAGTTGAGGAAACTGAGATAAATATGGTCAAGTGACTGCCCAGGTTATATAGCTCATAAGTGTTGGAGTTCAGATTTCAGTGTAGGTCTTCATGACTACAGGTTCAGTGCTCTATTCTCTGTGCCACCTACCTGCCCTTCATTTTAAATACAAACATTTACATAAAAATTGTTACATTTTTTCCTACCCCCCCCAATAATTTTCCCACTTTGGGGACCATACTAATAGTGGAAAATGGACCAGCCTTAGATTCAGGGACACCTGAATTTAAGATGACCTCTAAGATATGCTAGTTGAATAAGAATGGAAAAGTCAATTGACCTCTCAGTACCCCAGGATAGCTGCCAAAACTCTTTTAAGTCTGTCCTAAACCAGTTTGTGTCATAGGCCCTTTTGGGAGTCTGGTGAAGTCAGTAAAACTCTTCTTAGATTAATGCGCATAGTTAAATATATAGGATTACTAAAGAAATGAAATATACTGAAATATTTTAATCAAAATATAAGGAAAACAAAAAAAGGGGAAAAAGTTTACAGAGTCTAAGTTATGAACTCCTAGATTCAAAGTTTTAATAGGAGAATAATAACTCTGCGCTTTGGTAAAAAATATTTTCTCCATGTAGAAGTTCTCAATATAGATGAAAATTAAAATTTTAGAAAATAAATAATTGATTTTCTTAGATTTTGCTTTAATTTAACTGATTTTTTAAATAGAAATAATTTCATCTTACAAGACTACTAGAAGGATGTTGTGGACCTGTGATAGAATCAATAGAAACTTCCTTTACCAATTCAGAGAAATCATTTTGTGACTCTGTAGATAAGACTTAAGAAAGTCCCTGAAGTAGGCAGAGGTTAAGTGATTTGAACTCAGTCCTTTCACACTCTATGACCAGCCCTGTACCTTTATGCCAAAATGTTCTACATAATTAATATTGACTGAAAATAATTATGCAAATACTTCATTGGCATAATTAATCATTTAATGGGTTCCATTCAAATAGACTAGCATCCTAGTGTCTTGAGTGATGTCTTCATCACCTACAAATATATGTACTTTTCTTTTTTCACTCTTCCAAGCATAGAATAACAATATTCACACTCCTTCCCTCCCCCTTTATTTGATTCTAGCTATAGGGAGAATTAGGCAAGGAGCTGAAATAATTGTTTCAAATTGCTGAAAATGAGCCCAGATCTTTCTATTTGCATTTTCATGAATATATATTAACTTATTGTTCTGTAGGAGAGTACATATTTGCACATTAACTTTATCGAATTTAAGTGTTTGTGATATCTCATTGAGCATAAAACATGGTAACTTGGTTGCACCTGTTCACAATAATTGGCTTCAATATTCATGGAAACTCTGATCAAGTTAATGCATGAGCAGCTAACATGAAGGTTCGTATTATAGTGCTCTGAAAAATGTTTTTTGGATGGTCCACAATTCCTAGGAAAGGAAATGAAAAGGAGGAATCAAAAGCCACTTTGAAATGCATGAATAAAGGGTTATTTTTTCATACAGCTAGGGAAAGTAATCCTTCTGCTTATGTACAAGAGTACTTCCTAGCATTTAACAATTAGGTCTTATATCATGTGGAAAGAAATGTTCGTGGAAATTTAAACATTTGTCCCTCCTGTAGAACCATTGCCTGAAATACAGGTGATAGCTATAGTGGGTAGATAATAAATATGTGTGGAAGCTAGAAGGAGCTGAAGGCATGGATCAATAGTCTGCAACATTTCTAATGCCATGACTCTTTAATATTTGTATGTGGGCGTGTCTGCATTTGGGTGGACTCACCTGCAGATGGATAGAGGAGTGTGATGTTGAGAGCAGAAATATGTTTTCTGATGGTCTTAGGCACTCCTGTGACCCCGTGAAAGGGTTGTTCAACCACAAAGTGGTCACAACCCACAGGTTGAGAACCACTAGCATGGATACATTTTGCCCTGCTGTTACAATAGTCAGTCCTAAGATCATCTAGATCTCTCTCTACTTTCTTTTTAAAAAGAAATAATTATTTTATTTATTTTCTTGTTTACATCATTCATTTCCAACAGATTTTGAGTTACAGAATTTTCTCCCCATCTTTCCCCACCCCCATCCCCAAAACAGAGATCCCTCTGTAAAGCCTCTCGCCCAATCTGCTTTCTTATATGTCCTCCCCCAACACCCTTCTTACTTTCTGGTAGGGCAGGGAGGGTCTTCCTATCCCTGTACCTGTATATCTTAATTCCCAGTTGCATGTAGTTAATGATAATAATACTTATACACACACATACATACATATATATATATATACATTTTTTCTTGACATTTGATTGTAGAGCTTTACATTCTAGATTCCCTCCATTCCTCCCTTGTCACCCACCCCCACTGGAAGGACAAGCAATTCAATACAGGCTATAAATGTGTAATTACACAGTACATCTCCACAGTGAACATATTGTGAGAGGCTTTACTCCTTACTGAAGTGTGTGCTTCCAGCAACCCTCCCCCAGATCCTGCCCTCCCCTGCATCATCCCACCTCTCATCCCCATCCCCCCTTATCTCCTGTTGTAATGTTAATGAAATCAGAAGACCTTCCATGTCCCTTTCTATTGGTACCTACTAAAGGCACTTAGCACCTCAAAGGCTTAGCTCCTTACTTCCAGATGACTCCTTGGCAGTAATCACAGCTGGAGTTGAGAGAAAAGTGGATTGGAAGCACCTGGGGCAATCTCCTCATTTATAAAGCCAGAAGAAATAAAGCTAAAAGACAGACACCACTGGGAGCTTGCACCTTTTCCTGAGATCCTGCTTCTACAGCTTCTACTGAGAACTTCCAAGGAAGAGGCCGAGAAACTGTCGTGAGTCTGAGAGGGATCCCTGCTTGAGGGATCCTGTTCTGTTTGTGAAGGCTTGGGAATGTGGGTGTCCACTGCATTGACTATATGCATCAACTTTGTGACCATTATAATGACTTTGGCTTTCTGGTTTTGGGACTTGTCCTTCTGGTTTTGGGACTCAGTGTTATGGTTTGTGAATAAAGACCTTGGTTCTGCCTTCCATATGGAGAGCTT
>CM053601.1:43868716-43884968 GCA_028646575.1 Pseudocheirus occidentalis
CAATTTTCAGAGGTAGAAATTAAAGATATCTTTAAGCATAGGGAAAAATGCTCTAGATCACTATTGATTCGAGAAATGCAAATCAAAACAACTTTGAGGTACCACATTGCTCCAGTCAGATTCGCTAAGATGACAAAACAGGAAAATGACAAGTGTTGGAGAGGATGTGGAAAAATTGGAATTCTAATGCATTGTTAGTGGAGCTGTGAACTGATACAACCATTCTGGAGGGCAATTTGGAACTATTCCCAAAGGGCTGTAAATAACTGCATACCTTTTGACCCAGTAATACTACTTTTTGGGTTGTATTTCAAAGAGATGATAGAAGTGGGAAAAACACCCATATGTTCAAACATATTTATTGCAGCTCTCTTTGTGGTGGGCAAAAACTGGAAATTTAAGGGATTCCTCTCAATTGGGGAATGGCTGAACAAGTTATGGTATATGAATGTAATGGAATACTATTGTGCCATAAGAAATGGGAAGGAGATGGACTTCATAATTACCTGGAGACGCTTATACAAATTGATGCTGAGTGAGAAGAGCAGAACCAGGAAAAATTTGTACACAGTCACAGATACATCATATGTGTGACAACCAACCTTGATAAATTGGACTCTTCTCAGCAACAATTAAAAGGACAATTAAAAGACAGCTCTACAAGTCTCAGAATGGAAGGTGATGTCTACCCTCAGAGAAAGATCTAGAAACACCAGAGTTTAAATGGAGGCTGAAGCAACACATGCTATTGTTATTTTACATGTTTGGTTTTGTTTCTTTTTATTCCCGTTCTTTACTCCATTGGTTACAACACTTCTATACAACCAGACTATTGTACAATGTGAAAGTGTTTGCAGATCCTATACATGATTGTACGCCAACATGTGGGGTGGGGTGAGAATGGAGGGGAGAAAATATGAAACTCAAGTGATTCTGTAACTGAATCTGGTAAACTAAAAGCAAATAAGCAAGTCAATAAATTTTAAAAAAAGGTATATGAACTGAGTACCCCAACTACCAAATGGAGCCAGTTCTAGAGAGTAACTCCCATGCAATGCACATTGCCAGTTTTTGAGAGAAATAAAAACAGAAGAATGCAGTCTAACTTGTCTCATTCATAGAACAAACTCTGTGGAAGATTGACAGAACTTCCTATTTGACAAGGAATTTCTGGGAAAATTGGAAAATAAAATGGCAGAAATTAGGTTTAGACCAAAATCTTATGAAGTACATTGAGATAAGATAAAAATGTATATATGGTTTAGGCATAAAGGGTGATAACATAAGCAAATTAGGAGTGCAAGGAATAGTTTAGCTGTCAGATCTATGGTGAATGGAAGAATATATAAACAACAAAGTAATAGAAAATAATTTAAAATGCTAAATGTATAATTTCGTTATATTAAATGAAAACTTTTTTTGCACAAACAAAACCAATGCAATCAGATTAGAAGGAAAACAGAAAACTTGGGAAATATTTTGTACTGCCAGTGTTTCCAAGAAAGGTCTCTTTTCTAAAATATATAGAGAACTGAATCAAATTTATAAAAATACAAGTCATTCTCCAATTGATAAATTGTCAAAGGACATGAACAGGGAGTTTTTACATGAGGAAATTAAAACTATCTGTTGTCATATAAAAAAGAATGCTCTAAATCACTATTGATTAGAGAAATGCAAATTAATCCAACTCTGAGGTACTACTTCACACTCATCAGTTTGGCAAATATGGTAAAAAAAAATGACAAATGTTGGAGAGGTTGTGAGAAAATTGGAACACTAATGCATTATTGTTGGAGTTCGGAAGTGACCCAACCTTTCTGGTGAGCAATTCGGAACAATGCCCAAAGAGTTATAAAACTGAGCATACCTTTTTAATCCAACAGTAGCAGTACTAGGGCTATATAGCAAAGTTATCATAAAAAGGGAATAGGACCCACACGAGCAAAAATATTTATGGTGTCTCTTTTTGTAGTAGTAAAGAATTTGAAATTGAGAGGATACCTATCAATTGGGTCATGGCTGAACAACATGTGGCATATGGATGTAATGGAATGCTATTGTGCTATAAGAAATGATGAGCAGGAAGACTTTAGAAAATGTGGAAAAGCTTTCATGCTAAGTGAAGTGAGCAGAACTTTGTAAACAGCAAAACCAAGTAGCACAATCATCAAGTTTGATAGACTTAGTTCTTCACAGCAATGAAATAATCTAAGAGAATCCCGAAAGACTCATGATGGGAAGTACTATCTATATTTAGGGAAAGAACTATGGAATCTGAAAGTAGATAAAAGTATACTATTTTCACCTTGCTTTGTTTTTGTTTTTTTTCTATTCATTTTCCCGTTTTATTATGAATCTTCTTATACAATGCGGTTAATTTTGAAATATGATTAACATGATTTTACATGTTTAACATACATGAGATTGCTTGCTTTCTTGGAGAGTGGAGAAAAACCACCAGATGATGAACAGCCCAGAAATGTCAGAAAACAGTCAGTTTCCCAGAGACTTTATTAGTGACAGATTTCAGGAAAGTCAAAAAATAATTCAAAAGTCTCCTACACGTAAAGAAAAGTTAATCAAGAGAAATGTCTTCCTTGTCCTTGACATATAGATTTTATACAATGTTTACCTTTCTATCAAAGGCAAAAGCCAAGTGTCTGTGTATGAAATGCAATTTGGATTGTTTATCCAATTACTTTGAAGAGTTAAAGGTATACTTCTAAGCACTGCAATTCCTTAGACTGATTGAACATTTCATATAGAATATCTTTTTAAAAATTCCTTTTCTTGATTTGATTATTACTTTTAGTTTACAAGAATCAGTTCCACAATCTCTTGAGTTTCAAATTTTCTCCCCTTCCTACATCCCTCCCCATGGCAGCAAGCAATCAATTATAGGATCTGCAAATACTTTCACATGATATTAGTCTGGTTGTATAGAAGGGTTATAACTGATTCGAATGAAAAATGGGAAAGAGGAAACAAAACCAAACGTGGAAAAGAAAGAGAGTACGTAGTTTATTTCAGTCTGCATTTAAACTCTGTTCTTTCTAGATCTTTCTCTCAATGTAGACATCTCCTTCCATCCTTAGCCTTTTAGAGTTGTCTTATAACCTTGTGCTGCTGGGAAGAGTCCAGTTTATCAAAACTGGTCATCACACATACTTTGTGTCTATCATTGTGTACAAATTTCTCCTGATTCTGCTCTTCTCACTTAGCATCAGATCATACAAGCCTCTCTAGGTAAATATGAAGTACATCTGCTCCTTATTCCTTATAGGTCAATAGTATTCCATTACATTCATATACCACGACTTGTTTAGCCATTTGCCAATTGATGGGCATCCCCTTAATTTACAATTTTTTGCCACCACAAAAAGAGCTGCAATATTTTTGTACATATGGGTCTTCCTCCCACTTCTATTATCTCTTTGGGATACAACCCTAGAAGGGGTATCACTGGGTCAAAGGGTATTCAATCATTTATAGCGCTTTGTGTATAGTTTCAGATTGCTCTCCACAAAGGTTGAATCAGTTCACAACTCCACCAATAGGACATTAGTGTTCCAATTTTTCCATATCCACTCCAGCATTTGTCATTTTCCTGTTTTCTCATCTTAGTCAATTGGACTGGTGAAATGTGGTATCTCAGAGTCATATAGAATATCTGATGCAAAAAGTAAGGAATACAAATACCAGAGTCCAATTGGAAACAAGATGAAAATACTAGAAAATATACTGCTCTGAATAGAAAGATAAATAAGGAGAAATAATGGGTAAAACGATCAACCTCCCCAAGCAAAATAAAAAGAGTAAAGTTATTTCTATTGAGATCTCTTGAGCAATCGAGAGAGAAGTACTCGTATTTTAAGGTTCATTGAATAAAGTTGATTTGTAGGGCAAGGATATATGAAGAATCTTGGCATTAGCTCCAAAGAGCCTCTGTTTATTATATCCACAGAAGTGGTAAATATACATAGGGATTAAAAGCTAAATACTAGAAATCTTAGGTTTTTAATGGCAAGTAGAATGCAGAACCCATTTGTGTGCATGTGATAGATTCAAAAAATTCCTGATGCAATCCTAATAAAGTTGTCCCCCAGAACCAATAACCTAACTTCTTTTTTTAGCCTGGCCTCCCTGAAAGGCACCCCCACTGTACCTACCCCCTGCCAATGTCATAATTTCTCCATATATGCCTCACTGCTCCCTGGAACAACAGGAGTGTTCCTGAACTTCCCACAGAAACAGCAGGTGTGTCCAAGTGATGGGAACCTAGCTACTGCCTCCAGATCCATTCCCACAGAAATGGGTGTGTTCTTGTATTCAATCACAATAACATCATCCATGTAGCCCAAGACAGGACCACAGTACCTGTCTGTCTTGACCATACAGGATCACAATAGATAGCCAAATAGAGGGCAGCATGACCAGAGTGTTTAACTGCTGAACCATAGATAGGACCCCTCCTCCATTATCTAATCCTTTCACAAACTCCTCCTGTCTTTTTCATATTCCTCTATTCTATGGAAATTTTGATTATGTAATTGCATCTTTATCCTGTAAAAATCTATCTTGCTTTCTCTGAAGTTTCTGGTTCCTCTTGTAATTTAGCCCTCTTCATAAAAGGCATTAATTTCAATAAAGGTCTGTACTTGGATTAGAGGTGGTCTGACTGAATTCTTTGAGATGTTTGCCCCACAGCACATCATGAAACCACAAGAGTGTTGGGGTGGGCGAAGCTTCCACCACAACAGTTTTTGGTGTCTATTGGTTTAAACACCAACAGTTCCCCTCTAACTTCCCAATCTTCTTTCCTGCTTCTTGCTTTCACATTCTCTGTTTCATTCAAATTGACCCATTAGCTGCTATTAGTATAGGATAATCATCTCTCAACTGTTTTCCTTTTATTCTTTTAATCTCCCTCACATCTGACATAAAGTCCTTCCTCACCTCCACTTAAAAATCCTACTATTTTAGGGTAGCCCTAGTATCATCTCTTACACAAGCATGCCTTAACTCAAAAATCTCCAATAACCATAGAAGGGTGGGTTTTTGTTCACCCTTTTGTGTTACCACTGCTTAATACACTTTGCACACAACTGTTTAAATTGTTTTTGATTGAATTGAATAGAATATGTAAACTGTGAATGATCTTGATGACATATCAGGGTTTCTCTGCACTTAATTGTTACAGAAGCATTTTGTCCTCAACTAGGAAGTTTTAGTAAAAGCCTGAGAGGATGCAATTAGTATTTCTTTTTCTAGAAGATGGCAAGGCTCTGGGAAATTTTACCACTATGTTTCTATGATTTGAGCCACACAAAACAGAAAAAAAAGCTTTCTTATAATCTATAGGTAAACTAAAGTATAATCCTAGACAGTAGAAAACTCCTGAGAATTTTTATCATACTATTTCTTGATTGCTTATGGTAGAAATCAATGAAGGGAGCAGATTTGATCACTTGATGAGTGCAGAGTTGACTTTATGTAGCACAATCATGGTGAATCAGGTTGTACAATGCGTTCATGGAGCAAGTAATTAGGCATGACATATAGTCTACTAAAGCATTTCAAATTCATGAGCTGTTTCTCATTCTTGGTGATTGATGTATTGATGAACAATACCATTAAAAGAAGCTTGAAAAGAATTTCAAGGAATTACAAGTTCATCAGTTAAGAAACATGAACATTTTGGAAATATAGATGATAATTTTAAAAATATGTGCAAAGATATATCTGTCTGTGTGTGTTTATATGTGGGATGGGACAATTTTTGGGGAATTTGGCTTTCTGTCAAAATAGAAAGGTGGCATGTTTCATAGAGACTGAGTAGAGTTGGATTGTTTTGAGATAGATTTGCCAATGTGATTAAAGGACTTGCCACTGTTTATATGGCTTTCTCCAATATGTTAAATTCATTCTGCATATATACATAAGTTATTCCTGTGTTTCTTTGATCTCATATTCTTTCTTAGAAAACAATATTCTTTTTCATTCATACATTGTTATTTGTTCAGCTACTCCAGACAATGAATGTTCACTTTCTGTTCTTTTTTCTTTCATTGCTATTGCCTTTTGCTATCACTAAAAATCATTATTTTGGCATGTATGGGACTCTTTCTGAATTAGTCTTAATGGATTTGGATATTCTATGCCATGGCCACTTTTTAAAAGCATATGAGTAATTCAGTGATCTTTTAAAAATATATTTCTAAATTGATTTTCCAGAAAGGTTGAATCAATTTGCAATTCCACAAATAGTGAAGAAAGTGTGTGATCTGCCTGGTTTAGTCAGTTTGATGAGATCTCCCTGCTTCATACTAGAGTGCAAAAGCTTATGGATAAAAATGCCAAAGTGACAGCGAGTAAAATCAAAGGAAGTCTCAAGCAGGAGACAAAGCTAGTAAAGCAACTGAATGAAAGGGCAACTGGTTTGGCTGGACCCGAAAGCTTCAATGGGGATACAGAAGTATCACCTAGTTCTTTTCACATACTTCAACTCCAGAATATAACAGATGATGAACCCTCTCCTATTCCATTTTAAATGCAGTGCCTTTTCTCTGTTGAATATTTCTAGTTTATACTACATATTGTTCATACTTAGCTTTTTGCATGTTTTATTCTCCATTAGGATGAAAGTTCCTTGAAAAGAATGTCTTTTGACTCTTTTCGTATCCTCAAACTTAGCACAGTGTCTGGTACAGCTAGATGCTTGATTTAAAAAGCAAGTTAACTGATTTAGTCTAGAAGATAGAGGAGATCAGCCAAGAAGATGGAGGAAACAATGAGGGTAAGATCAACAAGGATAACTAGAACTTAAGAAAGAAACATTTCTCTTGGAGGGAAGAGGTGATATTGTACTTAGAATATGTGTCGGCCTTCACTTAATCTTTCCAAGCCTGATTATTTATGTCTTCTGGCATTTGTGGCATGGATGGGCACATCTATAGTAATGAAATCACAGAAATATTTGTATCTTTGAATCATCTGGGATAATTTGATGAGTGTCAGAAAAAAAGTTTAGTTTTAATTTGCATTTCTCTTACTACTAGTAATAAGTCTTATACATTTATGTTATTTGAATATATAACTTGGGTATGAGAACTTTGCAAGATTTTTGAGATAAAGATTTTTCTTATTCACCGTTTCTTATTTGATGTAACTAATTTTATTCATAAGCATTTATGTATACATTAACTGTTTTTACTTTTATGATCACCATTATATGTTAAGAATCCCACCACCATCACAAAGAAATAATTGTGAAAGCTCTGTCCTATCCAAATGTTTTAAATTACATGAACTGTCATAATTCAGTTCACACATACATTTAGAACTGGATGAATTTTCTTTATAATGATTTCAGGTATTAAGGAATTAATTATCATACCTCTGAAAATTGAGACTCAAGGAAATCACTGAGCTTACAGGTAGTCAACCTGATTTTCAATGCAGGTTTTCTGCCTCTATGCCCAGTTTTTTTGACTTTATTTCTTACTTTTTCTTCAAGGTGTTGAATTGCCTATCTCTGGAGGTTTTCTGGTTAGAAACTGAATATCAATTATAGACAGTTTTGTAATCCTTTTTTTTTTTGCTTTTTTTTTTGAAGGGCAATTGGAGTTAAGTGACTTGCCCAAGGTCACACAGCTAGTTTTTGTGTTGTGTCTGAGGCCAGACTTGAACTCAGGTCCTCTTGACTCCAGGGTTGGTACTCTATCCACTGCACCATCCAGCCACCCCTGTAATCCTTTTTTATAGCTGATTAGTTTGAATGGACCTGGCATTTTTACTATTGCCTAGAGAATATGCATTTTCTTTATTAATTATTTTTAATTGAATTATAGTGAAAATGAAAGGTACCTAAAAACTGTACATTGCTGGAAAAGAACAAACAATTCTGTACGAAAAATTTATATTTTAAACTCAATGTACTAGTTGTGAAAGGGTTTTGGAAGCAACTCTTGTCTTTGCAGAAAGTGTCCTCATTAATAGCTTTATTCAAAGTAGTTCACCAGTGCACTAAAATATTTGTTTAGAGAGAATTAAATGTGTAACAGTCCACATAGAAAACTGATGCTTATAAAGCAAAGAACCTTAACATTATTATAAATCACTATGAAATGAAGATTAGACATAAATAAAAATAAAAAGGTCATAAAATTACACAGTGAAACAAATGCACAATCTTTGATTTACCTGCATGATTTTTAAGAAATATGTTTGCTTTACATCTATAATACTGACCTTTGCTTTATTCTTTTGTGTGTTTGTTTTAAAAACCTAGGTCATTTTATAAATAATGAGTAGTAAGAAAACGTAAATTGTCTCCCCTTCTCTCATTGTGTCTCTGTTTGTGTTTGTGTCTGTCTTAGTCTTTGTTTCTCTCTACCAATTTCCAAGTCCTGAAATAAATCAAAGCCATAAATTGAGGAATAAATGTCTTTAACTGAGATAACAGGATAGCAAATCTGCCACACAGGGATATACTCCATGATTGCCAAACTCAATGGGTTTCCCAACTAAAGAGAAACATGAAAAAAAAGTTGTTGATTTGTGTTTGGTTTTATTTGTTTGTAATTTTAGGTGGAAAGGGGGAGGAGGCAAGGAAGGAAATAATGTGAGGTGGTAAGACCTGGTTAAGAAGTAGGAAGACCTGGTCATGAGATCCTGGACACCCTTAGCCATAACAGCAAGAAGAACCTCTTCATTTTGCATGTTTTGCCCTTTCTTGTAGAAACCAAATGGAGCAGGGCAAGTACATTAGAGACCTAGATTAGGCTTGAGCTAGAATCCTCCACAAGGCAAGATCTCAGAAGGAGTCAGACTTAAGGTTTGACTCAGCTCAAATTAATGAACACTCCCTTGACGGGAATGCTACTGATGTTCTGACATTCTGGGATCCTATGTGGAATGGCAGGTAACATTATATTTGGTATTAACAATTTCTGTCCTTATATTAACAATTTTCTCTCCCTCTGTCTCTCTGCTAGAAACTCATAATTTTCTCTATACATTTCTTTCTAAATTTTATTTTATTCTAAACTTAAGAAACAAAACAATCACTTCTGAAAAAGTAGAAAAGAAAACAATTGCACATGAAACTGCAAATATATTGTATACAACTTGCTATTCCTTTTAAATATGTAATAAAATTATGTATCTTTCTTTTCCCTCTTTTAATTTCCTTCATTCCTTGATATTGCATCCACAATGGGATAGAGAAACAACATGAGGAAATTCTGTTACTTGATTTTAGGCAGTGATGAGTTAGTAAATTTCTAATAGGATCTCCAAAAATATGTGCAGGAAATGCTTTTTAATTTAGCATTCTTAACATTTTCTCCGTGATTTCACTTTTTCTTTAACTCAAAACTTTATTTTTAAAGTGATTTATTTACTTTTAGTTTACAACATTGAATTTCAGAGTCCCTTGAGTTTCAAGTTTTCTGCCCTCTCCCTACCTCCCACCCCTACCCATGGCAGCATGCAGTCAAGTATAGAATCTGCAAATACTTTCACATTGGACATTAGTCTGGTTTTATAGAAATATTGTAACCAATGGAGTGGACAATGGGAAAAATGAAACAAAATCAAATATGTAGTTTGCTTCAGTCCCCATTTAAACTCTGTTCTTTGTAGATCTTTCTCTGAATGTGGGTATCTTCTTCCATCATGAGACTTGTAGAGTTGTCTAATAGTTATGTGTTGCTGAGAAGAGTCCAGTTTTTTAAGATTTGTCATCACATATACAATGTGTCTGTGATTGTGTACAAGCTTTTCCTGATTCTGCTCTTCTCACTTAGCATCAATGTGTATAAGCCTCTCCAGGTAACTGTGAAGTCCATCTCCTTCCCATTTCTTATACCACAATGGTATTCCATTGCATTCATATACCTCTACTTGTTTAGCCATCCCCCAATTGATGGGCATTCCCTTAATTTCCAGTTTTTGACACCAGAAAGAGAGCTGCAATAAATATTTTTGTACATATGTACTTCTGTGATTTCTTTGAGATACAACTACAGAAGTGGTATTACTGGGTCAAAAGGTATGTGATTATTTATAGATCTTTGGGAATAGTTCCAAATTACTCTCCAGAATGGTTGTATCAGTTCAGTTGCACCGACAATGCTTTAGTGTTCAAGTTTTTCCACATCTGCTCCAGGATTTGTCATTTTCCTGTTTTATTAATTTAGCCAGTCTGTCTGGTTTCTTCATGATTTCTTAAGTATAAGACAGTCAATAAAAGAATAAATCAATCCTTGATTTGTAGCATTTCTTAATTTATGAAACATAAATACTCACACATGAAATTAAACAACTGGCACTCTCAAGCTAGAGTTACATGGTAATAGTCATGGTATTTTAGAATAAATAAACATATTTTAGAAAAAATGCATATGTAATGATAATGGAATTTGGAGATGCCCCTGAATTGAGTTTGTTTTTGGGTTGAGTGTTAACACCCAGAGCTTGTGAATCCCATTTGTGGGATGGACTTGTTGACATGAAGAGAAAGGGCTGAACTTGGAGGAATTCAGAATTGAATTGAGAATTAAGAAAGGCTCTAGCCCAGAGGGAGCTGTCCAGGTCTTTTGAGGACTGCCATCTGGAGCTGCCAAGAACTGAGGAGACATGGCTGTGATGCAGGTATCTTGTCTGTCTGTTTTGATGTTGTTTTTCCAGATTCACCTGATGGTTGATGGTGCTGCTCTTGTAGAGGTCCTGGAACCTGGCTGTTGTTGCAGAAGCCCTGAAGAAGGATTTTCTTGTTGTATGTTCACAGAAATCCTGGAAGAGGGCCTTGCTGATACTTTCAGGGGTTCTGAGACTGTTCTACAGGCAAAGTGTGACTTGATAAGGACACTGATTTGCTGAGCCTTGACTCCCCAAGAACTGTGATTGCTGAGAGCTTGCCTAGTGAAGATGAAAGAAGGGCCTTTCCTTGGCCTTTCAATTCTGAAATGTTATCTTGACCTTGTTATGGTTTAAGGGTGGATGGCCTTTTGTGCTCACCTGCTCACTTTTGAGAAAGTGCTTGGTGTTAATGGATGGTATTGTAATTACTTTGAGTCCAAGGGTGGGAAACCTTTGGCCTTTTTATGATGATTGGAAACTGATCTCCATTTGAGAACAGACTTTGACTGACTAAGGGAATGTACTGTCTAGGGGTGTTGTAGTCTGATCTCTATTTGAGAAGAAATTTACTGACTTGGATTGAATTGAGAACTTACTTGCAAAACGTATGAGTTATATGCTATTTTGACTTTCTTTGTTCTGTGACTGTTTGCTGAATAAATGGAGTTTTCTGTGCTGGTAATCTGAACCTTGGAAGTTACCTTTGCTTGGCATTATAGCATACAAGTAAATCTATGAAACTGGGAGAAACAGCATCACATAGGGGATTGGGCACTGGAATGAGGAAGATAATGGAATGAGGAAGACATGGTTTCATCTTCTTCTCTAGCACATACTGCTTGTATCACCCTGAAGAAGTTACGCAATTTCTCTGCACCTGTTTTATGATTTGTAAAATCAAATTGTGGTAGACATAACCACCTGTTAAATCCCTCTACCTCTAAATCTGTAATTCAGTAATGTGATACTCCCATGATAGATGAGGTGAAGTAATAAACAGAAGAAAACAAAGGGCAAAATGTTTTGGAGATTTTCATAATCAGGAGTAAAAACTTATTCACAAAGTCAAAAAAGAGAAAATAGAGAAAGTGAAACAAAATGTGAGAAATTGGTGCAGTACCAATTAATGATAGAAATTCAGTATGTCTGGATTCTCTCTTTCCCCTTCCCCCAGTGGATAAGAAAAAAAGAGTCTTAAAGTCTTGCATTAGCAGAAAATCTTACCTCATTGTGAATGATTCACATAGAAATATACCTATGCACACACATTATGTGTATACATGTGTGCTCATTCACACATGCCTGCATGCATATACATATCCTCTCTATTAAGAGCTAAGTAGCATGCTTCATCATCACTCATCAGGCATCATGACTGCTTATTATGGTGAGAAAGTTAAATCTTTAAGATTGTTAGTCTTTATAATATTGTTGTTTTTTATACTGACTAGACAGTTTGACTATATATTACCCTGTTATTTTATACTCTGAACTTTGACAACCACCTTTCAAAATAAATGTTATTGTTTGTGCTATCTTTAATTTTAATTTTCTAATTTAATTGTTCTTTGATATAAAATATACAGAGTAATATCAAGCTAACATGGCTATTTTATACTTGGACATAATGAACTTTTCACTTTTTTTTCAGGAGAAGAACGGATGCTATATTTTGAGGTCTCTCAGAAATAAAATTTTCTCACTAAAGAGAATGAGAAAAAGCTACTTTCTGCCTTTATCTAATTGCTGCCAAAGCATTTGGAGAACAATTTGGAAAGTCATTTGGACATCTGATCAACAGGATGCTACAAATCCGGACTTTTGGCACTAACTGTATGATTGACTGAATTTTGAAATTTTTTCATCTGCATACTTAGCACAGTTTTGCTGTTGTTGTTCTTTAAACGTGTCAACTTTTTAAGTCTTAATCCTAACTCTTAGACATTTAATTTGGATTTATTCTACTTATTTCATGCTTGGAACTTTCTAGTGGTGCTTTCTATCACTTATTGCCATTATCATAAACCAATCAAATAATCAAAATAATTATTATACATATACTATGCACAATGCATTCATTAAAACTGAATTTAATTTCTAAAAAAACCCTGAGATCCCCAAATTAAAGCATGAGGGGATAATGGTTCTGTAAAAATATTATATTTGGCCAGTGACATTATTCATCCATTGTCCAATATTGATAATCTTGAGACTATTTTTGATTCTCCATGCTCTCCAACTTTTCATATCTAATAGGTTGTTCATTCCTGTTGGATCCATATCTAAAATATCTCTCATAGTACTCCAAGAAACAATATAAACTTAATGAACTTTTTGCCCATCATCCTTAACTAAATTTCCCTTTCCAAATCCTTCAATTCTATCTTACAAAAAGCCATTCTCCTGGTCATTCACATTTCACACTTATGTTTGCTTGTTCTGTGTTTGGTTTCTTCTTTCTTCTTAATCCCCTTAATGAAAACACTCATTAAAGTTTTTTTTTAATTTTCTTAATGCAATATGTATGCGGTATAATATCTGGTGCAATGTGATAGCTCTCCCATAATAGACTCATATTAAATAATTGCTGATGGCCCATTCTCCTTACTTCCAATCTTTCCTCTTTCTAGTCCATTCTTTAGTCCACTATGCTATGCTTTATTAATCTTCTTATTAATATTAATTCTAGTTTATACCTTTTTATTCATGTCATTGCCTTGCTAAAGAAAAGTAATGAATTTTCATCTTCTCTCAAGTCAAGGACACACTTCCCATTCTGACATTCAGGGCATTCTATAATCTAACCTGCCACAGATACTTGATTTCCTTTTTCACTACCCCAGACTCTTCTCTACTCATGCTAGACCCTACCATCCTCTTTGAACTTATGCTCATTTATTCTTATGAGGTTCTGATCATTAAATCTTCTCATCCTTAATGCTTTCTTCCTATAGTGGAACTCTTACCCTCTTTTCAACATTCCAGTTCCTCCTAAAGTCATTCTGTTTCTTCTGTCCATTTTTTTTATCCAATTTATTTGACCTACTGTAATGCCTATAGAATATTTCTCACTTTTGGAATCTGATTGTGGAAGTATAAATAATTTAAATTTATTATGCTTTTCTGATGTAATGGAACTTCTAGTTACTTGAAAGCAATATACTGGACATTTCTTGGTTCTTTTCTGAAGTATCTAAATGGTATGAGGAATACATCTTTTAATTTGTAATCTGGAAGAACTCACTCCTGCTTGTAACTTGCAATAGTTATTTTCTTTATATACAAAATGAGTATAATAACAGGTACTTCAAAGAGTGTTTAAAGGCTCAAGTAAGTTTCAAATGCTGCTCTTTTCAATAGTTCTTGTAGTGACCAGAAAAGAGAATAACCTCAATAGACTGTATTCGTATGAGGACAGAGAATGCCGCATTTTTGTCTTTATACTCATGGAACCTAGCAAAGGGAATGGCACAAAGTAAATGCTTAATAAATGTCAGTTGAATTAATTTATTTTAAACAGTGAGTTCTCCATAAATAGTTGTGCAATAGAAGTACATTCCCTTATGTACAGTAAGCATGCAATAATTGTAAGAAAGATGTCCTTGTTCAGTTACCTTTTCTGATTTGACTATATGTGTGTATGCATATATGTGTGTATGTATGTGCATATGTAAATGTATATGTGTATGTGTATATACACACATGTGTGTATATACACATACACATATACATACATCTATGGATATGTGTGTATAGATAGACAGACAGACAGATACATTGATAGATAGATAGATAGATAGATAGATAGATAGATAGATAGATATGTGTATGTGTGTTTGTGTGTGTGTGTGTGTGTGTGTGTATCCTTGGTAATATATTTAAATATACAATGAAGAAAATCAATTAATTACAAATATTAGATGGAAAAATGAGAAAATGGAAAGCCTATATCACTATAACTAATGTTTCATCTTCAATCATCACCATTTAAATGGTAAGACACCAGTGGATCATTTAAAAGTGTTACATCTCTATTTTGTTAGTTTTCTTTTTTGCAAACTGCCACTTTACAATTTAACCTTTCTCCAAATTACAAGTTAATTATATCTCAAAATGAAAAAAAAACTTTCTCCTAATCATGTTAATAATATTTATACAAGGAAAACCTACTGCAATGTGAAAACAGCTAGATTAGAAATTAGAAGACCAGAGGTTGAATCCCAACTCCACTCATCACTAATTTAGGTGGATCTTTTAAGCTGCATAGAAATGAGTTTTTTTAATCTGTAAAATAAAGAGAATTTGGTTATTTAACTTCTATATGTTTTTTTCTAACTTGAAATCTATGATCTTGCAAAACAGCAAAATTTCTACAGATAGAAATTGCATTTGCAAAACATGTAGCCACAGATAATGTCATAAAAATTAACAACATCACATGTATTCATTATATTTTCCCAATATCATTAGAATTTGTACAATATAAATATGAATACTATTTTAAATCTATTCAGTAACTATTGCAAGAATACAGTCACATATATCTATACCTGCACTTTTGCCTATACCTACACTGTAATCTGTACCGATGCCTGTAGAGATTCTTAGAGTCATACCTGGATTTTTACATTTATTTATACCTATAGCTATATTCATTTATTTGCATTTAATTGTTTTTAGCAGTGGTTATTTTTTTCTTTTTTTAAATTTATTTTCTTGGTTACATCATTCATTTCCACAAGGTTTTGAGTTACAAATTTTCTCCCCTTTTTGGCCCTAACCCCAAGCCCAGAACATTGATCCCACTGTAAGGCCTCTCCCACAATCTGTTCCCTTTTATGCCTTCCTCCAACATACCTCTAGCTTTCTAGCAGGGCAAGGAGGGACTCCCTTCCCCCGTCCCAGTATGTATTGTTTCCCAGTTGCATTTGATTGTATAGCTTTAAATATTAGATTCTTGCAATTCCTCCCCTGTCACTCACTCCCACTGGGAGGAGCAGCAATTCAATACAGGCTGTACCTGTGTAATTACATAGGACATCTCCATGGTGGGCAAACTGTGAGAGGCTAATTGTATGTCCCTCCTTCCTATCCTGCACTCCCCTCTTCTTTTGTTCTCTACCCTGTCCCTGTCCCTTTACTGAGATGTGTGCTTCCCACACTCCTCCATATACCCGGCCTTCCCTCAATCGCCCCCCATCTCATCAACCTCCCCCCTATTCTCCTGTGTGGCAAGATACTCAGTTTAGAGTTCATGTCTTTCCTTCCCTAAGCCAAATTCAAGGAGAGTAAATGAAAGACAAGTTATAACAGTTATCCCTTGCCTCTTTTTATGGGATGATTAACCCCATTTTGTCTCTCCCTGTCTCCTCTCATTCAAGTCCTCTCCCACTTCAAAATTTCACCTTTTGAAGTATCATCTCTTCCTAATTAATTGATCCTGAACCCTCTATGTACACATATATACCCATGCTCATATATGTACTCATACACATATATACCCTCCTATATAGACATATGAGTAGGTATACATATTTATACATTTGTATTCCCTTCACCTCTCCTTCATACTAAGAAAAGATTCATAAGTCACTATTATTGTTTT
>CM053601.1:43894634-43904889 GCA_028646575.1 Pseudocheirus occidentalis
CCAGGTCAGTGGTTTTTTCAAGGAGATATTTCACTTTGCTTTCTATTTTTTCACTTTTTGTAACTGTTTAATAGTATCTTGGTTTCTCACAAAGTCATTAGCTTCCACTTGCTCCACTCTAATTCTAAAGGAATTATTCTCTTCAGAATGCTTTTGAGACTCTATCCATCTAGCAAATTCACCTTTTTAAGGCATTCTTCTCCTCATTGGCTTTCTGGGTTTCCTTTGCCATCTGAGTTAATTTACTCTTTAAGATATTGTTTTCTTCAGTCAGGTTGTTGACTCTCTTTTCATGACTTTCTTACATCATTCCCATTTCTCTTTCCAATTTTTCCTCCACTTCTCTTATTTGGTTTTCAAAGTCCTTTCTAAGTCGAACCCTAGCTAGTAGGCATTCTTCCAGTGTCTTGCAAGCATTTGGTGTGGAAGTTCTGACTCTATTGTCTTCCTCCTCCTCCATGTTTTGATCCTTTTTGTCCACAAGAAAGGATTCTAGAGTTTTATTGCTGTTCTTACTTTGCTTCCTTTTCCTCATGTTGGCCAGTCTATTAATTGCTTGGTTTTTAGCTCTGTGGAACTCTGCTTCCTGGGGGGAGAAAGCTCTGTCCCAAATAGCTGGGGCCTTCACAGCTGCCACAGCTATTAGTGGGGTGCTACAGCTCCGCCCCAGCTTTCACTCACTGAAAGCGCGCCCCAGGACCACCACTCAAGACCATGATCCAGATCCAGGCCTCTCAACACAAGGGCCCTTGGCCCTGATTAATCGCCTCAGCCCCCCTGCTATCTGCAGGCCGGGGCCTCTGAAGCACCCCAGCGGATGTTGCTGCTGCTTTCAGCCATTCTACTGCCATAGCCACCTCCCGCTGCTTCCTTGCCCTGGGAGCAGTTTGGCCAGACCACTCTTCTCCCCCAAATTTAGCAAAATCCACTGACCTTTCTCTTAGCCTTTTTTTCTTCTGGCCTGATAAATGTGGTAACTGTGCCTCCAGTGTAGCTGGTATGCTCTCCTATAGACTCAGCTCAACCTGATGCCCTGTGGCCTGGCCGGGCCGGGGTTTCCAGATGGGCTGGCTGTGGCTCCCAGACTTCTGGGAAGAGCCCCACCTGCTGAGTTGGCTATAGCAACAGATGTGTTTTCTGTGTTTTGGAGAGTTTTGGAGCTCAAAAATTTGTTTAGCGTTCCATTTTATGGGTTCCCAGGGTGGTTGTTTGGGAGCTGCAGAGTTTTGCTGCTTCTATGCCACCATCTTGGCTCTGCCCCCCCAACTCTGAGTATTTTCAGTGTCTATCCAGCTTGTTTGGAGTGCTCACCCTCTTTAACTCCATCCTAAGTTCCCATGGTATCTTTCAAGTCACTTTTAAAATCCTACCTCTTACAAAAAATCTTTCCCAAATCCCCTCAGTTCTAGGGCTTTCCCTTCATGTATTATTTAATTTTATCTTAACTATACTATCTTTGTATGTAGTCCCAAATTAAATGTAAATTACTTGAGTGTAAACATTGTCTTTTTTTTTTTGATCTACAGGGATTAGTATAGTGTTAGCATATAGCAGACAGTGATAACTATTTACCGCCTGACTTACTGATATATGCCTTCAGGCAGAAAAATCTTGTGGTGACCAGGTAGATGGGCCCCAGAGAAATGTAGTCCAGAGTTTCAAAGTAAAAATGTAGTCATTCCAGGTCAGTGACAGAAGAAATTACTTTGTAACTTATACAGATAAGCAGTATTACATCACCCCAAAGTAAACTTCCAAACTAGTTACTCATGGGAAGTTTGGCCAATACCTAAAGACCTTTTTTATTATCTGAGAATTTTTCAAGGAATCAACGTCAATTAATAAAAAAAGAAACCAACAATATTTAATATCATGTTGAAATTGCTCAGGCATTTAGCCTTTACTTTAACATATGTGATTGAAAAAGCAGAAAAGTGTAAGGATAAGAAGAGAAATATTTTTTAAAATACAATAACAACAGAATGAAGCCATTCAAAGATAGAGGGTCATAGAGTATGTGCAAGCATTTATAAAATAAGAATTGCTATATTTATAATTATATGGAAAAATGTACCAAAAATAAAGAAAAGACAAATCAAAACAACCCTAAGGATGTCCCTCATGTCCTCCAAATTTGAAACATGACAAACATTGAAGGAGTTGTGGGAAGGTAGACACACTAGCATATTGATGATAAAACTATGAATTAGTATAATACTTTTGGAAAGTATTGTGTAAGTATGAAAATAAATTTAAAATATACCTTTTGAAACAGATTTCGCTAAGTAGAAATATTAACCAATGAGGTAATTGTTAATAAGAAAATCATTTTATATAAAAAATATTCATAGCAATACATTTTGGTGAGTGTTGTAAAAAAAGAACTGGGAGCAAAATAAGTGCACATCAACCAATTGGTACTTTATTATTGATTAATCAAATATGTATTAAGTACCTACTATGTGCAAATAATTAAGCCAAGCAATGAGGAGAAAAAAAAGAGGCAAAAAATATTTCCTGTACTCAAGAAGTTAAACTAGTGAGGGAAATAGCATGTGTATAAAATACATGAACGAAGTATTTACAGAATAAGTAGGTGATAATAAAGAGAAGACACTGGAATTAAGAGAAGCTAGCCAAAAAAATCAAGAATATCAAAGGAACTAATGAAAAAAATGAAAAGGAAAAAGGTTTAGAATGACCAGATTTAAACTATATTATAACTCAGTAATTATCAAAACTCTCTGGCACTGGCTAATCAATGGAAAAGCGGATCCATGAAGTAGAGTAGACATACAATTTGCAGGAGCAAATAAACTCAAATTTGTATTCAACAAGTGTAAAGGCAAGATTTTGGGAAAATCATTATTTGGCAAAAAAAATAATTTTGGGAACACTGGAAAGCTGTATGGCATAAACTGGGCATAGATTAACATTTTATGTCATTTGTGAAGTTATGGTCAACGTTGATACAAGACTTAGATAAAGGGGGCAGAGTAAAGATGGCAGTGTAAAAACAGAACTCCACAGCCCCCCCCCCCATAACCACCTCAAATACCTATAAAATATGACTCTAAACAAATTTTAGAGCTCCAGAACCCACAACAGTAAGGAGAAACAAGGTTCCCACTGAAGATAACCTAGCAGGAAGATAGGAAGGACACATTGCAGAGCACAGAGAGCTGAAACCAGCCAGGCCAGGAACCACGGCTTAACTGTGGGGTTGCCAGGACAACCTGTGCCTAGAGAAATCAGGAGAATGCTGTGGCAGTTCTCAGAATTATCAAACCATAAGAGGAAAGGACAAAGTGAAAGTTCAGTAGAACTAGGCTAAAATTGGGGGAGAGAAGCGGGTCAAGCCACCAGCCACCAGGGCAAGAAAGGAGCAAAAGGGGCACCTGCAGCCTCCTCCACCAGGCTGCTTCTGAGTTCTCTGCCTGCAGATTGCAGGGGGCCAAGTGATCATTCAGAGGCTGAGGACTCATATCTTAAATTTCCTGGATCTGGGTTGTGGTCTGGGTGGTGGTCACGAGGTGTCTTACCAGTGAGCCAAAGCTGGTGGGGGTGGCAGAGATGGTAGCCTCCTAATAGCTCTGGCAGCTACAAAAAATCAAAGAATTTAGAAAAATGCTTCCCCCTGGAAGCAGAGATCTCCTGTGGTTCAAAGATCAAGTTAATTGACTGGTAACATGAGCAGGCAAAGGAAGTAAACCAAGCTCACAATGCAACTTTGGATTCCTTCCTTGGGGACAAAATAGATCAAAGCATGGAAAAGGAGGGAGACAACACAGTTAGAACTCCAGCACCAAAAACTTCCAAGAAAAATGTAAACTAGACATAGAGGAGCTTAAGAAGGATTCTGAAAAACAAACAAAAAAAGATGTGGAGGAAAAATTGGGAAGAGAAATGATAATGACTCAAGAAAATCAAGAAAAGAGAGTCAACAACCTTAAATTCAATAAATCAGATGGCCAAAGAGACCCAAAAAGCCAATGAGAAGAACACTTTAAAAAGTCAAATTTGCCAGATGTAAAAAAATCTTACAAGCTTTCTGAAGAGAATAATTCCTTCAGAATTACAGTGGAGAAAAATCAAAGCAAATAATTTTATGAGAAATGAAAGTACTATTAAACGGATTCAGACAAATGAAAAAAATAGTAGACAATGAGAAATATTTCATTGAAAAAACACTGACCAGGAAAATAGATCCAGGAGAAAAAATTAAAAATTATTGGGTTACCTGCAAAACATGATCCGAAAAAGAACCTAGAAATCATCTTTCAAGAATTTCTCAAGGAAAAATGCCTTGATATTTTGAAACCAGAGAACAAAAAATAAAATGAAAGGATTCACCAATCACCTCTCGAAAAAAGATGCCAAAAAGAAAACTCCAATGAATATTATAGCCAGGCTCTGGAGTTCCCAGATCAAGTACAAAATATTACAAGCTGCCAAGAAGAAACAATTTGGATACTGTGGAAACACAATTAGGATAACCAAGGATCTAGCGGCTTCTACATTAAGTGATCAAAGGAACTAGAATATGATATTTCCAAGATGAAGGGAGCTAGGATTAAAACCAAGAATCACCTACTCAGCAAAAATGAGTATAATGATTCAGGGGAAAATATAGTCATTCAACAAGGTGAAGGACTTTCAAGCATTTTTGCTGAAAAAAACAGAACTGAAGAGAAAATTTGACATTCAAATTCAAGAAGCATGAGAAGGTAAACATGGCAAATAAATCACAAAGAACTTATCAAAGTTGCACTATTTACATGACAACATGGAAAAATGATAATTGTAACTTATGAAACTTTTGTCACTATGAGGATAGGTGAAGGGAATATACATAGATATGAATGGATATATACATTTATATGTATATACACATATATGTATGCATGTATGTATACATTCACATTTGTCTATATAGAAGGATATATATTCATATGAATACATTTATGAATGTGTGCATATATGTGTACACAGACAGAGGGCACAGGATCAACTTAATATGAAGGGATGATATTTTAAAAGGTGATATTGAGAGGCAGGAGAGGAATAGAATGAGAGGAGAGAGGGAGCGAAAGAATGTGGTTTATCATTTCATATAGAAGAGGCAAAGGATAACTATTACAGTGGAGGGGAAGAACAGGAAGGCAAAAGGGAATGTGTCAATATTCTCTCTTTGAATTTGGCTTTGGAAAGGAATGGCATACACTCTAAATTGGGTATCATGCCTCATAGGAGAATTGGGGGATGGGGATGAGAGGGGGGATGATGGAGAGGAGGGCAGGGTGAGTGAGAAGGTTATTAGTATTCCACACTTCTGTAAAGGGAAAGGGACAATGTAGAGAAGAGAACAAGGGGGGGGATGGGATAGGAAGGAAGGAAATATAGTCAGTCTTTCACAATACATTCATTGTGGAGATATTCTGTGTAACTACACATGTAACAGCCTGTATTGAATTGCTTGTCTTTCCAGTGGGGGTGGGTGTCGAGGGAGGGAGACAAAGAATCTAAAATTTAAATTTGTATTTCTTATTATTTACATGCAACTGGGAATGAAGATTTAGAGGCAGTGGAGTAAGGAGATCCATCTTACCCTAACAGGAAGTCAGAAGGGTCATAGGGAGAATATAAGACAGAGCAGACTGAGTGAGGGGTTATACAGCAGGATCCCATGTTTAGGGGTGGTAGGTGTAGGAGAAAGATGGGGAGAAAATTTGTAACTCAAAATCTTGTGAAATGAATGATGTAAACTAAAAATAAACAAAAGTTAATTAAAAATAAAATAAAATGCACTGGTTAAAGAAAAGACTTAGATAAAATTCACTTATTAGGAGAAAATTAGAAGGACATTAAATATGCTTTATCAGACTTATTGGTTGGAGAACAATTTATGAATAAAGAATAGATATCAAAGTTAACTGTAAAATAATTTTAAATAAAATGAAAAGGTTTGGTAGAAATAAAAAATCTATCCAAGAAATGAAGGAAACTTTAAAAAATGAGAAAAAAGTAGTTTATCAGATAAGTGTCATATTTGAAATGCATAAATAACTTTGTTAAATCAATAAAATATGAGTCATTTACCAATTTTTACATGGTTAAATGATATGAACCGATATTTTTCCACTGAAGGAATTGAAACAATTTGTAGTCAGAAAAACAATTACATCATTTTGATTAGATGAGCACAAATTAAATTGTTAAGATGTAGCTTTATACCTATCAGATCAACTAAAATAATCAAAGGGGAAAGCAATAAATATTGGAGGGGATAAAGAAAAATTGGGAAACTATTTCATTGTTGGCGGAATTGTAAATTGATCTAACAATTTTGGAGAGCAATCTACATTTACGCACAAAGAGTTATTATAAGCTACCAATATTCTTTTACTGAATAATACCACTACTTGGTTTCTTTCCCAAGATGATAAGAACATATGTATGTTCTAAAATGTTCATAGCAGCTGTCTTTGTGATGGCAAAGAACTGGAAATTTCAAGTGTGTCCATCAATAGAGGAATGGCTAAACAAGGTGCTATATAATATGATTATGATGTAATACTACTATGCTATAAGATATGATGATGTCAGTGATCTTACAAAAAAATATAGAGTGACTTGCATGAAGTACTTAAGAGTCAAGTAATCAGAACCAAGAGAATATTTTATACAGTAACAGCAATATTATTTTAAGAATGACTTTGAGAAAATACGTCATTTTGCCTATTATACACATTGAAATTAAGTCTGTAGGATGTATGAAGAAAATTGCTCTCTGCACCCAGATACTGATTCTGCTCTGATAAATAAGAATATAAAAGTAATAATTTTACACACACACCTACTTACACACATGCATACTTATGTACAGCACACACATACACATATGTATATACATATACATAACTTTATGTATATATACACATACAGTTATACATAAAGGGAAGGCAGCAAGTGAAAGTGAAGTAAAATATTATAATTGGCATGGAGGACAGACAGAGAAAATATGCATAGTTGGAGAGATGAAGTGTTTTGTTTGTGGAACAGCAAGGAAACTAAATCATTGAATAAAACATTATAGTTGTTGGAAAGAAGATAAAAAAAGACTGGGAAAGTAGGAAGAGAACTACGTTATAAGAAGCTTTTAATGACAGAATAATTTGAATTTGTTCTCAGAATTTATACCTAGCCCCTGTAGTTTATTCAGTGACATGTTTTACATGGATTGCACTGCTGAGAGACTTGAGGTAGGCTGACCGACCAGCAGATAAGTGCAATACTTCAGGTGTGAGATGATAAGAGCAATAGAGTTGTAAGTGTCAGAGTAGAGAAAATGGCATATTTGAGTGATGTTGCAAAGGTAAATTGACAGGTCTTGGCAATATATTTGGCTGGGGGGAGGGCTTACAAAGAGTTAAGTATAACTCATAGGCTGGGAACCTGTGGGACTTGTTGGATGATGTTACCTTCAACAATAGTAGAATGTTGGGGAGAATAATAATGTTTAGTGAGAAAAATAGCAGTTTCTCTTTTGTACTTGTGGAGCTTAAGATGCCTATAAGACTTTTAATTCAAGATATCTGGAGAGGATTATGGGAAGATGGTGGGGTAGGTCAGAAAATTCCAAGTTCTAAATATTTCCCCCATGAAAGAGTTAAAATAGCACCTTGTGGTGAAAGTGTGGGTGGAGATAAATAAGAACAGGCACATAACTGGGGTGCTCTTGGGACAATTTGAGAAGATCAAAAGAAAAATCCGAAGAGGAGGTTTAGTTCCTGTAAAAAATAATTTCCTCTAGGTAGGTTCTGATTTAACAGTTACTGACTAGCCTCAAATATTGAGCCTCAAGCCTTGGAGTTAGTTGGTTTGAGAAACTGCCTTGGCCTGCCTCAGCCCCAGCCATCAGAACTTTTACACCCAGGATAGTGAGTGGAGTTCATTTGAGTGGAGGATAATCAAGGGAACCTCTTCTGACTAGGAATGCCAGAACAAGCTGCACTTAGTAGAGTACCAGGGGCAAGAAGGAACCAAGAGATGCCTGTGAGTGCAAAAGTAGTGGGGGCAGAAAGTCCCCTGCTGTGGGCACTTAGAGGAGATTAGAAGTTTCACTTTGTGTGATGGTAATAGGATTTGAAGATCTCCCATGCCTTGAACTTTTTGACATAACAGGAAGGGGTGAAACAGGTAGAAGCCCAAGCTGAGAGAGGCCAGAACTTCTGGAAGCGAGAATCTTGAGGCTGGCCTGCCACTACTGGAGAGAGAGGAATCAGAACTGAGGACTGAACTGAGAATTGAGAACTGCTCCTAAATAAGAAGAGAAGAAAACTGAGGCATGACTGTGGTGCCAGTGCTTTGTCTGTTTTGATATTACTTTGTCAGATTCATCTGCTAATGGAGGATGCTGTTGGAGAATTCTTGGAACTTTGCTGTTGATTCATAAGCCTTGAAAGAAGATTTTCTTTTTATATGTTTACAGAAATTCTGGAGTAGGGTCTCGCTGATGTTTTCAGTGGTCCTGGGACTGTATTGATGACTTGTATTGATTGCTCAGACCTTGTTGGGTCCAGATTGGTTTCACAGACAGAGAGCGAACTGATGGGGAACCTAGCAATGTGTATGTTTGTTAACAAAACCTTTGTTAAGCCTTTTCTTCCCAGGAACATAAAGTGCTGAGAACTTGCCCTGGGTCAAGATGAATAAAATACCTCTCCTGTGGTATTTAAAGCTGTGATGATATTGTGACCTAGTTGTGACCTAGGGGTAGATGGCTTTTGTGCTTTACACAGCCCCTGAAGAAGGTGCTTGGTGGTGATTAATGATATTGTAATTCAGTTGAGATCCAAAGGTGAAAAACTTTACTTTTGTACTTTGTGATCCACCAAATGAATGTACTCTTCTGGGATGAAGTACTTTGACTTTTGTGTTCTTGACTGACTAAATGAATGCACCTTGTTTAAAAGAATACTTTAACTTTTCTACCTTGTGATTGAATAGAGGACTTACTAAATGATTGATTTACCTGAGTTGTGACATGTGAATGATGTATTATGATTTTCTGTGAAGGTTTTGCCTTAATTAGTTACCGAAATAAATGAGGAGTTTACAATGCTTACAATGAAAACTTTGACAATTGTTCACAGTAGCAGTACTTTGGAAAGCGGCTTGTGCTTGGCATTATACTTTGGTTTCAGGCAAAAGCAGTGGTTCTCAACCTTCCTAATGCTGTGATTTTTAAATACAGTTCCTCATATTGTGGGGAACCCAAACCAAAAATTTATTTTCCTTGCTACTTCATTACCGTAATTTTGCTACTGTTGTGAATCTTAATATAAATATCTGATATGTAGGATGTATTTCCATTGCTACAACCTGTACATAACCCACAGGTTGAGAACCACTGGGCCAAAGGGAAGAAATAAAAATTTGGGACAAGAAGCACTATATACAATACCTGAGAACTATAGGTAACTACAAATAATTAGGATATTACCACAAAAAATACACAAGCAAAGGAGAAAGGATTCAACCATTGAAATCTATCAGGGGAAGAGAGATGACCAGGTCTCATCTTTAGAAGATGATATCAAAGTAAAGAAACCCCCAAAGAGTAATGTCAAATATACATCTGTCAAAAAATAATTCATAAACAATCTTAAAAAAAGACTTCAAAAATCAAATGATAGAGATGGAAGAAAAACTAAAAGAGAAAATAAGAATAATCCAAGAAAAACAAGAAGGGTATGAAAGCAAAGTTAACCAATGAGAAAAGGAGATTAATAATCTTTTTTAAATTAATTTATTTTTATTTGTTTTTGTGTTTACATCATTCATTTTCATGACATTTTTGAATAGCAAATTTTCTCCCCTTCTTTCCCTGCCCCAACCAAAAAACAGCAATCCCAATGTAAAACCCCTCCCCTGCTCTGCTCTCTTACTTTCTCTTACGGCAGGGCGGGTCTCCCTATCCCAGCCCCTGTATATCTTAATTCCTAGTTGCAGGTATTGCTGAACTTTAAATTCTAGATTCTTTTGAATCCTCCCTTGTCCTGCACCCCCACTGGAAGGACAATCAAATCAGTACAGACTGTGGATGTGTGATTATACAAGACATCTTCATAGTGGACATATTGTGACAGTGATCATCTGTCTCTACTTACTATCCTTTCCCCCCCCCCCCTTGTTCTGTTCTCTATCCTGTCCCTGTCCCTTTACTGAAGTGTGTGCTTCCAGCATCCCTCCC
>CM053601.1:43905389-43922790 GCA_028646575.1 Pseudocheirus occidentalis
CTATACATGATTGTATGCCACCATGGTAAGGGTGGGGGGAGGGGAAGAAGGGAAGAATAATCTGAAACTCAAGTGACTGTGGAACTGAATCTTGTAAACTAAAAGTAAACAAACAAGTCAATAAAATGAAAAAAATAGTTAACTATAAAAAAAGAAAAACTTCCTGGCAAACCTGGAAAAAAAAGAGGGAATACAATACATACTCAATTGGGTATACAAATCTAACTTATCCTATAGAAAAGTAGGAGGGAGAGGGGATAAGACAATGTGTGGGGTGGGAGATTTCAGGGGAGGAGAGAATGAGGGAGAATGTAGTCAGAAGCAAAGCAATGTTGAGGAGGGACAGGGTGAAATGAGAGAGAATAGAGTAAATGGAGGCATAGGATGAAGGGGAAAGCAGCATTAGTAACTGAATAAAAATTGAAGTTTTTTTTTCTGATAAAGGCCTAATTTCACAAAAATCTAGAAAACTGTATCAAATTTATAAAAAATAACAACCATTACCCAAATGATAAATAATCAAAAGATATGAACAGTTTTCAGATGGAGTAATAAAAGCCATCTATATCCATATGCAAAAATACTTTCAATATTAATTGGAAAAATGCAAATTAAGAATATTATGAGGAATTACCTAATATCTATTAAACTGATTAAAAGGACAGAAAAGGGAAATGACAAATGTCAGAGGGATGTGGGGGAACTGAAACATTTTAAATTAATTAATAAATAAATTTAGTTATTTATTTATGGATAGGAGACGGCAGGGCAATTTGGGTTAAGAGACTTGCACAAAGTCAAACAGCTGATTTTTTGTTACATGTCTGAGGTCAAATTTGAACTCAGGTCCTCCTGACTCAAGAGACAGTGTTCTATTCACTGAGCCACCTAGCTGCCCCTGAAAATGAAACATTAATGCATCATTGGTAGAACTTTGAAATTATTCAACCATTTTGTAAAGGAATTTGGAAGCATGCCCAACAGACTTTATAAATCCATATATAAACCAGAATTTTTACTCTGACATAGCAATAACACTGCTAGGCTTTTATCCAAAAACAGTTTTTAAAAAAGGAGCTATACATATAAAATATATTTATAGAAGCTCTTTTCTTGGGGGGGAAGGTGTATTAAAAACTGAGGTCATAAAGGGGGCAGAGCCAGGATGGCAGCTTAGAAGCAATAAAGTTTTGCAGCTCCCACACAGCTACCTAATTACCCATAAAATGATTGTAAACAAATTTTAGGGCTCTAAAACTCTAAAAAACACAGAAAACACATCTCTTACTGAAGGCAGCTCAGCAGGCAGGGCTCATCACACCCAGCTGGAAGCCAAGGCTGGCCCAGCCCAAAAACCCTGGCCCAGGCAGATTCCAGCATGGTCAGGCAGAGCTGAGTCTATAGGAGAGCATATGAGCAGAAGTGGAGGCACAGTTTCCACATTTATCAGGCAAGAAGAAAAAAGTCTAAGAGAAAGGTCAGTGGATTTCGCTAAATTTGGGGGAGAAAAGTGGTTTGGCCAAACTGTTCCCAGGGCAAGGAAGCAGTGGGAGGTGGCTGTGGCAGCAGAAATGGCTGAAAGCAGCAATGGCATCCACTGGACTGCTTCAGAGGTCCAGGCCTACACATAGCAGGGGGGCTGAGGAGATTAACCAGGGCCAAGAGCTCTTGCATTGAGTGGCCTGGATCTGGATCATGGTCTTGAGTGGTGGTCCTGGGGTGTGCTGTCAGTGAGGCAAAGCTGGGGGGGCAGCGTAGCACCCTCCTAATAGCTCTGGCAGCTGTGAAAATCCCAGCAATTTGAGACAGAGCTCCCCCACCCCCTCGGAAGCAGAGCTGCACAGAGCTAAAAAACCAAGCAATTAATAGACTGGCCAACATGAGGAAAAGGAAGCAAAGTAAGAACAGTAATCAAACTCTAGAAACCTTTTTTGGAGACAAAAAGGATCAAAGCATAGAACGGGAGGAAGATAACAGTGAGAATTCCCACATCAAATGCTTCCAAGAAACAGGAAGATTGCCTACAAGCCACAGAATGACTGAAAAAGGACTTTGAAAACCAAATAAGAGAAGTGGAGGAAAAATTGGGAAGAGAAATGAGAATGATATGAGAAAATCATGAAGAGAGTCAAAAACCTGACTAAAGAAAACAACACCTTAAAGAAGAAATTAACTCAAATCCAAAAGAGTCGCAATGAGCCAATGAGGAGAAGAATGTCTTAAAAAGTTGAATTTGCCAGATTGTAAAAGAGTCTCAAAAGCATTCTGAAGAGAATAGTTCCTTCAGAATTAGAGTGGAGCAAGTGGAAGCTAATGACTTTATGAGAAACCAAGATACTATTAAACAGTTACAAACAAATGAAAACAATAGAAAGCAATGTGAAATATCTCCTTGAAAAAAACACTGACCTGGAAAATAGATCCAGGAGAGACAATCTGAAAATTATTCGTTTACCTGAAAACCATGATCAAAAAAAGACCTTGGAAAAACTGAGGTAATGCCCATCAAATGAGAAATGGTCAAACAAGTTGTGGTATGTGATCATGATGGGATACTATTCTATTGTATTATAAGAAATGATGACCTGGTTGCTCTCAGAAAAACTTGAAAGGCTTGCATGAGCTCATTTAAAGTGAAATGTACTACATACAAAGTAACAGCAATATCATAAAATGATCAGCTGTGAATGACTTAACTATTCTCAGAAATATAAAGACAAAAGATAACTCTAAAGGACTTATGAAGAAAAATGTTATCCAACCCCAGTGAAAGAAATGATGGTGTCTGAATAAAGATTGAATCATACTTTTCTTTTTCTTTAGGCTTTTTTAAATCTCTTTTTACAACCTTTTATGGAAATGTTTTGCATAACTTCATGTGCATAAGCTCTATTGAATTGCTTGTCTTCTCAATAAGAGAGACGAGGAGGAAGAGAGAATTTGGTACTCAAAATCTTAACAAAAATGTTCAATTTTTTATGTAACTGGAGAAAAATGAGATACTAAATAGAATAAAATTAAAAAGCTTTAAAATGTTAAAATATTGTATTACATGTTATTACTCTTACCATACTTTAATTTCACTTAAATATTTAATGGGAAATATAGTAACTTGAGTTTCTTTTTTACCTATAAAGAAATGTTGAATATATAGATGTGTGAATGTATGCATGTATACATATGTATGTATGTATGTACATATGTATATATACATACATATATACACACATATAAATATATACACATATGCACATATGTATTTATGTGTGTATGTATATGTATTTATATATGTGTGTGTTTTGTATATATAATATTTACATGTGAAGAAACTGAGATTTAGAATGGTGAATTTATTTGACCAAGATTTCACAAGGGGTGAGAAGCAAAAACACTATTCAAATGATAATCTATTCATGCTAATTCTGCATAATTTAACAACAGCTGCATACTGTTTTTGCTTCATTTTTGTATACACTCAAATAACTAATGATATATAATCTAATGTTCAATTCTATGTTCCAACTTTACCTGTCATTTCTGTTATTTGTGCTAATAATATTAAAAAAACTTGTTCCTAAGCACTTTGATTCTTCCATTTTATAAAAGTTTCAAATTCATTAATCTTCCTTCATTTGAAGATCCATAGGTAGGACAGTGAAAAATGACCTCAAATTTTAGTGAAAAAGCATTAAGAAATGTTTTCTAAAACAAATAAACTGAGATTAGCATCTATTTACATAGACTCTTGAGTTAAACATAGAGGGCTAACAGATGTCCATGGAATTCTTCATTAAGCATTGAGGGCTATCTGAAAGAGCAATTACTCAGTATGATTAGGGGAAAAAGTCAATCACTTTACAATTTTTTTAAAGTAAGAAAATCTTAAAAACTCATTAAGAATGTGTCTTTTTTAGTTTAAAAATATTTTTAAGAGTAACCTACATTCTTTTCAAAGCAATTTTTTATGAAAATGGAAGAAGGTGCAGAGAGGCAATCACTGTTATATTAGCAGAACCCGTGTTTATGTATCCATCCTCCTTCTACATAAAATCCTTCTAATTCACACTACAGAAATTTTTCCTAAATAATATATCTTTATTTTTCTCAAATCATATATCAAAACTTTAACAAATACATTTTATTCAACAATACATAAATGGAATCTGAAAAGTGGAGAGCATGTAGCAGGTACTCACACAGAGTTGGATGAAGACCCTAGACTCAGGGGTGCAGCAAGAAGGTGAATGTAGACATAGCTGGCCTGTTCGTACACCTCAGAATAAAGCTTCTTGGAGGAACCAGTCAATCAGAGGAAGAGTATAGAAGGATACAGTGCATTTTCAGTGCTTTAAATTATTGGGTAGGAGCGATTTCAGGTTGAAGACATTTCTGTGTCATCGTGGAGAAAGCAGAGTAGCAGGAATATATGAATGCAAAGGAATGAAGTCAAAGATGGCCTGGATAGCATCTTTATAATGTTTTGGAAATTTTTATAAAATTTTGGAATTTGAAAGGTTCATATGAGGAAAACATTGGGAAAAATCTAAGTGCTATATAAAAGGAAGTATTTACCACTTTGTTATTAGTATTAGTATTAATATTATCTTCCAGGAAGGTCCCTGTGTTCTAATCAATCCAATTTGCTCATGTCTGCCTATATCAATATCTACAATGATGATCATTCTTTCTTTCCTGATAGAAATCTTCACTGATGTGCATGCTTTGTTCTATTTCATTTCTTCAGTTTCTATTTAGTCTTAATTACTTCAATAAAACTTCTCTGTGTATTCCACTTCATTATGGTCCCCATCTTTTATTCCTATTTTATTTAGAGTCAGTGCTAAACAGATATGATTTAATTCTTCTCTAAACACTTAATTTGAATTACATTGTTTGTTTTTTCAATAGTAACAATTCATTTTCCTTCTTTTATCTTTGTCCCAGCAACTTACATAGTATTAGAAACATAGTGGTATCTTAATAATTACTTTTTGAATCTGAATATTAAAATTGTTAGCTCCATGTTTAACGATTTGGATATTTTTCACAAATATTTCACATTAAAGAAATTGTTCATATTGAATTGAACTACAGATATTTTTTCTCCAAATTTTTTTCACCCTAAAATGTCTTCTGAGTTGGAAATAATACAATATGTTTATTCAGTAATCCCTGAATATATATATATATATATATATATATATATATATATATATATATATTCCCTTTTAGCAATCAATTTTCAGAAGACTATTCACAAAATTCCTTATTAGCATTACAGTATTAAAATATTACCTCTGCAATGGAAACATAATATATCCAAAATGTTTTACCATGTTAGTAAAAAAAGTATCAAAGATTTTCACCTTATTTTTTTCTAGTAAATGAGTTTTGCTTGTAACTTTATATCTTCATATCCTAATATATGTATCTAGGATATATAAGCTATTAAAGCATAAACTACACTTAGATTTTTAGGAACCACTACATAAATGACATGCATGCTGATAATGAATAATGATATTTTACTGTAAAAATACATTAATACAATTTTAAAGGGGAAAATAGTCAGAAAATCAATTATTTTTGTGTGATATAGATGTAGAAGAAACTATAATCATCATTTAGTCTAATGCTTTCAAAATATAGAGAAGGAAACAGATCCAGAGAAAATGAAACCCCTTATATATGGTCGCACAAATAATAAATATTGACGTTTGATTCACCATGATAATTTGGTCACCATGATATTTCCTTTATCTCAACATCAATCTCTCGAGGAATTTAATCCTTGTTGTCTTGCAAAATGAATTTTTCCTAAATGAAGGAATTTATACTCTCTTCCTTAATGGACCAATTTCTCCTCCCATCATCCTTCCTAAAACTCTGCTCTGATGCTCTTCTTTCTCCACTTTTCCTAGATGGCCTTATTAGTTCTAATGTTCTAATGATAATGTATGTAGAAAAATACTCAGCTGTTACAACCAACAGTGATCACTCTTCTCAATTTAAGTTACACGTTACCAAAATTATATCCATCATCACTTAAATGTTATATAGAAAACTCAAATCCAAAATATCCAAAATGAACTAATTGTATCTCTAAATCTCCCTTTCTGAAACTTTCCTCTGTTAGTTTAGGATACTCTCTCTCTTCTAGTCAATTATGTTTGAAATCTCACCTTCATTCTTGACATCCTTGTCTTTTATTGGCCCCTTTATTATTTGATTACTTGCCAGATCTTATGGCTTTTATCTCTGTGTCATGCCATATTGTCCCCCTTCACTTTATTCAGTATCTCATGACTTCTGGCTGAATTTTTATAATAATTTCCTATTTGGTATCATTTGCCTCTACTATCTCAACTTTCTAACCTTTTTGGCATGTCAACTACCATGCTGATATTTCTAAAGCATATATCTGACAATTCAAAGGCCTTTTCAAGGGCCTTCTGTGGTTCCTTATTTCCTCTAAAACAAATAAAAAAAATCCTCCGTCAGACATTTAAAACCTTCTACAATTTGACTCCTACCTATATCTTCAGTCTTATTTCATATGACAAAATTAAATCCCACAATGCATATTTAGAAGATAAATTCAGGTAGTGAAATTAATGAGCCAGAAGGAAAGACATAGGAAATGGACTTTAGATAAGTATGAATGGAAACAATATAGAGCATGGACTTGAAGTGAGGAAGATTCAATTTCAAACTGAATCTCAAACATGTACTAGGTATGTGACACTTGACAAGTCACAGAATCTCGCCCTCGATTCCCTCAACTGTAAAATGGAAATAATAATAATAACTTACCTCACAAATCTATGACAAAGTTAAAATGAGATATTTGTACATCTCTTAACATAGCAGGTACTTAATTAATGTCTGTTTCCTTCTGTCCTCTCTTCTCCCAATATTGTTATGACAAATTATTACTTACAAGCCAAACAAATGTAGGATAGATGAATGTGGCCAGAAAATCTTGTAAAGAAGATTTTAATGTCCTGACAATGGGAAAATCTTACATATTTTCTGGAGTTCCGTAATTGAGAAAATTGAAACAGCTGATAAATGCCTAGATTAAAATTACATCTTTAAGAAAAATAAATAAATATTGTGTAACCACAAACAGGATTACACAGAACTTTGCAGATGCTACTTTTAAAAGATTCAAGGGTGGAGAGGATTTTGGGAAGATGGTGGAGTAATTAAGAAAAGTTCGAGCTGTCAAGATTTTCCTCCATAGAAGAGATAAAACAACACCTCTAGGTGATCTTAGAGCAATGAAAACAAATAAGAGTGGTGGCAGAACAGAGATTCTATTTGGACAATCAGAGAGATCTAAAGAAATATCCCAATTTAGATTTCCTCCTCCTGGAGAGTTAACACCTCCAGGCTAGGATCCACCTTAACCAGAAGCAAGCTGCATAAACAACAAGCAGAAAGCCCAGAGGTTAGTTGGAATGGGAGACTGATTCTGCTTGTAGTAGGAACTTTTATCACCTGGACAGTGAGGGGATTTGGGCATCTGAGCTGAGGAAGATATATTGATCTTCTACTAACAAGGAACACCAGATCCAGTGATGCTTCTGATGTGGTGGGGGTGATAAAACACCAGCACACATCATGTGAGTGAAAAAGCAATGGTTTAGGGACACAGGTGGCTGTGGGCACTTACAGGAGACTAGAGGTCTTAGTTTGAGTTCAAGATCAGAGCAAAGAACTGAAGAAGATCAGAGGCCATTGGAACCATTCCCCATTCCCAATACTAGAAGTGACTATAAAAAGTAAAGTCTTATCAAAAAAAATTTGCAAAGACAAAGGGAAAAATAATTGAATCATAGAGAGTGTATATGAGAATAAAGAATGGGATTTGTAATCATAGGAAAACACTGAAGCAGAGAAATTCTCTTGTCCCCAAAAAGTAATGTCAGCTGGTCACCTGCCCAAAAAGAATTCAGTGAAGAACTTAAAAAAGACTTTAAAGATCAAATGAGACAGAGGAAAAATTAAAAAGAAAAATAAGAACAATACAACAAAAAATACTATGACAAGAAAGCAAACAAATTGGAAAAGGAGATCCAGAATCTTTTTTTCCTATTAAACATATTTTCACATTAGTCATGTTGCATAGAAGAATTATAAGAAAAGGGAAAAAAAAACGTGAGAGAGGAAAAACAATTAAAAAAAGAAAATAGTATGTTTTGTTCTGTATTCTGACTACACAATACTTTCTCTGCAGGTGGTTGACATGGTCCATCCATGTTCTTTGAAATTGTTTTAGGTCTTTGCACTTCTGAGAAGGGCTAAGCCCATCAAAACAAGTCCTAACACACTTTGGCGGTTACTGTTGTACAATGTTCTCCTGGTTCTGCTTCCCTCACTCAGCATTAGTTCATGTGAGTCTTCCTAGGTTTCTCTGCAGTGCCCTGGTTCAACATCTCTTATAGCACAATAGCATTCCATTCTGTTCATATAGCACAACTTGTTTAGCCATTCCTCAATTGATGGGTATCCCCTCAACTTTCAGTTCCTGGCCACTACAAAAAGAGCTGCCATAAATACTTTTGTACATGTGGGATCTTTTTATTTTCAATTTTTATGATCTTCTTGGGATATAGCCCTAGAAGTGGTATTCCTGGGTCAAAGTGTATATGCATTTTTATACTCCTTTGTGCAGAATTCCAAATCTCCAGAATGGTTGGATCAGCTCACAACTCCACCAATGATGAATTAGTGTTCCAATTTCCCCACATCTCCAACATTCATCATTTTCCTTTTGTACCATGTTAGCCAATCTGATAGTTGTGATGTGGTACCTTAGAGTTCTTTAGATTTGCATCTCTCTAATCAATAGTGACTCAGAGCATTTTTTCATATGACTATAGATAGCTTTCATTTCATTTTTTTCTCTGAAAATTGCAGTTCATAGCCTTTGACTGTAGGTCAATTGGGTTATGACTTCTATTTTTGTAAATTTAACTCAGTTCTCTATATGTTTTAGAAATTATGTCTTTATCAAAGACACTTGTAAAACTTCTTTCCCAGTTTTCTGCTTCCCTCCTAATGTTAGTTGCACTGGTTTTGCTTCTGCAAAACCTTTTCAATTTAATATAATCAAATCTATCCATTTTGCATTTCATAAGTTTAATGTAATGTTTACATTTAGTTTACAACATTCAGTTCCACAATGCCATGAACTCCAAATTTTCTCCATTTCCCTCTCCTCCCATTCCCCACCCCTGCCATGGCACCATTCAATCCTATATAGGTTCTGAAAATAATTTCTCATTAAATATTAGTCATGTTGTAAAGACGAATTACAATTAATTGCATGAACAACAAGAAATAAGGAGGAAAACAAAATAAAAAGCAAGCAAATTATTTTCTTCAATCTGCATTCAGACTCTGTAGTTCTTTTCTCTGGATGTGAATATCCATTTCCATTATTAGTCTTTTGGAGTTGTCTTATAACTTTGCATTGCTGAGAGGAGCCCAGGATATAAAAGTTAGTTGTCACAAGTATGATGTGTCTGCAGTTGTGTACAAACTGATCTTGGTTCTGCTCTCCTCATTCAGCATCAGTTTATGTAAGTCTCTGGAGGTTATTATGAAATCCATCTGCTTCTCATTTCTTAAAGAACAAGAGTATTCCATTACATTCATATACCTCAACTTTTTTAGCCATTACACAATTGATGGACATCCTCTTGTTTTCTAATTGTTTGCCACCACAAAAAGAGCTGCTATAAATATTTTTGTACATATAGTTCCTCCTTCAAATTGTATGATGCCTTTGAGATACAATGGTATTGTTGGGTCAAAGGGTATGCGCATTTTTTATACCCTTTTGGGCATAGTTCCAAATTACTCTCCAGTATAGTTGGATCAATTCACAACTCCCCCAGCAATGCAATAGTATTCCAATGTAAATTCTTTTTTTATTGGTCAGGTCTGACTGTTTGTGACCACATTTAGGTTTTCTTGCTAAAGATATTGGATTTGATTACCATTTACTACTCCAGTTCAATTTACAAATGAGTAAACTGAGGCAAGTAGGGATAAGTGACTTGTCCAGGACAACACAGATGGTCTGTGAGGCCACAGTTGAACTCAACAATATGATTCTTCATGACTTTAGGTCTATCACTCCATCGAATATACCACCTAGTTCCCCCCAAATTGAAGACTGATAAGGAGGAATGACTTATAAAAGAAAAAAAAACTACAACATATCTTTTGTTTCTTTATCCAAACTGTTTATGTTGTCCTAGAATAGCATGTAAAAGTACTGTAAAAACTGTATTGTTCTAAAATATCCAGAATTGAGACCACTAGAATAAAGATAGCCCCTAATTAACTTTGTGGATTAATCATTCATTGATAGATATTTATTAAAAGACTCCCAGAAGCCAGGCATTATTCTAGGCTCTGCATAGTAATATAAACGTGTAAAGCTCTTTCTGATGTTCAACATATGGAAGTCAAGATATGTTATTTGTATGGCTATGACTACTGTGTATTCCCTAATGTATACCGTATTAGCTAATAATGTAAGCTTTTGATTATGGACCCATAAAGCTTTGGTTCCATTTGTATCCACCTTACCACTATAAAGTAAAATGAGTATTAGAAATAAATTTGTTCAACCAAGACAACTAATCAAATTTACAAAAATTCTCATTTATACTGCTTATATTAAACATGCAATTGTCAAATATTCACTTCTCTTTGAGGTTTGGAATTGAAGCAATAAGGATCTCATGCTTTATATTTCCCTTCCTATGTGTGCTTCTCAGCATTTACTTTCATCTTTCATTTTACCCAGGAATATCTGGATAGACCTTCTATGTTCTCAAATATTCTCAGTGAATATTCTCAAGCCAATATTTTTTTTCTTTTTTTCTTGTAGCTTTATATAACTGAATTACTAGGATAGATTAACAAGGCACATACTTTTATTTGAAAATGCAGCTGCTGATACGTATTCCATGTTACACCTATTATTACCTCATGAAAGTATATAGTAATATTTCCCCCTACATTCAAATTTCATGTTAATATATACATAGAGCATTTCTGGTCTACTTTAAAAATCATTGTTTTAAATGAAAATATCTTACTAGCATTTCCTATGTACACAATCAGTAAGAAATTTATTTATGTGACTACTTATGAGTGAAATATTGAATTCTAGCAACACTTCATCACCTTTTTTAATGGTTCATTTACAAGTAAATGTATCATGTTAGCCTTATTTTCACAGTAAATTAAATTATTTTAAGGGACTGAACCTAATATCCAACCACCCCCTTTTCTTTAGATTTCACTGGTTGTCATTTTTCCTCTTTATAATTTCTTCATGTTTTGAAAATGTAAATGTAGAAAATATATAATGAAATAATTTGTTCTTTACCACATATAGCTTCTCTTTATTAAAATTATAAGACATTCCCAACAATCACTAAGTATTCCACATTTTGGTAATGCTTCCCCAATTTTTTTATCTCATTGAATATACCTACATTGAACTCACTCTTTACTTACAGAAATTAATACACACACATATGTGTGTGTGTTTGTGTGTGTGTCTTTTCCACTTAAGGATTGTACGAGTATGTGAGGATAGATCACTATGTTGTTAAGTGGCAATTTGAATAGAGCACTGAGGTTAGAATTAGGATATCCTAAATTCAAATCCACCCTTAGCTACTTACTAGCTGTGAAACTTTGAGCAAGTAACTTAAACTCTGTTGAATTCAATTTCCTCATCTGTAAAATTGAAATATTAATAACACCTATCTCGCACAGTTGTTATAAGGATCAAAAAAGGTAATATTCATAAAGTGCTTACCATAGCTCCTGTCATATAGTAAGCACTATATAAATGATAACTATTAATATTATCTTCTTAAAATTTTTATAACTTAGATTATGTTTATCCAAGAAAAAACAAGTGGAATTTAATGAAGCAGCATCCTGAAATTTTATCATCCTTTCTTAAATTGTAACTCTCCATCTATTGTATGCCTCATGTATATAAAGCAATTTACAAAGGATTGTGGAAAAATGATTATATTGGAAAACAATTATATGTAAATTTAGATTTTTTTAAATTCACAGACCCACTGCAATCTACCCAGGAACCCTTAGAGGCCTGTGCATCTTAGAATGTTGTGCATACTTTTCTAAAGAGAGACTGAGAATCTTGTGCTTGAAAACAATAACCCCAGGGACTGGTGGGGGCTCTTTAAAGGGAACTCAGCACAGTCATCTGTATTCCTTAACTAGTATAACTAAGTATAACTAGCACATACTATAATTCCTGCTATTATGGAGATTGAGTTATATGAAGTCCTTGATCTGAAGATTCAACTATAAAGTAAGATTAAAGTTGATTGGTCATTTCCATTCTATCACCAATGTCAGGACTCCCCAGAATTGAAGGGAGAACTTGCTAAGATAGGAAACAGAATATGTCAAAACTTAAAATTGCTCAGCATTTCTGTTAGGTCTATTAATGTTCGCTGCATTACCATCCTACACTATACTAGACAAAAAATACAACAACAGCAATTTGATTTTTTTTCTTTTTTTCTTGAAATAGGAAAGTTTTCTTTTAAACTTTTTTGGACAAAAAATGGAGAATTGAGAGAAAGTAAAAATTAAAGGGAGACAGTTCAAATACTGATTTGTCCTCCAGCCAGGTAAAGTTCATTAAAAATTGGTCTTATCCCTCACTGTGGTCATTACTCCCCTTTCAGGCCCCAATATACAAATAAATGTTATTCTTATTTTTTTTTACTCTTTGGAAACCGAAGGAACAATCAACAATACTTTTTTCCTATGTCACCTACAACAGAAACTCTCCCTGTTTCACCATTCCCACCTTTTCCCAAAGTTACTGGTTGGTAATAATTCCACTTTGTTTTCTAAGTCACATGATAATTCTGTCTCTCCCTCATCTTGGAAAACCACATTATCTCTGAAACACAACCATATTTCCCAGGGATGTATCTGACTAAGGCAATCTGTTTTGAATGAACTCCCTAAGATTTGGAATTTTGCAGTCCCTTGCAAAATAAGGTCTTGATATTTAGATGTTGTATAGTATAGAATGTACATACAAATCAATACATAACAGAATAATGATGACTAAATAAAAGCATCATAAGTTTCCACCTTAGAAAATGGAATAATACACCAACAATGCATTTAGTATACATGACTCAATGGAAAGAATTCCTTGACTGGCCATTTCAGTGATGCTAGGTTTAATTGCATGTTTTATATTACATTTGAATGTGCAACATGAGTATGTACACATTTGGAGAGTAATAGAAAAAACAGATGTGAATATGTTTTTAAGAACTTTTCTGTCTTGTATTCCACTCACTTATGTTGGCTTACATAGACACAAAGAAAGCTTTTGTTCTTCACAAAATTGCCAGATTGATGGGCTTGGGAACAGTCTCAGATTAAGAGAGTAATGGAGACCAGAAATATGTTGTATCTGCCAACACAGCCTTAGGTGACAGTCAGAGGTAGGCTTGAGTCCCTGACTTTAAAAGGGTTTGTCCTGAAATATTCAGATCATACGTATATGAAGCAAAGCTGATTGAAGCTTATCATCTAGCTATACATTTTAGTTAGAGGAATGATGAATATATACCCAATGGTCTAATAACTTGTATGTATTTGTCTGATGAAGTATGGGAAGAAGTAATTTTTCCCACCTTTTCTTTGGGGCCATACTTTTACTTTGAATAAAAAATAAAGTTTTTTTAAATTTAGTTTTTCCATTTAATTTGTTATAGTAATTGTATATATTTGTTTTCTTGGATCTGATTAGCTTCCCACTGTATCAGTTTATTTGTCTCCCCATATTTCTATGCATTCTCCAGATTATTTGTTTCTTTAAGCACACTGATATTCTAATACATAACAGTATCACACTTTAGTCAACCAATCCTCACTTGATGGAATGAACTTTCAGTGTTCTGTACCTAGCTCTCTTCTCTTCATCCTCCATACAATTTCACTTTATGATCTCATCAGTTCTCAATGATTAAATTGCCACCTCTCTGCTGAAGATATTCAAATCTGTCTATAATATCTTTACTTCTCTGCTAACTTCCAGTTTTGCATCTCTAACTGCCTTTGCACATGTCTTGTTTAAATTTCTTTCAAATTTTTATTTTAGACTTAAATCTCACAACAAAAATATAGAATAGAGAAAACAAAAAAACATAAATTTAATTATTGGAACTCAAAACAGATTTTTAAAAAAGCATATCATGCTAATCATAGAACATAAGAGAGGATACAAAATATATAACAGTAGATTTCCATTTTAAGAAAGCCTTTATGATAAATAATACTCATTGTGTTGAGAATTGTCCATCTTTTCTTTGCTTCCTTGTGAGTTTTCTTTTGTTCTCTGCTGTGCACTTTTTCCCTTTGTTTCCCCCCATCCCAAACTTTCCCCAGAAGGCTAAAATAAAGTTTAGATATGTTTCTCTTTAGCTATAGATATATACATACACACACATACATAAAAACATACGTACATACACATATAGACCTATATTTTCCCAAGCATATTCTCCTGATCTTTGTTGTTTTTTTATGTATGATTTTATATTTTGTTTTCTATCCCTTCTACCTCCTCTATTTTACATCTACCCACTACCTTGACCTTCTATGTCTTGCCTACCACCTTCCAAGGAGGTCTCATGTATCCTCCCATTCCCATAAATCTAAACACACTTCTATATCCATATTTTATCTATTCCCTCACTCTCCCCTCTAAAAATCCCTGCCTTGTCCTCTCCCCCTCCCTATGCCCCTACCATTTTATTTCTTCTAAATATAGACTTTTAAACTCATATATGTGTGTGTGTCTGTGTGTCTGTGTGTGTCTGTGTCTCTGTGTATGTACACAGAGACATATATATGTCTATATGTTTAGTTCCCTTTTAAACCCATTCCCAATGAATGTAGGTTACCAGAACTACAAGCCCTCCTCCCTTATCTAATTCCCCTCTTTGAACCTCAAATAATTACTCTTTTAATCTGTTCATGAATGGTTTTACTTTGCAAGTTCACATCATTCTCAGGTTTATATCAATCTTTCTTATAAATGCGATTATTGATAGGAATCTTAAACATCCATTTTAAATTTTATACATATGAAAAATAAAGAATTTGTCACTATTGGTCCTTTATATTCAGTCTTCGTTATATGCCTTACATTTGTCTTGGTTCTTGTATGTTGAATCTTCTATTAAGTTCATGATTTCTTTTAACAAAGTCTTGAAAGTCTGAGAACTTATCAAATGTTCATTTTTTTCCATTCAATATAGTATTTAACTTTTCAGCGTATGATGTTTTTGGCTGGAGCTCCAGTTTTTGTTTTTTGTTTGTTTTTTTTTGTTTGCTATTCGGAGGAGGGAAGTAGGGCAACTGGGGTTAAATGACTTGCCCAAGGTATGTGTGTGTGTGTGTGTGTGTGTGTGTGTGTGTGTGTGTTTTAGTGTCTGAGGCCAGATTTGAACTCAAGTCTTCCTGACACAAGGGCTGGTGCTCTATTCAATGCACCACCTAGCTATCCCAAGAACCCCAATCCTTTGGCCCTTCAATATGTTGTGTTCTAAGGCCTACAATCCTTTAATGTCTCTGCTGTTATGTCTTGTTTAATTCTAATTGTGGCACCATCATATTCATATTGCTTAAATATTGATACTTTTAATAATTTTTCCTGGAGCCAAGACTTTAAGAATTTAACTATAATTTTCTTATGATATTTCCTCATAGTAACTCTTTTAAGTGGTGATAGATGATTTTTTTTATTTCTACTTTCCCTGCTTATTCTGATGCTTAAGGACAATTTTCTTCCATTGTTTCTTGTATTATTGTATCAATATTCTTTTTTTATAGTAACTTTCAGTTAGTCCAATTTTTTTATATTTTCTCTTCTTGCTCCATTCTCCAAATCTATTGTTTTTCTTATAATTCTATTTTTTTCATTATTCTTATTTTGTTTAATCATTTCTTAATCTCTTATAATTTGACTGGCTTCACTTTGCTTAATTCTAAGGTGCCATTTTCTTTCTTAAGATTATGAATCTTGAGGGCAGAGCCAAGATGATGGCATACAAGCAGTGAGGTCCAACAGCTACCACACTGCCACCCTAATCACCCATAAAATATGAGCCCAGACAAAACCTAGGACTCTCAGACTCACAAAAATAGAGAAAACACATCTCTCATTGAAGGCAGCTCAGCAACACAGGCTCATTGTGGCGGCCAGGAGCAGAAGCTGGCTCAGCCTGAAGCTGAGACCGTGGCCAGGCCCAGGGTGGTAGGAAGAAGCTGAGCTGAGCCAACCCAAGCTGTGCCACAGCAAGTCTGCAGGAGAGAAGATCTACAGCCTCCAGCACCTCCACATATACTAAAGTGTGAGGAGCGGGGACTGCAGAGGGGCAGCTCAGCTGGAGGAGCTCGACCAGCAGGCCAGCAGATGGGGAGTGGTGAGCAGCCTGGCTCACAATGTCAGTCACTGCCAGGCCATGCCCCAGGGTTGCCAGGAGCAGCTGAGTCTCACAAGCTACAGCTGGAGTCTACTTCAGAGAAGATCTATTGCACCTGAGGGAATCATCACATCCACCAAACCAGGATTAGACGGTCAGTGAAAGTGAAAATGAAACTTTTGAAACTTAATTTGGGTTAGGAAAAGCAGTTCAGCCAATCTGCCCCTGGGAGCAAGGAAGTGGTGGGGGAGGGGAACTGCTACCACACTACCCACTGGGCTGCTTCAGAGCCCCTGGCCTGCGGTCTCAGAAGGGGGGATGAATCTATTGATCAGAGCCAAGTGCTCTTGCATTGAGCAGTCTAGATCCCTGGATCTGGATTGTGGTATTGGGTAGTGGCCCTGGGGTGCACTTTCAGCAAGCCAAAGCTGGGGGGGCTGCAATATCCCCCTAATAGCTCCAGCAGCTGGGAAAACCCCAGTGATTTGGAACAGAGCTTTCCCCCCTGGAAGCAGTTTCACAGACCTAAAAAAACCAAACAATTAACTGACTGGCCAACATGAGGGGAAGGAAGCAAAATAAGAACAGCAATAAAACCCTAGAATCCTTTTTTGTGGACAAAAAGGAGCAAAGTATGGAATGGGAGGAAGACAACCCAGTCAGAAGTCCCACACCAAATGCTTCCAAGACACTTGAAGAATGCCTAGAAGCTATATATCAACTGAAAAAGGACTTTGAAAACCAAATGAGAGAAGTGGAGGAAAAATTGTGAAGAGAAATGAGAATGATGAGAGAAAATCATGAAAAGAGAGTCAACAACCTGACTGAAGAAAACAACACTTTAAAGGATAGATTAACTCAGGTGGCAA
>CM053601.1:43923290-43956379 GCA_028646575.1 Pseudocheirus occidentalis
CTTAGAAAGAACTGTACATGCCTTTTTTTTTAAACAAAAAGGAGGAGATGCTGTGGCACATATAGAGTTAAGAAAAGCTCTTGGAAGTCCTTAGAAAGAACCATGCATACCATTTTTAAACAAAAGGGAGGAGATGCTGTGGCATGTATAGAGTTAAGAAAAGCTCTTGGTCAAAATGGGACCGTGAGAATAGGCCCCAGCTAACACCTGCAGAAAAACAGCTCAAGGTTATGAGAATAACAACTTAGGATCACGAGACTCCATGGAGCCCAGCTAGAAGCAGACACATCAAACAGAACAGAACAGGGCAGCCGGACCAGATAAACAAAGGATATTTAAGATCTTTGCCTATAGATATGAATTTTGCTGCTTTCTGTGCTCTGTGAGAACATCTGTTTTCCCAACATAGCTTTTGTAAAAACATGTACTTTCTCACGTATGAAAAAGGTATATAAGCAATCTTTCAGGCTCAATAAACTGAACCAGCTTATTCATCGTATTGGTGTGTGCATCTGTGTTCCTCTCTGACTGACCCTGACATTTAACTTATATGGAGAGTATATGATGTGAAATACCATACTGATTGAATCAAAAGCTGAAAATAAGGTTGCTGGGAGAAATATCAACAATCTAAGACATGTAAAGGATACTACTCTGATGGCAGGAACTGAAGGTGAATTAATAAGAAATCTCTCAAAGAAGATAAAAAAAATTTTTGAAACTTAACGAAAGAAAAACAAACATCTAAGATCTTGAGGCCTGCTTGCATAACTTCCTGGCAAATAGAGGGAGAAGAAAAAGAATCAGTGTCATATTTTATGCTCAAACCTCACTGCAGATGATAAGTGAAGCCATGAAATTAAAAGACACTTGTCCCTTGGAGTTAAGCTATGGCAAATCCAGCCAGCATACCAAAAATCTAGAGGCATCACGTTGCTGACAAAGGTTCATGAAATTAAAGCTATGGTTTTCCCCGTAGCATTGTACATCTGTTATAACTGTAGTGTAAGGAAAGCTGAGTACTCCAGAACCAATATTATTAATTGTGGAGCTGGAAAAGACTTTTCATCATCTCTTGGATAGCAAAACATCTAATCAGTCATTACTTAAAGACATTAATTTAGGCTACAGACTCAAAAATAAGTATTAAAATTGATGCTTAAATATTTCAGGCATGTAACAAGAAGACTAAACTCATTGGAAAAGACCCTGATGTTGGGAAAATTGAAGGCAAAAGGAAAAGGGGGTGGCAGAGGATGAGATAGATAATCTCATGGAAACAATGAACATAAACTTGGACAGACTTCAAGAGATAGTGGGGGCGGCTAGGTGGCGCAGTGAATAGAGCACCGGCCCTGGAGTCAGGAGTACCTGAGTTCAAATCCGGCCTCAGACACTTAATACAAAAAACTAGCCGTGTGACCTTGGGCAAGTCACTTAACCCCAACTGCCCTCCCAAAAAAAAAACAAAAACAAAACAAAAAAAAAAAAGAGATAGTGGAGGATAAAAGGGCTTAGTGTGCCAAGATCTGTGGGATCACAAAGAGTTGGATATGACTGAAAAAAAGCAACAATAGGTAGCCCAGTTGATAGAATGGCACATTTGATCTCAGAAAGATGAGTCTTCATTTTTCTCATTGTTTTTCAGATTGAAACACCCTCCTTGGTCACTATTCGCTTATAAGTAACACTGCTCCCAATCAAAATATGAACTCTTAAGGTCAGGGGCTCTCTTTGTTTATGAACTTCTCTTACTTAGCAAAGTACTTCATAAAGAGGAATCACTTAAAAAAAAACTTTGGTTATAGTAATTAAGGTTAATTTTTCTAATTGAATTCTTACACTCATTGTGGCCTTTCCTGTGCCTACTCAGTAAAAATACAATAGGCCTATGATTTTCCTTGTACTAGCAACTATAACGATATAAAAACTTCAATGACCCAGTGAATGTAGATTGAGAAGTATAGGCTGTAAGATCTTTTGTGCATCTCAGATCTAGCTAGAGTGATTTTTTTTTTTGCTAATATACACAGTCTGTTTTTAAAGATTTGGGGGACAATGAGGGTTGAAAGGAATTTTCTCACCCCAATCCAAATCCAAGGCAGGTCTGGGGCTATGGTACCAGAAGCAGAAAAAAAATTAGTTTAAAGGAGTGACCTGAGGTCAAGGCTTTTGCTGTTATCTAGTACTCAGAATGGCTGTCAATGTAAGGCACAAAAGAGATGAAATAACCCTGAGATCATGGGCTAAAAGAGCTGTCAGCCTTCTCCCACAGATGTAGCAAATAAAATATTCCAGCAGATGGCAGCAGCATTGTGGAAGAGAATCAGTAATGATACAAGCAGTTAGAATTCAGATGAGAAACGAGAAAATGATATTACGGTACAGAATTCCCTGTTAAAATCATTATGTATGGCTATGTATATGTTAGTTATGTGCATTCATTTTTCACCTAATGGAATTGTAGCATATCAGAAAGTGTGATCCTATGAGTACAGAGTATTGTGTGTGTGTGTTTTTCCCATACCATATTTTTTAACTTAAATTTATGATACCAAAATAGATCTATGGCTATAAAGCATAATTTAATTTCTCTTTACAACTGTGATAAGTCACTTCTAAGGGACCTAAGAAACAATCTAACCCAACTGTTTCATGTCACAAATGAGAAAACTAAAGCTAATAGTAATTCAACAATTATCTGGTGGTAAAATAGCTGCAATGAGTTAGAGGTGGGATTTAAACCCACTTACTCTAACTGAAGACTTTCTCTTGCACTGTGATGCTTGAACAATCTCTAAAGTCCTGTGCAACTCTTCATATCTCTAATTACATTGAAATTTTCTTGTTAAGTAATGTTCAAGGGAAGAAATGAGGAGAAAAATAATTTTGGCACTCATTACTAAAGCCATCTGTCTTGTCTACAAAAATTATCTTAATTTTCAGTTGAATTTCCTTTTAAATTTAACTCAAATTGTTTAAAGTGATCTGTGATCTTATTGGTAAAGCTTTCCCTCTAAAGACAACCTATTAATGCCTGCATAATAATTATGACTCTTGTTACGTGTTTTGTCATAAGCCAGTCATTGACAAACCAAACCGATAAGCTAAAGTCTTCCTTGAAGTTTAAGTTCAACACATTTCAGGGAACAATTGCCCTCTATTTTTAGGTCTTCTTTCCTTATTTGCATGTGACTTGGATGAATTTTTTAGACTAATATCAAAAGTCATAGGAAAAAAAGTAAAATTAGATTATTTTTCCCATTTCCCATGGCAGCTATAAATATGCTGGTATAGTTGTGAATCACAAAATGTAACAGATTCTATACAAGGAGGACAGAATCAAAGCATTTATTCAAATACCAGGAAGTGGAATCCCCAAACCAGAAAGGCAAATTCATCATAACAACCAAGAAGTCAGTACACATAACCAATGCAGTGAATACCAACATTCCTAAACCTTCCCTGTATCAGGACTTCAAAACAAAACAGGCCTCCTTAAACAAGAATGCCCCTCTCTCACTCATGCTTGCTGCTCAGCTTCCACCCTGCTTGCTCCCAGTTCTGGTTCTTTCTCTTGCACCTTTCTCCCCCACTTTCCCATTGTACCCTTTCAGGAAACTCCTTTCCCCATGGTTTCCATGTGATTGCATTTGGCTTATTAAGGGGCAGGGAATGTCTTCAAATTTCCATTACCATTATATTTCACCAAATCTCATTAAAAAAAATCAACAACATTATTTAAAGACCAGCATCGAGAAAGTACTCTTAAACCTCTTTTAACTTTTTTTTTTGGTTTGTTTTTTTTCCCCATAAAGAGAAAAAAATATCATATTTATAGTCCAAAAAATGCCACTTGTGAGTAAGCTATCTATAGATATATCAGCAACATGTAAAGAAAAAAATATTGATAATATTTTTAAAGAAGAAAAATTAGAACACAATTGGTCATAATGGAGGCAATACCAGTCTGATAAATGGAGTTATGTCACTTATGATAAAAAAAAAGAAGTGAATAAAAGAAAACATCAAAAATATATTTACCCTTACCCTTATGTAGTATCAATTTGTACAAGGAAATAAAGATAGTCTTGAAACTATCGCAGACAGGAAACCATTCCTCAGCTTTTACCAAAAGACATAGTAGCTCCCTTAAAGCAGTACTGGTAACACTAAGAATTAGTGAAACCATTCTAGAAAAAAATTGCAATTATATTTAAAAAATAATAAATTTCATATATCTTTTGAACCAATGGTTGCCCTAGAAAGCATATATACAAAAGTGGTCAAAGATATTGGGAAATGTCTCCATTAAACAATAGATCCTAATAAGATAATCTGTTTGTATAGAGTAGGAATAAAAGGAGGATTCCATCACTTGAAGAATGAGTGAACATATGGCTGATGGTATATATGATTACTGCATCAAAGATTTTTAGCTAGTCACTAAATTTCTTTTTGTTTTTGCTCATCCTGGTTTAGATATCAGCACCATGTCTATGTCATAAACAAATGATGGATTTTCCATAAGTTTTAATTTATTTCTATCCACACAATATCACGAAGACTATAGGAAGTTCTCCAGTACATATAACAAAAGCATTCAAGACTCTCATGGCAAGATTTATGAGAGGACAAGGAGAATAGTTTTACAGCACGGTACTGCAATTTATATCAAATTGTGAAAGATAAATAAATAAATAACCAACCAACCATAGATGGATAGTAAAAAAATGGAAAAACAATGTTGAAATGATTGGGAAAAGACAGACACACTAATGCATTATTGGTGAAGTTATGGATTAGTTGCAACCATTCTGGAAAGCAATTTGAATTCTTTTTAAATTAGACTTATTTTAAAATTATACTCTCTATACCTCTAGGTAATCACTAGGGAGTGACCTTATTTAAAAGATTATAACTTACTTTGAAATGGCGAGAAACTGGTTGGGCTGTGGACTCAAGATGGGAGTCAGGACATTGGCTAGGAGACAATTGGATGAAGCTTTGTGAAAATTGTTGGGCTTGGTGGGCTCGAGGTAGACCCAGGATGGGGATCTGTGGGTGGGCCTCGGATTGAGCCTGGTTACTTTGTCTTTTCTTTGTGAGTGCTTGGATCTTCATGCCCTATGCCCACATCCCCATCTACCAGTTTTTGTGTGCCAAGAAAATAGCACTTCCTTTTCCCCCTGTGGCAGATTGTTTACACCAGGGTAGTGGTTGGTTTGGTGATGAATTATGTTGATTAGCAAACCAATTGGAGTAGGATGGTACATAAGAGCCAGCACTTCCTGAGATGGGGGCTGCTCTCTCTCTCCTCTAATCAGCACTAAGACAGCCCAGCTTATAAATTAAATATTATTAAAGCTCCTTTAAACTTTTTCTTCAGACTCTGTGGCCACTCTGTTAAAATCTGCCATTTCACCTTAATATATTTATATACAAACCTATGAGTTCATTGATTTTTAAAAATTAATTATTTTATTTATTGTCTTATGTACATGATTCATTTCCTGAGTTACAAATTTTCTTCAAATCTTTCCCCTGCCCCCAATCCCGAAACAGAGATCCCACTGTACAGACCCTCCCCAATCTGCTCTCTTTTATGTCCTCCTTCAATGCCCCTCTAACTTTCAGGTAGGGCAGGGTGGTCTCCCTACACCAATGTCTGTATATCTTAATTCCCAGTTGCATGTAGTTAATAATAATTAGCTAACTTGAAACATCTTTTTAGAGTCTGTTTAAAAATCTCACCTCCAAATATTCTAAAGACAAATCACTTCAGGTGAAGAGCCAAGATGGCAGCATAGAAGCAGCAAGGTTTCACAGCTCACACACAACCACCTCAAATACCCATAAAATATATCTCTAAACAAATTGTACATCTCCAAAACTCATGCAAAAATACAGAAAAACATATCTCCCAAAGAAGCCAGCTCAGCACAAAGGACTTATCGTAGCACACTTGGACCTGAAACCAGCCCAGCATGAAAATGAGGCTTGGCTCCAAGGCAGCCAGGGCAAGCTGAAGCTGGAGAGTCCAGGAGAGTGGATTGGTGGCAGCTGTGGCAGTTTCCAGAATTATCAAGTCATAAAAATACAAGCACTAAGTGAAAGGCCAGTAGAACTCAGCTAAATTTGGGGGAGAAAAGTGGTCTGACTGAACTGCCTCCAGGGCACCACAATCAGAAGTGGTGACTCTACAGCCAACTCTGTGTGGCTGCTTCCGACTCCATGGGTAACATGTGAGTGTTCAGAGGCTAAATGTTCTTGCATTGAGTGGCCTGGATCCAAATCATGGCCTTGGGTGGTGTTCCTGGGGTGTGTTTTCAGTGAGCCAAAGCTTGTGGGGGCTACAACAGCCTCCAACTAGCTTTGGCAGCTGTGAAAACCCCATTGATTTGGGACAGAGATTTCCCCCCTAGAAGCAGAGTTCCTCAGAGCTAAAAACAGTAGTAATTCACTGTAACATGAGCAGGCAAGGGAAGCAAAGCAAGAACTCTAGAATAATTTTTTGGAGACATAAAGGTTCAAAGAATGAAAGGTGAGTGAGACAACACCTTCAGAACTTCCACACCAAAAGCTTATGGGAAACATGAAGAGTGCCTACATGCCATTGATCAGCCATTAAATCCTTAAGAAGGATTTTAAAAATCAAATAAGCAAAGCGGAGGAAAATTTTGGAAGAGAAACGATAATGACTCAAGATAATCATGAAAAGAGAGTCAATAACCTTAATGAAGAAAATAACACCTTAAAATAGATTAACTCAAATGGCAAAAGAGGCCAAAAAACACAACGAGGAGAAGAATGCCTTAAAAAGTCAAATTTGCCAGATAGAAAAAGAATCTCAAAAGGATTCTGAAGAGAACAATTCCTTCAAAATTAGAGAGGAGCAACTGGAAGCAAATGACTTTATGAGAAATCAAGATACTATTAAACAGATCCAAAACAAATGAAAAAATAAAAGGCAATGTGAAATATCTCCTTGAAAAACTATTGACATGGAAAATAGATCCAGGAGAGACAATTTAAAAGTTATTGGACTACCTGAAAGTCATTATCTAAAAAGGAACTTAGAAAGCATCCTTCAAGAAATTCTCAAGGAAAATTGCCCTGATATTTTAGAACCAGAGGACAAAATGGAACTTGAAAGAATTCACCAATCACCTCTTGAAAATGATCCACCCCAAAAAACTCCTAGAAATATTATAACCAGGTTCTAGAATCCCCAGATCAAGGGGAAAATATTACAGGCTGCCAACAGGATGCAGTTTGAATGCTGTGGAAACACAATTAGGATAACCCAGGATCTGTTGGCTTCTACACTGAGGGAATGAAGTGACTGGAATGTGATACTCCAGAGATCAAGGGAGCTAGGATTAAAACCAAGAATAATCTACCCTCCAAAACTGAGCATATTGTTCGAGGAGAAAATATAGTCATTCAGTGAGGTAGATTTTCAAACATTTTTTTTGCTGAAAAAGCCAAAAGATCCAGGAGAGACAACTTTAAAAAAATGTTGGACTACATGAAAGCCAGGACCAAAAAGAACCTAGAAATCATCCTTCAGGAAATTCTCAAGGAAAATTGTCCTGGTATTTTAGAATGAAAGAGTAAAATAGAACTTGAAAGAATTTGCCACTGATCTCTTGAAAAAGATCCCTAAAAGGAAACTATTAGGAATGTTATTGTCAGGTTCCGGAGTTACCCAGATCAAGCCTGTATTGAATTGCTTGTCTTTTTAGTGGGGGTGGGTGAGGGAGGAAGGAAAATAATCTAGAATTTAAAGTTCTAAAATTCAATGTCAGTATCTATACATATACATATCTATTACATATGTATTATTATTATTGTTATTAAAATTATTATTATTATTTGCATGCACCTGTGAAATAAGATGTACAGACACTTGGGTAGGGAGATCCATCTTGCCCTACCAGAAAGTTAGAGGGGACATATGGGAGGATATAGGAAAGAGCAGATTGGGTGAGGGGGTATATATACAGTGGGATTACTCTTTTGGGGTGATGAGTAGGGGAAAGTTGGGGAGAAAATTCATAACTCATAATCTTGGGGAAATGAATGATGTAAACTAAAAATAAACAAAAGTTAATTTAAAAAAGTGATAAAGCAACAGGGAACATTAAAATTAGCAAACTTAATAATAAATAAAATGAATTGGAGAAGGAAATGACAAAACATTCCAAAATTGTTGCCAAGAAAACTTTAATAGTGAGATGAAGAGATAGATGCAGCTAAAAAAAGAGAGTTACTGTATTAGGCACTGTTTAAAGCAATACCTGACCTCAAAAGAATTTACATTCTATTGGGGTAGCTAGCATATGCAAGATGTGTGTATATTTGTAAATGCATGTGTAGATGCCCATATATTTATGTGTGTATACATATAGATGTCTCTGTATATATGCTTATATATCTGTGTGAATATGTATACGTCTGTGTGCATTTGTACTTTTTTTTTACAAAATCAATGAAAGGACATTTTATGGTGGGACTCTTGGGGCAATAATTGTCTGAGAAAGGATTCCTGCAGAAAATGACATGTAAACTCAGTTTTTTAAAATAATTTTTATTGACTTGTTTGTTTACTTTTACTTTATGAGATTCAGTTCTACAATCACTTGAGTATCACATTTTTCTCCCCTTTCTCCCCGCCCCTCACTCCCGCCATGGTGGCATGCAATCATGTATAGGATCTGCAAATTCTTTCACATTGTAAAATAGACTGGTTGTATAGGTGTTATATTCAATGGAGTGAACAATGAGAAAAGAGAAACAAAAACCAAACATAGAAAAGAATGATAGCATGCATCGCTTCAGTCTCCTTTTAAACTCTGGTCTTTCTGGATCTTTCTTTGAATGTAGACATTTCCTTCCATCCTGAGACTTGTAGAGTTGTCTTTTAACTGTGTATTGCTTAGAGGAGTCCAATTTTTCAAAGTTGGTCATCACACATATGATATATCTGTGACTGTGTACAAATGTTTCCTGGTTCTGCTCTTCTCATTTAGCATCAATTCCTATAAGCCTCTCCAGGTAATTATGAAGTCCATCTCCTTCCCATGTCTTATAGCACAATAATATTCCATCACATTCATATACCATAACTTGTTCAGCCATTCCCCAATTGATGGGTATCCCTTAAATTTCCAGTTTTTTACCAGCACAAAGAGAGCTGCAATAAATATTTTTGTGCGTATGGGACCTTTTCCCACTTCTATGATCTCTTTGGGATATAACCCCAAAAGTGGTATTACTGGGCCAAAGGTTATGCAATTATTTATAGCCCTTTGGGCATAGTTCCAGATTGCCCTCCAGAATGGTTGTATCAGTCCCATGTGAACTGAGTTTTGAAGGAAACCAGGCTTCTTAGACATTTAAGAGGAACATTCCTTAAATATCATAAGTCAATTGCGTGGGAACATCTCCTTTGGCGGACACGGACTACTTGGTGCATTTGCCTATGTGAGGGTCACAGTTGATGAAAGATAGAAAGAAGAGACATCCTTTTTCTGACTTCCAGATTCAATAGAGAAATCAAATCATTTTGGACCCCCTTCTGTTTCCTAAGAGAGACGTATGAAAAACACATATATTAAAAAACTGGAATTATGATAATGTCACAATTACCAAGTAGAGACTTCGAGGAATTTCTTCTTGGGTGAAATCTAAGATTCTTTCCCTTCTTTTAGCTGAGTCAGCATCCTCTAAAAGGGAGAGTCCATGCATTCTGTCTTGTCTGTTCTATAATATTGTATGTCTATGTTCTCCAATTTCCATTTGCTATAGGTTCAGATACATGATTTTATGTGTTATTTATTATCTCTGTTAATTGTGGACCTGACATTTAGCAGGAAGAGAGTCAAACCCTGGATAGGAATTCATGAATCTTCATCTTCATTAAGGTATAGAAACCAAGAATGCTTCTTGAACCTAAGAAATATTTAATCTGGATTAATGGTATTTGAGGGGACACACACACAAGTGCATGCATGCTTGCACATACATAGACATATGTGCTTGTATGCACACACATGTATGTGAGTGTATGGATTCGTGTAATTATATGTAAACACATGTAAATATGCATAGCAAATGGTATACATACATGCAGATGAGCATAAACAAAGTATATACATATCAACATATATAAACAATCAATTAATCAATCAATTTATCCAACTAATAAATTATACCCAGTACCCTCACTTTCTGGGAAGAGAAGATGGGAATCTTTCCTCTTCCAGCTTCCATTTTCCTGTTATGGAAAACCATGGTACTTATAGCTAGCTGGATTATGTTTGGTTATTGAAAATTAATTGAAAATATAATGTATATATGTTATAGCTGAAGAGACCAACTGGTGAGCCATTCTACTCTCCTACTTTGTTCTAATATTTCTTCTATCTCAATGTTTAAAAACAATCAAAAGAACAAAAAAAGAACAAAAAATAACACTAGATTAAAAAAAACTCCCATTTATTTATTTATTCATTCATTCATTCATTTGTTCATTCATTCGTTCATTTATTTATTTATCATTTGTTTGTTTGTTTGTTTATTTATTTTTGCCCCTATTTTCTTTTTTACATTTTCTTTTATTTCTCCTTGTTACCACCTTGGACTAGCTTAAAACATTGTCATAGGCAGGATAATTGGGTATTTGAATTCCTGGGAAGAGTTCATTGTTCAGCCACTTCCCTTTCAGGTGCCTCACACTGGGGCCTAGATGAAGCTTGCACTTAATCTAGACTGCCTTTGCTACCTGATATTCATTGGTAAAGATAGCTTCAGACACAAAGTAGGGTTAGCTGTTGCTAAACTATTTTTTCTAAAACACAGAGAAAAAGAAAATCAAGAAGAGATGGAGAGAAACAGCAAAAGAAATGAGAATGACTGATCACTACTATGTGTTGAAAATAGTAGCTACCACTTATAAGTGTTTCTGACTTCAAGAACAGTGGAGGATACTTGGTTCAATGTCTTTCTTAACCTTAATGTGGAAGGAGGATTTTGGAGGAGTTGCTCAATTATTGGACTTTCATACTTCTGGATTTGGAAGGAGTTGATTAGGATGGGGATGGGGGATTTAACCCAATAGAATTCAGTTCATTATGATACTCCATCATAGTCTCAGTTCATTATTCACTCCACTGAGGGCTGAAACAATAAATCCAAACAGAAGCTTTTAGAGTTCTTGTCAGGCATGGCAGAAAAAGATAACTAACTTTTTCCTAAGTAGATTAAGTAACAGGAGTTATCCTCTTCAATTAATGAATGCTGCACTTTTGAGACTCTGCAGAGCCTATATGAAATCAGTCACTCAATCAGTCAATTAACATTGTTTATCCTGAATTGCAGTCACTATGTTAAATGTGGGGGGTTGAAAGGTAGGTAAAAGGCAAGTCCTTCTCTTTAGGAGTTCATAATCTAAAGAGGCAATGCCAAAATGGAGAATGGCTCAAATTCTTAATAACCAGTGTTCTTCTTCCATAAATACTTTGAAAATATAGTTTCAGAGCAAGTTTTTTCAGCTCTATATTAATTCTAATTGAAGACCAGATTTTACGAACAAGCTATATTGGTAACCTGTCTAGTTTTTTCTAATTCTTTTATTATTACAAGAAGCTATATGCATGTAAACTTGTTCTGGGAATAAAGCCCACTGCTGGAAGTGTTTCAGGATCATAATTAATAGAAATACACATGATTATATTATATGCTAATAATCTAGGTATAATGAGAAGACTGGCTAACTTGGAACAGGTCATTAGAGACTAAAAATATTCTCTGCCTAGCAGCAACCCAAATGGAAGTCTGTTAATCCTGTTTCACAAAGTAAAAAAATAATAATAGTGGAGAGGCCCTTTATCTCTGTACCTCAAAGTACATACAGTTGTCTTCTGTTTCTTGTTGGTATTCTGACTAATAACAAAAGTGTCTTTTAATTGACTGTTGATTCTGAAATGAATGTGCATACAAAAGACTTCAACAGATGAACAATTAATATTACTTCTGGCTTTTGAGAGATAAAGAAGGAACTTTTTTTGCTTTGAGTGAGAAGAGAAGAAACAATAGCAGAAAAATCTACTGGAGCTGCCTTGTCTCCTCCACAGTTGGTTGCTATGTATCATGAAAACATGGTATCTATTTCTTCTTTCTCCATTGTCTTTTTCCTTTTCTATTCTTAGGTAAAGGAATATCAGCTATGTAGCAGCCCAGGTTTTTACCTTGAGAGCTTCAAAAAGGCAAAAGAATAATCCAAGGTCCCCTGAGCAAAAACATTCAAGTCTGCAGCTGTCCTTAGGGATGACCTCCTTGATTTAGCACAAGAATGAATTTACCCAATAGCCAAGACACTGTGTCCTTTAAAGGAAGAAGTGATGGGTTAGTCACCTAGGTCACATGCAGATTTTTTAAATAGTTATATTTTATCATCTGTGACTCAGCTCTTTGGAATATTGAATATGCCTAAAAGTTAGGAAAACTGAGTTGCAAACTTGATTCATATCTTTACTCACGATATATCCCTGGGTAAGTTACATAAAGCGATTTCAGCCTCAGTTTTATACTCTATACAATAGCAAATAATAAAACTTAGGAGCCAAGATGTCAAAGTACAGAAAACAACACAGCTGAGTTCTCCAACAATTCCTTCCAAAGAACTTGAAAATATCTACAAATCAGATTCTTGAGGAACAGAGGAAAAATGAAAATGTCAGAGTGAGACATATTTTCAGCCTAAAACAACTTATCAGGTCAGCCCTAGATGTCTGCCACACTAGGACAGGAGATTGCCTGGACTGTGGAAGCAGTATACGTGGTGGGCCTTGGAAGAGGTACTGAAACAGAATGTAGCTGCAGCAGCTACAGAGGACAGCAGCAGCAGAAGGACAGAGAGAAAGACAGAGAGAGAGAGAGAGAGAGAGAGAGAGAGAGAGAGAGAGAGAGAGAGAGAGAGAGAGAGAGAGAGAATAAACAGAAGAAAATAAAATGGAGAAAAGTGTACTGATAGTAATCATGAATGTGAATAGATTGAACTCACCCACAGGAAAAGAAGCAGATAGCAAAATGGATTATGAAACAGAATGCAACTATATTTTATTTTCAAGAGACACACTTGAAATAGAAACACATACATACACACAGATTTAAAATAAAGATGCGGAACAGAATCTCACATGTTTGAATGGAAATAAAAAAGGGCAGAAATAGCAATCATGATCTCAGACAAAGCAAAGGCCAAAAAAAAAGAGAGATGTAATTAAAAGATATAATACATTTTGCTAAAAGTTACTATAGAAAATGAAATAATACCCAAAATATTTATAGCAAGTTTCTCAGACAAAGGTGTCATTTCTCAAATATATATAAAACTGAGTCATTTTTTTTTTGCTTTATTGGGGGTGAGGGCAGGGCTATTGGAGATAAGTCCAAGGTCTAATGGCTCAAAAGTTTTATGTCTGGGGCCAGACTTGAACTTACATTCTCCTGACTCCAAGGCCAGTGCTCCATTCACTGTGCCACCTAGTTGCCCCCCATAATTTATTTTTAAAGAAAGACATATTCCCTAATTGATACATGGACAGAAATTTTGGATAGACAGTTTTCAGTAGACTAATTTAAAGCTATGTATAGTAATATAAAAGTTCTCTAAATCACTGTTTATTAGGAAAATTCAAATCAAAACAGCTCTGAGATACCACTTCACACCTGTTAGAGATAACAAATGCTGAAGGTGATGAGGAAAAAAATATACAACTAATCTTATGAAGGTGGAGTTATAAATGGTCCAAGCATTCTGGAGAGCAATCTGAAACTATGACATGAGGGCTATAAAACTTTGCATACCCTTTGACTGAGAAGTACAACTACTAGTTCTTTACCCTAAAGAGAACAAAGAAAAAGAAAAAAGAAAGGTACCTATATTCATAAACATTTATAGCTCTATTTTTGTTGTGGTAAAGAATGGTGAATTTGAAGGGATATTCATCTATTGGGGAATGACTGAACACAATGGGGCATATGATTATGCTATATGAAATGACAAAGTGGGAGGGATTAGTTTCAGAAAATAAAACAAGTGAACACAAACATGGTAAGACCTACATGAACTGAAGCAAAATGCAGCAAGAAGAACCATGAGATCATTGTACCTAATAACATAAATGTCGTAATAATGATCGATTATGAAAGACTTGACTACTGTGAACAGTACAATGATGCAAGACGTTTCCAAATGACTAATGATGAAAAAAAAGCTATCCACCACAAAGAGAAAACTAGTGAAACCTGAGTGCAAATTGTAATATAATTTTCTTGCTATATTTTTCTTCCATTTTAGATGATGTGACTAATATAGAAATAAGTTTCACGAGACTTCACATTTACAATTAAATAATATTGCCTTATCAGTGAATGCAGGGTATGTGGGACAGAGGGAGATATTTTGCAACTCAAAAAATTTGATAGAAATGTTCAAATAATAAATTAATAATATTGATATAAGTTATCTAACATAATTATGGTGAGAATCAAACAAAATAATTCATACAATGGGCTGCACAAATCTTAAAATGTTTTGCAATTGTTACAAATTTACACATATCAATAGAGCATAGTGATAATTGTTGATATGACTTTCTGTGATGAATATGAAAATGCATGAAAGATGCCCTAAAAATCTATTTGTTTCGTTCATTCTCACGGTTCAGCAGAAAGAACACAAGATTTGGCATAGAAAATGTTCTTTCAAACCCATAATCACTGTTATTGTGAACAACTCATTTTCCCACTCAGCCTACCCAAGGTGACTACCCTCATAATCTGTATGATGAAGGAACTGGATCCACCATTCTCTAAGTTCCCTCTTTTAAATTTAAATTATATAATTCTTAAATATTTATTCTAATGAAAGAGAGAAGATCATCTTCATAGTCCTTATAGTAACAGTGCTAAGAAGGAACTTTCCAGGTACCTCTGTTTAAACAGTTCATACAACTTTACCTGGGCAACTCAGAAACGTAAAAGGCATCTTTATCTCACTTAATTTTTCGAAGATAAAAGATTTTTAACGTACTATTGTTCATTTATTTTTAATGACTGACATTCCTCCAAATTAGTTTTTGTTGTCATTGATGCTGTTGTTTTTGTGCTGTTAAATGACAAATAATTTGGGACCCCTAAGAATTAAATGACATGGGATATATTAATCTCATTTGCTCAGTAAGTAAACTGAATATGAATAACTGTCTCAGACCACTGTTGTGGTAACTAAATAAGATCAAGAAATAAACTGGGCTTTGGGGAAGGTGGTAAAGATCAGGAGGTGGGATCATATTTGAGAACAGCCCAAGGCTAAGTGAATCAACATGTCTCAAGGGAGAATACGGTAATTATTACCCTTGTGAAAGGGAAATTATTACCATGGTGAAACTGTCAGCTAAATTCCATTTGGGGTTTCAATTCCCACTCCCTGAAGACTATACAAAAACAGCTTCCTATTAAACTGAATTTCTTGGGAGTAGAAATGGCTTTTTCTTGGTATCCCTAATATTTAACAAAGTTTCTGGCAGATACATAGTAGGTGTTTAACAAAAGCTTGTTGATATGAGAACTCCGAGCAGGAACAGAGAGAAAGTAGCTTGGACTAGTATATAAAGAGCTGGATACAGAGTCAGGATGACCTGGGTTCAAATCACATCTTAAACATTAACTAGTTGTATGACTGTGGAAAAATTACTTAATTTCTCTGTGCCTCAGTTTATTCAGATGTCAAATTAAGAGTTAGATTTGGTGACCTCTAAAGTCATGATGAGGTACTTCAAGGAAAAAAGAGCAGCCAGACACCCAATGCTGTAACCAATAGAATAGATTAAAATTTTGGAAACACCTTGCAATAATATTTCATAATCTTGACATCATCTTGTTTTTAGATCATTAGCATTTTAATTTACAAAGCCAATTGAGCCATTCCTGAAATTGAGAAGCTAGTTCTTTGTTTTATTTTTAATGGATTTTTTGTTTGTTTTTGTTTTTATTTGGAGGGGGGAAGACAGGGCAATTGGGGTTAAGTGACTTGCCCAAAGTCACACGTTAATGCGTGTTAAATGTCTGAGGGCAGATTTAAACTCAGGTTCTCCTGATTCGAGGGACACTGGTCTATTCACTCTGCCACCTAGCTGCCACCAATTTTAAATGGAAATTTAAGTTGGACTTCAGATGCCTTTAAAATGATGGTGACTAGACTCAAGGTCAATATAATGATTCCAATCAATAAACATTTAGTAATAGCTCATGTAATGCCATGCACAAGTAGATTCTCAAAAGAATGCTACTGTGAACAGCTTTTAGGATTCAGACTACACAGAAATAGTGAGCACTTTGTTTATTCCATTACAAACCAAGGCAAACATTCACAATATAATAATATTCACAACATTACATCGTATCACAGAAAATCACAATATAGTGTTCATAAAAGCTTAACATTAGTATGAGCACACTGTTTTTACTACAGTGGTCACAATATTTACAAGGAACAAAAGAATAATCACATGGTTTCCCTAAGTGTGAAACCCTTCTCATTTAATCATTCATTCAATCAATTCACAATATATTAATCTTTGAATCATGGAGCAGCCATGTCTTATTCAGTCACAATACAATAATCAAACTTCCACTCATGGGGCAACCATTAACTTAATCAGTCACTCATTTAGATTCATAATTACTAAATATCATTAATCACTAGTACAGTCATTAGAAAACCACACAAACCCTCCACCCCTTGGTGTCTAGCAAACCTTAATTTCCTCCAAGGGGAGGACTTTTCTTCATCTTGACTCTGGGTGGTCTCTCTGATACCCTGGATCCCTTTCCATGATCCCAGCTCCCACCTGAATCCACCAAACATTGACCTGGATTTAGAAACAGATAGCTGCCAGGTTCTCTTCCAGTCCTCAGAGGTACACAGCTCCCAGGTCCTTGTCCAGTCCTCAGGGCAGTCCCTGGCACACACTGAAGTTCACAGGGTCCAGAACATCTCAAACCCTTCACCACTTCTCTTGCCTAGAACTCAACGATCAGCCAGGCCATGAACAAACAAAGTCTTTTCCTGGTCATGCATCTTCAGTCCTCCAGCAGTTCAGCTGGCCCTAGGATCCAGAAGGAATATCAGCCTTCTGGGTGGCCTTCACCAGATTCTGGTCTCAGGGAAACTTCATCTCTTTTCTCAATCACCTTCCATATTCTCTCTCCCTCTCCCTCTCCTTCTCTGTCTCTCTCTGTCTCTCTGTCTCTGTCTCTGTCTTTCTTTCTCTCTCTCTCTCTCTCTCTCTCTCTCTCTCTCTCTCTCTCTCTCTCTCTCTCAAATCCAACACACTTCTTCAGTCCAGCAGCCTATCCACCAGATGCTGAGACTATCCTGCTTCCTCAAACAGAAAAATTCCAATTCTGTCTCTCTGTCTCTGGAATTCTTCTTTATATACACACACTGGCCTCCTGTCTTAGCCAATCCCCTTCTTCCACCAATAGGGGAGTTCACGCCTTCTCAACAGTGGACAGGGCTCACACCTTCTCTACTTAGCCACAAGTTCTTAAGTGCTAAGTATCTGCTAAACTGATCGCTGTTGCAGATCGTTGTGTGCAAACAATATAAACATTCCTTTTCCTCATAGAGCTTATATTGAATATGGGAAAGTATCTGCACAGATTCATATGAAAACACATGATACCTTGGAAATAAAGTGCTATATGGGTTTCTTAGTGAAAAGGATCAAAGAAAGAATGACCAAGGAAGTAATATTTGCTCTGGGCAGGAACTTTGCAGGCAGAGGATAACAAATCTTTTTCTTTCATTTTTTCTAGTTTGAAATGCTCCAACCTATTCTAACCTGCATGGGGTGATGGTCTCTCATTTGAAGAGGGAAAATAAAAAAAAAAACTAGAAGTAATCTAATCATGAGGTTTCCATATTAAAAGTATTATCTAAATTCATTTCCCATCACAAGCCTTTTCTCCCAGCTAAGAGGAACAAAATCTTTGTGACTCGATCCAAATCTCTGGAGTTAAGGAGTACTAAGTATCCCAAATCACAGTATATTTATCTGACAGGATATATATATATATATATATATATACTGCCTCATAATCTTCAGAACATGAGTTTAAATTCTAATTGTGGCACATATTAACCATTTAATGCTATCTAATTCATTGAAGATTTCCATCCCCCAGACAACTGGATGTGTTAGAGAAACCACTAGTTCTAGAGTCAAAAATCTGACTTCAAATCTCACCTCAGTCACCACTTATATTATTTTGATTATCATTTACCTTACCTGAATGTCAGTTTCTTGAACTGTATAATGTAGAGATTGAACTAGACTGCTTTTTGGTCCATTCTAATTATTTATGCTCTGATGAATTGAAGCAGTTGTTGATCTTCATAAGAAAATGGAATTTCTTCCCCTGAACTTCTATGTACCAGAGATATCTTTGAAATGGTTTTTAAAAATATACACTGATCCATATCCAGGGAACCCACCTGAGAATTTTCCCATGGTCTAGTAATACATGCCCAATCCTATTTTAATTAAAGGTAATGGCACTCTTTGATTCATAAGGGCAGAATAAAGAAGAGCTTTCCAGTGATTCTACTTTCTGCCTCCCTAGTTATTATTCAGCCAATTATATTTGAGCAGAGAGGAAAGGTTGAGTAGAACACCATACACTCGATTTAATTATGGTATTTCCTTCCAAAGAAAAGCTTTAGCTTAAAAACAAAACAACCCATTGAACCACTTGAGAAGAGCCAGCATAAAAAAGGAAGCAGACCAAGATATTTTACAAAATGTTTAACTTCGCAGAGATTTTTTTTTCCTATACTGTAGCTCATTAAGGAAAGGTATGAGAAATCACAGGGGTAGGAGGAATGAGGTTAGCCAAGGATTTAAGGATTAGAGAGAACTGTATAGCAATAAAAGATAATTGAAGGGATGTGAAAAAGTCAATCAATTGAATCTATTAAATTGTGAGTAGAAAGAAAGATGGGTTTTTTTAAGTTTAATTCTTTCAAAGCACTTGGAAGAAGCGTATGAATAAATTACATTAACTGCATCTGGTCTTTAAAAAGCTAATAGAAATGTTGAGTGCGTAAGGATGTTTCCAATCTCCTAACAAAAATAGCAATAATTCTATCTTGACCCCTATTGCTATCATGGGGGGAAGGGGCAACCTTCCTGCTGAGAGACAATTTAAATCCATACACCGAATTGCTTGCAGAAGCATCTCTAGTTAAGAAACACCAGATAAGATATCAGACTAGGGAGATCTAATTCCTTGAAATTTCTAACATGTCTAAACCTCTCCAACCTCACAATATGAGTTAATTCTTGAGTAAGAGGTTGCTATTGTTGACCAAGTTAGTTTGGAAAAATGCATTTTAGTGGATTGAAATGAAGTGGGGAATTTGGCAGCATCCTGAGATTTATGAACTGTTAACAAGTATTTCTAGGTTTTCTTCTATCGTATATAAGATGCACAGTTTTTGAGTCAGATTTATCAATATAAATCAGACTGACCAAATTCCCTCCCTGTTTATCGTCTAATTTGTAGAGTTAAGATTTACCAGAGCATGATGGTAAGTGGTACTTTAATATATTATCAATCTTGAAATGCCTTATTGTTAATTTTCCTGTTTTCATTCTGGACCTGGTGGTTCAAATACAACAAATTAATGTTCATTGTTTACCATAAATGTGTGTTCTAAATTGTTGGTATTTCCAAGACTTTTTGGTTCAAAATGAGGTTGATAAATGGAAGAGTAACTAATGGAGAACATGAGATTTGATGCCTGAAAGCCCTATAAAATTTTCAGGGAAAAACATACCAAATGATGTTCTATTTGGCCATTTTTTTTGTTCTATCGCTCTCACGAATTGCACTTGCAAAGATTCACACTGCCAGCTTTCTCTCTCTGTCTCTGTCTCTGTCTCACTCTCTCTCTTTCTGTTTCTGTCTCTCTCTGTCTCTGTCTCTGTCTCTCTCTCTCACTTTGTCTCTCTCCCCCTTTCTCTCTCTCTGTCTCTGTCTTTTTGTCTCTGTCTCTGTCTCTCTGTCTCTGTCTCCCTGTCTTTGTCCCTCTTTCTCTGTCTCTCTTTCTGTGTCTCTCTGTCTCTCTTTGTTTCTGTGTCTCTCTCTATCTGTTTCTTTCTCTGTATTTCTGTCTCTCTCCTCCAGACCCATTCTATTCTTTTTTTTTAAACTAATTTTCTGGTTACTATACTGTATTTATTTGTGTGTATGTGTGTTTGTGTGCATGTGTGTGTGTGATGAGGGAAGACAACAAAATTTTGGCAAGTAATGTTGATAGTATCAAGCAATTTAGAAAATACATTTCTCTACATGAGCTCTAGTCATGTGGTTAAAAAATTCCTGGACATGTTATTTTCTTAAGTAATGCAGGCAGGCAGACAACAACAAGCATTTATTGATCATTTACTGTATGCTAAGCATTATCCTAAGTGCTAGGAATACAAATACAGGGGGAAGAATGTGCCTTAAAAGGGAGCTTAGAAGCACATTCGGGGTTGAAAGGGAGAAGATGGTGCCTTTAGAGGAAACTGGTGGGGAAGATTGGAAAGTCAAAAGTAAAGCTTGGAGGGAAGTGAAGTATGCCTGTCCTAGGCCCAGCCACCAAATAAGAAATACTAAATTTTATGAGCTACACTGTATAGAACAATATTACAAAAATGCTTTAAGAGAATTGCTGAAGATCCAAATTTGTCAGAATCTGACATAAAGTAAATAATAAATACTTTTTGGTTGATTATCTCATGATACTTAAAATTCCCATGATCTATTTGAAAATAAAATACAAACAACAAAAAAGAACTTTTGTCATATTTTCTAGAATATTTTCTTTCCCTGAATCAATATCAGACTTCAAAAGTATTTTTTAAAAATTGCGATATACATTTTGTTTCTGAAATCTTTGACAATTTCAATACTACCCCCTTCTCCTCTGGTTTTCTCTATCATTCTCATTCTCATTCCCCTTCCTCTCACTGTGGTTACCTTAGGGGCTAGGTCTCAAAATATCTCAGTCTTCTCTGATATTGGAAAACTTAGAGTTCACACAGCCTAGATTTCTGCCCCAATTTTCTTTTTAGTGATCTGAAATGACCCAGCTCTATTCTATGTTCTTTCCCTCAGTCTTGATAAAGTGTTGCATTGACCCTATGAATACACATGTATTTCCGAGCTTTGTATCATGTCCCACTACCTCCATTCCTTAGATTTTTGGTCTGTGACTGGAATTTCAGAGTTTGGTACCATTGGAGTTCCATGGTTTGACCCCCAGCAGGATAGTGCTCCTAAGGAGCTATGGTTTTCTGGTTCTTTCTCACTGTATTTGTAAATTTGTGCTGCCTGGACCCAGGAACTCCACAGCACTGGAAAGAGGGAGGGAGTAGAGGATATATGGGCAGGTTTCATAATAAGCCTATTTGGGATCCTTGAGTCTGCTACTGTAGCCTCACTGTCAGTAGTGTGGGAGGTGGGAGAGAGGTCCTGGGTGACCTCAGTGACAGTCAGTTCATTTTTTCCCCACCTTCTTTTGGCTTTTGGGTTTCTTAGACAATGGAGGTAACTGAAGTTGCTTAATCTTTGGCACATAATTTCTGTTTTTGGCCAGACTTAAAGAGTCATCAGAGTTAGAGAAAATGCCTAATCCTTCATTCTGTCACTCTAGAGTCATAGAAGCATCAGAAATAAGACTTGTAGAATGTTAGATCTGAAATCAAAAAAGACATCAGTTCAGATCTGAACTTAAACACTTACTGTGTGATCACTCATAAGTTATGGAATCTCCCTCAGAGTTGGGGGAAAAAAAGAGATGATTTCATTAAAGTGATTTTCAAAACTCTAAGTCTAATATAAATGATACCATTGTTGTTGTCATTCTTTTTGTTAAAGTTATTCTGATCTAGGCCTCAGGTTTTTGTTTCTTTTTGTTTCTGTTTGTTGGTGTGTATGTGGGGTGGGATGTGGTGGGGCAAGTTTGAATTACAAATCTACCTATAATGAGATTGACCTTGGTGATCATTATCATTCCTTCCAGGACAGAAAGTTTAAGGTTCATTAATCTATTGTGTTTTGTATTACTCAATTTGTATAATATATATCTGTTGCTTCATAGAAATTAGTTGAGGGATAATTCAGACAGTGTGGCAACTCCTAAGGTGTGGTCTTTGGGGGAACAATATTGTACACTTATAAATGCAGGGTTAGAAATACATAAGAAACAAAGTGAAGTACAGGTCCTCCTGATTATGGAATAACTAGCAATCATTCAGCTAATCAATGTAAGAACAAATTGGAGTGATGGTTTCAGGGAAGGGGAAGGAAGTACCATTCTATAAAAAGGACTCTTGAGTATTCTGATTAACTACATCCTGTGCATGGTTAACTTTTTTTTTTTTGTGAAAAGGTATTTGACCAAATAAGGAGTTAGTGCTTGAAGGATTAGTGTTATGTTTTAGAAGTTCAGTAGCAAAGGCATTTGTTGAATGAGTTACACCTCACATTACGTCAGAACTCCTATGTTCCTTTTAGGCAACACTCAGAATTCACTGAGCAAGTTAGAGCAAGTTTGTGAAAGCTATATGGCTCTGGATAGTGTACAGAAGATAACACAGGAAATGCATGACCCAAACATCAGAAAAGAGTATAAAAGTCTCTTCAAGGTAAGTGAGTAATGAATCCTTTCCAGGATAAAACTCACAAAAATAGACAGCTGGCCCTGGTCTTCACAGGAATTATAATGATCAGAGAATAATGTGTTACCATGGTGCACCAATGGACAGCGGGAAGTTAATTCACAATGGAACCAGAATTTTGACACAGAAAATGTGAGAAAAGGTTAAACATAGGGTCATAAGGCAAGAGCACATGCCAGTGGGCAGTTGGACAGTTAGCTGCGGCCTGAGGGTTTTTGAGGACTTTAAGAGGAAAAGAATGGAAACATGTCATTAATGATATCTAATACTTTATTAAAATATATTTCTTCTCACCTTTTGTCTAGGTTTTTATAAGTAGAGAAGTCACAGGTAGTCTTTTAAGACTATTTTCCTTATCTGCCCCACTAAAAAAGAAGAGCCAAATTCTCCCTCTTCACAAAGGATAAAAAAAAGTTTTGCAACATAGTGACTTCTGACATACATAATCTGTTTTTATGATTTTTCTAGGTGAAGGGTTCTTACCTTTTTTTTTTCCTCAGGGGGCAAGGTAGGGCAATTAGGGTTAAGTGACTTGCCCAAGGTCACAGGGATACTTTTGTGTTAAGTGTCTGAGGTCAGATTTGAATTCAAATCCTCCTGACTCCAGGGCCAGTGGTTTATTCACTGTGCAACCTAGCCACCACCCCTCCTCTTTTTGTTTTTTTTCTAATGTGAACCACTTTTTCTGTCTTTTAAAATCTATAGATACACTCAAAGTAAATTATTTACTTAACTGCATTCATATTAAGGCACCTGAGTGGCACAGTGAATAGAGTGCTGGGCTTGGAATCAGGATAATCTGAGTTCAAATCTGGGCTTAGACATTAGCTATGTGATCCTGGGCAAGTCACTTAACCTTGTTTGTCTCAGCTTCCTCATCTGTAAAAGGAGCTGGACAAGGAAATGGCAAATCATTCCAACTTTTTTTGCCTTCTTATTTTTTGGAGGGGTCAGAGTAAGGCAGTTAGAGTCAAGGGACTTGCCCAAGTTCACACAGCTAGGAACTATTAAATTTCTGAGGCCCCATTTGAACTCAGGTCCTCCTCACTCCAGGGATGGTGCTCTATTGACTGTACCACCTAGCTGCCCCTATTCCAATATTTTTACCAAGAAAATTCCAAAAGGGGCCATAAAGAGTCAGACATGACTGAAATGACTGAACATCATTCATATTTGTTAGGAAGGTTAAATTTCATTTTTCGGTTAGTGAAAATAAAGACATATGTTCACTCAAATCTTGAAATTTATTGAAAGCTGTCATTGGGATTCTGTGGAGCCCAGGTAAAGATTCTTTGTTAAAGATGATTTTAATCTGTTATATTATAAATGTCTTTCTAGATAGATAGATAACTATTCTTATTAAATTCCCTATTTTGATGAGAGTAATGGTATGTGAGAGTAATGGTATGTGTGTTTGCTATTACAATTATTTGCATAGTGTCAAATAGTGCTTGTTAATTATATAATTTAAAGGCACATATCTATGCATGTATTCATGTATACATATATACACATGTGTGTATATTTAATTTGGAAAAATCTAGGTTATTAAACACTTTTAGTAGGCATAGAATGTAAAACACTTGTTAAAGGAGTATTTTATTAAGAAATGCCAAATTTTGGATTGTCATTTCTTCAAGTTTGATAAAGTCAGAAGTGTAGGAGTACCAGAGATTTATTTTGCAGAATATAAAAAAATGGATTAGTTGACTGTGCAAGGTGAAGTGTGGGTAGAATAAGAAATTGAAATAGTATCATAAGAAACAACCAGGTTTGACAAAGAAAGATATAGCCCAGCTTTCTTACACCACTCAGCCAAAATTAAGGCATAAGAGAATGTGCCTCCATTTCCTCAGGTGAAAAAATGATTCCATTTCTTTGTATTTTGACCCTTAGGACCCTGAGCTAGAGGCACAATGATTTTTGAGTTGTGAAATATAACTCATTGAAGTGAATTTTTGCCCCCTGGGAACCAGGCAGATACCATGAATGACCTAGCATAAATTCCTACCCAGAAAAAAAAAAGATGTCAATCTACTTAAAAGGCTATTGCTCATCTTAAACTTACCTTTAAAAATTAAGAAAGATTTCATAACTCATTCAACATGCCTTTATTCTCTTCAGTAGTTATTTGAGCACATTAATAGCAATGGTTTCTATACATAGGAAAGAAATATATTCTAGATGCAAACTTGTTATAAAACAACATGTGTTAAAAGTAATTCAAAATTTGGTTAAATAAGAAATCCTTCTCCCTTCTCTGTAATGCATATAGAAATAATATTGAGCTTTTTAGAAATGGAAAAACATTTTACATAACTGTGAACTCCAAGTTCACCTAGCATTCCTGTCTAATTCTCTTTTTTTGGTAAATTAATTTAGTAATCCTGAATTCTCAATTGATCCATGGTTCAAAGGAATCATAGCTTCCTTGTAGGCTTAGGAGCCCAAAGTCCTTTAAAAATGAGAATCCATGGTATCTGAAAGATAAATAAACCAATACTAGGTAGAAAAGAAGTGTCTTCATTTTACATCCATGATTATGAGAGCATATTAACAGAGCTCTATAATAATAGCTCATATTTATGTATTTTATGATTTACAAAACAGTCTAAACACATGATCTCACTTGATCCTTGTAATAATCATGTGTGAGAGGTTATTTGACTATCATAAATCTAATTTTACAGATGGAGAAACTGAAGCCCTTGATTTGTCAAATGTCATGCAGGTAGCAAAAGGCAGAACCCAGATCAAACTAAGTTTTTTTTTATTTTCTGTATTGTTTTTCCTACTATACCAGAATCGTCTTTTATTCAATTTAATTAAATAATTGCTTATTAAGTAGCTACTCTATTTAAAGGGATATTTTACTATGGAGAGACAATTAATGTCAGAACCATTCTGGGTTCAAATTCTTCCTCTGGTGTATACTAATATCGGACACTTAGCAAGTTGTGGAACTTGTTATCTGTCCCATTTTTGTCCTCTGACAACCCAACCATTCACAGCTTTTTAAGACCTTAACTTGAAGAGTAAATACAGGCCTTCCTTCATGGAGGCAGTTTATATAAAGGAAATCACAAGACAAGTAAAAAACAAAAAACAAACCAACAAATAAAAAAAAAACAAATTGCGAAGCAATGGGTATGCAGACAAAGATGAAAACAGTGCCTAACCTCAAGGAATGTAACACATTCATGAGTGTTAAAAGGAAATATATACTCATATGATCAGTAGCATGTAGTGTGATATAATGCGTAACTAGCCAGTCTCAGAGTCAAGATGATATGAATTGAAAGACCTGTCTCTGACAAATATTCACTGTATTACTCTTACCAAGTCAAGTTGCAGGATATAAAATAAACCCACATACATTATTATCCTTTCTATATATTACCAATAAAATTCATCAGGAAGAGATAAAAAGAAAAAATAAATTTGAAATAACTGTAGACAATATAATATACTTGGGAATCTCTCTGCCAAGGCAAAATGAAGAACAATAGGAACAGAAATACAAAACATTTTTCAGAAAAAGTAAAGACTTATCTAAGTAACAAATAATTGGTGAAATATTAATTGAAATTTAAAGTTAATAAAATAGTTAACTTATCCAGTGGCATATTAATCAAACTTCCAAAAATGAATGCATATAGCAAGAAAAAAGAGTAATAAAATTCATTGGGAATAAAACAAGAATTTCAATGGAAGAGAAGAATAAGCACACACACATACACACACACACAGAGTACTGTGTGTATGAAGATTGTATATAGTAACAGAGTCATTTCCACTCAAATGATCCAAGATAATTCTGAAGGACTTAAAATAAAAAGTACTACTCATCTCCAGAGAGAGAGAACTGTTGAAGGCTGAGCTGCAAATTGAAATAACATTTTTTAAATTTTTTAATAATTTTTTTACAATGTGTCTAATAAGTAAATCTATTTTACACAATTTCATTTACGTAGGCAATATCACATGTGAGCAGAAGTGAGGGAGAGAATTTCAAACTCAAAAATTGAAAAATGTGAATATAAATAAATAACTTAAACAAGAAAATTGTATTGTATCTTCTGAAAATATATTTTACACAATATATTTTTTTTACACAAGTGGACCATTCCACAGACCTCTGTGCAAAACAATTTTTTATGGACTACACATAAGCCTCTAATTACCCACTTCACTCCATCTATTTAACAAGAATATATACAAAATAATACCTTCATCCAAGTAATGTTGCAAAATGTAAGCATATTCAATATTGTGCCATAATAATGAATAAAATTGTGAAAAGGAAGTTAAATGTATGGTAAAGTATATGCATTATTGTACAGTAAAGTTAACACAGTTATATAGAATATTACCCTTTCTCTAACAACTTCACCTTGACTTTTTCTTTTTTTCTCACTTTTTTTTTGGAGGGCAGTTGGGGGTTAAATTACTTGCCCAGGGTCACATGGCTAGTTTTGGTGTTAAGTATCTGAAGCTGAATTTGAACTCAGGTCCTCCTGACTCCAGGGACAGTACTCTATTCACTGTGCAACCTAGCCACCCCTCACCTAGAGTTTTTCAGTGGTTCTTGGATGCACAACTTTTTTTTTTTTAATCTATCAGGAGATGTTTGGATGGTGATTCTTTTTTTCCCCTCATATATCTGGTTATAGCAAGAAATATTATTCTCAACTAGTCTTGGAACGTTTATATATTTTGAGATGTTTGACTTTCAATACAAGAAAAAAAATCACTCAACTGTTGAAATGCTTCTGCCAACTGTTTCGGTGTGAATCTTTCAGTTCCAACTTAAGTTCACAATTTATCCTTTCATTTCTGCATTCTTTATCTTTTAATCTGTAGCTAACAGGAAAATCAGATATTCATTCACCAGTTCTTTCTCCATGTAACTCAAACAACTCCACTTCATTGAAATCCACTTATAGCTCCAATTGTACTAATATTTCATCTTGCTACTTATTTAAATATATCATCTTTGTCCAATCTATGAAAATGAGGAATTAACCATGGACATATGATTTTTTTCAAAATTCTATACATACATTTTTCTGTTACACCTTCCCAGGCATTGGAAATAGTGTGGATTTCATGGTAAATATTATAGTATTTCCATAAACCTCTCAATGTTAAATCTTATCTTTATCCAAAGCCATAGTTTCTTGGGCAAATTTAGTTCCTGCTCCATTATCCAAAAAATATGGCCTTGAAATGAATGTCATTATCATTACAAAACTTCTTGACTTAGCCAATGAAACAGTACATAAAACACTTTTCAAAGATGATAAAGGTTATCCATGCCTTAGGTTAGCAACATAATGTACAAGTAATGTTGCCTTCATGATTTCTTTCAATGCTCTCAGGTTTTCTGAGTGGCACACAAAACAGATTTGTCACACATGCATTCCCTCCAAACAAAAGAGAACTCTATTGTTCCATCCTTTATGCCCCTACATTGAAACATAGGTTCAAGGTGGCAATTTTTGACAAAAAAAAAATTGACTTGTTTAGGGGTATCTATGTCACACAGTGAATAGAGAACTGGCCCTGGAGTCAGGAGGACCTGAGTTCAAATCTAACTTCCAACACTTAACACTTACTAGCTGTATGGTCTCGGGCAAGTCACTTAACCCTGATTGCCCTGCAAGGCATAAAATAAAATGGATGGGTTTACTCTGCCAAGAAGGGACCTTGATCTGTGTTGTTTTCTTTTCAGCAACTCTGGGGACATTTTTTTTTCCTGCTTCAACATGTGCACTAGCAACTTCTCCTGACAAATGCATATTATGAAATCCTTCACATCTTTAAGTTGTGCAAAATAATCATGTGTTCCTTTGCCTTTAAGTCTTCAAAGAGTCTTCAAGGGTTGACTTGAATTGTCACAAAGCTTAAAGGAATATTCTTCTGGTTCTGATCTTCTATCCACAAAGTTAATAGTTTCTCCATCTCTAGAATAGCACTTTCTCTTCAGTTCAACAGTTAAATCAACTTTGTGTAAGCACTGTCTTTTCCTTGTTCCTTTATATGCGCAGCATCCTTCACTCTGATATTCACAGTTGACAAAGCAAGACTAAGTTCACATGTCATCAATGACAATTTTTGTCCTCCATATTTTCTACTTATTTCCATTTCCAATTCTATTGGCTTAAGCTCATGAAATGGTTCATTTCATTTTGCCACCAATAATGGTGAAAATACTTACATTTTAAACACTTTTAAATTCAGAGAGACACAGTATTATTGTCTGCAGACATATAGGAACTTACTTGGAAAGGTTCCCATTACCAATTTTGCTTTCTATATTATATGATATCTTATTGTCTGTTTTGCATAAGAAATGTAACAGTTTTTGTTGGAATGTGTATTTCTTTAAGATCTTTATGTAAAGCCAAATTTGTCTAGTAAAAATCTACCATAAAACAAGAACTTTCTGCTTATTTGAGCACATTTGGGGGGATTTAAGCCAATTACACATTTATTATGGAATAAAAAGGTATTGAAATATTTACAGTTATAAGTTAATTAATACTGATTATCTCTCATTTATCTTGCACATATGTTCTTTGTATGAAACTATTTTTATTTTTTCATCCATGTCTAGACTTTAAACTTTGAAGGAAGAGAGGTTGCCTTTTTCATAGTCCCAATCTGAAACACAATAGGAGTGCTTACATCACAAACTGCAATCTAATTCATTCCAAGAAAACTTTTTTCTTATACTTTACTGTGTTCAAGTTATTGTGCTCTTTCCTGGAGGAAAACTTCAACCTGTACTTAATGATTTTTTTTTCTTTATCATATAGAGGATATTGTAGTAAACACATACATATTTACATGATAATTTGTGAATAGAAACACACCTTAAAACTAAAAAGATAAGGGAAATTTTGCATTCAGTATAAGTATGTAACATGAATTATCATTGATCCTCTTAAATCATGGTTGGCTGTTATGTTTCTCAGAGTTCTTAAATTTTAAAAGTTTTATCTTTATAATTTTATCACTATTTTATATTATTAGACTAGTTCTGCTAAATTCACTTTATTTATACACATCTTCCAATGTTTTCTGTCAACTTTTAAAATTGCTTTGTAGAATATTATGATTTTTATTGTGATTTTATTAATGAGGAAAATTGTGACAATCTTTTCCCTAATATTCAATCTGCTCTCCATTTCTGAATAAAAATCTTTATATATAATATATAATCTTTATGTTGTATTGCTATAATCTCTTTGCTCTTATTTTATGTGAAATCCTTATTGTGATTTCCTTTAATGAATTTATCTATCATTTTAGTGATATATGTGTACATGTATACACATATAGACAGACATACAGACATACATACACACATATTTATTTATGTATTTATTTATTTGTTTGTTCATTTATTTATTTATGTATTTATTGATTCATTCATTCATTTGTTTGTTTATTAGAACCAATATTTTTGTGATAAGGTTATTAGATCCACAATTCACTATTTTCTTCAGGATATTTTATTGAATATAAATTTTATGGCATGGTTTTAGGAATAGGATTTACTTAATATTTATAGTTTTCCAGGGATGGAAAGAGGGAAGGAAGGAAAGAAGGAAGGATGGAAGGAAGAAAAGAAGGAAGGAAAGGAGGATGAGAAAGATGAAGGATAGAAGGGAAAAGATAAAAAAAAGTCAGAGAGATTTATTCAAATTATTTGGGACAAAGTAAAAATCTATGACCACAAAACAATACTGACCACTGTTACATCTTTAATAAACTTTTATTGTTCAATGGCCTTTTATTTATTCCCATCATTTGTTTTACTATTTTGTTTACAAAATTCTGACACAGTCTTTCATATTGTAACATGAAACAATACATCTGTCTAACTGTGTTTTAAAAACACATAACATTTATAAAGTGCTTATGGTTTTTAAATCACTTTAGAAATATTGATTCATTTTATTCTCACATGCAACAACTATGGAAAGAGTTGCTGTTATTCTCTCCAGTTCACTGATGAAGCAACTGAGATAGACAGTTATTAAGTAATTTGTCCAGAATTTCACAGATAACAAATGTATAAGGTATCATTTAACAGTACTTCTGAGGAATGGTATATATTTAACCCACTCTGTCCTTAATTTTTGCACTTGCATTTAAAACAGGGATAAAGTGAATCATAGGTCATTGAAACATATACCTCTTTATTTCTTGGATAAACCTCCATATCTATCTATCTATCTATCCAAACCCACACACAGAAAAAGAGAGAGGGAGAAAGAGAGAAAGAGAGAGAGAGAGATAGAGGGAGAGAAAAAAGAGAGAGAGAAAGAGAGAGAGAGAGAGAGAGAGAGAGAGAGAGAGAGAGAGAGAGAGAGAGAGAGAGAGAGAGAGATCTTGTAATGTTTTCCTTTTCTTTATGTTTGGATATTTTGAAATCTTTTGAAAGTATATAAAACTTGGGTAGTCATCTGGAATTTTGTGATAACAGTAGTTTTGATACAGGTTTGAATGAAAAAAAGTGATTTTAATAAGGAAATAAACTACTTTTATTCTTCAGATATCTATTTTTGGTATTCTTATTTCCCTATGCGATGTATACTTTTCTTCATAATGATGGTTACCAGATGCATTTTTAATATGCTTCTGATAGTTTTTTTTTCTAAAATCGAGAATCCCATGAACTGCAGAGCAATCAGTAGTGATCTATTTGCCAAATACCTCATAAAGTCTTTGCTTGATTTGGGAAACCAATTAAGGTGCTTGATGCTTTTTTTCAGTTCTTTGCAGGTTTTAAAAAATTTTATTCTTTTTTTTCTGTGTGTTTCTACAACATTGGTCCTCCTTTGTTGAGGTATTCAATGATATCTGAAATTCTTAATTTCTCAATAACAGAAGTCACTACAAACCTCTATACATAATTGAAATATGTCATTTAGACCTACAAATTTACATATCACTATTTAGTAATAGTCATTGCTAAAAACCAGTACAATAAATGAGGGAAACTAAACATGAACTAAAATCTACCATTCACACATTCACTCTACAGACAAATAACAAATACGGTATAGAATCTATCATTTCCTTTACATATATATCCTTTATATATATATATGTATATATATATGTATACACTCTCTCCCTATATATACTTATATATAGTTATATATGTGTGTGTGTATAGTTATATATATGTGTGTGTATGTATATATATATATATATAGTTATATGTATATATAGTTATATGTGTAAATAAGACCTATCATTTTTTCTGGACAATTTTTGATATTCTGAGTTAGACTGCTATCTATAGTAGCACATGTTCATTGATTATTGTAATAATAAAATTGAATCAAATTTTAAAAGTAATACCTTTCTGACAAATTCAATAACTAGTCAATAATTTCAATAAATAATCTAATTTTTAGAAAAAAAGCAAAATATATTACGATTCCTTCCCTTTCCCAAGCAAATCAAAATGATTTTTTTAAAGAATCATGTATTTGTAAAGGTTTTAGGCATTAGGAAATTTCATTTGTATGGAAAATATCATTTTACAATTATGACAGATGAACAAAGTTCTTTGTAACATGTGTGAGCAATAAAATTCTTAAGTTTTCATGAAGAAAATATCATGAGACTTTGCTATTGTTTGTTCATTATAATAGTATTTTTTTAAATTTTAATTTATTTTCTTGGTTACATCATTCATTTCCACAAGGTTTTGAGTTACAGATTTTCTCCCCTTTTTGCCCCTACCCCCCATCCCAGAACATTGATCTCACTGTAAGGCCCCTCCCACAATCTGTTCCCTTTTATATCCTCCTCCAACACCCCTCTAGCTTTCTAGCAGAGCAGGGAGGGGCTCCCGGCCCCCAGCCCTGAATGTATTATTTCCCAGTTGCATTTGATTGAATAGCTTTAAATGCTAGATTCTTGAAATTCCTCCCCTGTCACCCACTCCCACTGGGAGGAGCAGCAATTCAATACAGGCTGTACCTGTGTAATTACACAGGACATTTCCATGGTGGGCAAACTGTGAGAGGCTAATTGTATGTCTCTCCTTCCTATCCTGCACCCCCCCTCTTGTTTTGTTCTCTACCCTGTACCTGTCCCTTTACTGAGATTTATGCTTCCTGCGCCCCTCTCCCCACCCCGCCCTTCCCTCCATCACCCCCCCCTCTCATTCCCCTACCCCCTATTCTCCTGTGTGGCAAGATACTCAGTTTAGAGTTTATGTCTTTCCTTTCCTAAGCTAAATTCAATGAGAGTAAA
>CM053601.1:43956879-43982155 GCA_028646575.1 Pseudocheirus occidentalis
AGAATTGCTACCCCTGCTTTTTTTTACTTTTGCCAAGGCATAATATATTCTACTCCATCCCTTTACCTTTACCCTGTGTGTCCCCCCTTGTTTCAGATGCGTTTCTTGTAGACAACATATTGTAGGATTGTGGTTTTTAATCCATTCTGCTATCTGCCTCTGTTTTATGCATGAGTTCATCCCATTCACATTCACAGTTACGATTACTATCTGACTTTGCCTCTATCTTATTCCCTCCCCTGTTTATATCTTTATGCCTTCCTTTTCCCTTTCCCTCCTTAAGAATTTCCCTTTTGACCACCAACTCCCTCATTATTCCCTCCCTGTGATCCACCTTTTTTACTACCTTCCCCTCTTGCTATTTTCCCCCTCCCTCCTGAATATGCTCCCCTTCTTACACCCCTCCCCCCTTATCCCTCCTACTGCTTGTAGTGTACAATCGATTTTTATTCTTAACAGAGTATGTTATTACCTTATTGAACCCAAAGTGATGCTAGTAAATTTCATACAATGCTCCACTCCCTCCCTCTTTTCCGTCTATTATTATGAATTTTTGGTGTTTTCATGTTAGAATCTAAACTTAGCCATTTTTATTGATCCCTCTTTAAATCAGAACCAATGAGAGTAATGACCATATGATGCTCTTCCCCCTCCATCCCCCCCTCCACTTCAGTATGGTTTTTATGCCTCATCCTGTGGCACAATCTACCATCTTCTGCCTCTACCTTTCCTCCTCTCCCTTTTGTTCCCCTAACCACGTTTTTTTTTTAAATCTTCAGGTTAGTTCATTTCTACCCACACCCTCTGTCTGTGTACATCCCCCTCAAGGGTCACAATATTTATACAAATTTCAGTATCGACAGGTATCTGCTTCTCATAAAGTAATGTAAACAGTTTGGTCTTATTGAGTCCCAAGTTATGTGCTTGTGTGAGGATCTGTGCGTATATATGTGTGTGTGAGTGTTTGTTTTCCTTGATTATCTTTTTGTATCTTTCTTGCATCATGTAAGTGGAGATCGAATTTTCCATTAAGCTCAGGCTTTTTCATAAGGAAAGTCTGGAAGTCCTTTATTTCATTAAATGACCATCTCTTTGCCTGAAAGAATATGGTCAGTCTTGCTGGGTAGTTGATCCTTGGTTGCAGTCCTAGCTCTTTTGCTTTACAAAAAATGACATTCCATTCCCCCAGTCTTTTAACGTAGCAGCTGCCAGATCCTGTGTAATCCTCACTGTAGTTCAACGTTATTTGAATTGCTTCTTTTTGGCTGCATTCAGTATTTTCTCCTTGAGTTTGTAGCCCTGGAGTTTGGCTACAGTATTTCTTGGAGTTTTCAATTTTTGATCTCTTTCAGGAGGAGATTGGTGGATTCTTTCAATAACTATTTCTCCCTCTGATTCTAGGACCTTAGGACAGTTCTCTTTAACAGTCTCTTGGACGATGCTGTCCAGGCTAGTTTTTTCATCATGATTTTCTGATAGGCCAATAATTCATAGGTTATCTCTCCTGGACCTATTTTCCAGGTCCATTGTTTTTCGAGTGAGATATTTTGCACTTTCTTCCAGTTTTTCAATCTTTATGTTTTGTTTGACTGACTCTTGTTGCATCATAGAGTCCTTAGCTTCGAGTTGTCTGATTCTAGTTTTTAGTGAGTTTTTTTCCTCATCTAGTTTTTGGAATTCATTATCCTTATTTTCATTTTTCATTTTTAGGGAAGCATTTTCTCCTGTTAGATTTTCGACCTCCTGTTCTAGCACTACAATTTTGCTTTTCAAAGATCTGATTTCTTCAGTGAGATTTTTTTCCAGTTTGGACACTGTAGATTTGAATTTGTCGCCTAGTTCTCTGATTTCATTTTAAAAATCTCTTTTGAGATCCTCCAAGGAGGCTTGAAACCAATTTGCATTTCCTTCTGTGGTCTCCAGTGTGGATACAGAATCCCTGTTGCCTTCTGAATTTGTTTGTTCTTGCTCACTATAAAATGATTTGATGGTCCTAGCCTTTGCAGTTTCCTTCTTCCCCATTGTGAGTGCCTTTGTCCTGGAATTTGGAGTGGATATCCAAGTCTGGGGGGCCAGAGTGTTAATACTGTCAGGTGGGAGTTGGGGGCTTGGTAGCTGTAAGTTCTGAGTATGTAGCCTGATGCCCATACCAAGACTCTCAGTAATTCCCTGAGTTACCCTGATGCTTACAGAGTAACTTGTTGGGGTCAGGTGGTCTAGCTCCTTTGGGTTTCAGAGTCTGTGTCCCTGAGGTAGGGCTCAAGCAGTATCAGAGCTGGCTATAGCTGAAGGCCTGAGGCAGAGCTGTTGTTTGCTGATTGGGCTAGTGGTGCTAAATTGGCTTTGCTTGGTAGGGTTTGCTGGCTCCATCCTACTGAGCTTAGATTCCATACTATCATCTTCCTGCCCTCAACCCTGCCCCAGCCTCGGCCGCTTCCCGTGATTCAAGCCTCCACTCTAATTAGAACATTTAATTCTGGACTTTTCTTGGTCTGGGAGGGATTTAGAGGGGACAATAAACTTTATTCCTCCATCTTGGCTTCTGGCAGTATGGGTGTATAAGTTTAAACATCCAGATTTCCCCCACAGAACTTGCTTCCCCTGCTATGGCACCCGAGTTTTTTCCTACCCAGTTCGATGATCCTCTGTCCTCAGGTAAGCTGACTGGAAACCTCTCAGTCTGGGTGAGTCTGCTGGATGCCTGGCTGGAACTTTTTCTCTTGGTCCGCTCATCTCTGCTCTCTGCTCCACGCTGGAGCGGCTTCCTTGTGTTCAGTGTTCTTCTTACCCCAACCTAAGTAGGCACTTTCCTGGGCTGGAAATCTGCCTCACTCAGTCTCTCCTTGGGTTCTATCGCTCTTGAATTTGTTCAGATTCACTTTTTAGCCTTTAACACTAGAATGGCTCTGGCTGCGGCCGTGGCTTCTCCCAGTGCCCTGGGGTCAGGCTGTAGTTTTTTGGGCTAGGCTGGTCTTGGCTCCAGACCTGCTGGGATGGGTCCCTCCTGCTGAACTGCCTTCAATGGGAGACGTGTTTTCTGCAGTTCCACGAATTTTGGAGCCGTAAAATTTGTTGTTTTACGTGTATTTAAGGTGGCCATGCAGGAGCTGCTGATCCTGGCTGCTTCTACGCCACCATCTTGGCTCCTCCTCTATCTTGTATTCCCTCTTAAAGTAGATTATGATGAGAATAAGATTCATTTAATCCCCCTCATCTCCCTCCACTGTTCCCCTCCAATGTAAATGCTTTTTCTTACCTTTTTTATTTGAGACAATTTATCCCATTTTACCTTCCCCCTCCTCTAGCTCCCAGTACATTTCTAACTCACCTATTACTTTTATTTTTTTAGACATCATTCCTTCATATCCAGCTTACACCTGTGTATTCTGCCTATACTTCTGCTAACTACACTAATAATTAGAAAGGTCTTATGAGTTACAAATTAGAATTTAGTTACATATTATAATTTGGAAATGTAATCAGTTTAACCTTATTAAGTGCCTTATGATTTCATTTTCATCTTTACCTGTTTATGCTTCTCTTTAGTTCTCTATTTGAAAGTAAAATTTTCTATTAAATTCTAGTCTTTTCATCAAGGATGTTTGAAAGTCCCCTTTCTCATTGCATGTCCATTTTTCCCCTTAAACATTATCCTCGGGGCGGCTAAGTGGCACAGTGAATAGAGCACCGGCCCTGGAGTCAGGAGGACTTGAGTTCAAATCTGGCCTCAGACACTTAACACAAAAACTAGCTGTGTGACCTTGGGCAAGTCACTTAACCCCAACTGCCCTCCAAAAAAAAACCAAACAAACAAACAAAAAAAACCCAACATTATCCTCAGTTTTGCTTGGTAGATGATTCTAGGCTGTCATCCTTGCTCCTTTGCCCTCTGGAAGAACATATTGCAAACATTCTGAACCTTTAATGTAGCAGCTGCAAAATTTTGCATTATCATTACTGTGGCTCCACCACAAATTAATTGTTCCTTTTGGACTTCCTGCAATATTTTCTCCTTGGTTTGGTAACTCTTAAAATTGGTTTTAATACTCCAGGTAATTTTACTTTTGGATTTCTTCCAGGAGGTGAGCAGTGGAATCTTTCAATTTATATTTTATTTTCTGGGTCCAGAATATAAGGGCAGTTTTCCTTAATAATTTCTTGAAATACAGTGTTTAGAAACTTTTTCTGATCATAGGTTTCAGGTAGTCCAATAATTTTTTAATTAACTCTCCTGAGTCTATTTTCTGGTCAGTTGTTTTCCCAATGGGTTATTTGACATTATCATTATTATTGTTGTTGTTGTTGTTGTTGTTATCATTATTACTATTATTTTGGTTTTGTTTTATAGTTTATTGATTTCTTTTGAGGTCATTAGTTTCCATTTGGTCAATTCCAATTTTGGAAGAATTATTTTCTTTCAGAAAACTTTTAAACCTCCTTTTCCATTTGCCAAGTTCTGCTTTTTAAGCACTCTTCTTCTCGTTGACTTTTTGGACCTCTTTTTCCATTTGGACTAGTCTATTTGTTAACATGTTATTTTCTTCAGCATTTTTGGGTTTCCTTTAGCAAGCTGCTGACTCATTTTTCATGATTTTCTTGCCTCACTCAATTCTACACTCATTTTTTCTCTACCTCTCTTACTTGATTTTCAAAATCTCTTTTGAGTGACTACATGATCTGCAACTAATTCACATTTTTCTTTCAGGCTTTGTATGCAGGAAATGTAACTTGTTTTCTTCTTCTGAGTGTTTTTTAACTTTCTTGAAACCATAATAACATTTTATAGTCAAAGGTCCCCCATATTCTGCGGTCATTTTGCTCGACTTTTTACTCTCTCTCTCTCTCTCTCTTCCTCTCTCTCTCTCTCTCTCTCTCTCTCTCTCTCTCTCTCTCTCTCTCTCTGTCTCTCTCTGTCTCTCTCTCTCTGTCTCTCTCTCTCTCTCTCTCTCTCTCTCTCTATCAGATACATCCAAGGACCTATTAGTTTTCACTGCTTCCTCTGTGTTGTTATCTAAGAAGAAGTGATTACTACTCTCCTGGCTTGTGCTCTAGTCAGTTTGCTAACACAAGTGTTCTTTTCTACCCTGGAACTGTGAGGAAGATCCACCTTCACTGTTGTCATAACTACTGCTATCCTAGTGGTCCTTCTTACCTTGGGACTACCTCCCAGGACAATGACCCAGATCCGAATATGGGTAAAGCAAAAGAGACCTGTCCCAGTGCTAGAAAAAGACCCCCTTAATCTCCTTCTGACCAGTTGCTTAACTCTTTCCTTGTCTTGGGACTGAATACTCCAGAAGCAGCCATGGCCACTGCCATGGCCATTGATGATTCAGTCACTCCCAAAGTCTTTTCCAGGTTTGTTGTGGCCAGAGTTATGCTGACATGACCTATACTGAACTGTGCTGCACTCTCACTTACGTGTGACAGACCTTTCCTGCTGGTCTTCTAAATTGTCTTTGTCATCTGTGGACAAAGAGGTCTGGAAACTATCCTTTCTGTCAGATATTTTGTAACCCCAAGGCCCACTCCTAATTTTCTAGACTTAGTCTCTACTCTGTGTTTAACTGCACTCCTCTCTCACCCTGATGTAACAGACATTTCCTGTCATCATTCTAAGTTTTCTTGGCCTGAATTTCATTTCACTCCATCTTATTTGTAGGTCCTGCTGCTCTAGAGTTTGTTTAGCGTCATTTTTAAAGCTATTTGGAGGGGTTTAGGGAAAAGCTCAGGTGAGGCCTTGCCTTTATTCTGCCATCTTGGCTCTGTCTCACAACATCGTTTATTAAAAAACAATGAATATGTATTTTGAATAGAATAAATACAAACTATCAGCATCTATGTGATGAATGCTTCTAATGATTAAAAATTACATAAATACAAATAAAAAAGTTATCTAACAGACATCATATTTTAAAATTATTTTAGGAAAATAAATATTTAGTCCTGGGAAGTATGTTTAAAAATTAACAAATAATCTCATGGTGAAGATATAAATTGGTTGAGCTACTAAAAAATAATTGCTTTTTAAGCAAAGTTATTTAACTTCCAATTATTGGCCCAGAAATTTCAAATAATTCAAGCAAATTTATGACAAAAGGAAAGTTCCATTATAGATCAACATAAGCTTAGGTCCACATATTGTGTTTATCGCAACACTATCAAAAAATCTGAAAAAATGGGTAGTTACTGCAGTACTGTGCTTGATTTCAAGAAGCTTCATAGACATAGGTGCACTATATCCATGGACATATTCATATAACATATAAATACATTTACATACACTCATATATACACATATAATATATACATACATATATTTGTGTAGCATATGTATGCATACACAAACACATACACAGATTACTCTGTGTATGCATATAAATACATACAGGCATATACATATAGACATACATTCACATTTCCATGGACATATCTATGAATATGTAAATTGATATCTAGATTACATATATGAAAAATTTTAGAACTCCTTTGATGACCTTACAATTTTTCTTAAATGCCTGTTTTTTTAATCTAATAGTTTATCATAATTTTAGTATTGATAGAAATCATTTGTAATGTGAAGCAAAACATTCATTAGTTCCATGTTTCAGCTATTAAATTGCCTTTGAGACTTCTACTTGTAATTCTATCAAGTCTTTGTTGGAAACAGTATTCTTTGTGTTGCCTTTAATAAGTCTAAGGGATGTTAAAGATGTTCCTTGGACTTAATAGGCATAACATCAGGGGCTGAGCCAAGTTGGCAGAGAAAAATCGGAAACCAATTATGGTCCTGTCCCAACCACTTCTAAAACCAGTGAAAAAATGGCTTTAAACAAATTTTAGAGCTACAGAACCCAAAAAGTAACAGAGAGAAACAAACCTCCCTCTGAAAGCCACCTGGAAGGCTGACAGGAAAAATCTATTGCACCAGATTGGGAGACTAGTGCAATCATGTGTGACCTACACTGACCCAGCCTCAAGGCAGCTCAGATTGACCATGGAGACTTCAGGAGAGTGAATCATTAGCACCTGTGAGAATTTCCAGACGTCTTAACCCATAACCACCAAAGAGAAAGTAAAAGTTCAGTCAAGAACTATGTTAGAACTGGGTAGAAAAGAATCCTGTCTGTCCCCTTTCCCCAGGATAAGAGATGGTGGAGGCAGAGTGGTTGCAGCTCTGTTCAGGTGGCTGTCTCTGGATTTCCTGTCCTACAGACCTTAGGGGGACCAAGCAACAATTCAGAGCATAATCGCTCTTGCTTTGAATCTTGATCATAGTTTTGCATAGAGGTACTGGGGTATGTTGCCAGTGTATCAGAGCTTGTGGGTGCTGTAGAAAGGAATCACGCCTCATATCTCAGATAAGAGCTATGACAACAACTGTGAAAACCCCAGAACTCTAAACACATCTGTCTACATTCTGGAAGTAGAATTCTACCATGGCAAAGAGCTCAAAAGTCAAGTAATTGACTGGCAAGATGAGCACCCAGAGGAAATATGATTAGATCATAGAATCCATTTAGGGGGACAAAAAGGATCAAACATGGAACCAGAAGAAGACGATGAAGTCAGAGCTGCTGTATCAGAAGCTTATAAGAAAAATATGAACTGGTTGCAGTCCATGGAGGAGCTCAAGAAGGATTTTGAAAATCAAGTAAGAGAAGTGGAGGAAAAATGAGAAGAGAAATGAGAATGATGAAATAAAATCATAAAAAGCAAGTCAATAGCCTGTTAAAGGAAACCCAGAAAAAATTGAAGAAAACAGCACTTTAAAAATAGACAAACTCAAATGGCAAAAGAGGCGCCAAATGCCAATGAGAAGAAGGCCTTAAAAATCCTTATAGGTCAGATGAAAAAAAAAACTCAGTGAGGAAAATAATTCCTTCAAAATTATATTGGAGCCAATGGAAGCTAACGACTTTATGAGAAACAAAGATGTTATAAAACAATTCCTAACAAATGAAAAAATAGAAAGGCCATGTGAAATATCTCAATGGAAAAACCACTGACCTGGAAAAAAGATCCAGGTGATATAATTAAAAAATTATTCAACTACCTGAAAATTTCATTGAAAAAAGATTCTTGACATTATCTTTCAAGAAAATATCAAGAAAATGATCCAAATATTTAGAACCAAAGGCAACATATAAACTGAAAGAACTCACTAATATCCTTATGAAAAAAATCCCCAAAAGAAAACTCCTACACATATCATAGCCAAATTTCAGAGTTCCCAGGTGAAGGAGAAAATACTGCAGGCAGCAAGTAAGAAACAATTTGAGTACTGTGGAAACCCAATCAGCTTCTACAATAGCAGCTTCTACATCTAGCAGCTTCTACATTAAGGGATCTATATGTTATTGCAGAAGTCAAAGGAGCTAGGATTAAAATCAAGAATAACTTACCCAATGGAACTGAGTATAATGCTTCAGTGGAAAATATACTAATTCAATGAAATTGGGGGTTTTCAAGCATTCTTGATGACTAAAAAATCAGAGATGAACAGAAAATTTGACTTTCAAATACAAGAAGCAAGAAAAGCATGAGAAGGTATACAGGAAAAAGAAATCACAACAAACTTATTAAGGTTCAATTATTTACATTCCTACATGGAAAAATGAATATTGTAGCTCATGAGATATTTTAGTATGAGGATAGTTGAAGAGAAAAATGAATACACACATCTATATATGTAGGTATATGTGTATATATGTGTATATATATATGAATAGGAGGGCGTGAGTTTGTGTAAATATATATATGATTATGTGTATATGTTTCTTCATATATACATAGATAGACAACACAGTATGAGGTGAATATGAAGGGATGATAACTAAAAAGTAAAATTAATAGGTGAGAGAGGAATATGTTGGGAAAAGGAGAAAGGGAGAGATAGAGTAGGGTAAATTATCTCATTTAAAAGAGGCAAGAGAAAGCTATTACAATGAAGGGAAAGAGCAGGAAAGTAAAAGAAAATGAGTCAACTTTACTCTCCTTGAATTTGGGTTAGGGAGGGAAGAACATACACATTCAATTGGGTATCTTACCCTACAGGAAAGTAGCAGGGGTGGGGGAGGAGAGAAGCTAAGAGGGGGAGATAGAAGGGAGGACAGATTGGGGGAGAAGATAGAAGCACACACTTTTGAAAAGGGACAGGGTCAAAGGAAAAAATAAATGTGGGGTGGGTTGGATAAAGGGAAATATAGTTAGTCTTTCACAACATAAGTACTATGGCAATGTTTTCATAAATACACATGTACAAGCTATATTCAATTGCTTGTCCTCCAAGTGGAGCTTTGTGAGAATGGAAGAAGGGAAGAAAAGAAAGAATCTGGCAATCAGGGTTTAAAAAACAAATGTTAAAAGGATTATTTTTTATGTGAAACTTGGAAATAAATAAGATATACAGACACTGAGGTATAGAAATCCATCATTCCCTACTAGAAAGTTGTGGGGAGGCAGTGATGGGGGAAGATACAAGAGAGAACAAATTGCAGGAAGGGATATTCAGTATGCTCACTATTTTGGGGTGGGGGTAGGGGAAAGACAGAGAAAAAAATTTGTAACTCAAAATCTTGTGGAAGTAAATATCGAAAACTAAAAATCAAATAAAGACATAAACAAACAAATAAATATAATTTGTAAATAATAAATTAATTTAACATTTCTTAAGTATTTGCAGAGTGCCAGGTATGAACTAAGCCATGGGAATGGGAATGTAAAGAGGAAAAATATTTTAATCATTACCCAAGAAATCACTGGGTATGGATGCAGTCCAAGGGTGATGGTTAAATAAACATTCAGGGAAAAAAAAACAGAACTAATGTTATCACGTGGAAACCACATTTGGAGTAACCAAATAGGTGGAACAGGATGGGTGAAAGATCAAGGAACAGAGCACAAAAAAATTTCAGCATGCCCTAGGACCAACCAAAACTGACAGGGAGGATGTTTGTGCTGTTGGCACTCTGTCTGTTGTTCTGTCTGTTTTTCTTTGTTGGTATTACTTTGTCAGACAGAAGCACTCTGTCTATTGATTTATGTTGATATCTCAGACAGAAAGTGAATTGAGATGATAGTCCCAGCAATGTGTGTAAATATTGGTCTAACTCTGGTGAGCTTAATGTGCATAAATTTTGTTGTGGCTCTGTTGCAATTTGTCTTCCCAGAAAGAGAAAATATGGAGGACTTGAAGTGTTCTAGGTACTGTGAACTGTGATTGGACAGCTGCGTACCTGTGAATCCAGGCAACAGTTGGGTGAATCCAGGCAAGAACTATGAGCATAAAATATGAGGCATGGAGTTTGGAAATCAGCTTCCAGTTGAGATGAAAGGACCTTTACTTGAGTAAGCAGTGCTGACTGATGAGACTGTAATTTAATTGTGACCTAGGGCTGTATGGCCTTTGTACTTTTTACTACCTTTTATGGATGATTGACTTAAGAATGATTACTCCTTAAGGATGATTAGCTTAAGGATGATTGCAAGCTTAAATATGAAAGGAAATTTCACTTGGGAACTCAATACTGACTGATGAAATTATGACTTACTGAATAAGATGTTTCATTTAAGACTATGGCCACCTTAGCAATAACTTGTTATATTGCTGTGAATGTTTTATTTTAGTGTATTGCTTAATAAATTGAGAGTTCAGTATGCTATTTGATTAGAACCTTAAAGTTATTAAAAGCAGCTATCCTCATGTGTTGTGATTGACTTTATATCATGTAATATCCTTACACAGCCCATATTTTGTTGCTATATTCTCTTTAGAATCAATTAACCACTTCTATGCATGTGTGAATTAATTAATCATTTATAGGTAAAACATAGGAATAATCAGAGTAAATGTATTTTATTTTATTAATTTCTTCTTTCAATGGATATTTTTAATGTATTAGGTTGGATCTACCATAATTATACATTATCATATGTATGTATATACATATATACATATATACTTTGAAATTTATTTATCATATTTCACAGATATTCATACTTGTGTATCTTTATCTTCGTGCATGTGTTATTTTTAACTACCCCTAGACCTCTGATTCTGAAATTACCTCAGTTTTTTCAGAAATAATTTATGTTTTCAAATTAAAAATTATATTTTTATAACATTTGTCTCTCAACACATCAAAGGCATTTTAATGTATATATAACTGAGTCCTTTTTTAGTCAGTTTACTTTCTTTATTCTATACCATACATTCAAACATATACTGTGCCTTTCTCCACTAAGATTGGTCATCTTTGAATTGGAGTCACTTATCATCACATCTGATGGTGATTCATTTTGGACAATGTTATTGAAATCTTGTTTTTCTAGTCTTTAACTTCTACAATTGGTATTGTTACAAAAGGGGAAAATATGTTCTTGATTATCATGGGGAATACAAGGCAAATGACCCATGAAATGCTGGACCTTTTTGCCTTTCTGTATGTGACAAAATCAAATTTATAAATTAATATGCTTTGCCTTAGAGACAGAACACATCTTTGGCAGCCTTTATTTTAACCTTCTTCACTATTTCACAGATGAGGAACTTGAGTAATTTCCTTAAAATTAATCCCTCTGTTTTGTTTATTTTTATGGTTTTTAGAACTAAGAATTTAGAGTAACTCTGTAGTAAAATTTTGATGTAAGTTTCCCCCCCTGCATAATGATCTTCTGTTACTTGGAGATTTGATTAATTCTTAGTGTCATATAGTAATGAATGTGAGGAAAAAATAATGTATATTCTATGAGGAAAAAGGAGGAGGAAGAAGGGGAAAAGGAAGACAATTTTATTTAAAAATAAAGTATGTGACTAGACAATAAGTTGGGAATTTTTATTTTTAGGTGGCATATAATATAGATAGTTCAGGTTTTCTGATAAGGCCTTGGAAACAGGTCAAATAGAAAAAACTGTAAAAATATCTGTGGTTGTTTGCGTCATTTAGTGTGTGTGAAACTGTACCTATCAATGAGTGTTTACTCACCTTTTTCTCTTTACTTTCATATGAGTGGTGATAAATGTAGTTTTATTGTTTCTTTATGTAGTATTATTTTACTCTCTCACTGACAACATTAAAGAGTACATCATGAATTTTTTGGGGTAAAAGGAATTCAAAATTGATGTTTTTTTTCAAAATTTAAGGAAAAAATTCCATAGAACCTCATTTCTTATGTGTTAATATAAGCTTCTATATGTTCAACTATTATTCTCTGAGTCGAGAGATTCCTAGTACCTTGAAAACCAACTGTTTGTTAGAGATATACTTGTCTCTCATTTCAAGGATTTGACAAGGTGAAAACAAAACTCAATATGATTCTCCAAGTTCAAAACTGTGGTACACTAAGCTTGACTATTTTATTTTATTTATAATGAACTGTACATATATAAAACTTAACATTACCTATTCCATAGAATAGAAGACAAGACTGTGTATTGTCCCGTCCACCGGGATGTGATCAATCGTGGGACCGAGGGGGACCCAGCCTGCAAAGGAAATGGGCGAGAAAAGAGAGCGAGACCAAGCAAAGTTTTGTCAAGGTCCATTTTAATGTTCTCAGGATGCAGCTTATATAGTCAAGCTATAAGGAAGAAGGTATGAGGAAGGTGTGAGGGGACTTTCCACTGGAACATTTTGCGGTTAGAACATCTGCCACAGGGAGGGGTCGAGTTTCACCACTTCTTGGAACACAAGTACCACTTTCATCATTACCAATTTCACCATTTCTTGGAGTGCCACCTGGAACTAGCAAAAGGGGATGTGGTTCTTTCACAAGGGGTCGGGGTGCCCCTGAGCTGAGGCTGCTGGCTCCCAACAATTCCCCCTCTTTTCTTTTAGGATAGGAAGATGTATGTATAGGTATGGAGGTAGTTGCAATGGAGATCGGTGAAAGGCCTGTCTTAGGTTGTGTGAGTCATGCCCATGAAAATCAGCACCAGGCAGGGCTCCTGTCTTAGGCTATGCGGGCAGCCACCGCCTCCAGTGCCCCTAGAAAAATAGAACCATTAGGGACCTGATGATCCTGGAGACAGACCCGCACTAATCCCGTCATTGGATGCCTCTGCAGCCGGGTTAGAGGATGTCTGGGTCATGGGATCACAACATTTCCCGTCATGGGCTCTTTCACAGCAATGACTCCGGGGGTAAGACTGAATGCAGGGTTATGTCCCCAAGCAACGCCTCCATACCTTCCTATACCAAGGGATGGAGACCTTCGAAGCTAAAATGGAAAAACGGAGGCCTTCATAGCCTCCTTCACCCGGGGCTCGGGTAGCAAGCCTGTGGTAATAGACCGCAACGGGCTTCTGTAGAAGGGAATCTATTTGTGATTTGACAAAGGCGGTGAGTTTTTTAAAGGCCCATGGTCCAAAGGAAAGAAGGGGCCCTAAAAGGCTGGGGAGTAAGGTAGTAAGCCAAGGGGATGCGGAAAACCTGTTTTTGTAACAGGATTCCTTCTGTTCCCTCTCCTTTTTTCTTTTTTCTAGGCTTTCTTTGACCTTTTGTAAGTTGTCTTCTACCAGACCGAGCTTATCAGTGTAGAAACAGCATTTTTCTCTTAATGCAGCGCAAAGGCCGCCCTGTTGTAGGAAAAGGAGGTCTAGGCCCCGTCTATTTTGAAGGACTACTTCGGCCAGCGAGGCAACAGAATCTTTAAGGTGCTCGAGCCCTGATTTTAGTTCTTGGAGATCCTTATCAATGGCGGCACTAAGCTGATGATATTGCGCGTTGTAGGTGATTAATGATGCTATCCCTGTTCCAGTACCAACCGACCCTAGGCCTATAAGAATGGCCAGGGTAAGTGCTGTTAAGGGTTCCCTTTTTTCTCTATAACATGAGCCCGTACCTTGTTCCCAGAAGTGGAGAAACTCATCAGGATAATAAACAGATAAATGAGGAAAAAGAGAAATCTCAATACAATAATCCTTGTGGGCCAAAAAGGAAACAGCCTCCACAAAGGTGGTCAATCCAGAAGAACAGGCAAGATAAGAATCATTAGGTGCAGAAACATAAAAGTAAGAGGTATTAACCACAATGGTTTGATTACAAATGTTCTCTAATTGTCGAGGGAGGAGCATGCCAGGCCCGACAATGCAGGTCCCTATGCCAGAAACCATACTGAGAGTCAACCCATGCCTATCTTCGACCCCCCAACGTAGGAGAGAAGTATCATTGGTAAATATAAGAGTACCAAATGGGCAACACCCTCATAAAATGGGGGAGAGGGGGAATAGCAAACCCAGCAATCTTCCAGGGAAACATTGGCAATCCTATTAATAGTTTGGACAGAAGCATTAACCAAGGAAACGATAATTGTAGCGGAAGAAGGGGGGCCAGCAGGAAGGGTCGGCCATAAGGCCATCCTGGGAGAAGGTATTGTGGGGGTGGGTCGCCAAGCCTCATCTACTGTCGGGGGACCGCCACCGGCCCTCATTAACCGGTTGCCTAGGACTGAAAACGTGATGCAATTCGGTGTTCGGACCTATGGATACCCATTGTGAAGCAGGGGTTCCTTTGTGGAGCCTAATGGTGAAGATCAGGCCGTCATCACCCCATGATTTATATAGTCTAAGCCCCCACGAAACACCCCGCTCCCATGCAGCGTACTTTTTGCCCGAGGTGGTGAACTGAATAGGTAGGGGACGGCACTCGGGTATAGAGGCCCAACCTCGACTCCCCGCCTGGTGGTGTGTATAATTGGCAGTCACTGTAATAAAGTCAAAGGAGAAAGAAGGATTCCAATAGGTGTCGCCAGTGGTCTCACATCCCCAGCTATGGCAGTAATAGTCGGGAAGGCCCCCCCCACTTGTGATTCAAAGTGCTGCTTCGATGGAACCCAGGGCAAACATAAAAGGTCAGTGTTCTCAATCTGCTCCTTCTACCTGGCGCACCACAACCCCCCCGCCCTGGTTCAAGTCCGGGCTTCCAGGGAGGTGGAGGTGATGAGGGCGCCGTGTACTGATCATGGTAAGCCTCCAAGTCCCAATTGTCCCCGGCTCCCATAGCCAATTTACAAAGATCTGGATGGAGCGCAGGCCACCATGGCTGGTGTGTAGCGTGTGACGTACTCCAGATAATGTCACCAACCCCGTTCTGTACCAACCAGGTGTAGTTTAAGAGGTGATAAGGCGAGGTACCACAAACATCATCTTGAGCAATGATCAGGCACAGGAGGATTCCAAGAATACGTGGCCTCATATCAGTTGAAATGATCTCTAAAACAAAGCACAATTAGGAATATTCTCAGGGATGCCCCCTGGGTAAGTTTATAGGGTTGTGTTGATCACTTCTGGCATAAATCGAACTGTTGGGAGGTTGGGGGCACCAAGGATCTTAATCTGGGCAATGGTTAGGTAGCCCCACATCGACTCTGTCGGTATCTAAGTACCAATAAAGTCAATGCAAGCGGGAACATTTTCAGAGGAACCTTTAGGGGAAATATAATGCTTTATTAGCCGTTCAGGAAGCCACCTGGCATTTTGGGCGTTGGAGTCATAGACACATGCATATCCCTTTCCCCAGATAAGCACCAGGTCAGGGCCTTGCCATTTATTAGACAAGTGATCGGTCCATAAGGCTTTAGCATAGGCATTTGCAGTGGATGAATGCCAGAGGCAATCGGCAGCAGATTTCCCCTTTATATCATAAGTAAGAAAATTTAAAACAAACATTGCATGATTCAGGAGGGTTTTAAAATTACCTGTCTTGGGATATAACATTTCTCCTCCCGATTGTAATTTGAAAAGCATATTTTTCAAAGTCTGGTGGGCCCTTTCAACAATACCCTGGCCTTGGGGATTATAGGGTATGCCGGTGACATGCTTAATTCCCATTTGAGCACAGAACTGTTTAAAGGTGGAGCCGGTATAACCTGGGCCATTGTCAGTTTTAAGTGTCTTGGGCTGTGGGACAACGGCCAAGGAGGCAAGGAAATGATAAATCACATGTTTGGAGGCCTCCCCTGTCTGTAGAGTTGCAAAAATAAAGCCGCTAAAGGTATCAACAGAGGCATGCATATATTTTAACTTGCCAAAGGGCAGGTAATGAGTAACATCCATTTGCCATAACTCACCGGGCAGTAGCCCACGGGGGTTCACCCCCAAATGGGGTTCAGGTAGGAGGGTTAAGCAATTTTTGCACTGCCAGACAATTTACCATGTTTGTTCACGAGTGATGGAATAACGTAACCTGAGGGTATGAGCATTAAGGTGGTGTAGGGCCTGGGCTTGTTGAGCAGCGGCAAGCAGGGTGGTTTGTAGGGCGGCGGTTACCAAGCGAGTGGCCTGATTCACCCTATCATTGCCTTCAGCTAACGGCCCAGGGAGGCCTGAATGGGCTCTAATTTGACCAATGAAGAAAGGTTCCACGCGGGCATGAATCAGAGCCTGGAGCTCTGTAAACAAAGGGGATGCATTTGGGGAAGGGCGAATAAAAGGTACTGTTTCTAAAAGGGGGACAGAATGTGCCACATATGAGCTATCGGTATACAAATTAAGAGGCTCTTTCAACAATTTAAATACTGCAATTACGGCCGCAATTTCAACTAATTGGGCAGAGGTGAAGCTTGTATTAAAGCGGGAGATTTGGCCATCAATGCTAAAAGTCGCAACACGAGTGGAGGACCCATCAGTGAAAACTAACCGGGCCTTTTGAAGGGGGGTGGATTTCGTAATCTTGGGGAAGATAACAGGCATTCTTTGTAAAAATTTGCACAATCTATCAGAGGCAAAGTGATTATCAATGGTTCCCTGGAAGGAAATTGAGCTGATGGCCCAATAATCATCATTTTAGACAAGCCACTGTACTTGGGAAGCTGTGTAAGGGGAGACAATGTGACCGGGATCTCTACCAAAGAATTTCAAGGCAGTCCCCCTATCAAGACGAAAAAGGGTGGCAACTAAGTGAGGGTATGTTGGCAAAACCTTGAAAGGGGAAACAGGGAGATGGATCCAAAATAATGGCTTTTGTTGCCAGAGTAGGCCTGTGGGAGCAAAGGGAGTAGGAAATATAAGAAGCCAAAGGGGCTGATCAGGAGCATAATATCCCACATATTGTTCACAGATGGCGAGTTCAACCATTTTTAAGGCCCCACGCGCCTCAGGGGTAAGCGAGCGTGGGGAGGAAGGATCGGAATTCCCCCTCAATATATCAAAAAGAGGTCTCAAGTCTCCTGTTGTAAGTTTCAGGTAGGGCCGTAACTAATTGATATCACCAAGGAGCTTCTGAAAGTCATTAAGTGTATGCAGAGAATCCGTTCGCAGTTGAAACTTCTGGGTCAAAACACCTTGGGGCAATAATTCAAATCCCAAGAACAGCTGAGGGGGTTGGGTCTGAATTTTTTCAGGGGAGATCAGGAGACCTCGAATCTGGAGGGCCAAGACTAGCGACTGACAGGCCCGGGGAAAGTTGAGATTCATCAGGCCCAGCCAGAAGGATGTCATCCATATAATGGATAATATACATCTCGGGATACTGCAATCTAAAAGGATCAATAGTTTGGGCAACATATTTTTGGCAGAGGGTTGGGCTATTGGCCATGCCTTGAGGGAGGACCCTCCATTGGAAGCGGGGTGAAGGGCCCATACAATTAATTACGGGGAGGCTAAAAGCAAAACGGGGAGGCTAAAAGCAAAACGTTTGCAATCCTCAGGATGAAGAGGAATAGAAAAAAAGCAGTCCTTTAAGTCAATGATAATTTTGAAAAACCTCCGGGGGATGGCCATGGGGGAAGGGACACCAGGCTGCAACGCTCCCATGGGGACCATGGTTTTATTGACGGCCCTCAGATCCTGTAGCAAGCAACATTTGCCTGAGCATTTCTGAATGACAAAGATGGGGGTATTCCAGGGGGATGTGGACATTTCAATATGGCCAGCGGCCAATTGTTCCTGCAGTAACATAGTGGCTGCAGACAGTTTCCCCGCCGGTTGGGGGCCACTGATCAATCCAGACAGGGAGGTCATTTTTCCACGTGATTTTATCTGCCTGGTGTGCAGGGGGATCAGTGGCCCTTATGAAAAATGGTCACGGAAGCCTAGGCCCCCACGGTCTGTCTTAGGAGCAGTCGTCACAGGTGTCAAGCATCCCTGTCCTTCTTTTCCTAAGCCCTGTCCCGGAAGGAACCCTTGAGAAAGCATCTGCTGAGCAACGACCGCATTGGGGCTACACATAAGAACTCTCATCTGAGAAAGAATATCTCGCCCCCATAAATTAACAGGCAAACCAGGAATAAAAAAAGGTTGAACATTGCCCGAATTGCCTTCCCCATCTACCCAATGTAAAAACTGTGAGCTCTGCAAGGTGTTTTTAGAAATGCCAATGCCCCGCAGATGAGTCATGGAAGCTTGCAAGGGCCAGCTGGGGGGCCAGACATCCTGCGAGATGACAGTGGAGTCCGCCCCAGAGTCCAGTATGCCTTCAAAAATTCTACCCTGGATTGTAAGTTTGAGAACTGGGCGGTCCTTGGTGATATTCTGGACCCAATAGAGATCAGAGGAGCTGGGTTGTGAGTGCCCATGATGGGCAATGATAGCGGGGTGGATGGTATTCAGGGGCAGTGGTAATGCCTGGGCTAAGCGCTGTCCCTGCGTAATGGAGACCGGGCTGTAAAGAGCAGAGCTAGAAGTTTAATTTCTCCAGTATAATCATTATCAACCAAAGAAGCATGGATGGAGAGACCTTTAAGTATGACGGAGGCACGGTCCAAAATTAAAAAATACATATCGGATGGAGGGGGGCCAAAAACGCCCGTTGGAATAATTTGCACGCCATCCTCTGGTCTCAGTATAGTGGGGGAGGAGGCACACAGGTCCACCCCTGCGCTGCCTGTGGTTGCCCGGAAAAGGGGGGTTGGGGCAGCGGACTGTTCCCCGAGGCCGGACAAAGGTATGGGTTGGGGGCCCGGGCCTGGCCCCTCTGGCCGTTTCCCTGATGGACAGGTAACAGCTGGCCATTAACATCAGTGGTAGAGCGACAAGTATTAGCCCAATGTTTCCCCTTCCGGCAGCGGGGGGCAGACGGTGTATGGCTGAGCCCAGCGGGTCGCAGGGTCTGCCAATAAGGGAGCATCTTTAGGACACTGGCGGGCAAAGTGTCCAGGCCAACCGCACTGAAAACAGGTTCTAGTCAGCCCGCCGGACTGAAGCCCGCCAGGTTGGAGGGCTGCCCCCACAGCGAGATGCACTGCCTGGGACATTTTAGTTGAGAGGGGATCTATATCGCAACACAAGCGAACCATCTCATCAAGAGTTTTGTCTCTATATGTACGTAACACGGCTCTACACGCGGCATTGGCATTTTCATAAGCTAAGCATTTAACAAGCTGATCATTAGTTGCCTCAGGCCCCAGGGTCCTTTCGGCAGCCTCGAGTAATCGGCTGATATATTCAGAGAACTCCTCCTGACTTCCTTGAATAATCTTATTTAGGGGGGCAAAGGGTGAGCCTGTATTAGGCAGGGCTCGCCATGCAGCAAGGGCGGCATTGGCTGTTTGGGCTAGGAGGCCATCGGGAAGGCGTTGTTGTCGGGCCTCTGTCGCGTATCTCCCTTGGCCAGTAAGCTTTTCAAAAGTCCAATTTGCAGAAGGCGAGCGTGAATCTTTTAAGTTGGCAGCCGCTTTGGACTGGCAACGGTCAAAAAAATCAGCCTTCCAAGTTAAAAACTGCCCGCAGGTAAGCACAGCCTGCACTACTCTAAGCCATTCGGCAAGAAGCAAATACCTGCCTCGCGACATGGATTCAAGGGCAGAAAGGGTAAAGGGGGCATTGGGGCCGTAGGCTTTGACTGCCGCATTCAACTCCTTCAGGGTTTTAAAATGGAGCTTGCGGAATTCTCGGGGGCCTCTGTCGCCGGCTGATCAGCATCAACATCCTCGCTTTCACTGTCATCACCACCCTCACTGCCAGAGTCAGACTGAGAATTAGCATCCACAGTCTGTTTCTCAGCCGAAGATGAAGGGGCCTCACCAGCGGAGGGGGTGCAGGATTTTTTAGAGCGAGTCATAATAGGAAAGGCCAATTTTGGGGGCTTGGGCTTAACTTTGAGGGCGGAGAACTTTTTGGGTGGCAGGGACGTGGCCGGGTGGAAGATGGCTTGGCTGTAAAGAGGTGAGCTCGGTAGAAAGCTGAACGTATTGTCTCTGGAGGTCGAGGACCTCCTGGAACTCGTTTACTTGACCGGAAAGCCGGTCTTTCGCCTCCGTGAGAGTAACAGGAGGTATGGTAGGGGAATAAAAGGCAGGCGCACACACTTGGGGAATCGCATAAGCAGGGGGCAATACAGGGGATGTAAGAAGGGGGGGGCCCACAGGGTCATCATTGTAGCAGGCTGCCTCATCCTCTAGGGTGGACAAGTCCCCGGGATCAAGGGGATCATTATCGGACTGTTTGGTAACTACTGGACAATTGAGGGATTCGGTCAGCACCGGAACTTCGCTGGGGAGGGAGGGGTAGAGGGATTTCTTGGGAGGGGATGACATTTCAATTATAACAGAGAGGGGCTTAGAAGGCTCCCGGGGGCAGGGATTGGGATCAGGGCTCTTCTGGGCAAGGGAGGCCACGGAGACTGCTCGAGACAAGGGGCGGAGGCAAAGCTCTGCTACCGACAAAAGATGTCGTTTACTGGGGTCTTTAGAGGCTGACTCAACAACATCACGAATCAAGCCCCAATAAGAAAAAACAGTTGTGGGAACCGCATCGGGGCCCTCATTCAAGAGTTTCTGATTTAAGTCTCTTTCTACCTTCTGCCATTTCCCTGGATGAATTTCTGGTCCATTTACAAGAAACCAAGGACAAACATCATCAACAAAAAGAAAAAATTTTACTAAATCTTTCTTCTTAACTCTAACTCCCCTTTCTCTGAGTGAGGTCTTAAGGTCCTGTATAAAGACCTGTTCCTTAGACAATTTTTGGCCCATTCTTGTGAGATGGACGAACTAAGACTTACCTAAGACGGGGAACTTCATGAGCGGTGAAGGCGGCCTGTCTAATGGGGTCGCATGACTTCTCTGGGCGGGGTCCGTCTGGCAAGGGTCCGTACCTCGGGCCCCACGTTGGGCGCCAGTCTGTCCCGTCCACCAGGATGTGATCAATTGTGGGACTGAGGGGGACCCAGCCTGCAAAGGAAACGGGCAAGAAAAGAGAGCGAGACCAAGCAAAGTTTTGTCAAGGTCCGTTTTAATGTTCTCAGGATGCAGCTTATATAGTCAAGCTATAAGGAAGAAGGTATGAGGAAGGTGTGAGGGGACTTTCCACTGGAACATTTTGCGGTTAGAACATCTGCCACAGGGAGGGGTCGAGTTTCACCACTTCTTGGAACACAAGTACCACTTTCATCATTACCAATTTCACCATTTCTTGGAGTGCCACCCGGAACTAGCAAAAGGGGATGTGGTTCTTTCACAAGGGGTCAGGGTGCCCCTGAGCTGAGGCTGCTGGCTCCCAACAGTGTATGAATATATAAATACAATTTATTTTTAAAGTATAGAAGCTGAAAGTCTTGCTCTAAAAGACATTTTTCTTTTTAAGCACCCTTTCTTAAAAATTTATTCATTTACTTTTAGTTTACAACATTTAGTTTCACAATCCCTTGAGTTTCAAATTTTCTCCCCATCCTCCTATCCCTTCTCTCTCCATGGCAGCATGCAATCAAATATAAATTCTATAAATATGTTCACATTAAAGATTAGTCAAGTTGTAAAGAAGGATTAGAACCAATGGAGTGAACTATGAGAAAGAAGGGACAAAACAAAACACAAAAGAGAGAACAAGTAGTTTTCTTCAATCTACAATCAGACTCTCTAGTCCTTTCTCTGGATGTGAAAATCCCTTTCCATCACGAGTCTATCGTTTTATGAATTATGCATTTAAAATGGTGTTTCACAGATTTATTTTTTCTTCTTTGTATGCAAAAGATATTTTATAACATAATAAAAATAATATTTATATTTTGCAATGAAATTTCATTAAAACAAGCACATCTTGCTTTATGTTATTAGTAATACTCAACTGAACCTACCTGATATGAATGTATTTACATTAAAATGTCATATACTAGTTGCAGAACATGAATTATTTGAATACTTTATGTACATTATAGAATATACTATGCTGTATCATAATAAAATTCAATAATGTAACCAATTGTTTTAAAGCAATTGATGAAAAATTCATATGCATTTATGGATGTATACATTTATGGAAAGACTTTTGTGATATCCTATACAATTGAATCACAATCTGTAATTCCTTTATGCCCCTAAGTCATCTTCTTGCCAGCCTAACCACCTGTAATGGTAACAGGAATTTGAACATTATCCCTGTCCTCTAATAGGCCAAATGTAATTACATGGAGCCAGTGGTTGTAGGAACTTGCTGAAGAGTGGAGCAGAGCCCATTGGAAACTGGGAGTCAGAGCAGTTAGAGCTGAAGCGAGAAGAGGATCCACACAATTAGACAGCTAAACTTGTGAGTTTTTCTTTCTGGGAAGGCTAAAGGATGGTGCAGCTCTCTGCTGTGCTATGGTTACTTAACTTCTTTGGTGCTATGATGGATTTGTTTTCCTGGTGTTGGGATTTGGCTTTCTGGTGTCCAAATAAATATTTTGCTTTTGTCTTCTACATGGAGAGTCTATCTATTATATAACATGATTGAGAAATATGCCAGTATATTTACAGTTGCCATTGGTACTGTGAATATTGTGTTGGCAATACCTTTGGCAGTGAGCATGGGATTGTAAAATATCAGACTTCTATTTGGAGGCAGAAGGCTTTAGAAGAAGAAATGGATAAGTGATGATGGGAAGACTGATCTTATTCCTCCCAAGAAGGGAATGGGTTGAAAGTCCAAGGACCTGTGAACACTGAGAACTGAGGCTACAGAAGTGATAACCTAGATATTTAGAAACATTTTTTGCAAGGGATACCAATAAAACCACGATATAACTGGAGGTAGTATGTAGAAGAGGCTAGGTTTTACTAATAGTTTACCAAATTAAATGTAAAAGCAGAGAGAGGGTGCTAGAAGAGAAAACTCAGATGGAAATGAAGTTTGATGATTTACATGAGAAACTTTCTGCTTTTTGATATTTAGGAGAGCAAGCTGGAGGATCTCAACTGATAGAAAAAAATGTCAATTTAGCTCTCAAAAAGAAGCAGAGAAGTAACAGGAGGAAGGTTCACACAGCTTTGGCAGATGCTGAACCTAGTTGCTATGATGACAGCCACTGCTAAGAGAGTGAATAGGTGGAATATGATATAATGTTAGATGAGGAAGCTTTTATGAAGGCAGAAGTTCCCCCATACTATGAAGAAAACATGATAATCAGGGAGGCCAAACAATTTTCATGGAGATAATTGAAGATTTCACTCAGCAGGTGGTTACTGATATATTAAACAGATTCACTCAAAGGATGGGAGAATCATTAGTGTTGTGAATGGTGAGAATCAGTGATGAAGGGGCTGAAGAAGTATGGGTAATAGCCTAGAGTACTAGAAATTTGTAGATATCAATCAGAATCCTTTTGTATACCAGTTTCTTAGAGATTACCACACGCAGGGAGTAACAATACAACCCATCTGTTAGTTTTAGCTACTCAGGGATGCAACAAAATGTTTCCACTGATTTTGTGTGACCTATTGGAGAGAGACCCTGGCACTTGCTTAGAAACTGTATGAAAAAGTTAAGGGAGGAGGTAATGAAAACAACTATCATGGTTGGAGATGCAAATGCATAATATGATATCTCCTTAGCAGTTTCTCATACAAATAACATACTGAAGATGACTTCTGTTTAAAATCCCCTAATTCTGACCCTACTAATTGGTGAAATAGGGTACCCTCTTTCAGAGGTGCTGGATATGATTTCACAACTAAGTTATTTGGGAGAATGGGGAAAATATAAATTTCCTCAAGAGGGAAGAATAAATAACCAAGGAATTAAAAGTCAGAATAAATTGGCAAGAAAAGAATTGTTTGCTCCTCCACTGAGAACAGGAGTAGATTTTGGAAGAACTGATGGCATTTAAACTAATGAACTATATAAAATGCACTGAGAAAAGGGACTTAATATTAGATGAAATGGGAATATAAGAACTGCCACTACAGATTTTTTTCTGAATAATTGTATTCAAGTTTATCACTCCCTCAGGGGGAATAGGAAATTGACCAAGTGCCAGCTCAGATTAAAGAAATACACAAACGGCATTATAGAACCATCTCAATTTGACCATATATTGGAAAAACATATAAAATACTGTACCAAGGGCTATAATAGATACTGGGGGAAAGATCCCCTTCCTATATGGAAACCCTGACAGATTCACACATAGAACTCCTATTATCATCACAGGACTGGGAGGGGCTGAAACATCAGCCAGACAAGTTAAACTAATGATGAAAACTGGACGATTACCTAAGATTAATTATCCACAGTAATTACTGTGGGTAATATACTCTAGCGATTGTACCCATTCATGAACACATTATTGGAATAGATATATTGAGAGTTAAAAAAAAAATGACCTCTTAAATGAAACCTCTTGCAGTGACCAAACTCCAGATGCCAGCTAAAGTACTAACCTTTCTGTTTTAAGGCAGGGACAGTTCTACATCCAATTTTAGAAGGAATTAACTATGGGAAAAGAGATTTTCATTCCTTACCCCAAGATGTTGAGCCCCACTCATTCAAGGTGGGAATTACTGGGGGATTTGTGCCCCAACCACCGCCTTAAGATATTGTTTTATATGCTTATTTTGTGTTATTCCTGTTACATTGTTGTAAAGCTCTATTGACACCAGTTACCATACCAGTTACCCCTTAAACTCCCATTAACCTATGTAATTAAATATACTGTTAATGTATTTTTGCTATGTAAAGGATATGAAAGATCTTGGGGCCAAATGTAATGGTAATAGGAACTTGAATATCTTCAGTCTCCCCTAATACTCCAAATTTAATCACATGGAGCCTGTGGTAGGAGGAGCTTGTTGAAGTGTGGAACAGAGCCCACAGGAAGCTGGTAGTTAGAGCAGTTAGAGCTTGACATAGGAGAGGACACACCCAAGGAGACAGCTAGAATTGCGAATATGTTTTTGTGCCCTGCTGTGACAGCTAGGCTACATAAGAGAAAAACCAAGTGATTTAGAAACATGTTTGCAGGGAATACCAATGAAATCAGGGAGAGAATTGGTGGGAGTATGTAGAAGAGACTGGGTTTAACTATCAGGTTACCATATTACATATAAAAGCAGAGACAAAGTATTGAAAGAGAAATAAACTTGT
>CM053601.1:43989242-44058660 GCA_028646575.1 Pseudocheirus occidentalis
TCTCTCTCTCTCTCTCTCTGTCTTCCTCTCTTATATTTAACTATACCTTAACATAGTACATATTTTCAGGAAAGCAGGGAATTTTTTGCTTCTTTATGTCCCCAGAAAATACCAAAATATCTAGTCTCTTGAACACATTTAATAAATACATAAATGCTGATTATAATAGCAGCTAGAAAATAATAGATGATTAAAAAAAGAGGAGATCTCCATTGGATTCTTCAAATTATATGTGAGTGGTATATATGTTATACTATATGAGTATGGTATATGGTATAATAAAATTTATTAATATGTCTATCATTATTTCATTTTCGGTAGCAAATTTACCAAGTACTATGACTTGTGTTTAAACCAGTAGATGGTAGTAATGTAATATCTACTTTTATTTTGAGTGTATTGAAAATGACAGGAAGTATTTAAATCGTGGACTGTAAATTTTGATATTTCATCTTCACCTAATGTGCAAATTGTCTTAAATCTCTTATAAAATCTCCTTCTAACATTCAACTTAGTGAAGATATTTGAAATATTTAATAGCTGCTTTTTTCCCGAAAGATAAAAATCCAAAGTAAGCCAACTTAATTAAGAATTAATTCACTTTAAGGCACAGTCTGAATTGTTCATTTTTCTTTAATCCCTGATCAATTATTTGCATAAAGAAATACTTTGTAAGACAAGGGGGGAAATTAATTAAGATGACAAATGCAATTTTGTATTTCTCACCCTCACTCTCTTTCATCATTTTGTATAATAATAAAGCACTTCATCCTTTTTTGCATAGCTGTCTTTTAGCACATTTCAAATTAGTCTTCATATAATGAATTTTCACTTTTCATTAACAATACTTCTAATATACTAAGTGTATGCAATGAGTGCTAAGAATATTTTCAAAAATTTACAAAACTATTTAGGTTTCCAAAGGAAAAGCCATGGCCTTTCTCCAGCCATTATTCCCTTTGATCTTCTTTCACATAGATTTGTCATTGTTGAAAATTCATATCTACTTTATACTAAATCTTCTTTACTTTTTTTCTGCCATTTCCTTTCTCTCTGTCTCTATCATGTGTTTCTATTTTTCTCCTCTGCTGTTTAATTTCTGCTTCAGAATTAACTCAGAAGATTTGAATCATGTAATGGTATGTCAGAAGCTATCTAGTATAACTTTACATTATTTTTCCATAAAATTCTCAAAAAGCCTTTTATTGAAGATATTCTGAAAAATTGATTCCAGCATCTTATGAAACAGTACAATGTATTATTGTGTAATTTTTTTGTTTAAAAGTTTCCTTGAATTGAATCTAAATTGGATGTAAGGAATTTTTCAACTTCTTTCCAACCGACATGCTACTAATCCTGACAGCAGTTCCCAACCTGTGGGTTATGTTCAATTTGTAACAATGAAAATACATACTGCATATCAGATATTTAGATTACATTCATAACTGTAACAAAATTACAGTTATGAAGTAGAGACAAAAATAATTTTATGGTTGGGGTCACCACAACATGAGGGACTGTATTAAAGGGTGGTGGCATTAGAAAGGTTGAGAATCACTATGTTAGAACAAATGCACAGATTTACAATGACAATTCTAAGTGGACTAATTGAATTTATCTTTTGAATTTCCATGCAGGAGCTCAAATGTTCTAACTGGTAAGTGACTGAGAATAGCATTATGTAACCTACTCCACTTTGATGTCTACACATCATGCTTCAAATCTATTGAACAGAGCTTCTTGTGCTGCCACCTGGAAAAATCATTGTTTGACCCAATTTTTAATGTCTACAACTTGCCCTGAAAGTCATAAGCAAAATCATAATATCACTATTTTACTGCCATTGTTATTGGAAAGGAAATGTCAGTCATATATGCTCTGTCTCAACTTAATATCCCCAGGACTTCCAAAACCAAAATACCATTAACTGGTCTGTTGTTCTATTAAGATCATTATCTCTCTTCCTGAAAATATAAGTTAACTGGGGACAAGAACTTCCCAAAGCTTAGTATAGTACCTAAGTGTCTAATAAATAGTTAATAAGTTATTTATCCTTCCATCCCTAGCAACTGTTCAGAGGAATAAAAGTCATGAGAATCATGTGTTTGTAGGAAAATTAAGAAACCAGAATCTCCAAAGTGTAGTGAATACTGAAGGTTAAATTTCATTGTGTGAAGGGACTAGCAATGTTTTTCTCCCAGAAGACAAGAAGAAATATACAAATAACATTTTTTCCAAAGAAGACATTCATTTTTTTCAATAGTTACTTAGATATTTTTTGCTCTGTGCAAAACATGATGCTAGGAATTAGGCATGATATAAAGAATATTAAGCTATCCTTATCTTTATGGAAATTATAAAATATTGGAGGTCATATGGAACATTTACAATTAAGCAATATTATACAAAAATGGTTATGTGCATGAAAACACAATTAAAGCTCAAGAGATCAACCAAATGCTATGGGATATCTAAAGGAACTTTAAAAAGATCATTTCCTAAAAGAGAACCAGTGCTAGCTTCTTCTCTATCTAACTTAACTTTATTGATCACTTTATTTTCTTGGATATTCTTTCCTCTCTGCATTTTTGGGACACTTCCCACCTTGGTTGCCCTCTAATATGCCCAATTGCTTCTTACATGTCTCCTTTGCTTGCTCTTTATCCATGTCATGTCTACTTATCCATGGATGCCCCTCAAAGTGACCATCCTGTCCTTTTTGTTGTTTTTCTATTGTTCAGTCTTCTCCAATGCTTTGTGATGTCACAAGCCATAGTACACCAGTTATATAACATTTACTGTCTTGTGGATATCTTGAGCTAGGAGTCTCATTGGCACCTCAAACTTAGCATGCTCCAAAATAGAACTCATTCTCTTTCTCCCTGAATCCGTTTTGACTCCCAACATCCCTAGCTCACCTATGCAATTGGTTGTCATCTATTTCTTCTTACTCACATAGGCACTCCACCAGTACAGGTCTGCTCACCTTCTGCTTAGAATTTTGCAATAGCCTTCTAAGTGGTCTCTTAGTCCTCTGGATCTTTCAAGTAATCTTACATGTTAATACCTTTTATGCAGTTGATGATCCATCCACAATGGCCCAGTTGAGGCTCTTACACCTCCCTTTTCTTTGCATTTACAATGACTCTCCACTATATAAATAACATTTTTTTTTATTTTAGAAAGACTATTATAGGAAAAAATATGATATTTTTGTGGCAGTTGTGCAGTTGGACTGATTTTTGAAAGTTGCGATGAAGTCAGAATCAGGTCAATGTATAGAGAAAAAAGTTATAAACATTATAAATGCCTTATAACAGTGATTCTCATCCTGTGGGTTATGTTCAATTTGTAACAATGAAAATACATCCTGCATATTAAAGAGATTCATAACAGTAGCAAAACTACAGTTATGAAGTAGCAAAGAACATAATTTTATGTTTGGGGGTCACCACAACATAAGGAACTATATTAAAGGGTTGCCACATTAGGAAGGTTGAGAACCACTGCCTTATAAGACTTTAAATACATCTAACTTAGAGGATTCAAATTATAACTGGACAACTGTGAATTTCACTTATAGAATAGTCCCTTTTACATCGCTTTTACAATTCACTCAAAAAGATGAGAGTCTTTAATTATTGATATTTATAATGGTGTAAATTATAAATCTAATTCACAATACTATGGAATCATTTGTTCAGTTATTCAATGCAAGATTAATTTTAGGAAAAATGCTTTTTTTCCATAAAATATACTTTGCAAATTCTCAAAAATAACCATGTTCACTAAGGCATGAATCTCTCTTTTAACAGTATATTAAAAAAAGAATGATTAAGTTAAAATAAATTTAAATTAAAAATTCAAATAAAGAAGTAATGAATAAATAAGAATACAAAGAAGTGAAACAAAATATAACATATTTTAATATAATAGATTTGATTTTATTAAATTTGGATAAATGGGAAAAAATGAATGAAGAGAGAAAAATCAGTCCTGTAAACTTAAATGTATCAATGAAGAATTATACTATATGATTAGCTATACTCCATAGGCCTTGCCTTTAATATGTAAGGAGAGAACTGCTTTTTTCCCTATCATCTTTGCTAATAAGTTCCATCACTATAAAAATTCATTGCACATTTTTATTGCAATTCTTTACATTGTTGTCCTCATTCACTTGTCAAATTGGTAAGGGCCTACAGTGTGTCAGACACTGTTCTATGTACTCTAGATATAAGAACAACAATAGTGCATACACACACATATACACACAGAAAGTAAAAGATAATTTTTCTTCTTAAGAAGCTCAAAAATTAATTTGTAAGAAATATATACAAACCAGCTATGTACAGCATTAAAATGAAACAAAAAAGAGAAACCACTGTAAATAAAAGTGGTTGGGTAGAACCAAAATATTGTCATCCAGGCAGTAATTCACCTGGCCTTTCCCCAACTCCTCCCTCCAAACAACTTTAAAATAATACCTATAATTTAAGTTTAAACCTCTGATGAGTCAATAAAAGGTCCAGGTGAAATAATTTTCTGTCCCAAAATAATTTAGGAGGTTGGCAGGATAGGTCTTTCATATGAGGATAGAACAATATGCCACAAGGAGACCTTAGAGGTGGCAGCATCAATGGCACCAGCAACTTCAGAAGCTCTCAGCCCATAGATATTAAGAGGATTCAATAACTGGTCAGAAGGATATTATATGAGCTTTTGTTGGTGCTGAGTTCAGGAATATGTTGCATTGCCAATATGCAGTTCCATGTCACACATCCAAGGTGAAGAGAAATACTAGCCCCTGCTAGTGCAGGAGACCAGGAACCCTTGTCACAGTTTCAAGAACAAGAATAGTGCTTCACTTGTGGCTACAGGGGAACAAAGTATGATCCAGAATAAAGACCAGAACATAGTCCATGGCAGCAGTGACTACAGCTCTTCTTAGATTATACCACCTTGCAAGCAATTGAAAGCTACCAAAAGTAGCTCTAACAACAACAGTGCAAAAAAAATTAAGATGGGGCAGTGCCTCCTGCACTCTGGTAACAAAATTCAACTTTGTTATAAAATGGAAAGTCAAGAAATATGTTGAAAAATGAGAAAGCAACAAAAAAGTAGAAACTGTCCCTAAAAAGCTAATATGGTGAGAGGAAAGACAAATACTCAAAATCAAAAGAAGACAATTATGTAAAAACAACTAGGAGCAAAGCCATAAAGAAACACGAATTCTTGTTGGGGAGCTCAAAAAGCATTTCAAAAATCAAATAACAATGATAGTGGAAAGTGGGTAAAGAATTGAGAGTGAAGCAAAAAACCTATGAAAAGGGAATCAACAGAATGGTAAACAAGTCATTAAAATGCTGAAGAAAAAGACTCTTAAAATTAAAAAAAAGAATTAACCACATGGCAAATGAGGCACAAAAGTTCACTGAAGAGATGAACTTCTAAAAATATTATCAAATGGTAAAAGAGACTGAAAAAAATCTCACTGAAGAATATAAATCCTTGAAAATTAGACTTTGGGAGAGGAACAAAAATGGCGTAAAAGCAGCAAGATTTCATAGCTCCTCAAATACCTATTAAATATGAATCTAAACAAATTTTAGGGCTCCCAAATTCACAAAAATACAGAAAACACATCTCTAGCTGAAGGCAGCTTTGCAGGTGGGGATCATTGCAGCAGACTGGGAGACGAAGCCAGTCCAGCCTGAAACCGTGGCCTGGCCCCAGGGAGGTCAGGAGGAGCCACACTTGGAGTCTTCAGAAGAGTGGACTGGCAGCACCTGTGGCAGTTTCCAGATCTATCAAGCCAGGAGAAATAAGGCTAACAGAAAGGTCAGTGGAATTTACATAAATTTGGGGGAGAAAAGTGGTCTGGCAAAACTGTCCCAAGGACAAAGAAGAAGTGGGAAGGGCTGCAAGTGACAGCTGCCTCTACCAAGTTGCTTCAGAGCTCCCAACTTGCAGATTACAGAGGGGGCAAGGCAATTGATCAGAGGCTAAATGCTCTTGGGTTGAGCATCCTGGATCCAGATCATGGTCTTGAGGGGTGGTCCTGGAGTGTACTTTCAGAGAGCCAAAGCTGGTGGGGGCTGCAGCACCCCCTAACAGTTCTGGCAGCTGTGAAAACACTCAGTGATTAGGGACAAAGCTTTCACCCTTGGAAGCAGAGTTCAACAGAGCTAAAAAAAGTCAAGCAATTAATTGACTGGCCAATATGAGCAGAAAAAGAACTAAAGTAAGAACAGCAATCAATCTCTAGAATCCTTTTTGGGGGACCAAACAGATAAAATCTTGGAATGGGAGGAAGATAACACAGTCAGAACTCCCACACGAAATGCTTCCAAGAAATATGAAGATTGCCTACAAGCCATAGATCAACTTAAAAAGGATTTTGAAAACCAAATAAGAGAAATGGAGGAAAAATTGGGAAGTGAAATGGGAATGATGTGACAAAATCATGAAAAGAGGGTCAACAGCCTGACTGAAAAAAATAATACCTTAAAGAACAAATTAATTCAAATGGCCAAAGAGGCCCAAAAAGCCAATGAGGAGAAGAATGCCTTAAAAGTCAAATTTGACAGATGGAAAAAGAATCTAAAAAGCTTTATGAAGAGAATAATTCACTCAGAAGTAGAGTGGAGCAAATGGAAGCAAATGACTTTATGAAAAACCAAAACACTATTAAACAGTTACAAAAAATGAAAAAATAGAAAGCAATGTGAAATATCTCCTTGAAAAAAAAAACACTGACCTGGAAAATAGACCCATGAAAGACAATTTAAAAATTATTGGAATACCTGAAAGCCATGATCAAAAAAATAAAAGAACCTAGAAAGCATCTTTCAAGAAATTCTCAAGGAAAATCACCTAGATATTTTAGAACCAAAGGGCAAATCAGAATCTGAAAGAATTCACCAATCACCTCTTAAAATGGATCCTAAAAAGCAAACTCCTAGGAATGTTATAGCCAGGTTCCAGAGTTCCCAAATCAAGGGGAAATTATTACAGGCTACCAAGAGGAAACAATTTTAATAGTGTGGAAACACAATTAGGATAACCCAGGATCTGGCAGCTTCTACACTGAGGGATTGAAGGGCCTGGAATATGATATTCTGGAGATCAAGGGAGCTTGGATTAAAACCAAGAATCACCTGCCCAGCAAAATTGAGTATAATGTTCTAGGGGAAAATATGATCATTCAGTGAGGTGGAGGACTTTAAAGCATTCTTGCTGAAAAAACCAGAACTGAACAGAAAATTTGACATTTAAACACAAGAAGCACAAGTAGGTAAACATGGGAAAGAAATCCTTAGGAACTTATCAAAGTTGAACTATTTACATGCCAATATGGGAAAATGATATTAGTAACTTATGAAACTTTCTTAGTATGAGGATAGATGAAAGGAATACAAATGTGTGTGTGTATACACACAGATGTCTCTATATATGTGTATGTATATATGTATATATGTGTATGTATGTATCCACACACATATATATCCTCCCATATAGACATATGTGTAGGTAAACATATACCTACATATGTGTAGGTATACATACATGTCTCTATATATGTGTATGTATATATGTATATATGTGTATGTATATATGTATGAATGTATACCTACACATATGTCTATATGGGAGGATATATATGTGTATGAATACCTATCTGAGCATGTGTATATATATGTACATAGAGGTTACAGGATTACTTGACTGTGAATGCTGATACTTTAAAATATGAAAATCTGAGTGTGGAGAGGACTAGAATGAGAAGATACAGGGAGAGACACAATAGGGTTAATCATCCCATAGAGAAGAGGCAAGGGATAACTGTTACAACTTTACTTTCACTTACTCTCATTGAATTTGGCTTAGGGAAGGAATGGAATAAACTCTAAACTTGATATGTTTCCACACATGAGAGTAAAGGAAATGGGGATGAGAAGCATTATTCTGGAGGGGAGGGCAGGGTCTGGGAGAGGGATGCTGGAAGCACACACTTCAGTAAAGGGACAGGGGCAGGGTAGAGAATAGAACAAGGGGGAATACAAAGGAGGGACATATAATCAGCCTCTCACAATATATCCACTGTGGAGATGTCCTGCAAAATTACGCATGTACAATCTATATTAAATTACTTGTCCTCCCAGTGGGGGTGGGTGATGAGGGAGGAACTGAAAGAATCTAGAATTTAAAGGTCTACAATCAAATGTTTTACACACACACACACACACACATATATAATATTTGTATAATCATAACAACTTTTATTATTATTATTGTTCTTGTTGTTGTTGTTATTATTATTATTAGTATTATTAACTACATGTAACTGGGACGTAAGGAATACAGGCACTGGGGAAGCGATACCTTCCCTGCCCTACCAGATGGTTAGAGGAGTGTTGGAGGAGGACATAAAAGAGAACAGATTGGTGGAGGGGCTTTACAGTGGGATTGCTGTTTTGGGGTTAGTGGTAGGGAAAAGATGGGGAGAAAATTTGTAACTGAAAATCTTGTGAAAATGTATGATATAAACAAGAAAATTAATAAAATAATTAATTTAAATAATAGATTTTGGCAAGGGTCAGTTGATAACTCTATGGAACATAAAGAAGTAATAAAGAAAGTTAAAAGAATGGAAAAATAGTAAATGTGACATGTTTCATTGGAATAAACAATTTACCTGGACAATAGATGGAGGAGAAATAATCTCAGAATTACTGGATTATCTGATGGACATGATCATTAAAAAAAAAAACTGTAGACTTTATATTTGAGGAGATTAACAAAGAAACCTATCCTGATATCCAGGAATCACGAAATACAATAGTAATTTAAAGGTACTATCAATAACTTCCTGAAAGAGGTGTCAAAATGAAAACCCAAGAAATATAGCCAAATTCCAGTGCTCCCAGGACAAGTAAAACAATACATTGCAAGCAGGTAGAAAGAAATTATTCAGAAGCTGAGGAGTCACAGTTAAGGTAACTCAAAATTTATCATTCAACATTAAATAAGCTAAGGCCTTGGAATGTGATATTCCAAAAATCAAAAGACGTAAGATTACAGGCAAGAACAATCTACTTTTATTCTGCCATCCTGGCTCCACCCACTTCAACTTATTTTTTTTAATTATTTTTTTATTTTCTTTCACAGAATGCCTAATAAATAAATATATTTTGCATGACTTCACAAGTATAATCTATATCAAATTGATTACCTTCTCACAGAGGCATTTATGAAGAGAGGGAAGTAAAGAATTTGGAACTCAAAATTTAAAGAAAAATGAACTTAGTGCTCAGTCAGAAAGTTTATTTGAAAACTGCAGAATAAGGCAAAAATAAAGATTGACTCATCTCAATCCCCCCCTCAAATAATATTAATGGATGCCTCAAAACAAATTTTGAATGGCATAATAATTAAAAATTGGGGTAAGGAGGTTGTCAACCCAAGCTAGTTTGGTACATCCATTGGGAAAAACCTTCATTCCCCTAATGTGTTTTGGCTTGATTGAAGTGCAAAATGCCTCCATGTAAATACTACAAAATAAACCAACAAAAAGCCCATCCTTTGGGGCACTTGTGCAGCTTCAGTTTCAATACTTTCATGAAAATATAGGTGTTGGGGCATTTGATAAGGGGAAGTTTGCAGTGACCTCAACTGTTTCTGGGTGTTGCAAGTCCTACTTGTTCTGAACTGAAATGATCCTTGACTGTGGATCTAGTTCAGGAGGAACAAACACACACTGGTGAGTATGGTCACAGAGGTCTAGGACTGTGGGCATTTGTGAAATTTCTGGTTTAGGTTCCAGATGCAGAGTGGTGAGGTAAAACTTTTAGCAGGAGGAGGGAACACAGGGAGCAAGAGTGTATGTGTTGAAAGAAATATAGAGGTGCCTTTTGTGGTTCAAGGGAGAGAGGAAGATCTGAAGTCAGTCCCCCTGACAGAGGCCAGAAAACAAAAGTGTGGAAAACCTGAAATTTGGGATGCTATCCCCCACGCTTCTGAATCAGAGCCTGTTTTTTTTTAATGCAAAGTTAACAGAAAAGAAAAAAGCAGTTAATAAAAAACGAGGCAAATAGATAAATTATAGACAGACAGACAGACAGACAGACAGACAGACAGATAGATAGATAGATAGATAGATAGATGGACAGATGGATGGATGGGCGGAAGGACGGATGGATGGATGGATGGATGGATAGATGAAAAAAAAGGAACAAGCAATAGAGAAGAACCATAAATTTTCTACTATGGTGAGATAAAATCTGGGTTTGAACTCAGAATAAAATAGTGAACTTAAAACAACTTCTTCCTCAAAGGAAAAAAAAATGAATATATGTATTTTTTGGAAGAGTTTAAAAAAGTATTAAAAATAAAATAAAAGTCGTTGAGGAAAAAATTGTGAAAAATTAGAGTAATGTGAAAAATAAAGAAAATTATGAGAAGAAAGTAAAAAAATCAGAAAAGAAAATCCAAAAACTTAAGGCATAAAATAACTTCTAAAAATCAGAATTAGGCCAAGAGAAGGTAATGACTTCATAAGACATCAAAAATAATAAAATAAAATCAAAGGAATGAAAAAAATGTCATTACAAAAGCAATTGACCTGGAAAACAGAGAGGGAAGAGGATACTGGAATCATTGAACTGCCTACAAAATAAAATTTTAAAAGGGTATAGATAACATAATCAAAAAGGTTATTAAGGCAAATTACTCTGAAGAGTTAGAGTGGGAAATAAAATTAAAATGGAAAAAAATACCCATCTATCACAACTTAAAAGAGATCTCAAGATGAAAACCCACAGAAAAGTTTTCAATCACTGAAGGCAAGAAAATAATCATATAAGAAACAAGGAAAAATACTCAGAAGCTATAGGGAAAATAAGACAAGATATAGCAGCTTCTACAGTCAAAGACAAAAGGTCTTCCTAAGGAAAAAGGAGCCAGGCTTAAAACAAAGAATAAATTGCCCAACATAATGTAGTGTCATCCTAAATGGGGAAAATAGGCAATTAATAACATTCAATTATTTGTGAAGAAAGGATGAGAAATAAGTGGAATATTTGACCTTCCAAACCCATGAGAAACATAATAAGGTAAATATCAAAGACTAAATGTAAAGGATATTATGATGTCAAAATCTTTACTTGTCTTATGGGAAAATATTATGTGTAACCTTTTTAAAATTCAATTAATTAATATTTTTTTGTTTTTTACATTTACTTTTATAAGATTTGGGGTTCTAAATTTTCCCCATTCCCCCTTCTGCTACATTTCCAAGATGGCAAGCAATCTGAGATAGGCTATCCATGTACAGTCAAATTACAAATATTTCCATTAGTCATTGTAAAAGAAGACATAGAACCAAAGGGAAAATCATAAGAAAGATAAAAGCAAAGAAAATGGTATGCTTTAATCTGCATTTAAGTTTCATAGTTCTTTCTCAGTATGTGGAAAGTACTTTCCATGAAGGATTTTTTGTAATTTTCTCAAATCATTTTATATCTGAGAAGAGTTAGGGCTGTCAAAGCTGGTCATCACACAATCTTCTTGTTACTGGTTCTGCTCTCATTACTCAGTTTTTCCAGGATTTTATGAAATCTGCCTGCTCATCATTTCTTATGAAATTATACTATTCCATTGCATACACATAACATAACTTTTTCAGTCATTTCCCAATTAAGAGACATCCCCTTGACTGGCAATATTTTGCCAACACAGAAAGGCCTGCTTTAATTACTTTTGTATATCTGGATTGTTTTCCCTTTTGTAAGTTCTCTTTGGGATATAGACCAAGAAGTGGTATTGCTGGAAAAAAGGGTAAGCAAAGTTTTGGAATAGTTCAAAATTTGTCTTCAGAATTGTTGGATTCGTTCACAATTCTACCAACGATGCATTGGTGTTCTGATTTTTCCACATTCTCTCCAACCTGTATTTGTTTCTGTTTTATCCTTTTTAACCAATCAATAGGTGTAAGGGCTTTAAATTTCTGCCTAATGTAAATTCTAAATGTGGAAAGTATGGTATGTAGAAATCTCCGGAAGTGGGGGTTTATATGTGTTGGTATGAGTACATGAGTTACACAGGCAGAGCTCGGAGACATGCAGGGGTGCATGTGGGTGCATGGAGCTATTGCGTACGTGGCAATTACTGCCTGGAGCTATAGCATACGTGGCAATTGCTAACTTCAGCTATAGTGTACATGGCAATCACTGAGAATATCTGTTGAGAATCAGGTCATGTTACGTGAAACTTCGGGGCACCTCACAATGGCTCGCTGTAACCTGAACATGCGCTGTAAACACCGTTTGTGAGTACATGGCAGAATTAAAAGGATTTATAAAGCAGTACAGAACAAAGTAAAGAGAGAGTCATTTTTTTTTACTGACATAGAATAAATGGCATTATAAAGAAAATTCTCTCTGGGTGATCTTTGAAGCAGTTCTCCAGACTTATTATCTGGTGCTGGAGACGTCTGAAGACCAGGAAAGGTAAGCGAATACTAAGTGAGTAAGATATTTCCCAAGGAATCCCTAACAAACAGGTATGAAGTGGTATCTCAGAGCTGTTTTAATTTGCATTTCTCTAATCTATAGTGATTTAGAGCATTTTTATATGACTATAGATAACTTTAATTTCTTAATCTGCAAAATACTTGTTCATATATTTTGACCACTTATCAATTGGGGAATGACATATTCTTATACATTTGACTTAATTCTTTATATATTTGAGAAATGATGGCTTTATTACAGACAGTATCTGTAAAAAAATGTTTCCTAGCTTCTTATTTGCCTTCTAATCTTAGTACCATTGGCTTTGATTTTTCATTTAAAAATATATTGTAATCAAATTGTGCATTTTGCATTTCATAATGATCACTATCACTCTTTTGATCATATATTATTTTGTTCTCCACAGCTATGATAGTGAAATTATTCCTTGCTCGCCTGTTTTTTTATACCATCATCCTTTAGGTCTAAGTCATGTACTCATTTTGGCCTTATCTTGGTATATGGTGTAAGATGTTGGTCTATGCCTAGGTTATGCCATACTCCGTTTCTACATTTTCCATCTGTTTTTGTTAAATACAGTTTTATTTTCCCTGAAGCTGGAGTCTTTGGGTTTATCAAAGAGTAGATTACTATAATCATTGGCTACTATGTTTTGTGTACCTAACCTATTTCATTGATCAACCCCTCTTTTCCTTAGACAGTACTAGGTTGTATTTAAGATTGCTGCTTTATAATGCAGTTTTAGATTTGGTACAGCTAGACTAACTTCCTTTGTTTTTGTTTGTTTGTTTGTTTGTTTTGCATTAATTCCTTTGATATTCGGAACCTTTTGCTCTTCCAGATGAATTTTGCTATTTGTCCAGCTCTAAAAATAAATTTTTGATAGTTATATTGGTATGCCCCTTCCAATAATAATTAATTTGGGTAGATTTATCATTTTATTATATCCTTTCCACCTACCCATGAACAAAATATATTCTTCCAGTTATTTAGATCTGATTATATTTGAGTGAAAAGGTGTTTTGTAATTGTACTCTTATAGGTCCTGAGTACCTCTTGGCAGGTAGATTGCCAAGTAATTTATATCTTCCAAAGTTACATTAAATGGAATTTTTCTTTCAATTTCTTGCTGCTGGCCTTTTCTAGTAATATATGGAAATAATGGTGATTTATGCAAGTTTATTTTTTATCCTACATATTGATTAAAGTTGCTAATATTTCAAGTATCTTTATAATTGATGGCTTAGAATTTTCTGAATAGTCTACCATGCCATCCACAAAGAATAATATCTTTGTTCCTCCATTGCCTAGTCTAATTCCTTTAATTTCTTTTTCTTCCTGAAGCTAAAATTTCTAGTACAATATTGAATAGCAGTGATGGTAAGGAATATCCGTATTTCACCTCCAATCATTTTAGACATGCTTCTAGCTCATCCCCACTATATATAATGTTTGTTCATGATTTTAGATAGATGCTGCTCATCATCTTAAGGAAAACTCTATCAATTTCCATGCTCTCTAATGTTTTTTTTTTTGTTTTTTTTTTTTGTTTTTTTGCTTTTTGGAGGGCAGGTTGGGGTTAAGCGACTTGCCCAAGGTCACACGGCTAGTTTTTTGTGTTAAGTGTCTGAGGCCGGATTTGAACTCAGGTACTCCTGACTCCAGGGCCGGTGCTCTATTCACTGCGCCACCTAGCCGCCCCTCTAATGTTTTTTTAAATAGGAATGGATATTGTATTTTGTCAAAAGCTTGTTCTGCATCTTTTGAGAGAATTATATGATTTCTGTTAATTTTCTTATTGATAAAATAAATTATACTAGTAGTTATCCTAATATTGAATCAGCCTTGCATTCTTGAAATACTTCCTACCTAATCAAAGTATATTATTTTTGTCATAAGTTACATCAGTCTTTTGACTAATATTTTATTTAAAATTTTTGTATCTATATTCATGAGGGAAGCTGGTCTATAACTTTGTTCTTTTTGATCATGGCTTTCAGGTAGACCAATAATTCTTAAGTTATCTCTGCTTATATCAGTTTTCCAGGTCAGTTGTTTCTCCAGTGAGGTATTTTACATTTTATTGTATTTTTTTCATTCTTTTGATTTGTTTGACTGATTTTTCATGTCTCGCAAAGTCATGAGCTTCCATTTGCTCAATCCCAATTTTTAATAAATTGCTTTCTTCATTTTAAAAAATTGACTTGTTTATTTTTAGTTTACACTATTCAGTTCCAGATTCACTTGAGTTTCATATTTTCTCCCCTTTCTTCCTCCCTGCCCCTCATAGTGATGTACAATCATGCATAAGATCTGCAAACTCTTTCACATTGTACAATAGTTGTGTAGAAGAGTTGTAACCAACGGAGTGAACAATGGGAAAAAAGAAACAAAACCAAACATCTTTCGAACAATAGCATGTATTGCTTTAGTCTCCATTTAAACTCGGGTCTTTATAGATCTTTCTCTGAATATATATATATCTCCTTCCATTCTGAGCCTTGTAGAGTTGTCTTTTAACTGCGCATTACTGAGAAGAGTCCAGTTTATCAAGGTTGGTCGTCACACATATGATGTATCTGTGATTGTGTACAAATTTTTCCTGGTTCTGCTCTTCTCACTTAGCATCAATTTGTATAAGCCTCTCTAGGTAATTATGAAGTCCATCTCCTTCCCATTTTTTATAGCACAATACTTTTCCATTACATTCATATACCATAACTTGTTCAGCCATTCCCCAATTGATGGGCATCCCTGAAGATTACAGTTTTTTTGCAACCACAAAGAGAGCTGCAATAAATATTTTTGTACATATGAGTTCTTTTCCCACTTCTATGATCTCTTTGGGATACATCCCCAAAAGAGACAAAGGCATGGAATTATTTATAGCCTTTTGATTATAGTTCCAGATTGCCCTCCAGAATGGCTTTATCAGTTCACAGCTCCAGCAACAATGCATTGGAGTTCCAATTTTTCCACATCCTCTCTAGCACTTGTCATTTTCCTGTTTCGTCATCTTAGCAAATCTGACTGGTGAGATGTGGTGCCTCAAAGTTGTTTTTATTTGTGTTTCTTGATTCAATAGTGATTTTGACCATTTTTCCATATGCTTAAAGATATCTTTAATTTCTGCCTCTGAAAATTGCCTGTTCATTTCTTTTGCCCATTTATCAATTGGGGAATGACTTGTATTCTTAAAATTTTTAGTTAATTCCCTGTATATTTTAGAAATGAGACCTTTATCAGAGAAACTGTTTGTAAATAGTCTTTCCCAGTTTCCCACTTCCCTCTTAATCTTGGTAACACTGGCTTTGTTTGTACAGAAAATTTTCAATTTGATGTAATCAAGATTATTCATTTTGAATTTTATAATGCTCTCCAACTCTTCTTTGGTCATAAAGTTTTCCCTACTCCATAAACCGGACACGTAAACTATTCCTTGCTTCCCCAGATTATTTACAATATCAGCCTTTATACCTAGATTGTGTACTCATTTAGACTTGACTTTGGTGTGTGGCATTAGATTATGGTCTATGCCCAGTTTCTGCCATATTATATTCCAATTTTCCCAGCAGTTTTTGTCAAATAGTGAATTCTCAACCCAGAAACTGGGGCCTTTGGGCTTATCAAACAGTATATTATTATAGTCGTTCACTACTGAGTCTTTTGCACCCAGTGTATTCCATTGATCCACTAGTCTATTCCTTAGCCAGTACCATGTAGTTTGGATGACTGCTTTTTTATAATAGAGATTAAAATTTGATATGGCTAGGCCACCTTCCATATCATTTCTTTTTTTATTAATTGTCTTGATATTCTGGATTTTTTGTTCTTCCAAATGAATTTTGTCACTATTTTTTCTAGTTCCATAAAGGAATTGTTTTTGTAAATTGATTGGTATGGCATTAACTATGTAATTTAATTTAGGTAAAATTGTCATTTTTATTATATTAGCTCTACCCAGGCATGAGTAATTAATGTTTTTGTAATTAGTGAGATCTGTTTTTATTTGTGTGAAAAGTGTTTTGTAGTTGTGTTCATAAAGGTGCTGGGTTTGTTTGGGCAAGTAGTTTCCCAAATATTTTATAATATTTATGGTAACTTTAAATGGGGTTTCTCTTACTATCTCTTGCTGTTGGACATCCTTCGAAATATATAGCAATGCTTAGGACTTATGTGTAAATTGCTTTCTTTAGTGAATTTTTTGTGCCTCATTTTCTATTTGGCCAAATCTTACTTTTAGAAGAGTTGTATCCTTCAGTTATTTTTTTTTCCATTTGATCAATTATATTTTTTAAGTAAATGTTTCCTATGATTAATTTTTGTCCTTCCTTTTCCTAGCTGTTACCTCTCTCTCTCTGTCTCTCTCTGTCTCTCTCTGTCTCTCTGTCTCTCTCTGTCTCTTTCTGTTTCTCTCTGTCTCTCTTTCTCTGTCTCTCTGTCTCTCTGTCTCTCTCTCTCTCTCTCTCTCTCTCTCTCTCTCTCTCTCCCTCCTTGCCTCCCTCTCTCTCTCTCTCTAATAAGCCACAAGTTTAATTGCAACATGGCCAATTTGTAGGGTCGGGGAATTTGTTCTCAAAAACAGTGTTCCATTATTCAAAATATCTTTAGTGCTGCAAGTCTCATATGGTAAATACTTGACTCCTACCCCTGTAGTGTACATTCAATGGAAAATAAAAAGGCATTAACACTACATCATTTAAGAAGATATGTAGATAACAGGAGTGGACACTGAGGTACTATAGGTACTATAATAATTTGATGACAGCTATGATAACTTAATTGTCATTCCTTTTTGAAGGGGACAACCTTATCACGTAAAAGTGCTTTTAATTCATAATTACACACACATATATGTATATATATATATATACACACAGATGTATGTGTTTATATTTGTATGTGTGTATACATATGTGTGTATGTGCTGTCATGTCACAATAGGCGTGCTAAAGGCAGGTTAGTTGTACAAAGCACAAGAACTTCAGGAACTGAAATCAGGTGCAACTCTAAGTAATATTGCATGAAGTTTACCATCTGACCACTGGATCATACTTTCAAGGCATTCAACTAGGTTAACCATTTGCAGTTTTCTAAGCTATTCATGTTGACTACATTATTCATCTTAGTTCTGCAAGGGATGCACATAATGCCATTTGCTTTGGCTAAAACGTGATGTGAAGGCATTCCTCAGGTTCTACATGAAACTACCAGGATGAAACAGTCCAATGGTAATCACGGGTAGGCTACTTAAATAACTGACTTCTTTATGTTTTCTGGGAAGGTATGGTAAGGGACAAAAACCTAACACTATTACAACTGATGTAGTTGCAGAAATGGAAGCTACTTCTGAATGGCACTTCACTCTCATTTTATAAAGGTCTTACTTCAAGTGAAACTACTACATTGCCTCTCATTTTCTCTCCAAGTGTTGAATGATCTTTAATATTGCCCAAGCCATTTACTTGCTACTCATGTTTAATAGCTGTAAATTTATTTTTAATGGCATGTTTAGAATTAGCATAAACCATCTTGCTTTTTAAAGGCACACATTCAGGAGCCCAGAATATAAAAACTTTGTCTTCTTTCTTACTCTCTTTTGTCTCATATGTGGCATCATACAAAGCATATCAGTAATCATTCAGAGGCAGAAACTTCACAAAAGATATTTAGGAGTCCTCTACAGTATCACCAATGTCACCCACCAAAATCTGCTCTTCTTCCTCTACAATTATTTGCTTTTTGTCATCACTTAAACAGAAGATAAATCCTTTATTTCATTTTCTGATCTCTTCTTGTGTAGATTTCCTTACTTTCATGTCATTAAAAACTTTGATTACTTCATCATTCACAGTTACTGCAGAAGACATGGTTCTGGGAACCATAAAGGATGCAGCAGCAGATCCTCACTCTTCCTCACTCAGTGGCACTAGAGGAGGAGTAGAGGAGACAGAAGGAGGAGGAGCAGCAGCAGGATGTGGAGCAGAGTGAGGAATCACAGGGGGAGTGAGGGCTGGAGGAGCAGCAGCAGGGGCAGTGGCTGCAAGAGGTGGGTGGTGGCTCCTGGAAGCTCTTTTGCCTCTCTTTTACATGCCTCTCATTTTCTTTTCAAATTTTTCCTTCTGACTCTTATTTGATGTTTAAGATCTTTCTTGAGCCTTTCCAAAAGGACTTTTCGGGCTTGAGACCAATTTGAGTTTTTGGATGTAGGTACATTGACAATGGTATCCTTTTCTGAACTTGTGTTTTTGTTTTCCCTTTTCCCTTATAAAGAATCTATATTCATTGTCTGTTTCTTCCCATTGCTTATGGTTTTTCCCTAATTCCTTACTTTTAAAGTAGAGCTCCTCTTCTGGAGCACAGAGGGCATTGTCCCAAGCTTCTTGTGCTGGGGGTCAGGGTCCTGGGCATTGGAATTTGTGCTGGTTCCTCAGGTGCTGCCAGCTGGATGTTCTAGGTTTCTGGCAGCTTATCTGGTGCTTAACTGGGATCTAGCATATGTGGAGGCCTTATGAAGTATTTATGAACTTCCCCAGAGCTACACTGAAGCTTGTGGTGTGGGGGTGATGTCTGATCCCTGGAGAACACCAGTTCAATTGGGACTGTGCTGAAGCCTGGGGAGATTCATCTGGTGTATGATACCTATTAACTGGCATTCATCATGGTTCTCTTATCTGTACACTGCTGGATCCCTTGGCTGTTCACAGCACTAAGGGGTTCCTGATGTTGGTGCTTGCCTGCTTCACTCAGATTCAGGATCTCCCACTGTTTTGCTAAGGTAGGTCTCACTACTAGATTGGCAAGATGATTCCCAATCTGGACTGTACTCCTTCCACTAGAGTGAGAGGAACCTTTCTCACTGATCCCCTAAGCCTCCTGGGCTAATGGAATATACCTCCTCATTTTTCTGTTACCTTCACTATTCCAGGAGGATATGTTCTGGTGTTTTAGAGTTCACTAAGGTAGTGTAGAATGACTTATTGCTTACTCTGCCATCTTACCTCTCAGACACAAGTACTCTTTCTAAACCTAGAACTGTGACCAGGGTGCCTCCTCCCCTGGGGCCATAAGCTCCTGTAACGCCAAGAAAAGGCAACTTCCAAAGTTTGGATTACCAGCATAGCAAACCTCATTTTTCAGCAAACATTCACAGAACAGAGAAAGTCAAAACACTGTATACCTCATACATTTCATAAATAAGTTCTATATTCAATCCAGGTACTACTCTATCCCTAGACAATACATTCATTTAATCAGTCAAAGTTTCTTCTCAAATGGAGATCAGTTCCCAATCACAAGCAAAGTACATTCATTTGGTCAATTACAGAGCACAAAGAAGTCAAAGGTTTTTCACCCCTGGACACAAAGTAATTGCAGTACCATCTATTAACACCAATCACTTTCTCAAAAGGGGCAGGAGAGCACAAAAGGCCATCTACTCTTAAGCTATAACAAGGTCAAGATATCATCTCAGCATGGAAAACCCAAGGAATGGCCCTTGTTTCATCTTCACTCAAGGCAAGCCCTCAGCAATCTCAGTTCCTGGGGAGACAAGGCTCAACAAAGCCATAGCCACTGTTCTCATCAAGTCACTCTCTGCCTGTAGAACAGACCCATAACCCCTGAAAACAACAAGGCCCTCTTCCAGAATTTCTGTGAAGGTATGACAAGAAAATCCTCCTTCAGGGTTTCTGAACCAACAGCCAGGTTCCAGGACCTCTACAACAGTAGCACTGTCCTTCACCATCAGGTAAATCTGGCAAAACAACATCAAAATGACAGATAAAATACCAGCATTACAGCCATGCCTTCTCAGTTCTCAGGAACCCTGGGTGGCAGTTGTCAAAAGTCCTAGGCAGCTCCAATGGGCCCTTAGCAGTCATTCTCTCAGCAGCGCAGGCTCCATGATATTAAATACTGCTCTCCCAAAAGTCCTTCTGGCTTTCCCTTGGCTTGGGCCTCTCTCCCAAATCGTGGCTCCTCCCAATTCAGCCCTCTCTCTTCAAGTCAACAAGTCCATACCACAAGTGGGATTCACAAGCTCTGGGTTTTAAAAGTTAACCCCAAAATCAAGCCAATACATGGGCATCTCCAAATTCCAAGACTATTACAGCTCCTTGCACTAAGACTAAGATTTAGTACTGCAACACAGTTCAAAGTATAGATAACACAACTGAGTCATGACATTGTTGCCAGCAAAGAGATACCTGTAAATCTCCTTCTAATCCATTTTACGAGCAATTTACTATCTATGGAGTGAGAGATTTAGAAACCAACACTGTTACCACTGATTCAGTCAACCTGAGGCTTGCTTTTTGTTTTGCTGTGGCCCTTTACAATCTTCTTATACTTTATTTTGTAAAAAAGTATCCTTCAATGCAGTGAAACTGGCCTCTTTGGTCTTCCAACAAGACACTCAATCTGTTAGTTCTTAGAATTTTCTTACTGTTTCTAATGCTTAGAACTCTCTTCCTTCTTCCTCTTCAGAAATCTACTTCACTGACTGTTTGAGTTCCAATTAAATTCTTACCTTCAATAGGAAGCTTATCATAACTCTTCTGATTTCCATACTTCCCCCCTGTTAATTAATTCCTATTTAGCTTGTATATTATTTACTTTGCATATATTTTATTTCAGGCTTTTTCTCTCATTATATTTTAAATTTCTTTAATGAAGAAACAATCTTATGTTTCCCCTTTGTATCCACAGGACTCAATGCAGTACGTGTCACACACTTAGCATTTAGTAGATGTTTATTGAATTAAACAGAATTGAAATATAAAAAGACTCTTTATTTCCAAACTTTCTGGAATTTAATGTCATTGCTGAAGTATCTTATTTATAGCTTCTGGGTGGGGGAGGAAATGACAGTGGAACCAAGGAGACAAAATAGAGGAACATTCCTCTGTAACATTCCAACATTCCCCTCTAAACAACATTTATATAATGTCTCAAAAATGATTCCTGAAGTAGCATGGCAAAGTGAAGATTAGGATGACACATTTTTCCTGTCCAAGACAATTTAGGAGCTCTGATCTGTGTCGCTGGGGTGGAAACTGGTTTTAGCAACACCAGTTGTGGGCCTTAGACAGTAGTGACAATCATAGATGAAATTTCCTGAGCTCTCAGACTAGAGTTTAATAAGTTACAGGAACAAATATTCATTACACTTGTCCTTGTGGAGGACTTCCACTTTCCCCTCTTTGAGAAAAATAAATCTAACCAGAAATAAATTTTTAAAAATTGAGAATAGAGACAGCTTAGTTAAAAGTTTTTTATGATCGAACTCTGAAGAAAATTGAGTAGGAATAGAAATTGCTGTAATTTTTTTTGTCATCTATCCATGACATCTTCACAAATATTGTCCATGTAATAGGACATAAACTCCACACAAGGAAATGTAGAAAAGCAAAAAAAATTAAATTAAATTAAAATACTGTCCTTTTCAGACTTAATTCCATAAAATACTAAATTCAATACAGGCCCTCAGAAGTATAGGTTAAAAATAAATGAACACCAATAATCTAATTCAAAGAATTAGTGGAACAATTTGAGAAATAATAAGTTCATCAAGAAAAAGGAAAATAGTGAGATAATATGACAAAATTTCTGAAATGGAATTAAAACAGTGCTTAAGAGAAAATTTATATCTTTAACAGTCTACATCAACACAGAAAAGATAAATGAATCAGGCATGTAGCTAAAAACAAATAGAAATTATCCAATTATACACTAAAATAGGAATCCTTAAAATCAAAGGAGAAATTAATAAAACTGAAAAGGGAAAGCAAATAAACAAACATTGAAATAATAAATGAATATACCTCAGAGCTTATTTTATGGGGAAACAATAAAATAGATGACTAGTTCATGTATTTTTTTTAAAAATTATTTATTTATAATTTATCACTTAAAACAATTGATTTCCAATTTTTTCTGTCCCATTCACAATCCCCTTAGACATTAAAAAGGTGAGTAATATGATTTCAGTTGTACATGTGAAATAATTAAAGCATAAAAAATTATCCATATTTTTAAAAAGCAAAGAAAATAAAGAAAATTATGTTCCAAATAATACTAAGTCTTCATTAGGATTTTCTCTGGAAGTTGATGGAATGTTAAAATCTCTAGTCCTTTGGAGTTTTAAAAATCATTATATCATTTTAGCACAATATTTTATCATTGATCATCATTACAGCATTATTATTAGCATGCATGATGTTCTCCCAAATTCTCCCTTCATTTTTTATTGGATCATATAGATCTTGCCATTTTTTCCCATAAAATCATCCCACACAACATTTCCCACTTCACAATAGTACTCTATAACAAATGTGACCTATTCAGCCATTCCTCAATTGATAGGAATCCCCTAGATTTTAAACCCTTTCCATCACAAAAAGATACTATAATTTTTTGTGTGCATATAAGTCTTTTTCTTCTTCTTCTTCTTTTTATACCTTAGGTATACAGCCCTATTAGTAGTACTGTTGTGCCAAAGGGTATGCATATTTTAAAGCCCTTTAGGTCTGTTTCCAATTTTTTTCCTGAATGTTTTAATCAGTTCACTACACCTCTACAATTCATTAGTGTGACTATTTTTCCTGTTTTCCTCTTTGCCATTTGTCATCATTTTTGATACATGTGAGTTGTTATCTGTGTGCTTTTAATTTGCATTGTTTTAACTGGCAGTGATTTAGAGCATTTCTAAATATAGTCATTTATATGACTAAATGACTAAATATGGTCATTTATATGACCATAGCCAACCTTGATTTCCTTTTTGGAAAACCACTTTCTTATATCTTTGATCACTTATCAGCTCTTAGTTTTACAAATCTGATGCAGTTCTATACTCAGTAATGTTTAGGAAATAAGAAATTTACTGAAAAAATTTGATATTGATCATTGCCTATGTTATTTTCAGTCAAAATATATTTCCCTGATTGTCCTTCTTAAATAAGTCTATTTTCACTTTTGCTTTGTGTGAAATCTTGATTATCAACCCAGATTTTTATTTTAATTTTCTTGAATCATATTGGATTCTGCTTTAACTCTTTATTTAAATTCTATGTGTTTGTGATTATTTTAGACAACGTATAGTTGGATTCTGCTTTCTATTCTATTCTGCTAATACATTTTATGAGTGAGTTCATCCTATTCAAATATAGTTAAGATTATTAAATTTTTATTTCTATTCCTTTCATTCTCATTTTCTTTTGTTTCTTCTTTTCTCTCTCTTTTTATCCTGCCTTTGCTCAAAGGTCTGTTTTGCATCTAACAACTGCTTACCTTAATATGTCCTCCCATTATCATCCTTCCTCCATTTCTCTTAAATCATGTGTTCTTATTTTACCATTGATAAATTATTTTTTTAAATTTCCAGTTGCATGTCTATAGATGTTGTAAAGCCATGCATGAGCAGCTTTCCAGAAGAATGCTGTTATAAACAGCTTTCCACGGTTCTGATTACACAGTATAGTGAACACTGTACTTATTCAATAACAAATCAGAGCAGAACATTCACAGAAAATCAAAATACAACATTCACAACAACTTATCACTAAAGTGGCCACATAGTTTTCACCACAGTAGTCACATAGTTTTGAACAAACTGCAGTCATTTGGTCAATCAATCACTTAATAACTCAATAATTCAAACATCCTTAAGGAGACTTGCCTTAAGGGTCACAAAGTACAAAAGGCAAAGTTCTCCACTAGTGTGGCACACTAAGTTTCAAATCAGTCACTATTCAATAATCATTCACTATTCAATCATGAGAAAATGCACGGGCCATCTAGCCCCACGCACAAGTAAATCACAACCTTCTCAGTCAGTAACAGAATCCAAGCAAAGTCTTTTTTCAGCTTCACTCAGAGTAGGCTCCCAGATTCCCTGAATCCCCTTCTATAGTGACAACTCCTACCTAGATTCACCCAATTGTCACCTGGGTTCAAAGGCAGACAGCTCCCTGCTCCTTGTCCAGCTCTTTGTGCAGTTCCTGTTCCGCAGTGAAGCTCACAGTATCCACTCCACCTTTAATCCTTCACAGTTTTTGTTCCCAGAAAACCAAGGCTTAACAAAACCACAAAAACAGACAAAATACTCATACTTCTGCATTCTTCTGTGGCTCCTGCTGGTCCTCAGAAATTCTCAGCAGCTTGACTGGACTTTGGACTCAGAAGAAGTTTCAGCTGGTTCCCAGAATCAAAATCAATTCATCCAGGTTCTCAAAATAAAAATCATTCTCTCCTGCATAGGCCAAAACCTGGCTCCAAGAAGATTGGTCTGACCCAGCAAGAGCTTCTCCTTATATACACATGGTATTAGGTGTTTCCTGTTTCAGCCATATCGAGTTTCAGCCCCTTCCTGTTACATCAGCAACAGTGGTCCATGCCTTCTGTTTCTTTAACAAAGGCTTGATTAATTACTGAGCTGTAAGTACCTCTTAGCTTTACCAATACAAATGGATCAAATTATATCTATATCTATCTATATCTCTATTATCTCTATCTCTATTGCTATCTGTATATCTCTATCTATATGTCTATATAGATATATCTTTCTATCTATCTATCTACATATATATAGACATATCCATAAATATATATGTAGAGAGAGATCTCAATATATCTTTATCTATATCTATATCTATATCTATATCTATCTATCTATCTATCTATCTATCTATCTATCTATCTATCTATCTACCTTCCTGATTTGTGCTCTGGTTTTTACCCAAGAAGTGCCCCTGCATCCCTTTAGCCACAAGCACTAGTGCTTCACTGTTCTTTAGAACTGAGAGTAAAGTCCCTGTTCCTTCATTATCAAGAACTAAACCTTGACAGCCTGTAAATGTAATGCAGAACTGCATAACTGCAATAGAGTTGCCCATCAGTTGGTGCTGTAACCAGTGTCAAGAAAGGGCTTATTATAATCTCTTCCTGAGAAGTAATCTAACTCCTCTCACCATCTGTCATCTTAGAAATCTTGAATATGTTGCTTTTACTGGTCCCCTGTTACTGCAACCACATATGTGGACTCCAGAAAGGCTTCTAATCCAGTGTAATAAACTTCTTCTGTCAATCTTCTAGGTTTTTCTTAGGAGAAAAAAAGTTTCACCCTCTCCTTTTATTGACTCTTTCAATCCAAAATTTGATTTGAGGTGATATTTTAAAGTTGTTTAAAGAGGGATAGTAAGATAGATCAGATAGTTTGCCTTCATTTTGACTCTACCTCTTTTCCTTAATTAATATGACTTAAAAAAAAAGAAAGAGGAAAACTGAATGAAAAATGAAAAGGCCGATCAATAAAAATGAAATCAAAATTATCATTAGGGGCTATTTTCCCCAATATTATTTAATAAAATTGATAAAAACTGGGGATACATCTACCTATCATCTATCTATATGTCTATATAACTTTTGTGTTACCAAAGAAATTGAAATCAAGGAGATGTTTATCATTTGGGGAAAGGGCCAATGAAGCTGTAGTGTATGACTGTGATGGAATACTGTTATGCTATAAGATATGATGGGGGAGATGGCTTCAGAATAACTTTGGAAAATTTATATGAACTGGTACAAAGTGAAATGAAGAGAACCAGGAAAACAATGCATATAGTAACAACAGTATTGTAATAAAGATTGTCTGTGAAAGACTTACACACTCTAACCAATACAATGATCCAAAATAGTTATAAAAGATTTATAAAGAAAAATGCTATCTATATCCAGAGACAGAGCTGAAAAAATCTGTGTGAAGTTTAAAGTATACTGTTTTCTTTTTTCTTTTATTTTGCAACATGACTAAAATGGAAATATGTATATATATATATATGTATATACATACATACATACATATATACATATGTATATATATAATATGTATGTATATATATTATATATATACATATGATTTCATATTTATAAGTTATACCATAGTTTGCCTTTTCAATGGGTGATAGAGGGCCTGGGGGTGGGATAATTTGGAACTCAATTTAAAAAAAATAATGTTAATTTAAAGTAAAATTGTTTTGAAAAAAACTTGATATCTAAATTTATTTGAAGTCTGAAAGTTGTTTCTTAACACCAACATACAGGCAACATGGTGTAGTGGATAAAGAGTTCTTCTTGGAACCAGAATGATATAGGTTCAAGTCTTATCCCTGACACATATTTGGTGTCCAGGTGTGAGTAACTTATGGTCATCATTCTCATGTTATACAAATATTTAAGAATGCAAGTCGCTAAGAAAGTACTAAATGGCCTTGTTGTACCTAGTTGGATGGAGTACTGGAGACAGGAAGACTTGAATTCAAATGTGGCTTCAGATACTCGTTACTGTTATGATCCCTGAAAAGTCACTTAATCATGTTTGTCTCTGTTTTATTATCTGTAAAATGAGTTAAAGAATGAAATGTAGATCAGTTCATCATATTTTCCAAGAAAATTTCAAATGTGGTCACAAAGAGTTGGACATGTCTGAATGACCAAAGGAAAAAAAAAAGAAAAAAATAAATTAGCTGGTACACTGGATAGGGTACCAAAGCTCATCAGGAATCTCATCTTTTTTAATTCAAATCTTCCTTGGCACACTTACTTGTCGTATGACCTTGGGAAAGTCACTTAGCCCCGTTTACCTCAATTAATGAGCTGGAGAAGTTAACAGCAGAAGTATTTCAGTACCTTTGCCAAGAAAACCCTAAATGAGCTCACAGAGAGTTATACAAGACAGAAATAACTGAATAACAATAACAACCAGACTAGTTAACTCATTTTAGGAGTGTGCTAGAACCAATCAAGTTGTAATTCTAATCCTTATATATATATAACCACTTTGGGGGAGGGGGGTGAAAAGAGGTTAAACCATTTCTTTAAAGCAACAAAATTTCTAGCAATGGGCAATGTATGAGAGGAATCTGTGGTGAAAATTTCTTTAATAAAATGCTATATGTTCCTGGTTTGAATAAAATAATGTGCATTTGTATAAAGTCCTACATATGTCTAAGTGTGTAGCATTATGTCTTTATGTGAAATGCCTTTCAGTGGAATAAGAAAGCTTTTTATTATTTCTTTCTTTGAAAGTTTTCACATCAGTTTGGAATATATGATAAAAAGACTTACAGAGAGTAAAATCAGTGATAAGTCCTTTTTCTTCTCAGGATGAAATTGTTGATAAAATAGACTTTAGAAACTGTCAGCTTGAACTTCAGACATTTAGTTTTATTCAGAAAAAAGTTTCTCAACTTTGGCTTATAGAGTGGCACATTTTTTTTTTCTAACACAGCCTGTGCCTATCCGTGCCACTTCTATGGAAATAAGAAATTCTGAGTCAAACTGATTTTCTGAACTATCAGGCGTGTCTTGAAGTGTGCCAAATAGTAATGCTCTCTTTGATTCACACTTAGATCTAGGAGGCCATTGAAATATAGAACCTATCTAAAGGTAGACTACTAAATGTTTAATAATTGCTCTAAAAATGTACTCAGGCCATACATTTTAAGTTTAATCCCTATGATTATTATATTTCCATCACTTTATTAACTCTAGAAAACAAGAAAATGATGAATCAAGTCTTGATTTATAAGATTTATCAATTTCAAAGTTGTAAGTGTTCACATTTAATAATGATAATTAATTAATCATATTATATTAATTATAATGTTTAGTTAATAATTAATTGATGACAATTAATTAATAATTAATTATTAGCTCTCATGACACAGTAGGATCTGTCTCCTGTACACTCCGTAAATGATCCTTACTTTCTCATATGTGAAGTACTTGCCTATGCTCTTCTCTAAACCATCCATTAAGTATCTGCTAATTAAAACATCTTTTTAAAATATATTTTTTTACATTTGTCAATAGTGTAGCCCTTGAGCTATTATCTCCAGCTCTCCCTATATGAGTGATTCATTTATATTTTATGTATTTTATTTGCATCGTCTATGTATATATTTTCTTGATAGTATATTTTACACCACTTCTTAATCATTCATCAAGTATCTTTTAATTGCTCTTTAATTCACCTGTAATTTTGATCCCTCAGGTAATATAGTCAAACACATTATAATATATTATTTTCATTCCAGCATACTTATGTATAATTCATTTTCACAAATATATATTGGTACCCTAAAATATACAAATAACTGTCATAGGTGCTTTTAATGTAACAAAAAGGTGTCTCAGGAGCACTTTTCCCAGCTACTTAGATTGCATCTATGACTCTGATTACCATGCTGGGTCTAATACCCATCGGAAAGGAAAGTGTAATGGCAAGGGAGTCAAGGAACTTTTCACTCTAATATAATAAATGACTTTGAACCAATGTAATTGTTGAAAACATGGAGCTGGTATAAGATTGAGAGTCTAAAAAAACGTTTAAAAATGGATTAATACAGAGTTAATCCAACTCTGAACCTGTAAAGTTAGAGATAAGACTTATCCTTTCCCCTCCATACCCCAGATTTGTGCTTCATTAGTTCTTGATTCCTATTGCTTTTTCTGGTTCTTAGAATGGAAGTTTTCTCAAGACCAAATTTTTAAACTTCCTTTATTTAAATTAGTAATTATTTTTTCTCCCTCACACAATTCTTCCACTGAATTCATAAAAGAAAAAAAAGAAAAGATTTGAAACAGATATAAATACTTAAGCAAAAGACATTCACCTATTAGTCATATCCAGTTCTATAACCTTTCTATTAGAAGGTATGTAGCATTTCTGTGTCATTAGTCTAATAGAGTAATGCTTGGTCATTCAAATCATTGCATTAATGTGATTTCTTAAATCTTTCAAAATTCTTCAGTTTTATGATGTTGCTATAGTAGTTTAACTTATCACTGATATAAAGGGTATGATCAGGCAGATACACTGTTCTTGAGATATTGGCAAGATATTTAACTGAAGTTTCCAATAGTGCCTGGAAATGTGTTTTTTTTATTTTTTGACATTTATTGAACACCTTTTACATGCAAAGAACTGTGCTAAATATTTTACAAATACAATCTCATTTGATTCTTGCAACAACCTTAGGAGCTATATGCTATTTTATTCCCATTTTACAATCAAGGAAATGGAAAAAGACAGAAGTTAAATGACTTTTCAAGACCCAGCTAGTCATTGTTGGAGGCTGTAATTGGATTCTGGTCATCCTGACTCCACACTCAACATTCTATCCACTATAGTATTGAGAATGGAAAAGAGAGGTGAACAAATAAGATATAAATTTGTGATTCTTCTGTGCAAAGGTTCTTGATAAAGTTTAAAGACTATAGAAAGGAAAGAGCACAGAGGACATATCCTTTTAGGGATTTTGGGGAGTTTCTGTATTTACTAGGTTCCTAATAATATATAAAACATCTATCATCTCTCCTTAGTTTTACCCTAATTTTCCTTACCAAATAAAATTCTCATAATAAACTAATTATTAATGTGGAATAGTCAAAATCCCAGGTTATGAGAACCTGCTTATGCATGTATTCAATTTTTTTTTTTTGCTTTTTGGAGGGCAGTTGGGGTTAAGTAACTTGCCCAAGGTCACACGGCTAGTTTTTTGTGTTAAGTGTCTGAGGCCGGATTTGAACTCAGGTACTCCTGACTCCAGGGCCGGTGCTCTATTCACTGCGCCACCTAGCCGCCCCACATGTATCCAAATTTGCATTTGGTGTCAAAACCCTTTCTCCCACTACTCTAGTCATTAAATACTCTCTAGGAAGTAAGAATGTTTGGCAGTATTAGACACATTTAGTGCTGTTCTCTTAGTATTCTTATGGATGTCAGAGGATACAATTTCAATCTATATATCTTAGAAATATAATATCATATAAATAGAAATATAATATCATATAAATAAACATATAAATATATGAAATATTAGTAAAATATCATATAAATATATATCTTTCCCTATTCCTTTTCCTGTTAGGGAAACAGTTTTCATGCTTTAAAACAAAGTATCATCCAATCCAGAAATTGTATAACCATTAATCACTACTGGGGCATTCACTTACTTTTACAATAAGTTGAGTGCCAGCCTCAAAGTCTTTCTCTATATTTCAGCTCCTGTCCTCATACCAGAAAATTTCATCATACAGAATTATGCTTCATCAATAACTTTAATTTTAAACTTTTTCATCCTAGTCATTTGCTATGACTTATTCTACTTCATTTTTTTTTGCTGTTGTTCACTCTTCATTCTTGAAGAGAGCAATTGATATCATGAGGGTGATGTTTTGATTTGAGTGTGAATTACATTTGAGTGAGTTACAATTGTAAAAAAAAATTTAGCCCCCCTCTCTCCTCTAGAGTCATTGAAGTCTTGTGGAAAGGCAAAGATTAAGACGGCTGGTGATGGCAAAGTATGCAGTGGATGACCTCGACATTCCTAAATTAAGGTTTTTCCTAGGTCTCAGTTTGTCTGAGGCAATGTCCATTCAATGAATAAGTCTGGGCAAGAACTGAAACCAAAATGGTCTAATTTACCATCCCAAAAATAATATTTCTGGAGGAGAAGATCCTCAGAATTTCTGTATAGAACAATAAACATTTGGTATTTATACTTCCAAAGCAGATGTCCATAACCTTGATCTTGCCCATGTTTTCCACTTATATGCTCATGAATTCAAAAATTCTCAATCAGATCACAATTTTTTATAATTCCACATTTTTCTCTGCCTTATGACTTCTTATGTTGATCTCATAGCGATCACCACTTTTCTACACCCAAGTTCATTTTCATGCCTTCAACTTACTGTACACTCCTCCTTTTCTTATTTCAATCTCTTTGTGAATTGAATTTTACATTATCAACTAAGTTTAAATCATTTGGTCCTTTTACTATCACTAATAATGTTTTATCAAACCCCAACCTTGGATGTCTTCAACCACCAACTTACTTTGCTCATATTCACAGAAAACCCAAATGAGTTGGAAAAAAAAGTGTTGAATGGGACCAATACAAATTAATGTTTGTTACATAATATTAACTGGTCCCTCACTCTAGCAAGGCAATTTTAGCATCTCCTCCCCCAATAAAACTATATGGAATTCTACTAACTACAGTAGCTATGTGTTTACATTTTCCTCTATGCTCAAGATTCTCATGGCTCTTCCATTTAAACTTTTCCTAAGTATCTTGTATTTTACAAAAAACAAAACAAATTTCTCAAAACTTCTTCACTTCACCATCTCCTTTTTGTCATCTCACATCGCTCCTGCATCTTTTCACAACATTTTCTATTTAATTTTTTTTCTCACATGAAGATACCATCCTCCTTGACAAGGTAAATGTCTCTACTGACATACTTTCTCAATGATCCCCTAATTTTCCAGCAGTTCCCCAGCACTATTATCCTCTTGCCAGCTTTGCTTCCCTAGTTCTCTGTGTGTCTGTCTCTTCTTTGTTTTTCTCAATTTCTATCTCTGTCTCTCTGTCACACTCAAATCTTTGTCTGATACTATGACTGGATTGAGTTCTAAGGAAAAATGTGTACCTAACATGTTAATATCATCACCTCTAATGTCAATATCACATGACTAACTCTGACTGACACAATCTCCCTCAATCTTGCTTCTCCTCTGTTTAGTCGGCTGGAGGGTGGAGTATCAAACTTTTCTGTATGCCTTCCTTTTTAGAGGGCAAAAATTGGACTTTCTGACCACTCACTCCATTCTGCATTTTCTACTTTCCCTGGCTTTAGTTATATGAGCAATATTCCTGAAGAGTTTCTGCTTGTGCCATGTTCTGAACTATTTTTCTTGTCTCCTTTTGCATGTTTTCACCTCCCATTACACTGTAAACTTCTTTTTATTAATTGTATCTTTAGAGCTAGGCACAAGAAATGTTTGTTGAATTAGATGTTTTTGTCTCTGTCTCTTTATGCCTCTTTTCTGTCTCCTTCTTTCTCTCCTAACTTCTTCCTTCCCTGCTACCTCCAAATAGGTTATTTCTCTACAAAGGTTTCACTTGATTCAACCATTCTCACTGGATGTCATCCAAAATCTCTTTTTTAATTTTTGCCATGTAATTTCTTGAGAATTCCATTTCCACGATGTCTCTACTCTTTTTCCCCAGTTTGTATATGAATTAATTATGTAACAGTATAATTCATATTCAATACAATTGGATATCCCACAGTCATGTTTTATTTATCTAGATTGAAAATGAAATTTTAGGTGCTGAAATGGAATTGACTAAAAGTCTTTGAAGCAGAATCAACAATTTTTGTAACTGGAATCTCAAGCAAGTGCTGTGTGCTTTTCTTTACCCTGTAAGAGTCTGCCTCAATTTCCTATCTCCCATCCTCTAAATAGCCATGATGAAAGTTTTAAATGTGTTACCTTAGCCAGAGTTAGGAAACACCTGAGCTTCATTTCCACTAAGAATCTTCAATTTTTCAGGATATTTGAAGTGTTGATTAAACAATACACTTTCAGACTGAATTGTTTAAAAGATAATCTTTCACCATTTTGGTGGTAAAAGATGTATTAATCAGAATGTGTGTGTATGTGTGAGTGTGTGTATAATTGTAGTTTGCAGGTTTTACTGACTACGCATGAGAAATAGAGTCCTTGATGATACCTATTTATTTTATATTTTACTAGGTTCATTTGAATTCAATAGACTTTGACTCAGATATCTCAAACTCAGACCATTTCTCATCTAATATTAGCAAATGAGGTGTCACCCAAATGACAGTTGCTCAAATTCATCAGAAAGAAAAGAGAATTAGCTGTTGTGTGTGACAATTCTGAGTTATTCCTATCAAGGGCATTTTAAAAATCAAATGAATAAAGTATAATTTTAAAAGCTTTTTTTTAAATTAGCAAAATGCTTGCTAAAAAGTCCAGTATAATGTTTGTATGCAAAAGTTTTATTAATCACAACATTAAAAGAGTGCTGATTTATAGTGTTTCCTTTACAGTACTCAAAGAAGAACTACATGTCATAAAATGTATATCATATGTAAAAGAGACTAAGCAAATGTAATACAATCAGAAAATGATAAGCAGATAGGTGTCAATGAATAGAGTATTTGACTTGGGATGATATGACTACAAATCATGCCTTTGTCACTTACTATCTCTATAACTCTGAGTGAGTCATTTAAATACTTTTAGACTCAGACTCATCTACTAAATGAAAATAGAAATAAGTCCTAAACCAAAGACACTTTTAAAAGATTAAGATAATATATATTATTTACAAACTTAGATACAATATACAATGTTATCTATAGTCATTGCATTGTCTTATTATTATCATTATTTTTGTGTTTAAGTACAGTTAATATTTATAAACCCAACCAATTTGATTAAAACTTTGCATAATTTCTTTATGAAGAAAGGTAGGACACTCTCGGCATATAATTGTATATATGCTTAAAGCAAGTTCTCCTTTGACTAATAAATTTTGCTTACTTTCCTTTTTAAAAGACAACTCCTACAGCAAGTGTGAAAAGGGCTGTGTGTGTGTGCATATGTGAAATATATACAAACTCTGCAATAATGTCAAAACAAAAATATTAAAAAATAATAAATCATTTTTATAAAAGTATTATGTAAGAATTTCAAAGGTCTGTATGTCAAAACTCTAGCCACCATACACAAATATGCTACATGGCCAAATAGGATGCACAAACTTGAAACTATCAGAACTATCCTACAACTAATATTGAAATATTATTTCTAAATAAACCTTAGTTGGGGGGGTGTCTAAAAAAGATAGGTGAGGAGTTGCCAGAAATTCCATGAGCTCCCACCAAAACAACCTCAAATACCTGTAAAATATGACTCTAAACAAATTTTAGAGCTACTGAACCCATACAGTGACAGAGAGGAATAAGTCTCTCCCAAAAAACATTCAGGCAGGCCAACAGGAAGGGTCTATTGCACCAGACAGGGAGCCAAGCAGAGTCCCCTGTGAGCTGGTCTATATTCCCTTTGATGATGTCCATTTTCAAAAGAGTATGCTTCTAACTACCTTTTTCCCCCAATCTGCCCTCCATTCTATCATCTCCCCTCTTATCCTGTTTCCCCCAACTTTTCTTTAGGGTAAGATACCCAACTGAGTATGTATGTTATTCCTTCCTTAAGCCAAATTCAATGAGCATATAGTTGACCCATTCCCTTTCAACTTCCTTTTCTTCTCCTCCATTATATTAGTTTTCCCTTGCCTCTTTGATATGAGGTAATTTACCCTATTCTGTGCCCCCCATCTCTTTTTCTCATTATATTTTTCTCTTACCTCTTAATTTAATTTTTAGATACCATCCCTTCCAAATTCAACTGATCCTGTCCTCTCTATCGAGGTATACACATACACACATATACACACACTCACATATGTATTTATACACATATACCATCTCCTATCTATATCTATATCTATATCTATGTCAATATCTATATCTGTATCTGTATCTGTATCTATATCCATATCTAAATCTATCTACATCTACATCTATATCTATGTCTACATATATATCTATATCTATATCTATATCAATATCTGTATATCTATATCTACATATCTAATCTATGTCTGTATCTATATCTATGTATGTATATATATATGTATACACACATATAGACATACACATACATATATATGTGTATGCACATACATGTATACATATACACACATATATAGTCCCTTCAACCTTCCTCATACTGAGAAAAGACTCCTTAATTATAATTATCATTATTCCACATAGGAATGTAAATACTTGAACTTCAATAAGTTCCTTATAATTTATTTTTGCCTCTTCAACTTTTTATCCTTCTCTTCTTTCTTGTATTTGAAAGTCAAATTTTAAGTTCAGCTATGCTTCTTTTTCATCAAGAATACTTGAAAGTCAAGATGGAGCCAAGATGGTGTGGTAGAAACAGGCCATTTGTGCAGCTCTGGCTTCCACCTCCTCCAATACATGCAAAAACTGAGTCTTAACTAACTTTAAAGCTACAGAACCCACATAGTGACAGAGAGAAGCAAGTTTCTAGTTGAAGGAAGCCTGGCAGGACAGCAGGAATGTTCCATCATAGCTTACTGGGAGCTTAGGGTAGTGCTACAGTTTTAGCCCCAGGGTGGGCACAAAGAGCAGCAACTAGAGCAGACTTCACAAGAGTAAATCACCAGCAGATATAGCAGTTTCCAGACTGCTCAATTCATAAATACCAAAGACAAAGTAAAAGGTCAGTGTAGAACTTTGTTTGAATGGGAGGGAGATAGAAGACTGTGGTTCAGCTGCTTAACCTACAAAAAGAAGCAAAGGAGGCATGGTGGATATAGCTGTTTCTACGTGTTTGCTTCCAGAGCTCCTGGTCTGCAGATTGCAGAGGGACAAAGCAACCATTCCAAGGCTAAGCACTTTTGCTGTTATCTTCTTGGATCTGGATCACAGTCTTGGGTGGTGGTCCTGGGGTGTGTAACCAGTGAGTCAGAGCATGTGGGGGCTGTATAGAGGATGCCTAGCTAATAGCTCCAGCATCTGTAAAAACCCCAGGATTTTGGCACATAGAACTTTCCATTCTGAAAGCAGAGTTCTACCATGGCAAAGGGATCAAAAATTGAGTAATTGGCTGCCAATATGAGCAAACAGAGGAAGAACAAGAAGACAATAGAATCCTTCTTTGGGGTCCAAAATGATCAAAGTCTGAATCAGGAGGAAGATATTGAAGTCAGAATGCCCACATCAAAAGTATCCAAGAAAAATATGAATTGGTTATAGACCATTGTAATAGTAATCAGTTTATCAGATACTTAGCACTTAGTAACTTGGGGCTAAGTAGCACCTATTAACTTAGGGCTAAGTACGGAAGGTGTAACCTCTGTCCATTGTTGAGAAGGTATGAACTACTCCCTGGCTATTGACTGAGACAGGAGTCCAGTGCTGTATATGAAGAAGAATTCTGGAGACAGAGAGACAGAATTGGAATTGTATCCTCAGTGAAGAAAGATTCATGAAGACTGGAGAGAGAGAGAGAGAGAGAGAGAGAGAGAGAGAGAGAGAGAGAGAGAGAGAGAGAGAGAGAGAGAGAGAAGCTGACTGAAATATGAATAGGATAAGACTTTGCTTATACGTGGTCTGGCTGATCCTTGAGTTCCAGGCAAGAGAAGTGGTGAAGGGTGTGAAATGTGATGAACCCTGTGAACTTCAGTGTGTGCAGGGGTTTGCCCTGAGGACTGGAAAAGAACCTGGGAGCTATCTACCTCTGAGTACTGGACAAGAACCTGGCAGCTGTCTGCTTCTGAATGCAGGTAATTGTTTGGCAGATTCAGCAGAGAGCAGGAAACATGGAAGGGGATCCAGGGAATCAGAGAGACCACCCAGAGTCAAGATGAAGGAAAGGCCTCCCCTTGGACTAAACTGAGGTTTGCTGGAAATCAAAGGGTGGAAAGTTTATGTGGTTTTCTAATGACTGTATTAGGGACTAATGATATTTAGTAATTGGGAATCTAGCTTAGTGGCTGAATGCTAGATGAGTGACAGATTAAGTTAATGGTTGCCCCATAAGAGGAAGATTGGTATATTGTTAATTGGTTGATTGAATCTTTAAGTGAGGAGGGTTTCCCCCTTAGGGAAACCAGGTGATACTTCTTTTGTTCTTTGTTCTAAATACTGTGACTTTCTGTAATGAGATATAATATTGAGAATATTATATTGTCAATATTGTACTGAATGATGATTTGTAATGGAATAAACAGAGTGTCCACTATTACTGTGTAATCTGAATCTTAAAAGCTGTTCACAGTAGCATTATTTTGGGAATCTGCTTGTGTTTGGCTTTACAGCCATGGAAAAGCTCAAGAAGGGTTTAGAAAATCAAGTAAGAGAATTTGAGAAAAAATGAGAATGGTGCAAGAAAATAATGAAAAACAAGTCAAAAGTTTGCTAAAGGAGACCCAAAATACATTGAATAAAATAACAATAAAAAATAGAGTAACTCATATATCAACAGGGGTGTGAAAAGTCTTCAGATAGTATAGAAGGAAGGAGGAACTGAGTAGGGTATACTCTCTGCCCCCTCTGTGAATATTTCTCAGAATAATGGAGAGAAACTATCTTAAAACCAGAGAGAGGCTTTTGTAAGACTGAACAGAACTGAGTACTGCGTTTACACAACCTAGGACCCTTCTCCCCTTCCCTTGTTGTCATCAGCATTAGACCCCTTTGAGAAGTTTTACATTTCCACCCTTGTATACCACACCCATAAAACCATTAGGCTCTTTTTCAAGAGATTTTTTTTTACCTCAACCCTTTCTTGTGACATTTCTCCTCCCTTATCTGGTGTTAACCAAATGAAGATATGTATGATATCTTGATGCCCTGTCCCACATACCTGCCAATAGGAGGTAGTGGCAGGTTTCTTTGTTATCCACCATTGGGTTAGATTTCATGCCAAGTCTGAGACCACACCTCCTAGCCAATGGGAAAAGGGACAACCAATGGAAGAGGCTTGACTGAGTTAGGGTATAAATTCTTCTGCGGTCTTTTGTAACATGCCTCCTCTCCTTGATCCCCACAATGGAGAGGACCATCCTCTTCCTGTGGGGGAAGAGAATAAAAGTTCCTGTTCCTTCCTCAAAAAAAGACTAATTCAAATGGCAAAAGAAGTCCAAAAAGACAATGAGGAGAAAAATGGTTTAAAAAGTGAAATTTGCCAGATGTAAAAGGAATTTCAAAAACTCACTGAGGGGAATAACTCCTCCAAAATTAGATTGGACCACTTGGAAGCTAATGACTTTATAATAAATCAAGATAATATAACATATCTAAAAAAATGAAAATTAGAAGACAATGTGAAATATCTCATTAGAAAAACCATTGACCTGCGAAATGGATCTAGAAGAGATCATTTAAAAATGAATGGACTCCCTTAAAGCCACTATTTAAAAGCCACTAATTAAAAAAAAGAGCCTAGACACCATCTTTCAAGAAATTGTCAAGCAAAGTTACCCTGGTATTCTAGAACCAGAGGGCTAAATAAAAATCGAGATAATTCCCTGATCACCTCTTGAAAAAGATCCCAAAAAGAAGCACCTAGAATATAATAGTCAAATTCCAGAGTACCTGTGTCAAGAAGAAAATACTGAAAGCAATCAGGGAGAAACAATTTAAGTATTGTGGAAATCAAATCAGGATAATACAGGACCCAGCAGCGTCTACCCTAAGGGATAAAAGGGCATGGACTATGATATTCCAGAGGTCAAAAGAGCTAGGACTAAAACCAAATATCTCCTACCCAGCAAAACTGAGTATAATACTTCAGGGGAAAATATGACCATTCAATGAGGTGGAGGACTTTCAAGAATTCTTGATGAAAAAAAATGAGCTGAACAGAAAATTTCATTTTCAAATACAGTAAGCAAGAAAATCATGAGCATGAAGAACAGTCTCAGAACTCTTGAAAACATCAGCAAGAACCTCTTCCAGGACTTCCATAAACCTACAACAAGAAAATATTTCTTCAGGGTTTCTGAGCCAGTAGCAAGGTTCCAGGACCTGTGCAACAACAGCACTGTACTTCAACAGCAGGTGAATCTCGCGAAACAGCACCAAAACAGACAGAAAAAATACCAGAAGTTAGGCTGGCAATTGGACCCAGTACAAATCTCAACTGTCTCCCAGAATCAAAATCACTCCTTCCAGGATATCAAAATCAATATACGTTTCTCCACCCTAGGTGGGTCGGGGGTTCCTCTTCAGATTTCCTGTCAGCAGTGACTTCATTCTCCACTAATCTTGTCTGAAGAAAATTCTGACTCAGTTCTCAGACTATCAGTAGCAGCCCAGCCTCCAGATGCTGCTGACAGAAAATGTCTCTCTCACTCCAGCAGAACAGATTCTGCCACCAGATTCTGGTCTCAAGAAATTCTGACTGTGCCTCTCTTGGGATTTTCTTATTTACACACAGCATTAGCTTCCTATTTCAGGCAACCTCTTCCTGTTATGTCAGCAACAGGAGACAGTAGTCCATACCTTCTGTTTCTTTCACAGAGGTTTGATTAGATACTAAGGGCAAAGTACCTTCTTTCTTGAAAACACAAAAAGTGGTCTTCAAATTGAAATTAATTACATGGAGCAATAGTTTAGAGTAAATTATCTCATATGAAAGAGGTAACATAAAACTATTACAATGAAGCAGAAGAGAGGAAGGTGAAAGGGAATGTGGCAATCTGATTCTTGTTGAATTTGGCCTAAGGAGGGAATAATATACACACTCAATTGTATCTCTTAGGCTACAGGAGAACGGGGGTGGGGGTGATGGGGGAATAGAAGAGAGGGTAGATTTGGTGGGGAGGGTAGTTAGGATCAGTCATTTTTGAAAAGGGATAGGGTTAAAGGAGAAAATAGGTTAAGTGGAGGTTGGGATAGAATGGAGGGCAATATAGTCTTTCAGAATATAGCTACTATGGAAATTATTTGTGTAACTACACATGTATAATTTATAATGAATTTCTTATCTTCCCAGTGTGGGTGTGTGAGGAGGGAAGAAGGGAAAAAAACTGGTATTCAAAGTTTTAAAAACAAATGTTTAGTTATTTTTTATATGGAACTGGGAAACAAGACATAAAAGTTCTAGGGTGTAGAAATACTTCTTTCCCTACTAAAACATTAGGGAGCTGAAGAGCATAGATTGGTCGAAGGGCTATTCAAAAGGCTTGCTACTTTGGGGTGGGAATAGAGGAAAGACAGGGAGAGAAAAAAAATTGTAACACAAAATCTTATGGAAACAAATGTTGAAAACTAAAATAATTTTTAAAAGAATACTTGAAAGTCCTCCATTACATTGAATGCCCATATTTCTACCCTCAGTTTTTCTGGGAAGGTGACTCTTGGTTTTAAACCTAGCTCCTTTGACCTCCGGAACATAATATTCCAGGCCTATCAGTCCCTTAGAGTTGAAGCTGAGAGATCTTGTGTTATCGTGATTTTATTTCCACAATACGCAAATTGTTTCTTCCTGACAGCTTGCAATATTTTCTCTTTCACCTGGGAGCTCTGGAATCTGGCTATGACATACCTAGGAGTTTTCTTTTCATGACTTTTTTTTTACAGGAGGCACTATGTAAATTCTTTCTATTTCTATTTTGCCCTGTGGTTCTAGAACATCAGGGCAACTTCACTTGAGAATTTCTTGAAGGATGATTTCTAGGCTCTTTATTTGATCATGGCTTTCATGTAGTCCAAAATTTTTAATTATCTCTCCTGGATCTATTTTCCAAGTCAGTGGTTTTTCCAATTAGATATTGCACAACCTCTTTTCAACCTCTTTTCTTTGAGTTTTAAAATCCTTCTTGAGCTCCTCTGAGAAGACTTTGGAGGCTTGAGTACAATTCATATTCATCTTGGAGATTTTGGATGTGGGTATATTGTCAATGTTTTCCTCTTCTGCATTTGTGTTTTAATCTTCCCTGTAATGAAAATAATTCTCTATGGTCAATGTTCTGTCTTGATATTTATTCATAATATTTCCCTATTTCTTGACTTTTAGAGTTGATCTCTTTTTCCGGGGCATTGCAGCCACTGCTCCAATTCACTTTTGCTGAGGGCCAGGGTCCTAGTCCCTGGCTTTGTGTGCTGGGGCCTCAAGGGATGGCAGCTGGAGGATTTAGGGGTCTTGCAGCTTATGCAGTGCTGAGCTCAGGTTCTAGTTAGTTTGCCTGCCGTGTTCTGAGTCGAGGTGGATTTTTTCTGCATTTTCCCAGTGGGGTATGCTTAAGCACCAGGAGTTCTGTCCACAATCCCACATGGCTGTGCTGAAGCATAGGAAAGTCTGCTGCTAGAGGACCTCTATCTGCCTAGCTCTGCACTGGTGCATATGAAAGTTCTTTGGGCTGAATTCTTCTGGTTCCCCTGCTTGTGTTAAGAAACATGGGGTATCCTGATGCTGGTACTTGCCTTCTCCACCATGCTAGGGCTGAGGATTTTTCACTGGTTTGCTGTGATGAGGATTTTTGCTGATTTGCCAAGATGCCTACTGACCTGGTCTGTTTACCCCATTTACCTGAGTAAGGATGACTTTTCTTGCCAGTGCTCCAAGTTTCTTGGCTTAAAATACTGCTCTACCCCCATCATTCTGTGTGCTCTGCTGTTTTTGGATTTTTTTTTCCTGGGGAGCCTTTGTCTGGGTTTCTCCGAGGTTATAAGGGACAGTGAGAGTGATTTCCTGCTTACTCTGCCATCTTATCTCACAGAAGTCCTGCAGTTTCATTGTTTAATACTATTGGCATTATTTGCCTTATTTGTGTTCATGTGAAGCTTTCTTTGAACTATTTTTCCCTTTTGATAGAGATTCTTTTTATGAAAATATATTTAAAATTATTTTATATCTTCAATATCTTATTATATTGTTTCAATAATTACATTGAGATTATCTTAAAATCTTTTCACAATATACATGAGATTTTTTTTCTAAAACAGGTTCTTATTCTATACTAGTGATATCCTTGGCCATCAGAACCCTTCACTTGACAAGGAGTTTATAGATTGCTGGCAGAAGCAATTTTTATGCTCCTTTGAACTCACTGCACTTATTGACTTAAATCAATTAAGCTTTGATAGGAAATAGTGATAATCCTTTCTGTTTAATTTCCTATTTTTGGTCAATAACTTATTTAAATAGGTCAAGTTGGAGCAGTTTTAATTGCATGACATGTCTTCTCATTTTTTATTTATTCTAATTTGTGTTGATTTTGACCTTTACTTTATCAAGGTGAAAACCTGAATGTACATAAATTGCTGAGTCAGAAATTGCTTCGATATTGGTAACATTATATCATGTCCATTTAGATATTGTGAGTTTAACTCTTAGTATATTTGATAAAATTTAAAATAGGTTTTAAAAAGTCAATAGTCTCCTGATATATTTCTTGAAGAAATTTCTTATAATGTTATATGAAGTGATTTATGTGCTATAGATGTGTATATGAGTGTCTTCCTGAACCTTTTTGCTGTTCATGATTTTTTTTGCCATCTTCTCCCATTTCCAACTTTGTTATGTCAGTATAAAAACATAGCAATTTAATTTGAAGTCCTACAAATTTATTCATGGTGTTTCTTTATTTCTTAATGCTTTGGAACAGCTCTTTTAGCACGTATCTATAATTATTTACTGGCTGTCTTTTTTTTTACTTATCTACAACCTTAAATATATGTGTGTGTGTGTGTGTGTGTGTGTGTGTGTGTGTGTTTTACATAGTTCTAGGCACTGAGACTGCAAAGACAGCAATGGCCACCTCCCAACCAAAAAAAAAATACCTTGCAGTTCTATTACTGTAGAAGTGAATGAACAGAATTTAAAGAGTTTTTAATTGAAGGAAATATTGAGAGTGTAATTAAGCCTCATTTTGAGAAGTATCTTCCTTAGGAAGACTCCTTGTATCTTCTTGAACTTTCTATGAAGTTTTAAACCTATACAAGTTAGGCTTAGAAATCCAAAGGAGGAGTTTAAAGGTTTAATCTCATTAAATGGGAATTCACAAAATTTCAGGTACCCCAAAGATTTTTTTTTCAATCACAATCACAATTGCCTTGGCAGAAGTTCTCATTGCTGTTTGAAATATGGCTATCTCATTGGTTTCCTTTACTTGTGAACAAATAAGGAGAAGGATTATGCAAATAATGATAATAATAATAGTAATAATAATAATGATTATGATAATGATAATAATAAAGGAAATAAACAGAAATATAAAATTAACAGCAAGAAAACATTGAAAGAAAAATACATTTTTAAATGATGAAGAAGAAATATAGAAGTGTTGTGAGTTCATATGCAAATATAAAAGCCTCTGTTTTTGGTCAGTGTCATGGGAAATGGACTTATACCTAGTGCATTGGTATATTAGTATATTAGTCAGGGGAAATGCATTTATACCTAGTGCAATAAACTCCTTTTTGAATAACATCTTGATTTGTACGTCTGTAAAATGAAAGTATTAGACTACATCATTGGTCGGGAATGTGTGATGTGTCAATCAGAGTATAGGAAGTTGAAAGATTTCCACTATTTTTGGCGTAACAGTTGTGATATTTTTCCCTAATAACTATATTGTTATGTATTTTCCAGTAATAATGTTCACAAACCTCACCCTCCACTTTTGAAATCCCAATCATTCTTTTTATTCCAGTTCAGTCCTTCTGGGCAGTAATTACCAAATATACCCTAAACACTAACCATGAAATTCAATATCTTATTCATCCCTTGTGTCCCAGGTCAGGTCATAGGTGTGGATGATTGTTCTTCAGATGGGGGAGAGGTCTCCAGTTTTTGAAGAATAACTTATAAGTAAACAACTGGCTTCCTCTGTTTCATTTTGCATAGAGTACAGAATGAACAGACATAAATGGGTTGTTTATATGTTTCCCAGTTCTTATTAATTCAATCACACCCGGAATCCCTTTCCTCCTCAAAACTTTTCATTTTTTCATCATTTTTCCATTAAAACAAAAATCACATCTTTGTCTTCATTAACTCCCTACTCTGACTGCACATCCAGAAAGTCATCATATACTCTTATTTCTACATCCAGAATATCTCTATCAACTCATTCACCTTCTCACTACTCACATACCTACCACCCTAGATCATTCATTACTTCTTTTCTGGACTATTATGTTTTCTGAACTATAAAGGATTTACATGCCTCTTCCCACTCTACTACTATGTGTCCTACCATGAACTGCAAAAGTTAGTTTTGTCATCTTTAAACAAATGGTTTGGACTAGAAAAAAAATGTAATGCCTCTTTAAGATCTATATCTATAATCCAATTATCTATTTCACTTCCAAAAATGAAGAATTGAAACAATAAAAATAGAAGAAAAGAAATGAAAGTGATCAATTTGATTATACCAAGATATGAGGTTTTTCAACTAAAAATAAAGAAAAAATTAACTACAGAAATATTTTTGATGAATGCAGAGACATACATCTGATATCCAGAATCCAGAAAGTCTTAAGATGAAATTCTGAGAATAATAACATACTACACATTACAACAGTCAATTAGTGAGCTTTTATGAAACATTTACTATGTGTCAAGAATGAGCTAAGCACTGACAATATAAAGGAAAGGAGAAACAAACCCTGACCACAAATATCTTAGATTTTAATTGAAGAAATGCTATTTACTAAATGGGTACATATAAGAAATACATATTAAAAGGAAAAGAGATTTAGAATGGAAAGTTAAAGTGATGGGTAGACTGAGAAAAGTTTCCAGTGGCATATAACTCTTCAAAGAAGCCAACAACATCAAGATATGGGAGTAATGGGACATTGAAGGTAGAGGAGAAGGGGAGTGTGCAAGAAGTGTCACCGATGTCAAGGCCTAGAAATTGGAAATGGGAAGTTTTGTGTGGCAATTAAGTAGATCGGTATATCTGTTTCATGAAATATATAGAAAATAATAATATATAACAAGGTTGCAGAGCATCCTTTAAAGAATAGAATGCATCATTTATAGAGGAAAAAGGCAAACTTTTAATAATTATATGAATTTACTATATACTCACGTCACATAATGAGACAAATAAAGAGCAAGATAATGGAAAAATATACCTCCCTCAAATAAAAGAAAAAAATTACTGGTAGAGCCAAAATGGCAGAGTAGAAACAGGACTTCCATGTGGCTCTGTGATCCATCTCCTTGAATAAATGTAAAAAGTGACTTTAAACAAACTCTAGTACCAAATAAACCACAAAGCGACAAAGAGAAACAAATTACCCACTGAAGAAAACCTGGCAGGCTGGCAGGAAGAGTCCATCACAGGCCACTGAAGCTTATCCCAGTCCCATGTGAGCCACAGTTTTAGCCCCAGGACAGCCTTGGCCCATTCACAGCTGGAGTGGACTTTACAAGAGTAAATCTGTGGGAGTTTCCAGAGTTCTCAATCCACAAATGCCAAAGACAAGTAAAAGGTCAAGGTGGAACTTTGTTCGAATAAGGGGAGTCCAGGTGTTCCCCACTTAGCAATAAGGGTAGGAGTTGGGGGTGGCTGAAGCCACTGCTTTGTGACTACTTTTAAAGCTCATGGCCTGAAGAATGTAGGGTGAGGGCAATTTCTTTTGCTTTGACCTCTTTGGATCTGGATCATGGTCTGGGGTGTTGGTCTGGGGTGCATGACTAATGAGCCAGAGTATGTGGGGGCTGTAGAGAGGACACAAATCTAATAATTAAAGCATCTGCAAAACCCCAGCAATTGAGGACTTAGCTCTTTCCATTTTGGAAGCTGAGTTCTGTGGCAAAGAGCTCAAACGTCAAGTAATTGGCAGCCAATACGAGTAAACACAAGCAGAATATAGACTCATTATTGGTGGAGAAAATGGATCAAGGCATGGAGTGGAAGGAAGACATCAAAGTCAGAACTCTTGCATCAAAAGCCTCCAAGAAAAAAAAAATGAACTGTTTACAGGCCATGGAGGTGCTCAAGAAGGATTTTGAAAATAATGTAAGAGATTTGGAGGAAAAAATTGGGAAGAGAAATGAGGATGATGCAATAAAATTATGTAAAGAGAGACAACAGCCTACAAAAGGAGACCCCTAAAATACTGAAGAAAATAACACCTTAAAAATATAATAGCTCATATGGCAAAAAAGGCCCAAAAAGCCAATGAAGAGTTCTTTAAAAAGCCAAGCTGCCAGATGGAAGAGGAATTTCAAAAATTCACTGAAGAGAATAACTCCTTCAAAATAAGATTGGAACAATTGGAAGCTAACGATTTTATGAGAAATCAAGACACTATAAAACAGATCTAAACAAAGGAAAAAAATAGAAGGCAATGTAAAATATCTCATTGGGAAACCAATGACCTAGAAAATAGATCAAGGAGAGATAATTTAGAAATTATTTGTCTACCTGAAAGTGATATAAAAAAGACTCTAGACACTGTCTTTCAAGCATGGATCAAGCAAAAATGCCCTGATATTCTAGAACCAGAGGGAAAAATCAAAATTGAAAGAATTCACCAATCAATCACTTCTTGAAAAAGAAGCAAAAAAGAAAACTCCTAGGAATATTATAGCCAAATTCCAGAGTTCCTAGGTCAGAAAGAAAATACTGTAAGCAGTTAAGAAGAAACAATTTGAGTATTGTGGAAACACAATCAGGATAACATAAGACCTAGCAGCTTCTACTGTAAGGGATCAAAAGGCTTGAAATATGTTATTCTGCAGGTCAAAGGAGCTAGTACTAAAACAAAGAATCACCTACCCTGCAAAACTGAGCATAATGCTGCATGGTAAAATAGGGTCATTCAATGAATTAGAGGACTTTCAAGCATTCTTAATGTAAAAACCTGAACTGAACAGAAAATGTAACTTTCAAATACAAGAAGAAAGAGAAGCATGAGGCAGTAAAGAGGAAAAAAATCATAAGGAATGCATAAAAGTTGAAATATTTACTTTCCTACATGAAAATGATCATTGAAACTTCGTGTTCCAACCTTTTCCTCACCATTTATTTTCTCCATTACTCATTTTTTAATTGTAAAACCCTTCAACGTTCAGTAGGACCCCAGGGGTGGACACAAAACTGCTTCAACATTGACAATTTGGAGTACACATATTCCACATATTTCAGTAAGTGTAGTTGTGCTATTATGATTGGTTCAAGATGGGGTCAGTCCCCTTACTTTCAGGTCTAACAGGACCATTCACAATGGCTTTTGGTTCCTGTCACTCTTGAAGCTCTCATTTCTTACTTTGCTGTCTGTCATGAATCAATATCAATGGTGTTGCTTCATTGAATGAAATGTGGATTTTCTAGACCAGTCGTGTGGAAATTAATGCCATAGCCAATATATTGATATAGAAAACAACAAGGTAACATTGTGATATTTGGGGTTATTTTGTTAAATATTTTCCATTTCTTTGTATTTTGCTTAGGGTTGCACTTGAGGGCTCACAAATTACTTTGAAAACTTTGTTCTAGAAAAAGCCACTGTAGTCTTGTTCACTGAACTAGGCACAACTCTAGGCAGAAAATAACATACTTCATATCTCCTCTGCCCCATTCTCCTCACTTTTTCTGAATGGTCATTGTATCTGCTTCGAAACTGTCTAGTAGATTGTGGGTGATGTTTACTTCCTGGCAGGAGCAGGAGGAAAATCTCAGTGTTCATACCACACATAAACTCCATGGTTGTTTTAGACACTTTTTGCTAGAGGAGCATAAAAGTTGGTGAAGGATCTGAGTGAATAATTTAAGTACAAGCTTTCTCCAAAATTAATACATATGGATTTTTTTTTACCTCATCAGTGTGCTCCCATTTTTTGGGAGGAATTTGTGAAAAAGAAAAATTTTAATTATCCTGTCCTGTTGGGCATGGGATCAAAATATGTATTTTGTTCTTTACTTTGTTTATATAATTTTGGTACCTTATTCACACATCTTTTTTAAAGAAACAACATCTATAATTAAGTAATCAGTTACTCTCAATATCATTATTCATATAGACAAGTTTTAAGCTCAGGATTGACCTTGTCCCAGAGAAATCTCTTCTTTTAGATTCATTTGAATAAAATACTCTACATCATTCCTGTGGCTGCTTAAAAACCATGTAATCCCTCTTATTCACCTCAAGTTATGATCCATTATAATTATGTTATGCTTATACAACTATAATAGAAATTACTTATCTGTTAATGCATTTCCCTCATTGATAGATTACATTCAGAATCCCAAGCACATACGATATGTGTGTGTGTGAGTATCAATGAGCTGAATAGTGAGCAAATGAAATGTTAGTATATACATTTCACAATCTCTCTTAGCACTGCTTGGCTGCCCTTAGGGACTCACAATAGACAGAATTCTATGATCCCTCTAGTATCTGCTTTAGCTGCCAATTCTATGTAACTATCAAAATGCCTGTTGGGAAAAAAAAGAAATAGCACATGCTTTTGTCTTGCTTTGATAGTGCAGTGACTTTCAGCCATGATATTCTGCTAATTTCATAAATAGCCAGAATTACTTTCTGGAAACTCCACCTTGATGAGAAGCAGCTGCCTCCATTGTGATAAAGATTTTTTGATTTATGTAATATCAGGAAGTGAAATTGGATACTACTAATTATCTGACATTGTATGAGGTGCTTTCTGTCTCAAGGGTTGGAATGAAATTAATTAATCTCATAGAATTTCCCTTGGAGAAAAATTTAGAATATTTTGCCAGTTTTGTTCTCAACTTGGCTTTAAGTGTTGTCGTATAAATGGAATACATTAGAGAATAAAAACTGATTTCCATTATTTGTTCCCATTTTAATCTGTATTTCAAAAATTGTTTTGGAAGTGGAAAGCAACAGAGAGCTAACTCATTCTCATTTCTCCTCAGATAAAAAATGGGAAATAAAGAAAAAATAGATCTCTGACATTCCAAAACTGACTATTCCAAAAGAATAGTGAGTTATACAATGTAAAGTACTTGTGACATTCTCAAAACAACAATATCATATATAGTATCATGTATTCAATATTTCATATTGCAACCAGTGCTGCTGTAACATTAAATGACTGATAATTATTCAGTAGATCCTAAAGATGATAGATGTCTATCTTGCAGAATATATGTGTATAGAGATCTATATAATCAGTAAAACTAGCTTATAAATGATATAAAATGCATGTATTGTGAAGTATTTTGATAATTTTTATAATATTTATTTGATATTTAATGTAACAAAAGAAAGAAAAACTCCTAATGGATTTTTCCCCTGAAATTTCATACTCTGCCTTATATTTTTCCTGATGAATTCAGACATTTCTTCAACTGGACCTGGACAGGAGACACAGACACACAGACACACAGACATACACATTCACTCACCTCACTCAGACAGATACACATAGAAAACTCACTCAAACCTCTCTCTTTCTGTGTGTGTGTGTGTGTGTGTGTGTGTGTGTGTGTGCGTGCGTGTGTGTGTGTGTATATATGCAGTTCTAGTTATAATAAATTTCATTATTGACATGATTGTACATTTTCATCTCTTATTTCAAACAAAAATCATAATTTTGACTGGCAGAATATATGTCTTCTCAAATTATGTAATTATATTTAATTTTCACTTGATGTGAAAAACCTTTCATGTTTTGATGATGAAAAATGTATGGTAGAATTAAAAAAGGGAGAAAATCAGAGGGAAATTGACTGTCAAGAGGTTGCTAAAATCTTATCAGAGTGAATAGAAGAGGTAGTGAGAAGTACAAAGTGGCTGACAAAGACACCCTCAAAGACACCAGTTATAGCAATGCTTTATTTGAAGAGAATATGTCAAGATTTCACTCATTTTGAATCAAAGCCAAATGTGACAATAGGTTACTTTTCAATTCATACAAGTCTGTAATAAATATATTAAATTGCACAAATACTTTAGCAAGCCTGTCAGAGGAAAAACAACAATAAAAAATAATTTGTAGAATTGATTTTTGACTGACAAAAATCATATCCCAATGATTTGGTAAACAAAATTTTTTTTCTGTGATTAATTACACTAGGGCTTCAGTCTCTGGGTTTTCTTTAGGGAATCTTGTTTCTCTATTGTTTTTGCACAAAAAAATAAACGTGAAACATAAGACATTCTTACCTGCCTACATTTTAAAAAGATTAGAACTCTAGAGATTTTGAGAAATAATTCAGTCTCAGATGAGGAGAAAAAAAGTCTCTGCAATATTATGTTAATGATCCAAAGTACCAAAGAAACTGAGTAGGAGTTGAGACAGAAAACAAAGATTCTGACTACCACCATAAAGATTAAGGAAGAGAAGAGTCATTGGAGGGAAAAAGTGACAAGCTGTTTTCACTTTTGTAGTGATTCTATACCTGTGGGTTATGTTCAATTTGTCACAATTAAAATAAATCCTGCATATCATATATTTACAATAAGATTCATAGCAGTAGCAATATTACAGTTATGAAGTAGTAACAAAAATAATTTTATGGTTGGGGGTCACCACAACATTAGGACCGGTATTAAAGGGTTGCTCCATTAGGAAGGTTGAAAATCACTGCTTTATGGGCTTGTGGCATGGGTAGGTCTTCTTACTAGAATCTGGCCAACCAATTTTCAGTCACCAATCATTTCAGATGCAGCCATAATCACTAGGAATCTAACACAAGACTTGTAATTGGCTCATAGGATTGTAAAGTTCAAATGGCATGATAAAATAGAGTTTTTTTTTAAATCAGAGAACTTAGGATCAAATCTGACCTCTGACATTTTCTACCTCTGTAACTTTAGACAATTCACTTAATCCTGATTAACTAAAACCTCAAATTTGTGATTGATAAGTGGAAGGAATTAGATTAAATATCCTGTAAAGTCATTTCTGCATCTAAATACATGATTCTAGGTAAATGAGATGCATCTAGCAAGCCCTTTGCAAAAATTATATTGTTATATAAATATCACCAATCATTCTTAGAAGGAGTACTAAAATTAAACACACACAGATCAAGTTGATTTGCTCTATTACACTTCTGAAGATTGCTTTCCTCCTTATTCTTTAACCAACAATCTCAGAAATGTCAGAGTCTGGTCACAAAATGGGATGAACAGTTATACAGGATCTGCACAACTCCATGTTTGATCACCACTTCTATAGTCATTGTTCATGATAAATTAATAACATTGCTTCTCCCCCACATGCCCACACATTAAGAGAGGTTGATAATCATCTTAATTAACAGGTACAATAAAGTATTAAGAATGTGCAAACTAGAACAAGATTTATTTTTTCTATGTATTCACTGGGTTTTCATCATTTGAAGATTTGACTATTAAGAGATTATTCTTTGGTTGTTCTCCACAATTATTTTAAAAAGTTGACTCTTAATGGATGGAGGTTGTAGTAATCTGTTGTTAGAAGAAGAAATACACCGACTAATGGAATTGCATATCCTTGAATTATTAAACTAAACAGTCTCTGATGTAACTTTGTTAGTTAGTTTGACATGTTAGGTGAGGTTGTTCCAGATTTCATTTTTACTGGACATTCACAGCTTCATGATAATTAAAACAATTAATATTTAATATACATGAATAATTTAGAGAGAATAGCTTTCATCTTGCTCTATACATTACTTTAGAGGCTACTAATTTTATTGCTGTACTTAAAATTGCAACATATTAAACCAGTTGTACAATTATCTAAGTCATTCAAATTGCTGTTGGGTTAATTACAATTTTCTGTCTGAATGCTAGGTGGAAAATCATTCCTTGTTTGGTTGTCTTGAATCTGACTAATGAATCTTTCACATGACAATGATTAGGTAAAGTGACTGAGGAATGGCTGTGGGTTCAATGTAATTACTAACATTTGTGATGTAGAAAGTGGACTCATAGAGCATCCTGTGTGTCCCCTTTCAGTGGTTTTAACTCATTAGAGTGCTCAGCAAAGGAGCCATTTTTTATCTCTAAAAGGACACAGCCTTGCATCTATTAGAAATCTTTGTGAAATTTTCAGTATTGTTTTTTTGTACAGTCTAGTCTATCCAATTCTCTTATTCTTATTTTTTCTAAAGTACTTAATATTTGGCTATATAATTTTTAGTCTCCTGGTTTAAATACATTAATATAGCCTGATAATTTTAAAAAAATTAATTTTAGAATTATCTCATCTAATATATTAATTATGCTCCTCTGATTTGTCATCTGTAGTTCATGTAAACTGCACTTAGAGTTAAGAGATATGGGTTGAAAACTTAATCTCTGACATTTATATAGGGTAATTTAACTAATCCTTCAGATCCCTTTCCTTCAGCAAAAATGAGTATGATTACACTTTTGTTACCTACTTATAAGACTGTTAGCACTATGTTTTGTTTTTGTTTTCTTTATCCACTCTGCTATCTGCTTCAGTTTTATGGGAGAGTTAATTCCATTCACATTCACAGTTATGATTGCTGTTTCTTTCTCTCCATTCCTATTTTCCCCATTTAAGTTTTTCTCTTCCTCCCCTTTTCTCCTCACATGTGTATGGCTTTTCATGACCACCTTCGTGAATCTTCCCTCCTATCAGCTCCTCTCCATTTTCTTTCCCTTATCCCCTGCCACTTTCTCCTTCTCTCCTATTCAACTTCTCCCTTTTCTCCTCCCTTTCTCCATCTACTTCCTACAAAGTAGATTTCTATATATAGATAGATTTCTATACTAAAATGAGTGTGTATATGTCCTCTCTGAATCAAATCTGAAAAGAGTAACAGTCACACAGTGCTTGCCTCTCCCTTCTTTCCCTCTGCTGAAATGTTTCTCAACCTTCCTAGTACCACAACCCTTTAATACAGTCTCTCATGCTGTGGTGATCCCCAATCATAAAATTATTTTTATTGCTACTTCATAACCTTAATTTTGCTACAGTTATGAATTATGATGTAAATATCTGGCTTGCAGGATGTATTTAAATTGAACATAACCCATAGGTTACGAACCGCTGCTCTAAAGTAACAAGTTTTTTTTCACACTTAATGTCATATAATTTCCCCCTTTCTGCCTCCTCCTTTCCACTCCTCTCAATAAAACCCTTTCTTTTGCCCCTAATTTTTTTATTATCACATAAATTCAGCTTATTTACACACACTATATCTGTAGTCCTAAATTTCATATAAAGATATACTTCTCAAGAACTATAAGTTATCAACCTTCCCATGTAGGAATGCAAACAGTTCAATCTTATTGGTTTCTTTTCCTATCTACCCTTTTATGCTTCTCTTGACTCTTTATTTGAAGATCAAAATTTCTGATCAACTCTGGATTTTTTGTCAGGACAATTTGAATGTCCTTTATTTTATTTAATGCTTATCTCCTCCCTCCCGCTGAAAAAGTATGCTCAATTTTGCTGAATAATTCATCCTTAATTGTAATTCAATCTCCTTTGCCTTTTAGAATATCATATTCCAAACACTCTGATACTTAATGTAGAAGCTGCAAGGTCCTGTGTAATCCTGACTTTGTTTCCACAGTATTTAAATTGTATATTTCTAGCTCTTTACAGTATTTTCTCCTTGACCTGATAATTTAGGAATTTGGCTACAATACTCCTTGATATTTTCAGTTCTTGGAAATAAAGATAGATTTCCTTGATAATGTCTTAAAGCATACAGACCAGGCTCTTTTTTTTATTATGACCTTCAGGTATAACAATAATTCTTTATTGATTTTCCCTATATCTATTTGCCAAATCTGTTTTTTAATGAGGTATTTTACATTTTCTTCTAGCTTTTTTATTCTTTAATTTTGTTTTCCTTATTTTTTTTCTTGTCAAGTCATTACCTATTTTCTTCAGTTCATTTTTGTACCACCTTTTCCATTTTTATGGTATAAACCTTAAGGAATCAATTTCAAAAGCCATTTTTTTCCTTGTTTTTCCAAACTCTTGACTCTCTCTTGCATACTTCTCATTTATTCTCCCAACTTTTTTTTACCTCTCTTATTTGACTTTTAAAATCCTTCTTGAGCTTCCAAGGAGACTTTTGGGGTTTGAGAACACTTCATATTCCCCTTTGAGTTTTTGAGTATAGGTATATTAACAATGTTCTCTGAATGTTTGTTTTACCTTCCCTGTTCCCATAGAATTCATGGTAAGTGTCCATTTCTGATTTTTTCTTATTATGTGGGCCTATTTCATGACCTGTAAAGTTGAACACTCCTGCTGGAACACAGAGGGCACAATTCTTAACTTCTTATCTTGGTTGCTTTCGGTCTTTTCACTGGCTTTTTGGGCTGGGGTCACAGGTGCTGACACTTAGAGATTGTAGAGGTCTAACACTTTACCTCGTGTTGACCTGGGGCTGAGTGGTTGTACCTGGAATGTGCTGAGACGAGGTCAGATTTTTCTGTGTTTCCTTGTGGCTACACTGACATTCTCTTGTTGCTGAGGGGTCAGGCCAATGGAGAATGCCTGTTTGCCCAAGGCTACACTGAAACACATGGAGGTCCAGCTGCTAGAGGATATCTGACCATTAGGGGGGCACTGGATTAAGGGAAAATGTGGCTGATGGAAGACTCCTGATCACCAGGAGTTGCATTGAAACAAAAGGAAGTTCAGATTCTTATGGCTGCCTTCTGGTACATATGGTGGTTCTCTGACCAGGAGGTTGCCAGTTCCCCTGGCTGGACCAAGGCATTCAAAGGGTTGTGGTGGTGTTGCTTCTATGCTCCACTGTTCCTTGGCTCAGAATCTCCTGCTGGATTGCTGGGACATCTGCTGTCCTGAACCATGCTCCCCTTCCACCAGAGCAAGAAGGACATTGCCTATTAATCTTCCAACCCTTCCAGGCTAAAAACTGTTATACTTTCTCTTTCTTCTAGCTCAACTGTTTCAGGAATTTTTTTTCTGGGGAGATATTTTCTGGGTTTTTTAGAGGTCAATAAAGTGGAGTGAGAGCCAGTTATTGCTTACTCTGCCATCTTGGCTCCAGGAAGTAGATTTTGCATAGTGTCACATAGACATCTTACATGTTATAACAAGATAAGATCAAAATGGGTGTCTTATTTAGACATAAATTGTGATTATAATAACATTAAGAGAATATCAAATATTTTATCTGTCAGGTATATGGAGAAGGGAATAAATTATGACCAAACAATAGATAGAAAACATTATGAAATATAAAATAGATAATTTTAATTACATTAAATTAAAAAGGGTTTGCACAAACAAAATGAATGCAACCAAGATTAGCAGGAAAGCAGAAATCTAAGAAACAATATCTACAGCCTGTGTTTCTGAGAAAGGCCTCATTTCTAAAATATATACAGAACTGATTCATATTTATAAAAATACAAGTCACCTCCCCCCATTAATTCCCCAATTGGTCAAAAAGGGTAGTTGTCAGATGAAGAATTTAAAGCTATCTATTGTCATATAAAAAGGCTCTAAATCATTATTGATTAGAGAAATGCAAGTTAAAACTCTGAAATGTTATCTCATACATATAAGCTTTCCTGTTTTGACAGAAAAGGAAAATGATAAATGTTGGAGCATATACTGGGCAATTGGAACACTAACTCATTGCTAGTGCAGTTGTGAACTGATCAAACCATTCTGGAGGGAAATTTCCCAAAAGAACAAACCAACTGTATAAACTTTGATCCACCAATGCCACTACTAGATCTGCATCACAAAGATAACACAATAAAGAAAAAGGAACCCACACGCTCAAAAGAAAATCTATAGCAGTTCCTTTTGTGGTAACAAAGAATTAACAACTAAGAGGATGTTTTTCTATTGGGGAATGCCTGGACAAGTAGTGGTATAAGGATATAATGAAATACTATTTTTCTATAGGAAATGATGAGCACATGTATTTCAGAATAATTTGGAAAGATTTACCTGAATGAATGCTGATTGTATTGAGCAAAACTTGTAGAACATTGTATATAGATAGAAAAGCAACTAAGCAACTCTGTGTAATGATCAACTATTACTTAACTCTTCTCAGAAATAAGAATGATGCAAGAAAATTCCAAAAATTCTATGCTGGAAAATGATATTCACATCCAGAGAATTATGTAGTCTTTATGCAGATTGAAGTATAGTAGTTTTAATTTTGTTTTTGGTTTTGTCCCTCTTCTTTTTAGTTCTATTTCTTGTTTAACTACATAAATAATGTGAAAATATGTTTACAGGACTGCACATGTATAACACGTATCAGATTGCTTGTTTTCTTGGGAAATGGGAAGAGGAGGGGAAGAGGGAGAACAAATTTTAAACTCAAAATCACATAGAAAATGAATGTTGAAAACTATCTTTACATGTAATTGGAAATAAGAAAATACTATTTACAAAAAATAAGTTAAAATATTAGGATAGCTCAAATTAAGGTTTTTTTTGTTTTTGAATAATTTTTGTTTAATGACTTCATATCCATTTAGTCTTCCTCATATACCCAAATTCCTTATTGTTTTATTTTACTTCAATATCTTTAAACAAAAAGTAAAGGAAGAAAATAAACACACACACACACTGATCAAGCCAAGCAGTAATATTCTACTTAGCATTGTGTTCATGAAGATGCCACAGAAATATGATATCTTCTATAATTTTAAATATAATTTCAGTGAACTTTCCTTCATAGTCTGAAATTTCAAATTTCTCCTAAGTTAAAGAAGCTCTGGATATTCTAGAACAGGTATATTCGTACAGGAGAATTACATATCTTGGACAGTACTCTGCTATCCTCTGAATATGGGAATATCTTCTCCTTATCTTATACTTAGTAATTTCATACTAAAGAGATCTAGTCTCCTGCTCCACCATTCACATAAAAGATAGGGAATTCAAAGCAAAGTATGCTTAATTCTATTTCTCATTATATATATAGAAAATGAAAAGAGTATTGGTTGAATACTAAGTTTTAGTCACTCTTGATCTTTTCAATATCTGTTTTACTGTCTTCACCCTCCAGCTGGCTTAGGAGCCAAAGTCATGTAGTGATCACTTCTTCAAATAAAAACAAAACAAAACAATTTGTGGGGGTGGGACAAGTGTGTGTGTGGGCCAAATCTGAGATGTATATACCCATAGGTTTCACCAGCAAATTTCATCACTCTTTAAGGATTCTTTCAGGGTCAGGGATTTGTTGTTGTTTATTTTTTTCTGAGTTATTCTTCATATGATTTATTCATTTGGTATTCAAATTGTTATTTCAATAGTATTTTGCCTTGGTTGTTAAGGGAGTACAATGATGAGAGAACTACTATAATACTCCATAGAGAGAGAAAAAAGGCACTGTATCTGTTTAAGGAACATGTGAGTTAAGGCTTGGGTAAGAAAGGCCATACCATGAATAGATCTAAATGTGTTGTGGTGATCCGACTGTATTGAATCAATATGTTATGAGGTGGTAGTGCTGATTCTCTCAAGCAGTAATGAATCTTCAGTGGAGTGAGTTCCACCCTATCCCGGACATTTGTTAATAGTATAACTAGCATTCTACAATAAACAAACAAACAAATAAATAAATAAACAGTTAAATGAATGAATAAATAAATAAATAGATGAATGAATAAACAAATACATACAAACATACATACATACACACATACATACATACACACATACATCCATCTGTCCATACAGAGAGACAGACAGACACACATACAGTAAATTCAAGAATACTTTATTATACACTTACTGCCACAGCACAGTTACTGTGCTAAATCCTGAACAAAAAGCCCAGACTCAAGAGCATAACCTGGAATTAAGACAAGATTGGTATTGGCATCATTCTTAAAAATGGATATTCTATGAGATATTAACAAATTTTTTAAAAAAGAAGCAAAAGAAAATGAAAACACTTTCAATATGTGTAATTGAGGGGGAGAGGGAACAGGTTCATCTCACACACACACACTCACACACATGTATATTTGTATATATTCACATATATGTATATATTGTATAATATATGTAAAATGACATGTATATGATTTTGTATGTGTAAACGTAGATATCAAATTGTAATAAATAAAATCTTACAAAATATATTTTAAATTATTAGGTGACCCTGGAACAATTAGATGACTTATTTCTGAGTTTTCTCATATATTAAATAAGTTCCATGTACTAGGACAAATAAGAAAGCATTAGTTTTCATATGTTTGCACTATACACATGTACAAGAGAGGGAAGTTTATATAGTATATAGATGGTTGGCATGGAATTCGACACATTTAAAATAAATATGGTTTGTCTGGTCTGAGACGAGTCAATCTGAGACGAGTCAATCACACCTATCTTGACTGAAATCCAGATAAATCTGAAGACTGTATTTTGCAGATGAGTTGCTAAACTGTTGTATTGGTAGAATTTCCTAACCTTTAGGTTATTTAACTGATTGTCTATTATCTCTTCCTATATGAACATGATATGATATGATATATGATATAATATAATATGTTATGATATGTTATGCTATGATTTGATATGATATGATATGATGCAATATGATATAAGATAAAATATAATATGATATAGACTAACATGATATAACCTAACGTAATATAACATAATGTAACATAATTAATGTTATATAATATAAAGATATGATACATGATATGGACTGGTATGATATAGTATAATATGGTGTGGCATGGCATTGGTATGGTACAGCACGGCACTGTACAACACAACGTGTTACAGTATGGTATGGTATGGTATGTTATGATATAACATGGCATGGCACAATATGATAAGACATGATATGATATCACATGACATGCCATAAAATAAAACTATACCACACCATACCATACTACACCATACCTTGCTACACTATGCTGTGCTATACCGTGCTATGCTGCACTGTGCTGTATTATACTGTACTATATCATATCTTATGTCATGTCATTTTTTATCTATTATATATTATCATTGAATAGCTTTTTTTAAGATCACATTTTTAGAGGTTGGCTATGATAAATTGGTTTTATTGGTAAATTTATCTTGAAGAACTGACAGTGTTGAATATGGTGGAATAATCAGAAGTTCAGCAGGAAAGGTGAACTTGCACCAGTGTAAGAGTGGAGCACAATCCAGTAATCTAGTTAGACCATTCCAGCACAGACCCAGACTCAAAAAAACCAAGAACAGGCCTTGAGACCAACAGAATCAGCAGCTGCAATAGCTGCTTCCAAAGCTCTGAGGTTACAGATGGCAAGTGACTTGAACAAATGGTCAGAAGGAGATTATAAAGGTCACTTTGCTAGCAATTAGGCAGGACTCTCTTCCTTTGCCAATACTTACATTCAGTTATCAAATTTAGGTGGCAGTCCTAGAGTGAGGAAAAGAAGTAGAACACCAGAATTTGTGGCAGCACTGGAACCTCATCTCAATTCCATGGAAGAAGAGTGCTTGTGGTCACTCAGAGATCAGAGAACAGGTCAGGAGAGTAGAAACATACCTCTCCTTATATCATACCACATTGGAAGAAATGAAAATTTACAATTCCCTCAAAGTATTTCTGGAAACAGCTACACAAAATCCCCGAAACTTGGGACACTGAGCCCTCCACCCTGGAAACACTTAAAAGTCAAGAATTAGCCTGGGATAATGGTCAAACAAGAGTAAAAAAAAAATCTGACCATAGAAAGTCGCTATGGTGACAATGAAAATCAAAACACAAACTCAAAAGAAGATAATAAGGTCAGAGCTTCTATATCCAAACCCTTAAAGAAAAATATGGACTTGTCCCAAGCCATGGGAAAATCCCAAAAAGGATTTCAACAATAAAATAAGGTAAAAAAATGGGGAAAAATAAGAATGATGTAAGAAAATCATGAAAAAAAAACAAGTTAAAACGTTGGGAAAGGAGACATACAAAAATAATACCTTTAAGAATAGTCTAGGACAAATGTAAACAGAGGTAAAAAAAATCAGGAGAAAAAATGCCTTTAAAATCAGAATATGCCAAATGGGAAAAAAGAGAAAAAATTCATGAGGAAGTAGAAGTGGCAAAATGGAAAAGGTGGTACAAAAGGTCACTGAAGAAAATTATTCCGAAAAAATTAGAATTAAGCACATGAAAGCTAGTGATCATATGGTAAATCAAGAAAATTAATCAAAATAAAAAGAATTTTAAAATGGAACATAATGTAAAATATCTCTTTGGAAAAACAACAGATGGAAAATAGATACATCAGAGAATTTCTTTAAATATTGGAGGACTTTAAAGTCATGATCAAAAAAGGACCCTAGACCTCACTTTCTAAAAATTATCAAGGAAAACTGATACGATGTTCTAGAAGCAGGAGGTAAAAAAGAAATGGAAAGAATCCACAAATCCTTTCCTGAAAGAGATACCAAAATTAAAAAAAAACCTTCCATGAATTATAGAGCAAAATACCAGAACCCCTAGGTAAAGGAGAAGATATTGCAAGTATCCAGAATGAAAATATACAAACAAGTATTGTGGAGACACAGTCAAGATAACATAAGATATATAGCAGCTTCCACATTAAAGGATAGGAGGTTTTAGAATATGATATTCCAGAGGGAAAAGGCACTAGGATTCCAACCAAGAATCACCTTCCCAGAAGAAACTAAATATAATTTTCAGGGGAAAATGCTTATTTAACGAGATAGAACACTTTCAAGCATCCTTGATGTAAATATCAGAGCTGAATAGAAAATTTGAGTTTTAAATATCAACCTCAACAGAAGCATAAAAAGGTAAACAGGAAAGTGAAATAACAAAGGACATAATGAGGTTAATCTCTTTACGTCCCTACATGGGAAAATGATACTTGTAACTAAAAAGAATTTTCTCATTATTGGGGCAATTAGAAAGGCAGAGGACAGAGATCTGAATACGAAGGGATTATATCTAAAATAATGGTAAGGGGTGAGAAATAGGAAGGCATTGAGAGAAAGAGAAAGGGACAGGTAGAATGGGGTAAATTATATCACATAAAAGAGGCAAGAAAAAAAAGTTTTTATAATAAAGAGTAAGAAAGGAAAGTTTAGGGGGAGTGAGTGAACTTTACTCTCCTCAGAACTGGCTCAAAGATAGTGCAACATATACACTCAGTTGGGTACATAAATCTTTCTTACCCTAAAGGAAAGTAGGAGGGAAAGGGAGTAAGAGAAGGGACCTGGTAATAGAAGGGAGGGCATGTTGGGAGAGAGTTAGTAAGAATTAAAACATTTTTAGGAGGGACAGGGTGAAAGGAGAGAATAAATAGAATAAATGGGTAGGGGTAAAAGGATGGAGGGAAATACCATAAACAATAGTAAATGTGAAAAAAATGAAGCAAGTTTCTCTGATAAAGTCCTCATTTCTCAAACATATAGAAAACTGAGTCAAATGTATTAAAAAAAATAAGACCTTTTCCTCTATTGATAAATGAGCAAAAGATACTATCAGTTTTCAAATGAAGTAATCTAAACTATCTACAGCCGTATGGAGAAATGGTCCAACTCATTATTTATTTGAGAAATACAAATTGAAACAGTCATGAAGTACTACCTCATATGTATGGGATTGGCCCATGAGACAGAAAGAAAAGTAACAAATATCAGAGGGATGTGATGAAAATGTAACATTAATGAACTGATTCAACCACTCTATAGAGCAATTTGGGCCTATGCCCAAACAACTATAAAACCATGTCTATCCTCTGTCCTAGTAATTACACTACTTGTTCTATACCTCAAAAGAGAGTAAAAAAGAAAAAAAAGACCTACAAATATGAAAGACATTTATGGTAACTCTTTTCTGGTGGCAAAGAATTAGAAATTTGGGGATTACCATCAATGATGAATACCTGATCAAATTGTGATATGTGACTGTGGTGGAATACTCTTGCAATAAGAAATGATGGACAAGATATTCTCAGATAAACCTTGAAAGACTTAAACGAGCTGATGTAAAATTAAATTTATTGTGTACAAATTAACAGCAATACTATATTGATAAACTCTAAATGACTTAGCTACTCTCAGTGAAATAATAATACATGACAATTCTGAAGGAGTTATGATGAAAAATGCTATCGATCCCTAGAGAAAGAACTGATGGCATCTGAATACAAAATTGAAACATACTTTTTAAACTTTATTTTTTTCTGCATTTTTTTCTTCTATATTTAATTTCACAAGATGAGTTTTCAATTCTACACATGTATAACCTAAACGTAATTGCTTACCTTCTCAATGAGTGGAGGTGGGGAGGGAGGGAGGAGAGAATTTGGAACTCCAACTTTTAAAAAGGAATGCTATTTTTCCATATAAATTGGGAAAAATGAAGTAATCAATTTTTTAAAATACTCTTATTTCTCTCAGAAAACACACACATACCCACATCATAGTTTCCTTGCTTATTTTCTCTGATCCCTTGAACTGTAAAACATGTATGTGTTAAATTAACCTTAGTAAAGCTTTAGAAATCCTTTGAATATTTCTAAGGACTTTTCTGATGTTCTGGGATTCTGGAGAAGTTTTATGACAAAGAAAACAATTGTTGAATCTGAAGCCAGAGGACATGGCTTCTACTCAGTCCTTTTAGTCATCTCTGTCTTTCAGAACTTAGAATAGTTGTCCTGGAATTAGGAAGACATGAGCTGAAATCTACTTAGGTGGGTGACTCCAACAAGTCACTTGAATATTGTCTATCTCAGTTCTGCAACTACAAAATGGACAGAATAAATAGCATCCATGCCTTGTTGTTTTGAACAAGTGAGACAATAGTCGTAAAATGCTCAGTACAGTGACTTAGCAAGGTAACTTTAATACTCATTCCCTTTCCCTCTCTCTTACTTATTACTGTGACTTTGATCCTCAGTTTCTTCTACAAAATGAGGTGGTGTTACAGATGGCTTCTAAGGTTCTGAAAGTTCTAGAGCTGTTACCTTATGAATGGAAAAGCTACATGAAGAGGGTCACTTCTAATCCTTAACAAACTATCTTATTAAGGAAAAAAAAGTAATTATCAGTAGAAACTGACAAACTTTAAGTTCAGAAAATGTCAGGGATCACTCAGGTAGTAATTATACATTCATAATACGAAATAAGCCTATACTTCTTGCTCCTAAAAAAATGTGCTTTTTAGAGGTTTTACCAGCTTTCATTTGGATGAATAATGTGTTTCATATGTGTATGGATGTCTCAATGTTGAAGACTGCTTAAGTGTGCTTGTTACATAATTCAAACTATTTATTTTACTCTTAATTACCATTCTACATATTTATTTAGTAATTGTTGGTGAACATATCAACACAGTAGTTTTAAATTATTTTTAAAAAATGGATATTAATCCTAAGCTAAAGTGAATCCGTTTTTAAAATTGTATTCTGTAATATTCATTAATTTTGGCTCTTCATACTATAATGATGCTAGGGAAAATATATTGAAGGCACATTCAGAAATAATTTACCATGAATGAAAAAAAATATTCTATTAAGTAAAACAAAATTATAGGTAAATGCAATATAATGAAGATGACACATTCCATGGTTTCAAGGTTTGTAATTTTATTGTTTTGAGTACAGCTTACACCCAAGCAATTTATAACCTCTCTATAACTTAGTACTCAGTCTTCAAGAGTTTTGGCAATTTAAGAAATCCTCATCCTTTGTTGAGTCTGATAATAAGACTCTCCTAACTTAGGTAAACTGATTCTTAGCTGGAAATTAATAAATTTTATTTAAAAAGTTCTGGTTATAATGAATTATTTTTAACATATAATATTAATTTATAATTTATAATAGTATGTTGATTTTGTTTAAGAATGCATAGATGGCACAACTGTTTCCATGACTATATTATTATAATACATAAATATAGCAATATATCATACATTATTGTATGTAAATATTATGATATATTAATATAACATAAATGTAGCAAATTAATTAAAATTTGATGAAAGCCATATATCTTCTTAGATGACTCATACTTGAAAGCTTTCCTGCTTGGCACAACATTATTTATTGAAGTCTTAGGTGAAGACAGGCAAAGCAGTAGATCAAAGAGAGTAGCAGAGATTATTGTACTGCTGTATAAAAGCAATTGAGGGGTGGGGAGGGGAAGGTGGGCTGGAGTGAATTAGGAGTACAACCTACTACAGTGTACTACAAAGAAGAAAATAACAAAAATTTATAGGGACCAGAACCGTGTTAGAAATATAAATGGAAGCCAAAAGATTAAAAACTAGTTAACATGAGAGTTAATCAAATGCAAGGATTACTAACTGAATCTTTCAAGAGGTAGTAAGTATTCTTTAATTGATTTTAAGAAAAGATTAAATGACCAGTTCGGGCACACCTTGTGAAGAGATTCTACTTCAGGAACTCACTCATGCCTTTCAATTTCCTAGCTGGTCTGAGATTCTGTGTATGACAACATTATAAATGGTAAAGGCAAAGTGAAGACTTGAGTGGACATGCCAGAGGATTCTGAAGTTACTACATTAACAATGCGGTCAAAATTGCCTCATTCTGCTTTCCATCAACCTAAATGAAAAAAAAATATCTTCTAAAATTCAATCAGTCATGACTGTTTAATTATCTACTATATAACTTTACAGAATAGTCTCTTAAGTTAGCTTCCTGGTCTAAAAAGCTGTGATGCTCCAGATATTGAATGAATGACTTTATTGACTTTATTAAGTACATACTCTGTACCAAATTCTGTGGTGTGTGATTAAATACACAATCCATTGATTTCTGCACAAACGTATTTAAACTTCCTCTCCCCTCAATATCTTCTAAACTCCTTGCAATTTGGCTTCTCATTTCATTATTAAAATTTAATTCCTCTAAGTGACACTAATTATATCATCATTGCCAAATCTGATGGTATTTTCTCAGTCTTCACCATACTTGACCTCTCTTCAGACTTAAAACTATCAAAATCACCTCCTACTGGGTACTATTTCTTCTTTTTTTTCCCTCATGACTGCATTCATACCTGGTTTTCATCCTGGTATGAAATACCTTCATACACTCCTCATTCCCAATTACTATTCCTTATTCCAAGTCTTACTCACTAAACTTGGATCTATCCATGGCTCCATTGGGACCTCCTCTCTTTTCCCATTCTTATTAGTTTCCAGCAATCATTTTTTGTCAAGTGATCCTCAGAATGAAATATGCATGTCATATCTCAATCCTGATCTATAGTTCCATATTGCCAACTCCCTTTTACACTTTTTAAAGTGAGTGTCACATAAGTATCCACTCAAGAATAAATTAAACATGATCAAAATACAACTCTCTATCTTTCTCTCCCAAACCTTCTCGGGCTGGTAGTATTTCTACCATCTACAAACTCTCATGCAAAATTAAGTATCATAGACAATCTGCTCTCCAATCTCATTTCTATCTCTGCAATATTTCCTGTATATGTCTTTTCCACTCACAAAATCACCACTTTACAAACAAACAAATAAAAAGTATATAGAGCCCTGAAGAAAATCCTGGAACAGCAGAAAAAGGGGACAGATGGGGTGGAGCATTCATTTAGCCCTGGAAACTTATAGGATCAGAAAGAAAGGTTCTTCTTTCTCAGGGAAAAGGGGAACTCCTTCCAGAACAGGAAATGTCCCAGAAAGTCAATAAGCCCAACCTTAGGAAACCAGAAGGAGATCCTAAGCCCCAGGTAGTGGACAAATCCTGAAACCAGATCTTGCCACTTGCCTTAGCATAGCCAAAAGAACTGACTGACTCCAGTTCAGGAAACAACTACTATGAACCAGCACAGGCCTAAATTGGCAGGTGTCCTCCAGTAGCCAGACCTCTATCTACTTCATCATTGCCAAGGGAAAAGAGGCAACCTCCATGACCAAGAATGACATGTACTTTGGTGTAGGCCCAGGAAAATATAGATAAAACTCCACTTCACCTCAGCCCAGACCTAACTCCAATATTAGGAAACCAGCTTAGCACAAGGTGAGCTGCCAAACCCCCTATGAACTCCAGCTATCAGGACTTGGAACTCCATCATGCAAAGTCAGAAACCACGGTATAATGGCAAGCAAAGTACTTCTTTGTTGCTGTTAGTGTAATGGTAAACAAAATAGTATTTTGTTTTAGCTATTTAAGTGCCTTTGAGACTCATCTTGATTACACAAAGTCTTTGTTGAAAACAGTACATGCTGTGTTGCCCTTAATAGGCCTAAGGGATTTTTAAGACCTTCTCTGACCTTAAAAAGACCTAACATCACCACATGGAGCCACCAGTGGGAGGAATTTGACAAAAGAGAAGAACAGGAAGTGGGAAAGAAGAAGGAACAGAGCATATAAAAGTTCAAGCATGAGTTAACGACCAAGAAGAGCAAAGAGATATTTTTGGTGTTGGCACTCTGTTTTTCTGTACTGATTATACTATTTAAGACAGAAGCATTCTGTCTCTTGATTTTGTTACTTTGTCAGACAGAAACACTTTGTTGATTTGTGTTGATTTCTCAGACAGAAAGTAAATTGAGTTGATAGTGCCAGCAATGCATATGAATATTATTGTAACACTTTTAAGCTTAATGCATGTAAATAGTGTTGTGATTCTGTTAAATTTTATTTTCCTAGAAACAGAAATTGCAAAGAGCTCTGGGTGGAGCAGTCCCCAATAGCTGCAATAGGAGAGTTGTGAATTCAAGCAACAGTCAAGTGAATCCAAGGAAGAGCAGGAAGCAAGAAAGAGGATCCATGGAGTTTGGAAGTCAACCTCCAGTTGAGATGAAAGAACTTTTTTTTTTACTTTGGTACTCAGTGTTGACTGATTGGATTGTAAGATAATGTGACCTAAGGGTGGATGGCCTTTGCTTTGGCCAGTATCCCTTAAGGATGATTGCTTAAGGATGATTGGGAGCCAAACTGGAATCAAAATGTAAGAAGACTTTAATGTGGATACTTTATATTTATTGAGGAGATTGGGACTTACTGAATGATATGTTTTGTTTAAGACTATATAGTCACCTTAAAATTAGTTGTTATATTGTTGTGAATGTTTTGCTTTAGTTTTTTTCTGAAAAATAGAGAACTGATTATAATATGCAATTAGAACCTTAAATTTATTCACAGCAGCAGGCCTCAGGAGAGGCATTCATGATTAGATTTGCAACAGACTTCTGGCACCTACCACAAAAACTTGGGACAGTGGCTCCTGTGCTCCAGCAGGAGAATTCAACCTTAAACACCAGGAAGCAAACAAGATGAGCAAAAAAGCAAAACAAACACAGACCACAGATAATTTCTATTAATGCAGGGATGCTTAAAACAAAAACTCAGAAGAAGAGAACATTGTAAGTATACATACATTCTTACATACAAAACCTCAAAGGAGAAGGTAAATTTCATCTCAATCCCAAAAAGTCTTTCTGGAACAACTCAAGAATATTTTAACTACCCACAAGAGCCAAGGACAAAGGGAAAAGGTCACTGTAAATCAGCTATATTTGGGGAAAAGGGTCTGATCAAACTACCACCAGAGCTAGCAGAAGTCTGAAGCAGTAGCCCTGCAGCCACATTCACATGGCTGCTTCAGAAACTCCCAGAATGCAGATTGCAGGGGGGTCAAGGCATCATTCAGAAGATAAGTGCTCTTGCCTAGAGCTTGGGTGGTGGGCATTATGTGCATTTTCCATGAGCCAAAGCTGGTGGGGGCTGCAAAAAATGGCAGCCTCCTAGTGACTCCAGCAGCTGTGAAAACCCCGGTGATTTGGAACAGAGCTTTGCCCTCTAAAAAAAAGAGTTTTACTACTGAGCCCAAAAGCCAGGTAATTGACTGGCAACATGAGCAAGCAAAGGAAGCAAAGCAAGCCCAGCAATCCCACTTTGGATTCCTTTTTTGGGGACAAAAAAGACCAAAGCATGGAATGGGAGGAAGCCAAGAGAGTCACAACTGCCACACAAAATGCTTCCAAGAAAAATATGAACTGGATAGGGGCCATAGAGGAGCTTAAAAAGGAATTTGAAATCCAAATGAGAGAAGTGGAGGAAAAATTGGGGAGCGAAATGAGAATGACGCAAGAAAATCATGATAAGAGAGTCAACAACCTGACTGAAGAAAATAACACCTTAAAAATAGACTAACTCAAATGGCAAAAGAGGCCCCAGAAGCCAATGAGGGAAAGAGTGCCTTAAAAAAACCAAATTTGCCAGATGGAAAAGACATTTCAAAAACTTACTGAAGAGAATAATTCATTCAAATTCAGTTTGAAGCTATTGGAAGCAAATTACTTTATTTTTGTTTTAAATTAACTTTTGTCTATTTTTAGTTTACATCATTGATTTCCAAAAGATTTTGAGTTACAAATTTTCTCCCTGTCTTTTCCCTACCCACCGTACAAAAAGAATGATCACACTGTATACTCCCTCCCCCAATCTGTTCTCCCCTATATCCTCCCCCATCACCCTTATGACTTTTGGGTAAAGCAAGATGTATCTTCCTATCACAGTACCTGTATATCTTGTTTCCCAGTTGCATGTTTAGCGTCCCATTTTATGAGTTTTTTAGCGTGTTTATGTGGGAGCTGTGGTGCTTTGCTGCTTCTACGCCACCATCTTCCCAGTTGCATGTTAATAATAATAATAATAATAATAATAATAATAATAATATATGTATATGTATAACATATGATTTAAAATTTTAAATTCTAGATTCTTTCCGTTCCTCCCTTGTCACCCATTCTCACTTGGAAGACAAGCAATTCAATACAGGCTGTACATATGTAGTTACACAGCACATCTCCACAATGGACTTATTGTGTAACACTGATGATATTTTCCTCCTTTCTATCCCTCCATCCCCTTGTTCAGTTCTCTACTTTGTCTCTGTCCCTTTACAAGACTGTGTGCTTCTAACATCCCCCTCACTAATACCCCCCCCCATCAGCTCCCTACTCATCCCCCTCCCTCTACTCTCCTTCAGGGAAAAATACCCAATTTAGAGTGTATATCTCTCTCTCCCTGAGCCAAAATCAATGAGAGTAAGATTGGCCCATTCCCTTTTTGCCTTCCTATTCTTCTTCTCCATTGTGACAGTTATCCCTTGCCTCTTCTGTATGAAATAAGTGAACCCCAATCTGTCTCTCCCTGTCTCCTATCATTGTCTTCCTCTTCTATCTCTTAAATTTATCCTTTAAAATATCACTTCCTATTCAATTGATCCTGTGCCCTCTGTCAATGAACACACACACACACACACACACACACATATATACACACTCCCATAAGTATTCATGTGCATATATACCCTCCCTTATGGACATATGTGTATATATGTATATATGTGCATACATACATACACATTTATATTCCCTTCATCTATCCTCATACTGACAAAGGTTTTATAAGTTAAAATTAAGTTAAAATTCTCATTTTTCCATGATAGCATGGGAGAGAGAGGGGGAGAGAGAGGGGGAGAGAGAGGGGGAGAG
>CM053601.1:44059160-44076337 GCA_028646575.1 Pseudocheirus occidentalis
TGGGGGCCCCGCGGCTCTCAGCCGTTCGTCCTGCAACAGCCGCCTCCCGCTGCCTCCTTGCCCTGGGAGCAGTTTGGCCGGACCCGCTCTTTTCCTCCCCAGTTAGCAAAATCCACTGACCTTTCTCTTATCTTTTTTGTCTTCTGGCCTGATAAATGTGGTAACTGTGCCTCCAGTGCAGCCGATCTGCTCTCCTGCAGCCTCGGTTCCCCGCCCGCTGCCCCAGGGTCTGAGCCGGCAGGGGTTTCAGCCCCGGGTCCCAGACTGCTGCAAAGAGCCCCGCCTGCTGCCCTGCCCGTAGTGCTTTCTGTCTTGTGGAGAGTTTTGGAGCTTGAAAATCTGTTTAGCGTCCCATTTTATGAGTTTTTTAGCGTGTTTGTGTGGGAGCTGTGGTGCTTTGCTGCTTCTAAGCCGCCATCTTGGCTCCGCCCCCAAGGAACATTTTTTACACAGACAAAAGAAAAAGAATAACCCCAAGTCCTTATTTTCCCCTTATGCCATATATATTAGTCATTTCTTTCTTGAAATGTAGGAGAATTAAGGAGACTCTCAATGAATATAAATCTTGTGAGTATAACATATAGGTAAATGATGCATAGAATGGTTTTGTGTGAGGAGAATCATAAAACTGACCTGCTCATCATGTTTACAAGACAAGGCCTCATAAAAAGTGTATATCATATGTAGTATTGGAAAGTGCTTTACAAAATTACTGGAAATCTAAGACAATATATTCAGGGATAGAGACTCACCAATAAATGTCTCTTATATAATTATAATTTCATGTGAAATATTAGATTTTATATGGACCAGTGAGATGGCAAAGGATTTTATGTGCATATCTCTGTCATAGACAAGTGTTCTGAAACCCTGACAATGATGGTCCTTGGCAACTCACCTTGGCAGGCAGCAACACTAGATGACATATGAAACCATAGTCTAGCTAGCCAGGAGCCACAAAAATGTCCACGGCACTCCATATTCTAAGAGCTGTCAACTTTAGACCAACAAATTTTTTTGTTGTTGTTAAATGATGTTCATTTGAGCATTTGTACAGGCCTCAGCAGATTAGGATGTTAGAAATTATTACTTGCTCGAAGGAATAAGGAGATATTAATTTCAATTTTAATGTAAGTTGCTGATATATTTTATCTTCATACCATTTTCTGTATTGTGGTAGGTTGGTGAAGGAGGTGCAGTTTGCAAAGGAGTTTGGTCATAATGATTCTACACTACATACTCCCCTGTAACAAAGAAAATATATTAAATGAAAATATCTACCACAGGGACCACAAATGACCAATTTTACAGAGTTATTTCCTGGTATACCCTAACCTTTCTTCTAGGATGAGGGAAGCATTTATTCTCTTACATTGTAAAAATTAACTTTTGTATTGCCTAGAACTTATTTCCCTTTACTGACATCATTTATCTAATAATTGCATAAATCAATAATTCCTTTTGTGTCTGTATAATATTACTCTGCAAAATCCATGCAAATCTTCTTATATTTCATGGAATTTTCTATATTTATCATTCAGGATGATAAAATAATATCCCATTATTTCCATATATGACTGTCCCATTCAAATATCACTTTCATTTCTTCTGAACTTGTACCGCTTCAAACTTCACATTAAGTACAGTTAACTAATATAATAAAAAGGCGTTCTATGAATATTTTACTATTTATTGGTCTTTGGTTTCTATGACTTCCTTGAGCTATACAAAAAGTAGTGGACCACTGGGTCAAAAACTGTGGGCAGTTCAGTCATTTGTCTTCAACAATTACAAACTGATAATATAGGAAAACTTGAAAAATCCACAGCTCTGCCAATTTTTTGTTAATGTGTGAGGTAAGTTTTAAATATATCATAATTTTATTTTTTTCTGTCATAAATAATAAATAGGTTGTCCACATGAAAGAATTTCAATTTGCATATTATTCTCATTATTAAATATTCATTGAAAGACATTTTCTCCCATGCTGTAGGCAGAAGTTACAAACAAAACACAGTATTCGTGTGGCACACCTATGAGAAGGGTAAGCACATGGTTTAACTTTGACTTCTTCAGATTTATTCAAAGGAGCAAGTAAAAAAATAGGAAATCATTTTATAACTATGATTTATGTCAGCAAAATACATCCTGTTGCAGTTGGGGAAAATTTCTAGGTTTCTATACCTAAACTCCTTTGAGATATTGCAAGATGCTTTCTCTGCTACAGTCATTGTTTAAATTCCTTTATGGTATCTCCCCAATGTGAACATGAACACACACACACACACACACACACACACACACACACACAAGATAAGTACCTTTTTTCTGACTCCTTCCATCTCAGGGGGGAAATGTCCACAAAGCTTCCCTAACATTTCAATGTCATATTAGGAATGGAAAATCCATAAGACACTCAGAAACAAAATTTTGGCTGTCCCTCATCCAAATCTCTCAGCAGCCCTATTGTATGGTGGATAGAATGAACTCCTTTTGCAATGAGAGAATCTAGAATTTGTTGTTCTTCGTAGTTTTGGAAGATGGAAGCTAAGGCTAGATCTGATTTGGGTGGGGGCGGGAGGGTGGAGGAATGCATATAGTGCTTGTGTTGATCTTTGGAACTCACAAAGAAAACTAGAGAAGGAAAAGGTGGCAACTGAACCATGGCATCAGCATAAACATTTCAGGTTTTGTCTGGCTTGTCTGCATGATCTTTATGAAGGTACTAAATGGACAAGCAGAAATTTTGAGTTCCAAATTCTCTCCCTTTATCCCTCTCTCTTCCCCTCATTGAGAAGGCAAACAATTCGATAAAAATTATAGATGTGTAATAATTCAAAATGTGTGCATGTATACACACTTATGTGTGTATACTCATATGAGTGCATGTACATACATTCATCTGTATATGGATATGTGTGTATATATCTATATTTACCTAATAGTCATGTCACAAAAGAAAATATAGGAAAAAAATTCAAGAAAAATAAAGCAAACAAAAACGTGGGTCACTTTATAGTTAGAAACCATCAATTCTTTCTCAGGGGATGGGTACCACTTTTCATCATAAGTCCTTCAGAATTGCCTTTGGATCATTGTATTGCTGAGAAGAGTTAAGTTTTTCTCTGCTGATCATCTTACAATATTTCTGTTACTTTGTACAAAGTTCATTTCACTTTGCATCAGTGCATGCAAGTCTTTCCAGATTTTTCTGAGAACATCCAGATAATCATTTCCTATAGTACAATAGTAGTCCATCATAATCACCTACCACACCTTGCTCAGTCATTCCCAAAAGATGGATGTCCTTTCAATTTCTAAAACTTTGACCCCAAAATGAAGAACTATAAATATTTTTGTACATATTGGTCCTTTTCATTTTTTTTTTCTCTTTTGGGATAAATACCTAATAGTGATATTTCTAGGTCAAAGGTTATGCATGGTTTTATAGGCCTTTGGGCATAATTCCAAATACCTCTATGGAATGGTTGAATCAGTTCACAACTCCACCACCAGTGCATTAATGTCTCATTTCCCCTATATAGGTTCTGATATTTGTTGTATTGTTAATGTTTTTAAATCCTTTTAAAGCATATACTTTATGGATTTAATATAATTTCTCAGAATTGCCTGTGGTCAACTCTTTCCTTGTGTTGTCTTCCATTCTTTTATTTCTGATATGAAGTGCCAATGGGAGCTACACACGTGAAAAAGGAAGTGTAAGTGTGTGCACAGCAGTGGATGGAGAAATGGTCCTGGAGTCAGAAATGCCTGAGTTCAAATCTAGCTTCTGACATTTAATATCTCTGTAACCCTGGAAAGTCACTAACCCCATTTTTATCAGTTTCCTGGAGAATATGGGGATAATATTGTAATGTCATACACAAATTAGCTTCCCAAAAGAATGCTACTGTGAAGAGATTTTAAGGTTATGATTATAAAGTACAGTGAACATGCTATTTATTCCATAAAAAATCAAGGCAAACTTTCTCAGAAAATCTAGGTACAGTACAATATACACATCATTACATCTTATCACAGAAAATCACAATATAGTGTTCACAACAGCTTGATATTAGAATGGCCACATAGTTTTTAGCAAAGTGGTCACAGCATTTAGAACAAAGAAGAAAACAATAATTATCTGGTTTCCCTAAGGGGGAAACCCTCCTTGCTTTATCATTCAATCATTTCACAACACAAGTCAGTCTTCCACTCATGTGGTAAACATAAGTTAACTTAGTCAGTCATTTATCCAGATTCACAATTACTAAGTATCAGTAATCACTAAATGCAATCATTAGAAAATTATACAAACCCTCCACCCCTTGGTGTCTAGTAAACTTCAATTTTATCACATGTTCAATATCCAAGGAGTGTTTTTTTTTTTCATCTTGACTCAGGGTGGTCTCTTAGATTCCCGAGATCCTTTTCCATGGTCCTAGCTCCTACCTGAATCCACCAGTCCTTGGATTTAGAGGCAGACAGCTCCTGGTTCTTGTCTAGTCCTCTGGGCCATTCTTGTTACACACTGAAGTTCACAGGGTCCAGCACATTTCAAAACCCTCACAACTTCTGTTCCTGGGAACTCAAGGATCAACTGAGCCACATACAAAGAAAGTCTTACCTCAGTCATGCTTCTTAAGATTCTGATTACACAGTGTAGTGAACACACCATTAATTCCATAAAAAATCAGGGCAAATTTTCTCAGAAAATCTAGGTACAGTACAATATACACAACATTACATCTTATCACAGAAAATCACAATATAGTGTTCACAACAGTCCTCCTGCAGTTCAACTGCCCCTAAGACCCAGAAGAAATCTCAGCCTTCCAGGAAGCAGCCACTCAAACTTCCAGGAGGAAACAGCCACTTTGGCCTTCCAGGCAACTCCAGCTTTCACCAGTTCTCTCAGCAGAATAGCTTCTTCCACCAGGGGTAAAACTTATTGATTTTGATTTTGACGGTCTCTTCTCTGGGGCTCTTCTTATCTAAATACACACACACACACACCTTGGCTTCCTGTCTCAGTCAATCCTTTCCAGTTATATCTGCAACAGGAGACTGAGTTCACACTTTCTGCTTCTTTCTTTCTTTATGCTTCTTTCTTTCTTTCTGCTTCTTTCTTTCTTTCTTTCTTTCTTTCTTTCTTTCTTTCTTTCTTTCTTTCTTTCTTTCTTTCTGTTTCTTACTGAGGGCTAAGTACCTGATAAATTAATTACCATTACAAATATGTTATATAGGGATAACGATAGCAACTATTCCACAGACTTTTGTGAGGATCAAATGAGATAATACTTTTTTCTTTCCACAGTGCTTGGCACATCATAGAAACTATAGAAACACCTATTCCCCCTACTAGATCCAGGCTGGAAGTTTATACCTCCCCCATCCATTGTAAGAGTTTTACTATATCTACCCGGAAACATAAAGGGGCCTGTTTCATAACTGTACTTCCAAGTTCAGTATAATTATAATTGTGAGATATATTTAATAAATATTCTCTATAGACATGAGCCAAGATTATAGTGGGAGGGCATATTTTCTTGTATAAAACACAGGATACTACTGACAACTTGGGTAGCAGTTTAGAAGGATCATTTATTATTGTACAATCATTTGCTTTATTCCTAATATTGTCTTGAGACTGCCTCATCTGAATGTTTCATGAGAGTTATATAAAAGATATTCACTTAATACATGTAGATCCCTTGTCCTGTTTATTAGTCACCTGCTCATCATGCCTCAGATATCAAGATATACCTCAAATCTATCCTTGATTGTTGAAAAACTTATCATATAAAGGTTTTATTTATGATAACATCATTGGTCAATCTGCTTCGTCCTTGTGAAGCTCCTGTCCTAAGATTCAAAGTTCTGTGTTTACGAAGACAAAGCTTATGTTTGAACAGTTCCATTCCCGAAGGGGGAAATATCACTAACCTATTGTGTTACTACCCAGAGATCCCTATGGATTTTCAGAACATGGCAAAAATCATTGTTATGACTCCACTACCTCTTCTTTAACAATCCAAAATAAAAATGCATATTAAGTGTAGGATATTGTTTATTTTTTCCTCAGAAAACATGTAAAAACCCAGATTAGCCTATAGTCAATTGAAAGACTATCATCCTTCCTTGGAAAAATGATACAATCTACCCTCCCAGAACTAACTCCTTATACAATGCCCTTAGAATTGTCGTAATATTCTGTGGTTTAAATTCTCACTTGGAAGAAAAACAAAACAAAATGAAACAAAACACATGACTAGAAAGCCACCCCAGAATCTTTGGCTGCTTCTATTTATATCTAAGAAGTCTTGCCACTGTCTTTACATGGCAAATTTATCTGGAGCTGAGGCAGGTGTTTATAATCAATTTCTGTAAGTATGAAGTTATGATAAAGCAAAGGAATTACCTCCTATCTTCTTTTAATTCCTCTTCCTTTATTTACTGGACATACCCCTGGCTAAAGTTTGTTTTCAGGTCTTTGATCTCAGATCTCACTCTATTTCTAAAGGATATAATGAAGAGATTGCCAGACTTGAAGTCAGGATGGTCTGAATTCAAGCCTCAGACATTCATACGATGTGTATTACATTGGGTAAGTTACTTAAACTCTCTGAGCTTTGGTTCTCTCATTTGTAAAATGGTGATGACTTTGATCATACTCTTACTCATCTCTCCAAAACACATAAGGAGTGTTTTCATCAATGAATATTGTGTTTCTTTTTTGCAGGCTTAAAGATAAAAAGGTTATTGGGGGGGGCATCTCTTAGTGTTATTTATTAATTTAATGGGTTTATTTTACTTTGAATTTTATTAATATCTCTATGGTTATTTGAATTTTTCTTTTGGTGTTTAATGGAGGATTTTTAATTTGTTATTTTCTATTTGTTGTTATTGCATACCCAATTTTAACCTGAACTTTCTCTTTAGTTGATGTATTTACACACACACACACACACACACACACACACACACACACACACACACACACATGTCCTAAGTAGTGATTTGGTCAAATCCCCTAAATTTTGGTGAGATGCCTCATTATTAATATCTATAATAAAATTATCAATTTTATATGGTTTGCTTTGAACTCATTTCCTCTTTAGGATTAGATTATTTAGTTACTTATTAATTATTAATCCGTCCTTCTAAAGCCTTTTGTTGGATGTATTTTTGTTACATTATGGTCCAAAAAGATTCATTTAATATTTCTATGTTTCTACTTATGCATATGAATGTTAATGCCTTAATACATAGTCAATGTTTGTGAAGGTGCCATGTATAACTTAGAAAAAATATAAGAGTATATTCCAATGTATTTCCTTTAAGTTTTCTTCAGAGGACTATTGTGTTTACCTTTTCTACATTTCTACTCATCTATTTACATTCTCGCTTACTTATCTACAAAAGTCTGAACTGATGACAGCCAAGTATTTTATCCGTCCTACAGGATATGCTGGCCAGGGCCTTGTGCAATAGGGTCATCTGAGTCAAAATATGAACTTGTGTCTTCCTGACTCCAAGTCCAAACTTCTATTTCTACTTAGCTTCCTTTATGATTCCTTCGAATTTTTTGTCTCAATTTAATTTTAAAGTAATTTATATTTACAGCAGAAGCTCTCTACAATTAATAACATTTATATATAATTTATGATTTTAGTATCATATGGCTCAATCCATTCAGTGGACGGTGAAAGAGTAGAGTTCTCTTATTGTGGAACCTTTGTGTCTAGAAGAACACATTCAATGTTTCCTACTTTTTAAGTTGCATTGTTTGCAATGAATATTACAATAAGGTGAATGACTGAAATTTTTAAGAGAAATGTTTTCAAAGGACAGAGAGAGCTAGGACATCAATAACTTAATTCTGAAAATTAACCACCCAAACTGGCAGGTTGTTTGTGTCCAGATTGTGTCTAATGATTCCTTCATTTCCAGCAGAAGGTCTAATTTATTTCTCTATCTGAGTAAAGAAATAAACCAAATGGAGGTTGGGATGGAAATGCAAAGTTCCATATGCATAATCATAAATTCATTTGAAGCAAATTTTAAGAAAAAGCACAAGTCACAAGTATAATTGACTCAGGGGAGTTACCATGAAGCTTTGCAATAAATGACTGGGAAGGAATACAAAGAAGTTCATAAATCATCTTATTAAACATGGAACTATACTCAGTACAATAATATAGAATGATTGAAAAGGTGGACGTTATCCTCTAGGAGGCTCAACTAAACATGTAACTATAGGGAAAAAAAGTGCAACAAAATGAAAAAAAATGTAAAACAAACTTTTTAAAATGTCAGAGGTAGGGAGAAAAGTTCAATTTAAACCAATGACATGGTAATAAGTTATCAGACATGATGGAAGAGGCTATACCTAAGATGGGCCTTGAATGGGAAATAATTGGATATGGAAGTTGGAAACATTCCATTTGAAAGAAATGACTCATGGAATCATTAGCTTTCACTAACCCCACTCTTTTTTGGGTAGTTTTTAAAATATTTTATATATTTTTCCAAAATACATCGAAAAATAATTTAAACATATTTTTAAATTTGAGTTTCAAACTCTCTTCATACCTCTCTTGCCTCATCCTTGAAAAGGCAAAATGTTTTATATAGGCTATGCAAGTTCATTCACATTTCCATATTAATTATGTTGTAAACAAAAAAAAAGATGAAGAAAAATGAAGTTTAAAAAGTTTGTCTTTACGTTCCTTCAGACTCCATCAATTCTTTCTCTGCATATGGATAGCACTTTTCATCATGAGTTCTTGGGAACTGTCTTGGATCATTGTATTTCTGAGAATATCTATGTCATTCAAAGTTGATCATCATTCAATATTGTTGTGACTGTCCATAATGTTCTCCTGGTTCTCATCATTTCACTTTCCATCAGTTCATGTAAGTCTTCCTAGGTTTTTTCTGAAAGCATCCTGCTCATCATTTCTTAAGGCATGATAATATACCATCACAGTCATATACCACGTGTTCAGCTACTCTCCAATTGATTGATATTACCTCAGTTCCAATTAATTTTGACTCCTAAAAGACTTGCTATAAATATATTTGTTCACATAAGTAATTTTCCTTTTAAAAAATCTGTCTTTTACATGGGAGGGGAAGATGGGGGAAGTGGCATGAAACACTTGAATCTTATCTCATCATAATTGGCTTAAATCTACTCAACATACAAATTCAAGTGGGCAGAGAAATCTATTTTACTCTAAAAGAAAGGGGGAGGGAAGGGGATGAGAAGAAGAGGGTAAGAGAAGTGACAGTGGATTGACAGAGGCAGTAGTGAGAAACAAAACAATTTTTAGAAAGGACAAGTTGAAATACAAGAGAATATAATAAAAAGAATGAAAGTAGGATGGAGGGAAATGCAGTTACCTATCATAACTGAAAAAAAAACTTGAAACAAGTTTTTCTGTAGTATAAAGAAAGCTGAGCACAACAGAAATAAACAACGTTTAAACTACAGTGCTGGAGAAGATTTTTGAGAGCCTTTTGGACAGCAAGAAGATATAAATCAATATTTATATAATTTACAGATTTATCAAATCAACACATATTTACATATATTTTCTCATATATTCACTGAAAGGTCAAATACAGAAGCTGAAACATACTTTGATCACATAATAAGACATGACTCATTGGAAAATACCTTAATCTTGGAAAAGATTGAAGACAAGATGAAAAGTAGATGGCAGAGTATAAGATTAATAGATGGCTGCCATTGAAATAACAAACATGAGGTTGAATAGACTTTGGAAGATGGTGGAGAATATAAGGGTCTGGTATTCTATGTCACATGGGGTCACAAATAGTCTGTCATGACTGAATGACTGAACACTTAAACCTAGCAAAAGATAATGGTGATTTCTTGAAGATATTGTTTAAAGATAGTTGTTTTTTTTTAGGAAGGATTAGGAGAGATATGAAGGTCTAGTTCAGAGCTTTTTGAACTCATGTAAACTACTCCAGGTTTTTGTAGCTGAAAACAGCCTCCTCAAGTTTTACCGTACTGGAGAAGCTGTAAGTGTGGCCCTGCCAAGATATGTGTTTTTTTTCTAAGGGCCAATATATGTGATTATACAAAAGTGAATTACCAGTAAAATTCCCTCCTACATGCAATGATACTTTTTGGTTCTGTTGACACATAAGAGAAAACAAAACAAGCTAAAATGTAGAATAGCTATCAGTCCTGTGAAGTCTGCTTCCACTTCTAAACATAACAATGATAAAGTAGTGGAGAAATGGCATGGAAACTGCTATAGATAAAATTACTTTTATTTTATTCAATACCTAGTTTTTACTGTAAATGTAATTTAAGTCAAGACAACAAGGCTTTGCTAAGGGCTTGCCATGTGACTAACATAAAAAAAAACAATCCCTGACTTTTAGTGACTCACATTGGTGGGCAAGATCATACTTAAATGAAATTTGAAGTGGGGAGGGAGAAGTTACCAACATGATGGCATCATGGAGAGATTCTAGAGAATAAGGAGCGCTTCCCAGAGAGAAATTTAAAAAGATGCTGGATGGCTTATAAATTCTCTCCTAAATGGATTTTTTGAGAAGAAATGATGAATTAGAGCAAGAATAACAGGTGAAAAGTACAGATCCAGCACGAAAAGGCTGCTGCAGCATGGTGGAAATACAAAAACTGGAGTGGAGTGGAGTGAACTCCACTTCTGGAGGTGATGTGAATTAGTGGTGCACATATATAATTTAATAAACATTACATATATTCCATATGTGACACAATTACTTGTTTTGGGCTTTGGGGTGACTATATTTTTGTTTGGTTTGAAGAATATATAGTTCAAATTTACATATTTGTGGTTAAAAGGAAAATATTATATGTAAGAATTACTTGTCCCATGCAAGTATGTTTTATTCCATTTTTCATTTTAGTTAGAATTCCTTTTCAAAATATGTTCATAATAATTTTTGTGCTCAGGTGTATATGTATGTGTATCTGTGTATGCAGGGATGTTTATGTGTGTGTGTGTGTGTGTGTACGTGTGCCTCCAAATGTGTGTCAGTCCAAACTAGATTCAGTCAAAGGGCCACACTTGAGGACCTATACAACCACATGTCTCCTTGAGATCATAAGTTCTGCACTCCTATTGTAGTATGAATTCCCTCAAAAATGTATTCCTTCTGTAAAATAGGTGAGGTGAACTAAAAAGATAGAATGAACAATATGGAATACTGGGACAAGTAGTTTAAAAGTGGATAAACTTATGTTAATCACAGAGGAGTGAATGAAAGCTAAGCATCAGTGGATGGGGAGAGATCTATGGAGGGAAACAGAAAATAGATGGTTTAAGGTTGTTTATTTAAGAGTGACTTCATGGAAAGTGATATTATATTGACAAATAAGGTGGGGCACAGTGATTCTGGGTGCCAAATCAGGAGGTAGAAAGTGGTAGTGTGAAGTTGGTATGACATAGAAATAGATATTGGATGAAGTTCCTGTCATAACGCAAGGAAGCAATGGAATAGTTCCTCTCACCTTTATAAAGAAATATATCCTGGGAACTGGGAGGTCATGAATGGTCCTAGAGTTTGATGAGGAAATCTCATTAGTTACAATTCAAAAGAGTATGTAGCTTATTACTATGTTGGAAAGGCAAAAAATGTGATAATGTTGGTGATAGACAGCTGAGAGTGGATGGAGTGATGGATAAGGAACCAGAGATACCTGAGTCAATATCATCCTTCAGACACATGTTAGCTATGTGACCCTGAGTGAGTCAGTTAACTACTCGGCCTCAGTTTCCTTGCCTGTAAATCGAAGATATTAAGTCCCTAATCTCCCAGTGCTAATGTGAGGATAAAGCAAGATAATATCGGTAAAGTGCTTTGCAAAACTTAAAATGCTACAGAGGCTCATAGTTTCCATATTCATTTTTGTTGATGTATTCTTCTTCTTCTTATTATTATTATCCATAATATTAGTAATTGCCAGACAGGTAGGTAGCAAAGATTATGAAAGCAGTGGACTTTGAATTAAGAAGACCTGAGTTCAAATTTCATTTCAGACATTTACTAGCTGTGTGGCCTGCTGCAAATCCATTTAAACCTCTTCCCTTAAAACTTCAATTTCCTCACATATATAGCGGTCATGATAGAAGTAACTCCCAACATTGTTTTGAGGATAAAATGATATAATATTTGTTAATAACTTTATGAACCTGAAATTGTTATTTGAAAGCCAGCTATAATACTTATGATTATATTAAGCATTTATATATCTCAAGAATTTTCTTAAGCACTACGAGTAAAAAAAAAGTTAGAAAAAAGAGAGATACTGTTCCTTTTTTTGAGGGTCATACTTTGGCATTCATTATTTAAGCTGAAGAACAGATAAGAAAGGGGGAGCAAGGGAGAAGACAGGGAGCCAAGAGCTGCTCATCTACACCTGCTCCAGACGGGATTGAACCTGATTTCTAAGCTTTGGTCCAGGGCACACTAGGAAGCACAGAATAAGATAGGGTTCCAGGAGTACAGGTTGAAGAAAACACTAGGGTGGCCAATTACCCATTCAGCCAGAGGTGAGGCCTGGGAATCTCCTTGGATCAGTAGCACTGCTTCCTTTTAGATACTGAAGCCTAGGGATAAGTTCCATACCACATGTTTCTTATAAAACATTCTTGTAGTTAGAGTCTTTGTGCTAAAGAATTATTTTATTGCCTCTCTAAATTCTTGTACTTTCCATCTAGTTTCTTTGAATATGCACCTAACTTGTAAGCTGCCTGCTCAAGAGGTGCTACTTGCTCCTCAGTTAAAGTGATCTGATCCAGATAAGGTTGAAGTGCTACATATTTCTGGTTTAAGTCTTTAAGGTTTCTATTTATGTTTACTGAAATATCTTTCATTTCTAGATACCTCAAGCTAGTCAGTTTGTTCATATTTTCCAGAAGTTTATACTCTTCACTGGTGGCTGTCAGCTCTCCCATCAGGTAGGTGGACATTTTGGAGAACATGTTCTGGCACAGCCCTCTGATCTTGATGTCCACCTCGGAGGGCTCTGTGGCCTCCTCAGCTGTCTCCACCATGGTATCATCTAGGTTGGGGAAGATAGGAAGGAGAGAGGATAGAGCAAAGGGGGAGGAAGGGGGAGGAGGGAGCGGAAGGGGGAAGAAAGAGGAACGGACAAGGAAGGGATGAAAGGAAAAGGGTTAGCAGTTGGAGAGGAAGAGAGAGATACTGTTCTAAAAGAGCTTATCTTCCAATAAGATAAACAAAACACAAATGATGGAGGTGGAGCCAAGATGTCAGAGTAAAGGCAGGGACTCCCCTGAGCTCTCCTCCAAGTCCCACAAAATACCTTTAAATAATTACTCTAAAAATTCTAGAGCAGAAGAACCCACAAAAGAAAGGAGTGTAACAATTTTCTAGCCCAAGACAACTTAGAAGGTCACCAGGAAAGATTTATTATGTCAGGGTGAGAGATGAGCACAGTCCAACACAGGCCAAAGCAGTATGGAAGAAACCCAGGAAACCAGAAGCAAGCCTCAGGGTGACTGAATCAGTGGCAGTAGTGGCAGATCCCAGACCTCTCAGTTCAAAGAAAGCTTACAAGGTAAGCAGGAAAAATCTGTTGAATCTAGGTGACAGAAGAAAAAAGTACATGGTAGGCTGATACAGCAAAGTCCAAGAAAACCAGGACAAGGCCTTGGAAACCATGAATCAGCAGCAACAGAGACTGTTCAGACCACAGATGGTTAGGAAGATGAACAAGTGGTAAGAAGGATATAACACAGATCTCATTGTTAGGACTGAGGCAGGACTCTGTTGCTTTGCCAATACTAGGATCCATATTACTCTCCTGAGAGGCAGTCTCAGGGTGAGGAAGAGCACTAGAATACAAGATTTTGCAGCCCCAGTAGAGCAGAGACTCTCTTCAAAGCTCCAGGACAGAGGAAAGGGCTTGTGGTTGCTCACAGAGCAGGGTACAGGCCAAGAGAGTAGTAAACATTTCTCCTTAGATCATACCACCTTAGGACAACTGGAAATATACAAATCTCTAGAAGTGCTTCTGAAAAGAGCAGCACAAAACACCTGAAGCTTGGGATGGTAAACCCTTCACCCAGGAAGTAGGGCTCTACTTTAATAAAGAGTTAAAATTCAATTAATGAGAAGGAAATATGAGGAAACAACAGAAAAAAAAACATATGCCTGTGGAAGGTTATTATGATAACAAGGAAAACTAAAGTCATACACAGAAGATAACAAAATCAAAGTTACTACATTCAAAGTCTCCAAGAAAAATATGAATTCATCTAAATTCACGGAAAAGTTCAAAAACAATTTTGAAAGAGAATAAATGGTAGCAGGGGTGAGCAGGATAGAATAGGAGGAAGCAATTCAATTAGCTATATTAACTATGTGAAAAAAAATTGAAGCATATTTCTCTAAAAAAGGTCTCATTTCTCAAAAAGAAAATAATTCCTTAAAAATTAGAATGGAGAAAATGGAAGCTAGTTACATTTATGAGAAAGCAAGAAACAACAACAAAAAAACCTGAAAGTAATTAAAAAATAGAAAACTATGTGTGTCTGTGTGACTGTGTCTGTCACTGTGTATATATGTATATGTATACATATATATGTATATATATATATATTTGGGTTTTTTGTATTTATGTGTATTGTATTTATTTCTATTTCTATTTGTAAATATGTATATGCATATATGTGTGTATACACAAAAACACATACACATACATGCATATTCATTCATGTTTATATATTTTTTCTATATATATTTGTATTTGTATGTGTATATATGTATATGTGTGCATGTGTATATATGCACGCACACACACTCATATATATGTATGTATATATATGAGTGTGAGTGCGTGTGTGCGTATATATACACACATATACACATACGTATATGTGTATGTATGTATACACACATACATATATGTAGGCATTGCATGTGTGTAAATGCATATACATGTAGGCATTCTATACATATACATATATGCCTACATGTACATATACATACACATACGCATACACATACAAATATACATACACTTATACATATACATATTCATGTAAATATACACATACACATACACATGCACATACACATGCACATACACATACACATACACATACATATACATATACATATACATATACATATACATATACATATACATATACATATACATATACATATACATATACATATACATATACATATACATATACATATATTTGTGTATGTAAAGCTTACACAACAAAAAGCAAGAAGGAGGAGGTGAAGAAGAGATAAACTTACTCTAAACAGAATCAGAACAAAGAGAGCATAACAGACCACCTGAATTGTCTACAGAAATTTGCTTACCCTAAAACAGTGGTTCTCAACCTGTTGTTTATGTTCAGTCTTTAACAATGAAAATACATGTTGCATATCAGATATTTACATTACAATTCATGAAAATAATTTTATGGTTGGGGCTCACCACAACATTAGGAACTGTATTAAAGGGTCGTGGCATTAGGAAGCTTGAGAACCACTCCCCTAAAACAAAGTAGGCAGACAAGGGGATAAGAGAAGGGGGAGGGTTAAAGAAGTAAGGGAAGATTTTGGGATGGGATAGTCAGAAGAAAAACACTGTTAGAAGTAACAGAGTAAAAGGAGAGAGAACAGAATAAATGGTGGCAGGGGTAAAACAGGGTGAAGAGAAATAAAATTGTCTTTTTTTTTGTAATAAATTTTATTTGTTTTCTTGTTTACATCATTTGTTTCATGAGATTTTTGAATTACAAATTTTCTCCCTGTCTTTCCCATAACCCAACCCCAAAACAGTGATCCCACTGCAGAGCCCATCCCCTGGTCTGCTCTCTAACTTTCTGGTAGGGCAGGGGGGGTCACCCTACCCCAAACCCTGTATATCTTGATTCCTAGTTGCAGGTATTGCAGAGCTTTAAATTCAAGATTCTTTCGGCTCATCCCTTATCACCCACCCCCGCTGAAAGGACAACCAATTCAATACAGGCTGTGTAGGTGTGATTAGACAGGACATCTTCATAGTGGACATATTGTGACAGTGATCGTATGTCTCGCCTTCCTATCCCCCCCACCCCGTTCTGTTCTCTATCCTTTCACTGACCCTTTATTGAAGTGTGAGCATCCAGCATCCCTCACCCACACCTTGCCCTCCCCTCCGTCATCCTGCTTTTCATTACTACACCCCCTACTCTCTTGTGTGGCATGATGCCCAGTTTAGTGTTTATGCCATTTCTTCCCTAAGACAGATTGGATGAGAGTAAATGAAAGTAAAGTTGTAACAGTTATCCCTTGACTCTTCCACACAGGATGATTAGCCCCAATTTGTCTCTCCCTGTCTCCCCTCATTCTAGTCCTCTCCAACTTCAGAATTTGCCTTTTAAAGTATCATCCCTTCATATTCAATTGATCCTATACCCTCTATATACCCATATAAACACATGCTCAGATATGTATTCATATGCATATATAGCCTCCTATATAGACATATGTGTAAGTATACATATATATCCATTTGTATTCCATTCACCTATCCTCCTACTAAGAAAAGTTTCATAAGTTACTATTATCATTTTTCTATACTGGCATGTAAATAATTCAAATTTTGTAAGTTCCTTATGATTTCCTTCTCATGTTTACCTTCTCATGCTTCGTGTGTTTGATTGTCAACTTTTCTGTTCAGTTCTGGTTTTTTTTCAGCAAGAATGCTTGAAAGTCCTCCACCTCATTGAATGACCATATTTTCCTCTGGAATAATATGCACAATTTTGCTGGGTAGTTGATTCTTGGTTTTAATCCCAGCTCCCTTAATCATAGACATATCTCATTCCAGGCACTTTGGTCCCTCAGTGTAGAAGCTGCCACATCTTGGGTTATCCTGATAGTGCTTCCACCGTATTCAAATGGTTTTCTCTTGGAAGCCTGTAATATTTTCTCCTTTAACCGGGTATTCTGGAACTTGGCAATAATATTTCTAGGAGTTTTCTTTTGGGGATCTTTTTGAAGAGATGATTGGTGAATTCTTTCAAGTTCTATTTTGCTCTCTGACTCTAAAACATCAGGGCAATTTTCTTTGAGGATTTAGTGAAGGATACTTTCCGAATTATTTTTCTGAT
>CM053601.1:44076837-44099057 GCA_028646575.1 Pseudocheirus occidentalis
CAGATTGTGGGAGGGGTCTTACAGTGTGATCAATGTTCTGGGCTGGGGGGTAGGGACAAAAAGGGGAGAAAATTTGTAACTCAAAACCTGTGGAAATGAATGATGTAACCAAGAAAATAAATTAAAATTAAAAAAAAATGTTCCTTGTAATATTTAGTTTTCATTTAACATTGCCTTTAATTACCAAGGTAATGAAGGTATTTTTGTTTTAATATATTATTTCCTGGGGATAGGCAACTTTAAATGAAAAAATCCCCTAATCAATAGAGATAAACACACTAGGTGTAACTCTGTTTTGGAAAGATTTGTCTTCACTTAACCCAGAGTCACACAGTTAATAAATGTAAGAAGCAGCAATTGAGTATAAGCATTTCCTACTCAGTCAATCATGGGCCTACATGCTTGGCCATTTTGTTTTTACTCTAAAAATTTGAGGTTGTTGCCTGAAATCCTTGATTAATTGGAAACAAGTGTCTAACGTCAATCCCTACTATTTTTTTCACATACCAACCAGACTGTGTCACACTAACCACCATTTCTGTGCCAAAGTCTGTGAATATACAAATCATTTCTTTCAGAAGGAACATCGTTACTAACTGAATATGTGTTTCAGTGTGTAGGATTTATCAACATAAACTAGTAACTGGATGGTTGAATAGATAGATAGATAGATAGATAGATAGATAGATAGATAGATAGATAGATAGATACATAGATACATAGATACATAGAATATTTTAAATCATTGTATGCCACGTTCTTTGATAAACTCTGAATATTGTAATCTTGACAAAGCAATATACGTATAGAGATATGTATGTATGTATGTATACATATATAGGTACACATATAGGTTTGTATATCTCTGTGCTTTCCTTCTCCCAATCAAGTGCAAGTTCCTTGAAGGTGAGGACTGAAGCATTTGCTGAGATTAGAATCCTTAGAGTTTGGTATATATCTATCGATCTATCTATCTATCTATCTATCTATCTATCTATCTATCTATCTCTATATATCTATGTATCTCTCTGTCTCTTTTAGTCTCTCTGTCTCACATATATGTGTATACACATGCATACATATGCATACATTCATATAAACATATACATGTATGTGTTTATGAAAATGAAGAGGAGTATGAGAGCACTTGCACATGGGCAAGGTTTTGTGTTAAGAGCTTAAAATATAAGAAACTAGGACAAACAGGAAAATAGTAAATAGGACTAAAGCTTTCATGAAATGAAAGTGCTTGGGAACAATTAGAAGAGTAACAGGTCTAATATATATTCTGTTTCTGAAATGTAAATATTGACTTGAGAAACAAGGAGAAGGAAAAGACAAAAATATTCAATTGATCCTGTACCCTCTACAGACACATATACACACATGCTCAGATATGTATTCATATGGATATATGCCCTCCTATACAGACATATTTGTAGGTATACATACATATATAAATTGTATTCCCTTCACCTATCCTCATATTAAGAATAGCTTCATAAGTTACTATTATCGTTTTTCCATATTGGCATGTAAATAGTTCAACTTTGATAAGGTCCTTATTATTTCTTTCCCATGTTTACCTTCTCATTCTTCTTGTGTTTGAATATCAAATTTTCTGTTTACTTCTGGTTTTATCAGCAAGAATACTTGAAAGTCTTCCACCTCACTGAATGATTATATTTTCCCCTGGAACATTATACTCAGTTTGCTGGGTAGTGATTATTGGTTTTAATCCTAGGTCACTTGATCTCAGAAAAATCATATTCCAAGCCCTTCGATCCCTCAGTGTAGAAGCTACCAGATCCTGGATTATCCTAATTGTGTTTCCACCGTATTCAAATTGTTTCCTCCTGGGAGTCTGTAATATTTTCTCCTTGATGAGAGGGTTCCAAAACCTGGCTATATCATTTCTAGGAGTTTTCTTTTGTGGATTTTTTAAAGAGGTGATTGGTGAATTCTTTCAAGTTCTATTTTGACCTCTGAATCTAAAACATCAGGACAATTTTCCTTTAAGATTTCTTGAAGGATGCTTTTCAAGTTCTTTTTTTGATCATGGCTTCCTGGTAAACTAATAATTTTTAAATTGTCTCTCCTAGACCCATTTTCCAGGTCAGTGGTTTTTCAAGGAGATATTTCACAATGCTTTCTATTCATCTGTTTGTAACTGTTTAATAGTATCTTGGTTTCTCATAAAGTCATTTGCTTCCATTTGCTCCCCTCTAATTCTCAATGAATTATTGTCTTCAGAATGCTTTTCAGATTCTTTTTCCATCTGGCAAATTCAGCTTTTTAAGGCATTCTTCTCCTCATTGGCTTCCTGGTCCTCTTTTGCCATTTGAGTTAATCTGGCTTTTATGGTGTTATTCTCTTCAGTCAGGTTGTTTACTCTTTTTTTGCATCATTCTCATTTCTCTTCCCAATTTTTCCTCCACTTATTTGGTTTTCAAAATCCTTTTTAAGTCAATATATGGCTTGTAGTCAATCTTCTTGTTTCTTTGAAGTATTTGGTGTAGGAGTTCTGACTGTATTGTCTTCCTCCTGTTCCATGCTTTGATCCTTTGTTGTCCCCCAAAAAGTATTCTAGCATTTTATTGCTGTTCTTAGTTTGCTTCCTTTTTCTGTATGTTGGCCAATTAATTGGTTGATTTTTTAGCTCTGTGGAACTCTGCTTCCAGGGGGGAAAGCTCTTTCCAAATCACTGGGGTATTCACAGTTGCCAGAGCTATTAGGGAGGTGCTGCAGTCCCCACCAGCTTTGGCTCTCTGAAAGCTCACCCCAGGACCACCACCCAAGACCACAATCCAGATCGCAGCTGCTCAATGCAATAGCCCCTGTCCTTTGATGAATTGCTTTGGCCCCCCTGCTCTCCGCAGGCCAGGGGCTCTGAAGCTGCCTTGTTGGCCTGCTTCCTTGCCCTGGGGGCAGTTCAGCTGGACCACTTTTTCCCTAAAAAGTTTCACTTAAATTCCACTGGCCTTTCTCTTAGCTTTATTCCTTCTGGCTTCATAAATGTGGAGAATGTCCCAGGTGCTACTGATCTATTCTACTGTAGATTCCAGCTGTGGTTTCACCCAACCTTCCTGGGGCCAGGCCATTGTTTCAGTCTGGGCTGGCCTCAGCTCACAGACTGCTGTGATGAATCCCACCTGCTGAGCTGCCTTCAGCCAGAGATGTGTTTTCTTTTTTTTGTGAGTTTTGGAGCCCTAAAATTTGTTCAGAGTCGTATTTTCTGGGTATTTAGGTGGCCTTGTGGGAGCTACAAAACTTTGCTGCTTCTATGCCACCATCTTGGCTCTGCCCCTTCCACTGACTTTAAATGGGATTTCTCTTTCTGATGGATTTAATGCCATTAAATATATAGGAATATATTTAATATGCAAGAAATATATGGGAATGCTGAGAATTTATGTGGTTTAATATGTCCTACAACTTTGCCAAACCTGTTGTCTCAAGTATTATTTTGCTTTATTCTCTAGGATTCTGGAGGGAACTACATTTGGCAATTGTAAGAGAGGGAAAAACTGAGGTACAGGAAAAAAATGAAGCAAGTTCCTCTGATAAAGTCCACATTTCTCAAATACATAAAGAAATGAGTGAAATTTGCAAAAATACAAATATATACATCTATTCCCCACTTGATAAATGATCAGAGAAGATAATTTTCAGATGAAGTAATCAAAGCTATTTATAGCCACATGAAAACATTCTCTAACTCAATATTTATTGGAGGAAGGAAAATTTAAATAATTCTGAGATATGACCTCATATCTTTGAGATTGGATAATAATACAGAAAAAACAAATGGTGAATGTTAGAGGGGATGTAGGGAAAGTGAGACAGAAATGCACTGTTGGTGTTGTTGAGTACTGATTCAACCATGATGTGGAGCAATTTGAACCAATACCAAAGACTATAAAACCATACATACCCTTTGACCTAGCAATATCACTTCAAGGTCTGTATCCCAAAGGAAATAAAAAAGGAAAATTTTCTACATGTACAATAATGTTTATAACATCTCTTTTCTGGTAGCAAAGAATCTGAAATTGAGATGATGCCCATCAATTGCAGAAAGGCTTGACAAATTGTGGTTTATGTTTGTGATGGAATATTTTTGTGCTATGTGAAATGATTAACAGGATTCTCTTAGAAAGACCTGGAAAGACTTACAGAAGCTAATGCAAAGTGACCTGCACTGTGTACAAAGTAACAACAATATTATGCAATGATCATCTTTGTATGACTTAGCTATTCTCAGCAACAAATGTTCCAAAATTGCTCTGATGGACTTATGATCAAAAATGCTATCCATTCCTAGAGAAAGAAGTAATGGTGTTTGAATACCAAGTGAAGCATAAATGTTATTTTTCTCGAGTTCTTTTCTGTTTTCTTTCACCACATGACTAAAATAGAAATATTTTTCATGACTACACATGTATATCCTATATTGAATTGCATGCTCTTAATTAGAGGTGTGGGAAAGGAGAAAAGTGATAATTTGGAACTCAAAAATTTTAAAAACAAATGCTAAAAACTGTTTTTATGTGTAATCAGGGAAACAATAAAATACTTAGAACAATTTAAAAAAACAATTATGAATATTTCTCTGATTTACCCAAGAAAATTCTTCTCCACGATCATTTAAAGATATTATTAACAAATTAGCCATTATATCTGATATTTTTTCCAGTACTTTTTGATGCAGTTTGGGGAGCTTCATTACTTGAACTCAAAGAGAGCCACTAAATGTTTCTTTAGGATCCCATGATTTATATACTCCCCAGTGATTTTCAGTCTTCTCACAGTCCACTATTATCATCATCCTATCTACCCCTTTCAACAGTTCAGTTCCTGGATTGGTCCTTCTTTTGAACTCAGTATAGCTTTATAAAGTCTATTTTTTTGCTACCCTTAGCATTTTGCTAGTGGCTGGAGGCCCAGGATGTTTTCCAGGAGTTGTATTGACTTTGATTTGAGGCCCACAGAGGACCTTTGTGTCTCGTACTTTGCTGTGGTTTAGCTGGTGCTGCAGTAGTCTGTAGAAGTCTGGTAGCTTACCTGATCCTGAGCTGGGGTCCTAGCAGTGGTGTCTTGCAAGGTGTTTGGGCTAGGTGGGTTTTTTTTCTGTGAACCCTCAGGGCTATACTTGAACACATAGAAGTCTGGCCCCTGGAGGATGACAGTTTACCCTGAGCTACATGGAGATCAGGCTGCTTGAAAATGCTAGTACAGGGCAATGCTGAAAAACTTGGATGTCTGTCCACCACAGAATGACTGTCCCCCTTCCAGAAACACACAATGATTTTTGGCCCTGGAGTCTAGTGGTTCACCTGGCTATGCTAAGGTATGCTTTGATCCTGGGGTTGGAATTTACCTGCTCTAATGCCCTGGAACTAAGGTTCTCTCTCTTTTGCTAGGATGGGGTTTTCTGATGTCTTTGTGGGATGCTTTCTGTCTTCAACTATACTCCCCTTTTACACCAGTGAAATGGACCTTTCTTATCCCATCAGCACCACTGCTTCCTTTTAGAAACTGAAGCCTGGTGAAAACTTCCATCCCACATGTTTCTTACAAAAAATTATTGTAGTTAGAATCTGTGCAAAGAATTCTTTCGTGGGTCTCTCTAACTTCTTGTACTTTGTTTCTAGTTTCTTTGAATATGCATCCAGCTTGTAAGCTGCCTGCTCAAGAGCTGCTACTTGCTCCTCAATTAAAGTGATCTGATCCAGATAAGGCTCAACTGCTGCATATTTCTGGTTTAGAAATTTGGTTTATTTCTGGTTTATTTCTTTTAGGTTTCTACTTATGTTTACTGCAATATCTTTCATTTCAAGATACCTCAAGCTACTCAGTTTGTTCATATTTTCCATAAGTTTATACACTTCCCTGGTGACTGTCAGCTTTTCCATCAGGTATGTGGCCATTTAGGAGAGAATGTCCTGGCACAACCCTGTGATGTCCTCCTTAGCAGGCTCAATGACCTTCTCAGCCACTTCCAGTACAGCATTGTCTAGGCCAGGGAAGAGAGGAAGGAGAAAGGATGGAGCAAAGGATGGGGAAGGGGGATGAGGAAGGGCAAGGGGGAGGGGGAGAGGGAAAGGAAAGGGAAAGGGAACAAGGAAGGGGAGAAAAGGGGATAGGTGAGCAGTTGGAGAGGTAAATGAGGGGCAGGGAGAATGATGACATTTTAAATGAGGAGATTTTTAAAATAGCAACCTTTAAACTGAAAGACAACTTAACAAATTCCTTTCAAAGGAATTGAAAGAAATTAATATTTCAACTGATGAAAGCTCAAATTCTGCCAATCAATAACTTAATTTACTTTTGGATCTCTATGTAACATTGTCATTTAAAATGGTGGACCTTTAAGAAAAAGATTCTGCATGGCCTTTCTAGGATAATAGGATTTATATCCATAAGGAACTTTTCCCCCCAATTTATTTATTTTTATTTAGGTGTCAACATTTTTTCCACAATATTCTGAGTTACACTTTTTCTCCCCATTTCCCCCTTCACCCACTCCAAGATAGTGCACCTACTGAATACCCCTTCCCCCAATCTTCTCTCTCTTTTGACTTCACTCATCCCCAACCCCAAATTTCTAGTATAGTGAGATAGATTTCTATGCCCCAGTGCCTGTATATCTTATTTCCCAGTGGCAGTAAAAGCAATTTTTAACATTTGTTTTTTAAAACTTCAATATCCAGATAATTTCCATTCTTCCCTCCTCACCCACTCCCACTGGGAAGACAAGCAATTAAATATAGGTTTTACATGTGTAGTTACACAAAGCATTGCCATACTGGTTATATTGTGAAAAACTAATAATATTTTCCTAAATCCTGTCCTGGCCCCACTTATGCTATTTTCTGCATAGACCCTGACCCTTTTTAAAACATGCTCACTTCTAAATACCCTCTCCCCAAATCTGCCCTCCCCCCTATTAACCCCCCTCTTATTCCCTTTCCCCATACTTTCCTATAGATTAAGATGCCCAAATGAGTGTGTGTTATTCCCTCTTTAAGACAAATTCAAGGATAGTAAGGTTGATCCATTACCTTTCACCTTTCTGTTCTTCCCCTCCATTGTGACATTATTCTCTTACCTCTTTTATATGATATAATTTACCCTATTCTATCTCTCCCTTTCTCCTTCTCCCAATATATTCCTCTCTCAACTCTTAATTTTGTTTTTTACATATCATCCCTTCATATTGACCTTGTCCTGTGCCTTCTAAGTATATATGTACACACATATGCAAGCACTCACATATATTTATACACACAAACACACTCCTATATATATATATATATATATATATATATATACACATATATGTATGTTTATACATACATACATATATATTCCCTTCCATTATCCTCTTACTGAGAAAAGTCTGAGTTATTATTATTGTGTTTCCATGTAGGAATGTAAATAGTTCAAATTTAATGAATTCCTTATATATATTTCTGCTGTTTAACTTTTCATCCATCTCTTGCTGTTTGTATTTGAAAGTCAAATTTTCTGTTCACCTCTGATTTTTCATCAAGAATACTTGAAAGTCCTCTGTATTATGGAATGACCATATTTTCCACTGAAGTGTTATACTTAGTTTTGCTGGGTAGGTGATCCTTGGTTTTAATCCTCTCTCTTTTGACTTTGGAATACCACATTCCAAGCCCTTCAATCCCTTAATGTAGAAGCTGCCAGCTCTTGTTTTACTCTGCTTGTTTTTCCACAAGACTCAAGTTGTTTCTTCCTGACAGGTTGTATTATTTTCTCCTTGACCTGGGAACTCTGCAATTTGGCTATGATATTTCTAGGATATTTCTTTTTGGGAACTTTCCCAAGAGGTGATCAGTGAATTCTTTCAACTTCTATTTTGCCCTCTCTTTCTAGAATATCAACACAATTTTCCTTGAGAATTTCTTGAAGGATGATTTCTAGGCTGTTTTTTTTATCCTGGATTTCAGTTAGTCCAATAATTCTAAAAGTATCTCTCCTAGATCTATTTTCCATATCTGTGGTTTTTCCAATGAGATATTTTTCATTGTCCTCCATTTTTTTGTTTGTTTGTATGTGTTTTATATTATTTTTATTTCTCATGATGTCATTAGCTTGCATTTGCTCTTATTTAATTTTGAAGGAATTATTATGTTATGTGAGTTTTTGTAATTCCTTTTCTTTATGGGCAGTTTGGCTTTTTAAGGCATTCTTTTCCACATTGGCTTTTTGTTCCTCTTTTGCCATTTGAGATAGTCTACTTTGAAGGTGTTGCTTTTTTCTAGCAGGATGTTGGCATTGCTTTTCATTATATTCTTGCATTATTCTCATTTCTTTTCCCAATTTCTCCTCAAGTTCTCTTACTTGATTTTTGAAAACCTTCCTGACCCCTTCCATGGCCAGTAAGTGGCTCATATTTTTCTTGGAATATTTTGATACGGACATTTTGACTTTGTTGTCTTCTTTTCGTTCCATGTTTTGATATTTTTTGTTCCCCCCAAAAGGATTATATGATCTGAATGCTATTCCACTGTTTTCTCATTTTGCCAACCAATTCCTTGACTTTTGAGCTCTTTGCCACAATATAACTCTGCTTCCAGAGTGGAGAGAGCTCTGTCCCAAATTACCAGGGTTTTCACAGTTGTTGTCAGAGCTTGTGAGAGCTATGAGGAGGGCACCCTCTCTACATCCACCACAAGTTCTGGCATACTAGTGTTCCTCCCCACAGGACCACCACCCAAGACACTCACCCAAATTCAAGCAGGACAAAGCAAGAGTGATTACCCTCTGAATGGTTGCTTGGTCCTCCTATGATCTGTAGTCCTGGTTTTCAAGAAGGAACCACAAGGCAGCAGCTAAAGCCCCCATGCCACCACCATCTCTCTTGGACTGGGGGCAAGGGCCGGACACAGCCCTACTCTCACCTAGTTCCAACAGAGTTCCTTACTGCCCTTTTAGTTTCTCTTTGATGTTTATTGGTTGAAATCTCTGGAAACTGCCACAGCTACCAGTGATTCACTCTCCTGAACTCACCTCTGGTCTGTCTGGGCCACAAGTCTGATCTGGTACAGCTCATGTGGCACTGTGTTTGGCTCCCAGGCTGCTGTGATAGACATTTTCAGCTGACATGCTGGGCTGCCATTAGTGAGGGATTTGTTTCTCTCTGTCACTTTGTGGGTTCTATAGCTCTAAATTTTGTTTAGAATCATTTTTACATGTATTGGAGGTGGGTGGAGTGTGATCTCAATGAAGGTTCTGCTTTTTCCCAGCCATCTTGGCTCTTCCCCCACCCCCTATAAAGAATTTCAATATTACAAGGCACCTTCTTCATCTTTCTGATATATACTCAAAACAACTAATAAGGCAGATTACTTAAATGTTTTTTAAAAAAATGCTTAAATTACCATACTTTGAAGAAGGTATCTCTAAGTTCCATATACCCAATCTTAGGAAGGTTGTATCTTTCTTTCCTGAGTCATGATGGAGAAAAACATATGAGGAAATCAGAATATATAAAAAGCAAAAGCTACCTGACAATATCTGTGAGAAAAAAATTTTTTTTAAATGAGAGTGAAACTTTTGAGAGTCTAGTAGAAATTGCTAGCAACATCTTTGGATCTGAACCAATCTCTCTTTGTAAGCTTTATTGATTACAAACAAAAAGTTCATTCAAAACACTTTTATAACAATATAATTGCCTGAGGAAGTAATATCTATTTAGTTTATATTATTAACTGGTTTATGAACTCAATACTGTGAGTGGACAGCTGGCAGGTATTATATATCAATTTCAAGTTTTAAGAACTGAAAAAATGCTTTCTTTTGTCCATTTGTTTCCTATTGAAGGGCACCACTACAGTTATTAATTTAAACAGAGGTTTTTTCAAGACCTTATGTGGTCTGCATACATTTGAAGAAATTCAAGTATATTTCAAACAAAGATATGATGACAATACAGAATGTAGCCTATTTTTTTAATATTCAATGATGCAATATATGTATGTGTGTTTCTATACATATGTGTATGTGTCTTTATATGTGTATGTATTAATACATGCCTATAAACAGGTGTGTGTATAAATACATATATGAATGTGTGTATATAATTTTAAGGCAAATATTAACATTTTGTTCTGGGAAAAATTTTATTATGTTGAAAATTTATATTCAGTTACAATAAAAGACACAATATTAGAGGGTTATAGCAAAATAAATCTATTCCTTTAAAATATAGTATGGACAATATTTTGACATTTTCTTCATTACTTCAAAGTTATACATAATATAAAAACATTTTTTTCTCTTTAAGTGTCACCAAAACATTAGTTAAATCATAATTTTAGTGGTATATAGGTGCAAAATTCAACTAATTGATTATTATACAAACTCTTAAATATTCACATGCACTACCCTTATGTTACTTACATTATGTGGAGATATACAAATTTCACATCATTCTTCATTTGTTACATTAGTATCATATTTTTTCATGGATTTGTGTTGTGTTTTTAACAATAGTCATAAGAAATCTATTTATAACATCACAAGAAAATGGAATCACAGAATTTTAGTTTCTGAGAATGACAATATAGCCCAACTCTCTATTTCATAATTATGAAAACTGAGTTTCAGAAGCATTAAGTAAGGTTTTGAAAATCAGTTTGTTGTAAAGTTATGATTAATACCAATCAATCAGGTGCCTCTTTCCAAGGTGTCATACTCCAATTGTATACAACAAATTGTTTTGCAGTATTTTCTTGTCAAAAATGAAATTATCACTAACATTTTTAGGAAGAACTTGCATATGTATAAATCAGCAAAAAATGGAAGTTTTAAAATATTTGATCTTAGGGGACAGAGTCAAGATGGTAGTGTAGAAGCAGCAAAACTCCACAGGTCTTACCATAAACACATCAAATACCTATAAAATATGATTCTTAACAAATATTAAAGCTCCAGAACTCACAAAGTGGCAGAATGGCAAAGCTCCCACTGAAGGCAGCCTGACAGGCAGATGTGAAGGAATTCATTGCGGCATGCTGTGCACCCAGACCAGCAATCCATGAATCCACAGCTGGAGCTCTGAGGACACCAGAACAATCCACAACTGGAGCGTCAATCGCTGGCAGCTGTGGTGTTTTCCAGATTTAACAACCCATAAAAAAAATAAGGAATAATTTAAAGGTCAGGGGAACCCAGCTAAATTTTGGGGGAAAAGCGGTCTACCTGTCTGCCCCCAGGGCAAGAAAGCAGCAGTAGCAGAGGCCTGCAGATTGCAGGGGAGTCAAGTGATCATTCAGAGGCTAATTGCTCCTGCCTTGAGGTGTCTGGATTCAATCCCAGTCTTAGGTGGTTGTCCTGCAGTAGGTTTTCAGTGAGTCAAAGTGCTGGATCTGATATCTGTGAAAACCCCACGAATTTGAGACAGAGCTCTCCCCTTTGAAAGCAGAGTTCTACTGAATGTAAAAGTCAAATAACTAACTGGTAACATGAGCAGGAAAAGGAATCAAAAATCTAACCCAGCAATACAACGTGATTGAAGAAAATAACACCTTAAAAATAGGTTGACTCAAATGGAAAAAGAGGCCCAGAAAGCCAATGAGGAGAAGATTGTCTTAAGTTAAATTTGCCAGATGGAAAAAGAATCTCAAACTGTTACTGAGGAGAATACTTCCTTCAGGGTTAGAGTGGAGCAAATGGAAGCAAATAACTTTATGAGAAATCAAGATACTATTAAACAGATCCAAACAAATAGAAAACAATGGAAGGCAATGTGAAATATCTCCTTGAAAAAAACCACTGACCTGGAAAATAGATCCAGGAAAGATAATATAAAATTTATTGGACTACTTGAAAGCCATACTAAAAAAAAAGAACCTAGAAAGCATCCTTCAAGAAATTCTCAAGGAAAGTTGCCCACTTATTTTAGAACCAGAGGGTAAATTAGAACTTTAAAGAATTCACATATCACCTGTTGAAAAAGATCCCCAAAAGAAAACTCCCAGGAATGTTATAGCCAGATTCCACAGTTCACAGATCAAGGGGCAAATATTACAAGCTGCCAAGAAGAAACAATTTGAATACTGTGGAAACACAATCAGGATAACACAGGATCTAGCAGCTTCTATGTTAAAGTATCAAAGGGCCTGGAATATGGTATTCTGGAGCTCAAGGGAGCTAGGATTAAAACCAATGATTACCTACCTAGCTAAACTGATTATAATGTTCCAGGGGAAAATATGAAAATTCAAGGAGGTGGAGGACTTAAAAGCATTCTTGATGAAAAAATCAGAACTGAAAAGAAAATTTGACATTCAAACAAAAGAAGCATGATAAGAAAAACATGGAAAAAATTCATAAGGAAGTCATTAAACTTGAACTATTTACATGTCAACATGGAAAAATAATAATTATAACTTATGAAATTTTTCTCAGTATGAGCATATTGGAAGGGAATATAAATGTATAATTGTGTTAAAATACATGGAAAAATACACATACACATATGTCTATATTGGAGGGCATATATGTGTATGAATATGTATGTGAGTGTGTATTTATATACATGTGTACATAAGCAGAGGGTGCAGGATCAATTAAATAGGATGGTACAATATTTTAAATGGTGAAATTGAGAGGTGGGAGAGAAATAGTACAATAGGAGACAGGGAGAGACAGAAAGCAGTTAATCCTTTCATATAGAAGAAGCAAGGGATAATTGTTACAACTGAGGGGAAGAAGAGGAAAGCAAAAGGGAATGGATCAAACTTACTCTCATTAAAGTTGGTTTAGGGAAGGAATGATATACATTCTAAATTGGATATCTTTTCCTACCAGAAGGAAGGAGGAAGGGGATGAGAGGGAGGAGAATAGAGGAGCGCATAGGTTGGGGGGGGGTGTTAGAAGCATACACTTTTGTAACGGGACAGGGACAAATGGGAGAATAGAACTAGTCGGGGGGATGGAATGGGAAGGAGGAAAATATACAGGCATTGGGGTAGGATGATCCATTTTGCCCTAACAGAAAGTGAGAGGGATGATGAGGGAGGATATAGGAAAGAACTGATTGGGGGAGGGGGTATACAGTGCGATTGCTATTTGGGGGTCATAGGTAGAGGAAAGATGGGGAGAAAATTTGTAAATTTAAATCTCCTGGAAATTAATGATGTGAACTAAAAATAATCAAAAGTTAAAAATAATGAAAATAAAAAGAAAAAACAAAAGAGAAAAAAATCTATTCTTCAAGTGGAGTAACAAGTTAATTGATCTTTGTATTTATATATGTTCATTTAAATTATCTATTAAATTTTGCTCTAGTGCTTCTATGATACAAGAAATATTTAATAGCTTTCAATATTTTAAGGTATTGAGTTCTAAATACGCACTGTTATCAAACAATGACACTCGAGTAAATTGCCAATATTATCTTGTAAACAATTACTAACCCTTCATGTCTTCTTGTTTTAAAGAAATGTGATTTGGAAAGGGTGTAGTAAGTTCTAGAAAAAGATCTTTATGTATCCGAGATACTTTTCAAAATCCTTTACTTTCATTTTGCACTTATGGAACTATAAGAAATGGATTTGAGGAAAACAGTATATTATGACTTAGATTTTCATATGATACTTATGGTAAAAAAAATTAGGTTAAAATGCAGAGAACTCATATGCAGAATAAAATCCTATATTTTGATAGCTTTTCTGTTCTGCTCAGTTGTCTTTCATTACATTTAACAACATCATGGGGCAGCTAGATTGTGCAGTGAATACAGCAGTGGCCCTGGAGTCAGGAGGACCTAAGTTCAATTCCAGCCTCAGACACTTAACACAAAAACTAGCCATGTGACCTTGTGCAAGTCCCTTAACCTCAACTGCCTCCCGAAAAGCAAAAAGAAAAAAACTCAACTGAATGGACTGGACTTACAACTTGTATAATAAATATAATTTAAGAAAAAAATGAGGATTAAAAATGAAGGGAAAAATTATATCAAGAACATGAAGGAATTTATTGTAGATTAACATAAAGCAATGCAATTTGAACAAGATAGAAAGTTCATGCTTTATATTTAAAAAACAAACAAACAAACTAATGCTATATTCCCAGCATTATTCAATCATACACGACTGAGGAACCTTGGCATATCATTTTAATAATGGGATGGGACAAGAAATCTAAGGCTGTCTATATTTCTGTATTAGGTATTAAGTCAATACATTTATAATATACTGAAGTTTGGGGTTTTTTTTGGTATGCAAACAAAAAGTGATATAATAAAATGAATAAAGAGGGTAAGAGAGTAAAAATAAGAGAATTGCCATGTCTTTCTGAAAACTCATAGTGTATAAACTAACCAGTTTGCAAATTGGATAGTTTATAGTCTTACGTGTTTGGAGGACAGAGATGTTTAATATACTTGGGTTCTTAGAGTTGATCAGTGTCATATGGAGGACTTCAATCCAGGGTGTTTCTGATTTAGAGTTTAGTTCTCTATGAATTTATATGACACTACCTTTTTCTGTTTATTTTTGTTTTTTGTTCTTTTTTTTCCTTTTATTTTTAAAATTAATTTATTTATTTTATTTGGAGTGAGGAAGACAGGGGAATTGGGGTTAAGTGATTTTCCTAAGGTCACACAGCTAAGAAGTGTTAAGTGTTTGAGGCCAGTCCTCCTGACTCCAGGGCCACTGCTCTATTCACTGTGCCACCTAGCTGTCTGACACTACCTTTTAAGGGAGATGAAATGATAAAAATCACTTTAGCCGCACTACAAAAAGTGGCATGGTAGAAAGAACATTTGGATTTGTAGTCTGAAAAAGCTCTAAAATAATGTGGGTTTTGTTGCTCATTTCCGAGCAACCTAAAGTAAGTCACTTAGTCTCCTTGATGTTCTAGCCAATAAAAACAAACAAATGAGCAAAGAGTGGGTCTAGAGTCAAGCAGGCCTGAGTTCTAATTTTCTTACCCTTGGTAACAAAAGTCACTGATCATGGCTGTATCTGTTACCTTATCTATAAAATGGGAATGATAATAGAGCCTACCTCCCAAAGTTATGATAACTATAAAATGAGGAAATATTTGTGAAGTACTTAACACAATTCCTGGCACATATTAAGTGTTTAACAAATGTTAGTGTCCTTCCTCATTGGCTACATTTTCTTATTTGTTAAATAATTATAAATTGACATTTTGTTTTAGAACACTGAACATAGTTTATGCAATTAATTGGAGTGTCACAACTAACTTGTAAGATATGTACTGCAGTTAATTTTGTTCCCACTGTACATAGTAAAAAACTACAGTTCAGAAATATTTAGTCTTAAGAAGCAATTAGGAACCACGTCTTCCATATTTCAAGTATAGCATCTTAGTATTCAGAACATGCTGCCTTTCTATGAGGATACGGCACTAGATAAATTCTGAAGTCATTTCCGCATTCTACATCCTTTTACTCTTTATTTAAGTTAGCACATCTTGAAAAACTGACTTAAAAAAGATTTAATCCTGGAGTAAAAAAGTATGTTTCTACTACTTTTAGAGACATAACTTTAAATGCAAAGCAAATAAGTATTTTTTTTTCTTTTTTTAGTCATCTTAGTAATTTTCAGAGCCTTGAATTTGACTCTTTTTCACATTTCTAAGCATGCTATCATTTTGTAAATGGTTTTATTTCTTTCTATAGGCTTCTGTATACATGGCATATAGTGTGTAATAATTACTAAGACTCATGTATCAAAATATTTTCCATAGATCTGGTGGAATAGTTATCTATTTCTTTAAGGTCCTCTAAAACTTGTATTAGAAGTACCTTTCCAGTCTGAATTCATATCATCCCATTTCATAAAATCAACATTCTACCCAAACTGGATCATTAAACATGACCTCTGTGCCTTCTTTCCATATCCCTTTTCTATTCCATCTCATCTCCTTAGTCTTGTCTCTTTTTTTTTAGATGGAATTGCTCCATCTGAGGTAAAAGTCAAATTACTTGTGGCCTCTAAGTCTGGATCTCTCCTTTAGTCCCATCAAACCCAAACTTGAATCATACTTATTTGTATTCAAGACATTCTAAAACTCTGAGTAACAGAGTTTTAAATCTCCCTGGGAAAAATGATTTTGTCTTTTTATATTTTATTTATTTATATCTGTATATGCCCAGGACAAAGTATGAATTTATGTATAAAATCAGTACTAAATAAATATTTTCCAAATTTAACTTTTGAATATTCATCTCAAGTGAACTATTTCTGTTTGAAAAAGCATTGTGAAATAGTGTAAATGGTTGGTGGTCACAGAACATGATATTCCGTGGGGTAAAGGAGCTAGGACTACATCTAAGAATCACTTACCTTGCAAAATTGAGTATAATACATGAAGGGAGAAAACAGTGATTCGATGAAATGGAAGGATTTCATACCTACCTAAAGAGAATTTCAAAACTTAATAAAAAATTTGACTTCTACTATCAAGACTCAAGATAATCACAGACAGGTAAAAGAGGAAAAGAAAACAGAAGGAATGTGACAGAGTTAAACTGTTTACATCCCTTTTCAGGAAAATGATAACTCTTGTATCTCTTAAAAAATTATCACTAACAGTACAGAAAGAAGGAATAAAATACAAAGTGTTTTGGTATAAAGTATATTTGAGGGAATGACATAAAAATAAGGGATGGGAAAGAGGAGTTAAATGGGTTGTGAAGGAAGGGAGAGAAAGAACGGGGTAAATTATCTCACATGAAAAGGTGAAAAATTACAGTGGAGAGGAAATTGGGAGGGGGAGGGCAAAGGGCAATGCCTGAACCTTATTCTTATCAGTATTGACTCAAAGACGGAATAATATGCTATAATAAGGTGAATATAGAAATCTATCTTACCCAATAGGAAAGTGAGAAGGGGGAGAATAAAAAAAGAGGGTGGGTGGACACTGACAGAAGGGAGGTAGGTCATTTCAGGTCAGGTGAGGTGGTAGACAGAAGTATAATTCTGCTGAGGATGGAAAGGGCAAAAAGGAGAGCAGGAATAAACAAGAGAAATAGGATTGAAGCAAATATAGAGGTAACAATCCTAACCATGAATGTGAATGGGATGTATTTGCCCATAAAACTGAAGCAGATAGCAAAGTGGATAAAAACTAGTATCCTGGGGGGCAGAGCCAAGATGGTGTATATAAGCACAAATTAGGTGTGAACTCTAGTTCCAATCACTTCCAATACATGTAAAAACAATTTCTCTAAACAAATTTTAGAGAAACAGAAACCAAAAAATGACAGAGAAAAATGAATCTCCCACTGAATGCAGCCTGGCAGGCTGATAGAAAAGATATGTCACAGTACACTAGGAACTAAGCACAGTCCCACATGAGCCCCATGGTTCTGGCCCCAGTGCTGCCCCCGACCAGCAGGAGCAGACTTCAGAAGGGTGAATCACCAGCAGCTGTTTCCAGACTTCTCAAGCCATAAAAGTAAAAAAAGAAAGTACAAGGCCAGTGTGGAACTCTGTTGGAACAAGGGGAAATAAGAGCATGGTCTGGCCCCTGTCCCTAAGCAAGAAGCAGCAGGAATGCTGCAACTGCACCAACTGGCTGCCTCAGGAACTCCTGGCAGGCAGATTGTAGGGGGACCAAACAAAAAGTCAGGGTATTCACTCTAGCTTTGACCTGCTCAGATTTGGATCACTGTCTTGGGTGATCATCCTGGGGTGTGTGGTCCATGAGATGGGGCTTGTGGGGGCTATAGAAAGGGCACCAACCTAATAGTTTCAGCAGCTGTGAAAATTCCAGTGATTTAGAACAAAGTTCTCTCCATTATGGAAGCAGAGTTCTACCATGACAAATAGCTCAAAAGTCAAGTAATTGGCTAGCATTATAAGCAAACAGAGGAACCACAAACAGGCCATAGAATCCTTTTTTGGGGGACAAAAAGAATCAAAGCATGGAATATGAGGAAGACAATGAAGTCAGAACTCCTGTATGCAAAACTTCCAAGAAAAATATGAATGGGTTATTTGCCATTGAGGTGGTCAAGAAGAACTCTGAAAATCAAGTAAGAGAAGTAGAGGAAATATTAGGAAGAGAAATGAGAATGATGAAAGAAAATCAAGAAAAGCATGTCAACAGCCTGCTAAAGGAGACCCCAAATATACTGAAGAAAACAACACCTTGAAAACTAGACTAACTCAAACAGCATGAGGTCCAAAAAGCCAATGAGGACAAGAATGCCTTAAAAAAAACAAATTGTCCAAATGGAAAAGGAATTTAAAAAAAGAACTCAATGAATAGAATAATTCCTTAAAAATTATATTGGAGAAATGGAAGCTAATGACTTCATGAGAAATCAAGGAACTATAAAACAGATCCAAAAAAGTGAAAAAAAGAAGGCAATGTGAAATGCCTCATTGGAAAAACCACTGACCTGAAAAATAGATCCAGGGGAAATAATTTTAAAATTATTGGACTACCTGAAAGCAATGATGAAAAAAAGAGCCTATATGCCGTGTTTCAAGAAATTATCAGGCAAACTTGCCCTGATATTCTAGAACCAGGGGACAAAATAGAAATTAAAAGAATTAACTGATTGCCTCTTGGAAAAAGATCTGAAAAAGAAAACTCCTAAGAATATTATATTCTTGAAATTCCAAATTTCCCAGGTCAAGGAGAAAATACTGCCAGCAGTCAGAGAGAAATAATTAGAGTATTATGGAAATACATTCAGGATAACACAAGACCTAACAGTTTCTACATTAAGGGTTCAAAGGACTAGGTATATGATATTCTGGAGTTCAAAGGAACTAGGACTAAAACCAAGATAATCTACCCATTAAAACTGAGTATAATTTTTCAAGAGAAAATGTGGTCATTCAATGAAATAGAAGATTTTCAAGTATTCTTGATGAAATAACCAGAGCTTAACAGAAAATTTGACTATTACAAGAAGCAAAGGAAGAATGAGAAGGTAAACAGGAAAAAAAATCATAAGTAACTTATTAAAGTTGAACTTTTACATTCCTGCATAGAAAAGCAATAATTATAACTCATCAGACTTTTCTCAGTATGAGGATAATTGAAGGGAATATATATGTTTGTATGTGTGTATATACATGCATATATGTATCTGTATAATACATATATGCATGTATGAGATGGTGTAGGTGCATATGAGTTTATATGTGAGTGTTGGCACATGTATACACATGTATGCATAGATAGATGGCACTGAATGAGTTGAATATGGAGGGATGATATCTAAAATATAAAATTAAGAGGTGAGAGAAGAATTTATTTGGAGGATAAAGGAAAAGATAGAACAGGGTAAATCATCTCATATAAAAGAGACAAGAAAATACTGTTAAAATGGAGGGGAAGAGCAGAAAGGTGAAACAGAACCGGCTAACCTGATTCTTATTGAATTTCTCTTAAGGAGGGAATAACATACACATTCAATCAGGTATCTTACCCTACAGGAAAATAAGGTGGAAGGGGATAAGAGGGGGGAATGATAGAAGGGAGGACAGATTGGTGGAGAGGGTAGAAACAAGTAAACGCTTTTGAAAAAGGATAGGGTCAAAGAAGAAAATAGAATAATTGGGGGGGCAGGATAGGATGGAGGGAAATATAATTATTCTTTCACAATGTAAAAAACTGTGCAAATTATTGGGATAACTACACATGTACAGCCCATATTGAATTACTTATCTTCCCAGTGCAGGCAGGTGAGGAAGGAAGAAAGGAAAGAAAAATCTTGAACTCAAAGTTTTAAAAAGAAATGTTTATAAAAAATGTTTTTACATGCAACTGGGAAATAAGATATAAAGGCACTGGGGTATAGAAATACATCTTGTCCTATTAGAAAGTTGGGGGTGGGGTAGGGGAGAATATAAGAGAGAACAGATTGAAGGAAGGGGTACACAGTAGGCCTGCTATTTGGGGATGGGGTGTAGGGAAAAGATGAGTAGAAAAATTTGTGACTTAAAATCTAGTGGAAATGAATATTGAAAACTAAATATAAGTAAGTAAAGTTGGGGAAAAAACAATCGGTATCCTACAATACATTGCTTATAAGAAACACACAGGAAGCAGAAAGATACAATAAAGTGGAAAGAGTTATCCAAAGTGATTCACAGAAATAGGAAAACACTATGCTTAGTATCAGCATCATGTGATGATCAACCATGAATGACTCAGCTTTTCTCAGCAACACAACAATCCAAGGCAAGCAGAAATGACTTATGAATGGAAATGCTATTCATGTCCATGTACATATGATATACTCTGAAAGCAGATTGAAGCACATTTTTTTCTGGCTTACTTTATTTTTTCTCAACCTATTTTTTTTTACTTTTTTTCTGTTTCTTCTTTCAGCCCTGTGATAGCTATCAAAATACATTTTACATGACAGCAGATAGATAGATAGATAGATAGATAGATAGATAGATAGATAGATAGATAGATAAGCTTTATCTAACTGCCTATCATTTTCGGAAGAGGGGAGAGGAGAGAGGAAAGGAGGGAAGGAGAAAAATTTGAAACTCAAAATCTTGTAAAAATGAATGCTAAAATTTTCTTGATTTGTAATTGTGGGAATAATAAAATATTATTTAAAGCAAAAAAAAAAATCCTACCTCTTTTAAACTTTAAATATTTGTGATGTTCTCTGCTGCCAAAGATAATGAATCTAACATCTTTTCCTCAGTATAATCCTAAAAATATAGATATTATGAATTTCCAAAGTCTTCTCTTCACCAGAGTAAACAACTATGAATAGATTTAGAGCATTTGAAAGAACCTTAGAAGTTATTCAGTCTAACCAATCCTTTTGCAGAACATGAATTCAATGTACACCCTTTTTGCCTGTTTTGTAGTTCACTAAATTATATCAATATCATTATACAAACATGCAAAGAAGAATGTGTCTACATAGAGAAATAACATTATTCCAACCACTTCCATTTAAGAAAGTTATCCCATGCTAAAATGTAATTTGCATTTAATTAAATAATCAAAATTCATAGCACAATGCAAAGTAAAGCACAATCACTAAAGAAACAGGAACAATTTTTCATTTCTATAAAAGGTTTGATATTAATCTGAGAAAGGCACTGGATAGAAGTATATCAGGTCATCAGAACACGTGGTGCACTTGAGACATCTGATTGCTCTCAAATGTTACTAATGAAACATCCTATTATGATTAAGTTGCTGAAAATAACAGTATCAAGTAGCCATTTCTAAATTACCAGTTGATTACATCTTGCTGATTATGAAACTCTATGATATGGCATTGGTTCTACTTTGCAGTTTTCATTTATGAACAAAGATATCAAGACCTACTTTCAATATGACCTTGGTTTAAAAAGAGCAATCTTAATAACTAAACTAAGGTATTTGCATTGCCATTTAACATCAATATGACCTTTGATCCTATTTTTTATCTTGGATTTTAAAAGAGTAGAGTGAGTTTTGCATGAATTCATAGTGCTGACACAGGAAAGACAATATAAGTTCTACGCTCATTTAAATACCATGTGACTAAGTACAAGGCACTTAAACTTTCACTTTATCAAGTGAGAGGGCTGGAGCAGATTATATTTAAGTCTCTGGAATTAGCTGGTTGGTAATCTGTATCTAGTAGAGATAATTTACATACCTGGGAGGTATCTAGAGAGAAGAAATAAAAAAAAAGTTCAGACAATTTTTTCTTAACTTAATTTTAAGAAAATCACATCATTTTAAATTTTCCATTGTTAAAAATGCATCATAGGGGGCGGAGCCAAGATGGCGGCTTAGAAGCAGCAAAGGGCCACAGCTCCCACACAAACACACTAAAAAACTCATAAAATGGGACGCTAAACAGATTTTCAAGCTCCAAAACCCTCCACAAGACAGAAAGCACATCTGTTGCTACAGGCAGCGCAGCAGGCGGGGCTCTTCGCAGCAGTCTGGGACCCATCGCTGAAACCCCGGCCGGCTCAGGGCCTGGGGCATCGGGCAGGGAGCCAAGGCTATAGGAGAGCAGATTGGCTGCACTGGAGGCACAGTTACCACATTTACCAGGCCAGAAGAAAAAAAGGCTAAGAGAAAGGTCAGTGGATTTTGCTCGGCCAAACTGCTCCCAGGGCAAGGAGGCAGCAGGAGGCGGCTGTAGCAGCAGGACTGTCTGAGAGCCGCAGCGGCTGCTTCAGAGCCCTCGGCCTGCAGATAGCAGGGGGGCTGACGCG
>CM053601.1:44099557-44137861 GCA_028646575.1 Pseudocheirus occidentalis
TCCCCCCCCCCCAGCTTTGGCTCACTGAAAGCGCACCCCAGGACCACCGCTCAAGACCACGATCCAGATCCAGGCCACTCAAAGCAAGAGCCCTTGGCCTCGATGGATTGCTTCAGCCCCCCTCCTATCTGCAGGCCGAGGGCTCTGAATCAGCCCAATGGAAGCCGCTGTGGCTCTCAGCCGTTCCTGCTGCTATAGCCGCCTCCCTCTGCCTCCTTGCCCTGGGTGCAGTTTGGCCGGACCTGCTCTTCTTCTCCCCAGTTAGCAAAATCCACTGACCTTTCTTTTAGCCTTTTTTCCTTCTGGCCTGATAGATGTGGTAACTGTGCCTCCAGTGCAGCAGATCTGCTCTCCTATATTCGTGGCTCCCCGCCCGATGCCCCAGGGCCTGACCTGGCCGGGGTTTCGGCTGTGGGTCCCAGACTGCAGTGAAGAGCTCCGCCTGCTGCGCTGCCTTTAGCAACAGATGTGCTTTCTGACTTGTGGAGAGTTTTGGAGCTTGAAAAATCTGTTTTAGAGTCCCATTTTATGAGTTTTTTAGCGTGTTTGTGTGGGAGCTGTGGTGCTTTGCTGCTTCTACGCCATCTTGGCTCCACCCCCCTAGCAGTTCTTTTCTGAATGACAGGGAGTTGTAAAGGAGCAGGGCACCCATCAGCTCGGGAATGGCTGAACAAATTGTGCTAAGTTAGTGTGATGGAATGCAATCATTCTCTAAGAAATATTGAGCACCATGCACTCAGAAAACCCTGAAAAGACTTACATGAGCTGATGCAAAGTGAAATTTACTGTGTACACAGTAACAGCAATACTGTAATGTAATCAACTGTGAATGACTTAACTATCCTGACAATACAATGATCCAAGATAACTCCGAAGGACTTATGATGAAAAATGACATCCATTCCGAGAGGAAGTAATGATAGTGTTTGAATACATATTGAAGAATACTTTAAAAAATTTTCTTGAGGTTACTCTTTTTTAATGTTTTCTTTCAATACAAGACTAATATGGAAATGTTTTGCGTGATTACACCGGTATAAGCCATGATGAATTGTTTGCCTTCTCAATAAGGGGGACTGAGAAGGAGGAAAGGAGGGGAAAATTTGAAGTTCAAAGCTATAAAATTAAATGTTGAAAATTTTATTTTCATGTGTTTGGGGAAAATAAAAAACTAGGTACATTTTTAAAAGAGAAAAAAATAAATATTGATTAATTAACTGATATAATAAATTATTCTGTGCAAGGAATTTCTGACCTTTATTAAGCTCTACAGGTCAGAATAAAAAATACATTATTCATTCATTTTAAATTTTACTTCCATTTCACATATTAGTGTTCTTTTTCATTTGTACCTTAATCTGCAGTGTCTAGAACAATGCTTGTAAATCATCATCATCTATTAAATATTCATTGAATTTAATTGGATCTCTGAAGAACTTTCATCTATGTTGTTTGCTTCATGGGAACAATTATATATGAAATGTATGTCTTTGGTTAGGCAGTTTTTCATTGGTTTTTGACTGCAAGGAACAGAAATTTTTGTTTTACTTCTGCAATTTATTATCTTTGTAATTTTGCGCAACTGAGTTCAAATCTCTTGAGCCCCATTTCCTTATCTGTATAAAATAAGAGATCTGGGCTAGGTCTCTAAGGTATATCCTAGATCTAGGTTAACTCATAGAATATAAGTATTTTACTTTGGTGAATATAGTGATTACATACAAATGAGTTCATTTCACTGTAATCTTGAAAATCAACATTATTTAAAAACCAAGAAGATGTAAGAAATAAAGTTGAGGAAATGCCAAACACATTTATGGTTTATAACACATTTTATTCTTCAGTTATTCTTCACTACTGGCTCAAAAGCAATTCATATAACTGAGGTAGAAAATCAGCCTTGATTACTGATTGCTAATCTCATTTTATCTTAATAAATCATGATTCTCAAATATCTGTTTAGTATTATAAATGTGCCTCTTACCTCTTTTTTATATCTTGACCCAATAGGGATCATTTTAAGCAACAAAACTTTGGAACGAAAAACTCTTTTTTATTTGAAATATACATAATTCTTTTGTACAATCTAAGCACCTCTAACTAGCTTCCAGTTCTTTCTAGTCACTAAGTTGGTCAATAAATATTTATTAAGTGTCTCCTATCTCCTATGTGTAAGAAACTGTGCTCTCTACTGGGAACACAGAGAGAAACGTTAGTCTCTATTATAGCATCTCAAAATTTGATGAGAGATAATAAGGAAAAATATATACAAATTATATACACACATATACACACATATACATGAATATATACATATATATGTATAATAGTATAAAATTAAGACAGGAAAGGAACTTGAGCAAAATGAGTTAGGACAAATTTCCTATAGGAAATGAGATCTTAGTTGAAACTTTAAGGGAGCCAGAAAAGCCAATAAAAGGAAAAAGAGAAGGGAAAGCATTCCAGTCATTAAGGACAGCAAGTGAAAATAACTGGAAGTGAAAAATGGAGTGTACAGTTCATAAAACAGTAAGAAGGTCAACACCACTGTATTGAAAAGATCATAGAGGGAAGTTAGGTGTAAGAGGACTGGACAGCCTAAGTGGGCTAGTTTTGGAAAGTTTTGAATGCTGAACTAATAATGATATATTGGTTGTTCCCCCAATGGACAAATATAAAACAGTTTTAACTATTTTCTACATGGCAGCCATTCAAACACTTAAAGATAACTATGATTCCATTATCCTATCCCTGGATGAGTGTCCTCTTCCTAGAATAAACTTGTCTGGTTCCTTCAACCAACTCAGAAAGATGAAAAGCCTCATTTCCATGTTATATATCTCTTGGAATATCAACTTTCTCATCTACCATGTTATCCATTCTTCTGAATTTTGTGCCATTTTTTACACTTTAAAAGTGTGTCCTCTGTGCTTTTACTTGAAGTTTGCTTCTAAAGATTTTAACAAGCATAGCACTGATAAATTAAACCTTGTGAGACTATATTTAAGATAATAATATACTTGATTACAATGAGAGCCACATTATGTTACCAAACAATTTTAATAATACAAGTTATAAATTATAGAAAACTTATGCTTCTAACATCAGTGGAAAGCCCACTTAAAATTCCTAGAAAGCAAGCTAATGGTATGTTGAGGATCAAGAATCCTTAGTAAAAAGTTCACTGAAATAGACCAGAAAATTCAGTTCTATAGGAAATGTTATGTTTCTCTCAGAAATGATGCCTGATTAGGTACATTAGAACAAATAACAAGATTTAGATAGTTGAGTTAAGTCAGGAGAAATCCTGAAACTAAGGAAAACCTTGTGTTCTATCAGAATTTACATAAATCCCAGTGAATAAATATATACGTATATGTATATATGTATATGTATATACATATATGTATATGTGTGTGTTTACATATGCAGGTGTATATGTGTGTGTGTATATATATTTATATATGTATATATATATGTATATATACATATATATGTATATATAGACAAGTATGGATTTATATGTACATTTGTGAATATGCATGTGTTTATATACAGAAATTCCTTCTTTGTTGATAAAAATCCCCAAAATTAATATGCACATCAAGTTTTTACAATTTTAAAATCTTCATTAGTGTCTTTTATTGGTTTAATGATAATTTTTTTATCTCTTTCTTCCACTCCCTACTTTTAAAATTGAAAGTCTTTTCACAATAAAGCAAGCATACTATCTCTAAGTGGGTGAAAGAGATGGGGTAGGGTAATATATACTGTTACTGAGGAATTTTTAGGAACTATTTCAATACCAACACTGTACTCTTTTATCCTTAAGTGAAGTCACTTGATAACACCAAACAATAGCACCTGATTCTAATTCTTATATAACATAGAGCTGAATTTTGACTCAGTGTACCTTGGTACAAATCCAAGCCTTTGTATTAACCAACTCTGCGACATCAAGAAAATTATAACACACACACATGCACACATGCACACACACATATATGTCATATGTGTGTACATATGTCTGACATTTTAAGCCTCTGTTTCCTTGCCATTAAAATATGTTGAATGAACTCATTGATCTCTGAGGTTTTTGCTAATTCTAAATCTATAATCTTTCTGTTTTAAAAACAGAAAGTTTTTAAAATGTCTAGAATGTTGTGTTCAGTTTTAGTCACCACAGGTAAAGAAATCACTTAGCAAAATGGCTAGCTTATAGTAGGTGGTTAATAAATGTGCATTTACTGCCTGTGGGATAATAGATGTTGTGCCTTGAAGTCTAAAATGAAATCCATGAAATTTAAAAATAACTAGTGGCTTTCATTTTTCTCAGTGTTTGTTAGATCCTCTATTGTGTTATTGAAAGAAAGGCCTTGAAAAATAAATAAATAAATGAATAACTAAATAACTAAATAAATAAATAAATAGATAGATAGATAGATAGATAAATAGATAATTAAATAAATAAATAAATAAATAGTGCAATTTCCAGAGAACAACCTGAGCTGTGAAGCACTTACAGTGTTTGTATGATATGAAGATGGTTGAGTGATAGAAGAAGCTGTGTATTTTTTTTTCCTACTGCAGTATATGTACATGGGTAGGGCGTTTGAAGATAAGAGGGTAATGTTACCTTTAATCATTTATTTGATGAATTGTTCCATAAAGGACAATTTAGATTCATTTTATTCGGCCCCAGATGGCAGAAACTGAAGTTATACCTAAAAGTTTTCAAGGAGACAAATTTATGCTCAATTTGAAGGAAGGAAAAGAACAAAAAAAATCACTTCTTATTAATTTAATCAATAGAAAAGTAAAAAGTTATGCCTAAAGTTGTCCTTGGTTTCTCCTCCTTGTACATCTTTAAGGAGAAACTAGATAAACAGTTATGGTATAACAGAATACCTTTGGTGTAGAGTTTAGAATTCATGGAGTCTGAAGTCTCTACCAACTCTCAATCTCTGTGTTTCTTTGATTGATTGACTGATTCCTACTTTGGTATAAACATAAATGGGGAATGACATTATAAGGCCTTCACCTATTATGACCCTTTCATAATTCAAATTTATTGCTTTCTCAAAGACAGATACATGAATTAACTCACTGAAACACTAAGCATCACTACTCCTAAATCCAACCTGCTTTACCTATCGTCATGGTATTTTACAAGATACAAAAATGGAATGAGAGTCATTTATTCTTATTAGAATACAAAATATTTTCAGAGCAAAGAACATGTAATAGGGAAATTCAATTTATTTGGCATTCAAGTTGGGAACATGCAATAAAGATAAGCATTATGGAAAACATATTTTCTCAAAAAATATTCATTACAAAACTCTCTTTCTCTCTCTCTCTTTCTATATGTGTGTGTGTGTGTGTGTGTGTGTGTGTGTGTACTTTTTTCTAAAAGAAAGAATGAAAGGGAAGGAAGCAAACAAGCTAATAAAGAAGGGAGAGGTGGAGAGGGGGAAGAAGGAAGATAGGAAAAAGGGAAGGAAGGAAAGCAATAAGTAAGGAAGTTTCAGGCTTATTTTTCATATGGTTAAAGGTAACGTTTCAAAGTCAAAAGCAAACATGAATGCATTGCCTGATTCCTGTATAACTCCCTTACTTGAAGTCACCTGGTAAGAATCTTCCTTCTTTGGTAGTCAAAGTAAATACCTTCTGCTTTCTATTAACTCATTTAATTTCTGTAGACACACCAGCCCATATTTCCAAATATAATGTCATCCTAATATTGATCTAAGATTGTGTTCATGGGGGGTTGTCAGGGGGAGAACAACAAAACTTGACGTGATAAAAGACAAATAATACAAAGATCTAAAATATTTCACTTTCTTCCCTGTCCTATATTCCTGTCCTTACTGCCCCCCAAATCCATTCCATTTCATAAAATATTTTCCCTGTCCACAAGCCCAATTCTAGTATGGCTAAAGAAAAAATAGCACCTAGGACACTGGAAATGCTCAGGAAAGCAAAATTAGGTATTATCTGAAAAGAAGATCAGTCTTCTTTCAGTCCTTTGTGATTTTAAATACATATAGTTTTTATTTAGGTGTGTGTTTCTTTGATCCTTCCATTGGGAATCTAAGTAAGGAAAAAAAAGAAAGTGGAAGGGTAAGGTGCCAGAAAACAATAAAAAAAACCTGACATATGAAATATTGAACAAATCAATCAGAACAGGAAAATAAAAATCTTTGATTTTTACCATATTTGATTTGACAATGGGTGAGAAATAAAAACAGTTTATGTCTAAAATTATCCTAGAAATTTCTCTCACTTATATGAGATATAACTATAAAATTGGGAGTCAGATTTTGTAAATAATCTAATCAATATTTATTTAGCTAAATGAGATCAGGCTTTCAAGCTAGCCACCTTAGCAATCTGGTAATATTAAATATACTTGAGGTTTATTATTGTCTAATTATTATTGTCTAATACATGGAAGAAACTCATATTGACACATCATTTTTCTTCACAAAATGTATCTGTTATCTAATTTGATTACCAATTCACCACATTTGGCTTTGAGTTGTTTTGACTGTTTCTAAAAAATCAAACCTGTTGTCAAAAAAAAAACATGGATGTTTTCTTCCATCTATATCAGCAAGCACGCTAGCATACCCAGGGCAGCTGCTAGCACAGGTTCTTAGATCTGCTTTTCTAAAGGAAAGCATCTCAAAATGGGTTAACAATCTTTCTTTACTCAAACAAACATAGCACTTATCTAGTTCAGGGGGAAAAGTCAACACCTTGAACTTCAGAGAATACATATACAAGTTACAAGCACAAGTTACAAACACAATTTACAGACAGACCAAGAAACAGATCAGCAGATGGGCTTCCAACCATCCGACCATCACATCCATTACCTATTCAAATTACCAGAGAGGAAAGCATCAACATCTGGGTTTTTCAAAGCCGGGGGGCTCAACAGCTTCCTAGAGTCTCATATTGTCAAATCACACAACTCTTCTCAAAGTGAGCCCCAAAGCAAAGCCTCACATTAAGGTGTATATATAGGCTTCTCCTGGGTCAGCCCTCTTGACCCACTGTCCAATTACAAAGCAACAAAGTGTGGCCATTCCCCCCCCAAAAAAAAGCTTCTCTCCACAGGCTCCATGTTAACATTCTTGGCGTCACTTAATCAAAGGGGTCAGGGGTGGGAAAGAGCCTCAGAGTCCGATTACATTCAGCCCCAAGATCTTTCATGCCCTTTACATAATCAACTTAAATCTGAATTAGCATTAACATCCCTTAAGTACAACATAATCCCCACAAAATAGAGACATCACATTGGCAAGATACATAACATAGCAAGTTGTTACCAGCAATCCAAAATAATAATGTCCAAATAAAGTTCTCATGGCAGCAGTGGGTGTTGTCCCTGCCCTCCCCCTCCCCCCCCTTGAAGGCTTCCTCTTGACACTCTCAGGTGCCAGCTCCAAAGAACCAAGTCCAAGTCTTAACATTGCTTCATCCCCTGCTTCCAAGTGCTGAGGTGTGACTGGGCAACAAAACCAACAGGGTGGGTTCCTTGGGGGACCTTAGCACTTTAGCCCATGATTCCATCCTCCCCCCTGGGTCCCAAACTGTGGGACACAGCAGGAAAACACATTCAGTGCTCCTGCTTTGGTGCACAGTCCTTATCTGAATCCTGAATTCCTGGGTTCCTCTTCCTCCTGCAGGACACAGCTGCTCCTGGCTTCTGTCCTGGTCTCGATGCAGGCTGCTCACCATTCTCACTCTCACCTCAGCGAAGTGGACAGGCAGGCAGCTCTCCATTCCAGTTCCGTGGCTCCACAGAATCACAGCTATCACAACTGGGAAACAAACAATTATCCTAGCCCCCATACTTTCCTTTTACTTCGCAGATCCTGCCAACTACTCCATTTTATATCAGCAAGCACCCAGCATACAAAGGGAAGCTGCTAGCACAGGTTCTTAGATATGCTTTTCTAAATGAAAGCAACTCAAAATGGGTTAACAATCTTTCTTTACTCAAAGAAACATATCATTTATGTAATTCAGGGGGAAAAGTCAGCACCCTGAACTCCAGAGAATACAAATACAAGTGACCAGCACAAGTTACATACATAAGGTACAAAGAGACCAAGAAGACACAGATCAGCAGATGGGCTTCCAACCATCTGACCATCACATCCATTACCCATTCAAGTTACCAGAGAGGAAAGCATCAACATCTGGGTTTTCCAAAGCCGGGGCGGGGGGCTCAACAGCTTCCCAGAGTCTCATCTTGTCAAATCACACAACTCTTCTCAAAGTGAGCCCCAAAGCAAAGCCTCACATCAGGGCGTATATATAGGTTTCTCCTGGGTCAGCCCTCTTGACCAACTCTCCAATTACAAAGCAACAAGGTGTGGCCATTCCTCCCCCCCACAAAAAAAAAAAAACAAGCTTCTCACCACAGGCTCCACCTGAACATTCTTGGAGCCACTTAAACAAAGAGGCTAGGGGCAGGAAAGAGCTTCAGATTCCCATTACACCATCAAAAGCATTAGAAGGTATCTTTTGAGACAATTTTATGTTAGAACTTCCAAAAATACTTTAAACTATGTTAAATAGGTAACATTGAAATACCTGGTGAGATAGAAAGAAGCCAGAAAATTGCCTAAACTCCCCCTATTTTTTCCTTAGAAACAACATTGGGTAAAACCTCCAAATGAATTCTGGAGCTTCAAAATGTACAAAAACACAGAGTAAAACAGTTTTTCAGCTTGAGATCACTTAGAACATCAACAAGAAAGTCCTGTTGCACTTGGGTTAAAGGAGAGAGAATCCCACTTCAGACAGCATCCGTGAAAGTCTGCAGGAGGCTCTTGGCCACAATGCAGATCAGCAAACAAGGCCCCTTCCTCCTGGTTCAGGAGGCTAGAAGTTTGGTGTTAAGCCTCACTTTGCAAAAGACAAATTGTCAGACCCAGAACCATAACAGGAACAATTAGGCTGAGCCAGCCTCAGGACACTAGGCAGCCTGAAAGCACACAAGGTTGGGCATGGAAATCAGTGATCAGGCTTCTGTCTGCAAGCATAAGAAGATTTGGATACAGCCTCTTATACCTGAGGAAGAGAGTTCAAAGTTAAAGACAACAAAATAGGCTTGTTAATGAGTAAGAAACAAAGAGAGCCACAAATATAGAAAGCTCCTATGGTGACAGGGAAGATAGAAAGAAACACAAAATAAGAAGGGAGCACCCATGTCAAAATGCCTACATGTGAAGCTTCAAAGTGAAGATGGATTGGAATCAAGTCACAAAATACTCTTAAAAGAGGTCAAAAAGAATCATAAATTAATTAAGGGAGGTAGAGGAAAGGTTGAGGAAAAGATATGAGAATTATGAAGTCAAAATATGGGAGGGAAAAGGAGTGAACAGTTTGGAAAAGAAAGAATAAAAATTTGCAAGAGAAAATAGAATTGGTCTAATGGAAAAGAAGCAAATTCTCTGAAGAAATAATTTGTAAAATAAGATGGGCAGAAACTGGGCATAAACCATCATCTAACGCCATACATCAAAGTCAAGTCTAACTGGGTGCATGATCTAGGTATAAAGGCTAATACTGTACATAACCTGGGGAAGCAAGTAATAGTTTACCTGTCAGATTTATGGAGTAGGGAAGATTTTATGACCAAAGAAGAATTGGAGAGCATTATAAAATGCAAAATGGGTAATCTTGATTACATTAAATTGAAAATTTTCTGTACAAAGCCGATGTAACCAACATTAAGAGGGAAGTAGGAAATTGGGAAAGAATATTTACAAGCAATGTCTCTGATAAAGGCCTCATTTTTTTGGCTTATTCTGTTTAATGTAATTTTTATTTGTTTTCTTGTTTATATAATTAATTTCCATACAAATTTTCTCCCCGTAACAAGAACCCCAAAAGAGTGATCCCACTGTAAAGCCCCTCCCCCAATCTGCTCTCTTTTGTGCCCTCATCCAACATCCCTACATAACTTTCTGGTAGGGCAGGGAGGGTCTCCTTACCCCAATCTCTGTATATGTTGATTCCTAGTTGCGTGTACTGCAGAGCTTTAAATTCTGGATTCTTACGGTTCTTCACTTGTCACCCACCCCCCACTGGAAGGGAAAGCATTTCAATACCATCTGTGCATGTATAATTACACAGGACATCTTCACAGTGGACATATTGTGACAGTCTGATCATATGTCCCTCCTTCCTATCCCACCCCCCTTGTTCTGTTCTCTACCCTGTCCCTGTCCGTTTACTGAAATGTGTGCTTCCAGCAACCCTCCCCCAGACCCTCCCCTTCATCATCCTGCCTCTCAACCCCATGACCCTTACTGTCCTGTGTGGTATTATACCTAGTTAGAGTTTATGTGGTTCCTTCACTAAGCCAAATTCAATGAGAGTGAATGAAAGTAAAGTTTTAACTATTATCCCTTGCCTCTTTATATGAGATGATTGACCTCATTTTGTTTCTCCCTGTCTCCTCTCATTCTACTCTTCTCCCACCTCAGAATTTCACCTTTTAAAGTATCATCTGGTCATATTCAATGGATCCTATACCTTCTATGGACACATATTCACACATCCTCAGATATGCATTCATACTCATATATAGCCTTCTATTTAGACAAATGTGTAAGTATACATATATACATACATTGGTATTCCATTCACCTATCATCATACTAAGAAAAGTTTCATAAGTTACTATTACAGTTTTTCCATATTGGCATGTAAATAGTTCAAATTTGATAAGTTCCTTATGATTTCTTTTCCATGTTTACGTTCTCATGCTTCTGGTGTTTGTCAAATTTTCTGTTCAGTCCTGGTTTTTTTCAGCAAGAATGCTTGAAAGTCCTCAACCTCACCGAATGACCATATTTTCCCGTGGAACATTATACTCAGTTTTGCTCGTAGGTGATTCTTTGTTTTAATCTCTGCTCCCTTGATCTTCGAAATTTCATACACCAGGCCCTTTTATCCCTTGGTATAGAAGCTGCCAGATCTGGGTTATCCTAATTGTGTTTCCACAGTATTTAACCTGTCTTCTCTTGGCAGCCTGCAATATTTTCTCCTTTAACTAGGGATTCTGGAACCTGGCAATAACATGTCTAGGAGTTTTCTTTTGGGGATCTTTTTCAAGAGGTAATTGGTGAATTCTTTCAAGTTATCTTTTGCCCTCTGAATCTAAAATGTCAGGGAAATTTTCCTTGAGAATTTCTTGAAGCTTGCTTTCCAAGTTCTTTTTTTATCATGGCTTTCTAGTAGACCAATAATTTTCAAATTATCTCTCCTGGACTATTTTCCAGGTCAGTTGTTTTTTCAAGGATATATTTCACATTGCTTTCTTTTTTTTCATTTGTTTGTAACTGTTTAATAGAATCTTGGTTTCTCATAAAGTCATTAGCTTCCACTTGCTCCACTCCAATTCTGAAGGATTTATTCTCTTCAGAATGCTTTTGAGATTCTTTTTCCATCAGGTAAATTCAACTTTTTAAGGCATTCTTCTCCTCATTTGCTTTCTGGGCCTCTTTTGCCATTTGAGTTAATTTTTTTTAAGTGTTGTTTTTTTCAGTCAGGTAGTTGACTCACTTTTCATGATTTTGTCATATCATTCTCATTTCTCTTCCCAATTTTTCCTCCACTTCTCTTATGTGTTTGTCAAAGTCCTTTTTCAGTTTATCTATAGCTTCTAGGCATTCTTCAAGTGTCTTGGAAGCATTTGTTGTGGGAGTTCTGACTGTTTTGTCTTCCTTCCATTTCATGCTTTGATCCTTTTTGTCTGGGGGAAAAAAAAAGATTCTAGAGTTTTATTGTGTTCTTATTTTGCTATCTTTTCCTCATGCTGGCTCATTAATTAATTGCTTGATTTTTTTAGCTCTGTGGAATTCTGCTCCCAGGGGGAAAAGCTCTGACCCAAATCACTGGGGTTTTCACAGCTGCCTGAGCCATTAGGTGGGTGCTGCAGTCCCCACCTTTTGCTTGCTGAAAGCGCACCCCATGACCACCACCCAAGACCACAATCAGGATCCAGGCCACTCAATGCAAGAGCGCTTGGCCCTGACTGTCTCAGCCCTCCTGCAATTGGCAGGCCAGGAGCTCTGAAGAAGCCCAACGGAGGCAGTTGATGGTTGCAGATCCTGCTGTTTCCTAGCTCCTTCCTTGCCCTGTGAACAGTTCGGTCAGACTGCTTTCCCTCCCCCAAATTTTGCTTGAAAGCTTCAATTCCAGTGACCTTTCTCTAAGCCTTATATTTCTGGCTTGATAAATGTGAAGATTGCTCCAGGTTCTGCAGGTCTGCTCTCTGGTAGAGTCAAGCTGTGGCTCAGTTCCTCCCAACCTCCCTGGGGCCTGGCCACAGTTTTGGTTTCAGGCTGGGCTGGCCTCGGCTCTCAGCCTACTGTGATGTGCCCTGCCTAAGAATCTGCCTTCAGCAAGAGATATGTTTTCTCTATTTTTGTGAGTTTGAGAGCCCTAAAATTTGTTTAAAGTCGTATTTCATGGATACTTGGGGTGGCTGTGTGGGATCTGTGAAACTTTGCTGCTTCTACATGGCAATCTTGGCTCTGCTCCCTTGCCAACTGATAGAGACCTCATTTCTAAAATTTACAGGGAATTCAGTAAAATTTACAAGAATACAAGCCATTCACCAATTGATAAATGGTCAAAGGGTATGAACAGGTAATTTGCAGAGGTAGAAATTAAAGATATTTTTAAACATATGGAAAAATGCTCTAAATTACTATTGAATCGAGAAATGCAAATCAAAACTACTTTGAGGTGCCACATCTCACCTGTCAGATTGGCTAAGATGACAAAACAGTGCTGGAGAGGATGTGGAAAAATTGGAACTCTGATGCACTGTTGGTGGAGCTATGAACTGATACAACCATTCCAGAGGGCAATCTGGAACTATGTCCAAAGGATTATAAACAACTGCATATCCAGTGATACCACTCTTGGGGTTGTATCCTAAAGAGATCATAGAAGTGGGAAAAGGAACCATATGTACAAAAATATATATTGCAGCTTTCTTTGTGGTGGCAAAAACTTTGTGGTTAGTTTTAGTTAGTTAGTTTAGTAAAAAATTACAGTTTAGGGAAATTTACAACTCTTCTATACAAACAGGCTATTGTCCAGTGTGAAAGAATTTGCAGATCCTATACATGATTGTATGCCACCATGGGGGGGGGGGGGAGGGAGGAAGGGTAGAAAAGCTGAAACTCAAGTGATTCTGGAACTGAATCTTGTAAATTAAAAAGTAAACAAGCAAGAGAATAAAAAATAAATTTAAAAAAATGAAATAAGATTGACCAAATGAAAAAGTAGGCATGAAATCCCATTGAGAAAAAGAATTATACATACATACACGCATACATGCATACATACATATATACATACATACATACATACATACACAGACACATATATATATTTATTTAACTTTGGTTTATTTTTAATTTTATCATTCATTTTCACAAAATTATGAGTTACAAATTGACTCCCTGTCTTTTCCTTACCAAACACTGTAAAACAATGATTCCACTGTATACCTCCATCTCCATCCTGTTCTCTCTTATATCCTCACCCATCATCCCTCTGACTTTCTGGCAGAGCAAGATGGATCTCCTTGCCCAAGTTCCGAATATCTTATTTACCTGTTTCAAGAAAAGAATAATATTAATAAAAACGATGATAATAATACATATACATTTAAACATTTTATTTAAAAACTTTAAATTCCAGATTCTTTCCCTTCCTCCCTCATCACCCAACCCAATTGGGAAGACAAGCAGTTCAATACAGGCTGTATAAGTGTAGTTACCCAAAACATCACCACAATGGATAAACTGTGAAAGACTAACTATATATCTCTCATTCCTATCCCACTTCCAGTTATTCTATTCTCTACTTTGTCCTTGTCCCTTTACAAAAGTACATGCTTCTAACAACACTCTCCCATACCTGCCCTCCACTCAATCATCCCCCCTCTTATCCCCTTCCCCCTACTCTCCAGTAGAGCAAGATACCGAATTTACACTGTATTTCATTACCTCCCTAAGACAAATTCAAAGAGAGTAAGTTTAACCCATTCCCTTTTGCCTTACTGTTCTTCCCCATTATTATAACAGTTATCCCTGACTCTTCTATACACACACACACACACACACACACACACACACACACACACACATACACGCATTCTCTTCAACTATCTTCATACTGGGAAAAGTTTCAAAGATTACAATTATCATTTTTCCATGTAGACATGTATATAGGTTAACTTTGATGGGTTCCTTATGATTTCTTTTCCATGTTTGCCTTCTCATGCTTCTTGTATTTGAATGTCAAATTTTCTATTAAGTTCTGTTTTTTTCATCAAAAATGCTTGAAAATCCTCCACCTAATTGAATGACCATATTTACCTCTGAAACATTTTACTCAAATAATCATTTTTACAAGGTAGGTGATTGTTGGTTTTAATCCTAGCTCTTTTTATCTATGGAATATCAAATTCCAGGCCCTTCAAACCTCAATGTAGAAACTGCTAGATATTGAGTTATCCTGATTGTGTTTCCACAGTATTCAAATTGTTTCTTCTTGGCAGCTTGTAATATTTTCTCCTTAATCTCAGAACTCTGGACCCTGGCTATAACATTCCATGGAATTTTCTTTTCGGGATCTTTTTAAAGAGGTGATGAGTGAATTATTTCAATTTCTATTTTTCTTCTGGTTCTAAGGTATAAGGGCAATTTTCCTTGATAAATTCTTTTTTATGCTTGTATTTTTTTTAAATTTATTTATTTACTTCAGTTTCACAGTCCCTTCAGATTCAGATTTCCTCCCCTCCCTTTTTCCCGCCCCCCCCCATTGTATTATTACATCAAGTATAGGGTCTGAAAATACTTTCACTTTGGACATTAGTCTGGTTCTATAGACAGGTTGTTATCAATAGAATGAACAATGGGAAACAAGAAAGAAAACTAAACATGGAAAAGAACATTAGCATGTACATTGCTTCAGTCTCCATTTGAAGTGTGTTCTTTCTACATCTTTCGCTGAATATAGAAATCCCTTTCATCCTTAGAATTGCAGAGCTATCTTACAACTGTGTGCCTCTGAAAGGAGTCCAGTTTTTCGAAGTTGATTGTCACATGTAAAATGTGTCTATGATTGTGTAAAAACTTTTCCTGGTTCTGCTCTTCTCACTTAGCATCAGTTTGTATAAGACTCTCCAGGTGAATATGAAGAGCATCTCCTTCCCATTTCTTATAGCATTACATTAATATACCGCAACTTGTTCAGCCATTCCCCAATTGATGGGTATCCACTCAATCTCTAGCTCTTTACCACCACAAAGAGAGCTGCAATAAATATTTTTGTACATGTGGGTCTTCTTCCAACTTCTATGATCTCTTTAGGATACTACGCCAGAAGTGGTACTACTGGGTCAAAGAGTATGCAATTATTCATAGCCCTTTCGGGTTCCAGATTGCTCTCCAGAATGGCCGAATCAGTTCTCAGCTCCACCAACAATGCATCAACAATTGACTAAGGGTCTATCAATATTATTGGTTTTTTTTCATAAAACCAACTCTTATTTTTTTAATAAGTTCAATAGTTTCCTTAATTTCAATTTTATTAATTCCTACTTTGGTTTTCATTATTTTTAATTTTCATTGGCAATTTTCAATTTGTTCCTTTTCTTGCATTTTAAATTGTGTGCTCATTTCATTGACCTCCATTTTCTATATTTTTATTCAGTTATATGTTCAGGGATATAAAACTTCCCTTGAGAACTGCCTTTGCTGCATCCCACAAGTTTTGGTATGGTGTCTAATTATTGTCCTTCTCTTGAATGAAGTTACTGATTGTTTCTATAATTTCTTTCTTGATCTACTCATTTCTTAGGATTAAATTATTTACTTTCCAATTAGGTTTTGCCTATCCTTCCATGGCCCTTTATTACATATAAGTTTTATTGCATCATGATCTTAGACTGATGCATTTAATATTTCTGCCTTTCTGCCCTGAATTTTGAGGTTTTTAGACCCTAGTACATGGTCAAATTTTGCGTATCTGCCATGAAGCACTGAGTAGAAGGTTGATTCCTTTTTATTCCCATTCAATTTTCTCCAGAGATCTATCATGTCTAGCCTCTCTAAAATTCTATTTGCCTTCTTAACTTCTTTCTTATTTATTTTGAGGTTAGATTTATCATGTTCAGAGAGGGGGAGATTGAGGTCCCTCACTAATATTGTTTTGCTATCTATTTCTTCCTCTAATTCCCTTGACATTTCCTCCAGGAATGTGGATGCTATACGACTTGGAGCATATATGTTAAGTAATGATCTTGTTTCATTCTTTATGTTGCATTTTAGCAAGATGTAGATTCCTTCCTTATCTCTTTTAATTAAATCTGTTTATTGCTTTTGCTTTATCTTAAATAAGGATTCCTCCCCTTGCTTTCTTTTTTTACTTTAGCTGAAGCATAATATATTCTACTCCATCTTTTTACTTTTACCCTGTGCATATTATCTTGTTTCAAATGTGTTTCTTGTAGGTTTTTTTTCCTTTTTTTGGTAATAAATTTTATTTGTTTTCTTGTTTACATCATTCACCTATCCTCATACTAAGAAAGGTTTCATAAGTTACTATATAAAGTTTTTTTCTTCCATATTGGCATGTAAATAATTCAAATTTGATAAGAAATTATCAAGGAAAACTGCCCTGATATCCTAGATCCAGAGAACAAAATTGTCATTGAAAGAATCCACTGATCACCACTTGAAAAAGATTGCAAAATGAAAATTCCCAGGAATATTGTAGCCAAATTGAAAAATGGTAAGATCAAAGAGATAATACTGTAGCAGACAAAAATAAACAATTTAAATATTGTAGAGCCACAGTCAGGATTAGACATGACTTGGCAGCATCCACATTAAAGCACCCAAGTGTTTAGAATATGATATTCTGAAAAGCAAAGGATCTTAGATTGCAACCCAGAATTGATTACCCAGCAAAATTTAGCATAGTGATTAAGAGGGATAGAAAGATATACAGTGAAATAGGGAATTTTGCTTAAAATTAATCTTAGTAGAATTAAAGTAGGTGAAAGAAAAACAGCCAAGCCATTATGCTTTGGTGTGTAGTAGTCATTAATGTCTTCTTTTATGGGACTCAACTCATCTTTGTATATATTGATTGCTTCTACATGTGTGAGCAATTTTTCTCCATACATAGACAATCAGACACATACAGAGAGAAACACACAGACCCACACACAAGCACAAACACACAAACACACTGGGGCTATGCTTTATTACCCTCATACTGTCAACAACATGAAGAACCATACTAATACTATATTGAAGGAGGCTCCAAATATATTATTCTCTTTAAATATAAGATATATTGATAAGACTAACCATTGAGGAATGAATTTTGTCCCACAAAAACAAAAATTATACTAACCATTCCTGTGACCCACAGGTTTATACATTTTTTTGCCAGAGAATGACACTGATATTTCTAAAGAAATAAAGTTACAATCCTTAAAAGTGGGAACTACCATGAAGGGTCAGTCTTCTTTAGTACAACAATATTTTTTTTCCTTTCTGACTAAAGATCAGCTTTCTGATATCCAGATAATGGGTGTGATTATTCCTAGGTTCTTAAGGATTCCAGGTAGAAAAACTCCCATAACTCTATTTTCCATGTAGTTGAATTCTACTCTATTAACTGCCTGCCTACGTTTGAATTATTTAAGGAATTATGATCAGAGACCCTTTTCTACTTATTTCACCCCACTTAGCATTCAATTTTGCACATTTAAAATTTTTAATAATTCTTTTCAAATTGATTATCTTCTGTACCTTCTCATCACATTCAACTTTTTCTTCATAGTTTCTTACAAACTTTAATAGAAGATCTGTTGAATGTCTGGGGAGAGGGGACTCTGCTCTTACCCTTTTAATATCTATTCAGTACTAGTGTATCATTTAAATGATTACTTATCATACTTGGTGTTACTATACCTCCTTCTACTATGTTTCAATTTGTTTTGTTTGTTTTTCCTAATGTCATTTATTGAACATACCATTGTAGGCATTTTTTGAGCTGTCTGTTGTCTATCATAGAAGAGGTATATATGAGAATATATGAAAAAAAAGGTCATGAAAATTCAGGTTTATTAAAAAGTTCACCTGTGAGAATTTGAATTCTTTAGAATGTGACTGACACTACAGGTTTTGTAAACCTTATTAGAAGAAACATTCAGAACTTCTTCTCATACTATTAAATTCTTGCTATCATATTATTATCTGGTTGCAATATTGCTCTGAATTTTAATAATCCATTCATTTCAAAGTTTCTCAGAGAAGAGTAGTACTTGACAAGGTCTCTAATTTATAATGTTGTATTCCTTGAGAAATAAATATTTATTTTTCTTGGCATAGTCCCCCCACATGTACATATCTGTTTAAAAGAATAAATGTATAACCTCTCATCACAGTTCCTAGATTGAGTATTATTATCAAATTTTGAATTCTATCTATGAACTGAGAAAAGCTTAATTGGTTCTCACTTATGAGATATTTCATTGCAATTCAAAAAAGATTTATTTTGATTCAAAAACTCTTATGAAATTACTAGTACAGATAGATAGATAGATAGATAGATAGATAGATAGATAGATAGATAGATAGATAGATAGATGGGTAGGTAGGTAGGTAGGTAGGTAGGTAGGTAGATATATAGATAGTTCTAGGAGGTAAGAAAAGTGGTCAGATTTTTGGTTATTTGGAAATACCAGGTTCCTATACTAAGCGAGGTTGTCATTCTTTCCCCATGGAAAGTCTGTGAAAAGGTAACCTTAAATTTCTTTGTGTATCATTTACCTATTTTTTTTTTTTTTGCTTTTTGGAGGGCAGTTGGGGTTAAATGACTTGCCTAAGGTCGCATGGCTAGTTTTTGTGTTAAGTGGCTGAGGCCGGATTTGAACTCAGGTCCTCCTGACTCCTGGGCCGGTGCTCTATTCACTCTGCCACCTAGTCGCCCTATCATTTACTTTTTGACTGTCTCCTCAATGTTAAGAATCTTTCCTTTTTCATAATATTCTTAAATTTGACAAATAAAATACAAAGGATTACAAAGGAAACCAGTTATAGTAAAATTATTATTTCAAGCTAAAAGTAATTTATTTGATGATCTGGGTGACATCCACCCCACAGATGCCCTATCTGATCAAACTAAAAGAGAAACATGGCAGTAATTTCAAGGAATGGGGACATAAATTTCAAAAAAAGCATTATAGAAAAGGAAAAAAATTAAGATAGACAAGAGAATGCATTGCCACCTTTTGTTTTTTTTGAAATGTGGGCAGAAACAGTTCTGCAGGGCAGAGTTCTAATAGAAAAAAAAAGATGTCAGCAGCTACAAAATAATAAAATGTTGTTCCCATCCTATCTCACATCCCATTGTTACCAGCATTTAAAGAAAAACAAATATAAATTAAAACCCTAGGAGCACTGTATACAGTGTTAGAAAGTTAAGACTTTCCCATAACCACTGAGACTGTATATATTACAGGTTTTAAATTAATCCAGATCATGGCTTGAAGGTCATTTTTCTCCACTCTACTATACTGCCTAGACCATAGTCTAAATTACTTGATAAGAATATTTTGGAGAGATTAAAATGTCTATGAATAATTTAATTTATTCTCCAAATGAGGAGAAATATGTGATAGAGGTATTTTAAAATCTAGGAATCATCCAATGATGTATGTATGTATGTATTTATGTATGAATGTATGTATGCATGTATGCATGCGCACATGTGTGTATGTGTGCATGTGTGCGTGTTATATGTGTATGATTATATGTGTATGCCTATATATGTGTGTATGTATGTATGTATATGTATTTATAGACATTGTAAAATTAAATTAGCTAAATGGTATGATTCTGTCTAAACATATACTCTAGTGTATAGTTACATAATTACTGCCAATTGCTAATATTTATGCATGGAGTTTCAGTTACAGGTTCATTTCTCTTTTTGTGTTGCATTAAGTGAAACTTGGCCCTGGTCTTATATTCATTATGATTATACATTATTTAAGATAATTAATTATGACAATATATTGTATACATACAAGCACACACATATATATGATGGTATGATATTATATATATATAATGGTTAATTAATTGAAGCAGAATTCAATTGATATTGAAAATAATGATTTTCATGATGTAATTTGTGTAGGTGAATAAGCATGAATATGCACATGTACACACATGTACATGAGTATGTACACACCCATACACATGTGCATATGGCTATATATATGCATGCATTCATATAGACTAACATACACATATATGCATATTTGTTTGCATAAATGCCTGTTATACAATATATTATTTAAGAAACATAATATGGGGGCAGCTAGGTGGTGCAGTGAATAGAGCACTGGCCCTGGAGTCAGGAGTACCTGAGTTCAAATCTGGCCTCAGACACTTAACACAAAAAACTAGCCGTGTGACCTTGGGCAAGTCACTTAACCCCAACTGCCCTCCAAAAAGCAAAAAAAAAAGAAACATAATATGTATCTATATCAGACTATATATATGTCTATGTATTTTCATAAATTAATTAGACAAAATAGAAGAACAGTAGCGGCTGGCACAATCAGTGCAGGCTACATGTTCAAAATAGCATTTGAGCTAACTTAGAAGGAAAAAAGACTTAGTATAACTGTGAAGAATTGCCTAGGGAACTGAAAGGTAGTGATTTGCCCATAGTCATAAATATTCCATAATACATTTCAGAGGATGAATCTCAACCCAGATATCCATGACTAAAAAGACAGCTTTCTGTTATATATTGTAGTAATATGTAATGTTATAATGTTACATTGTTATAAAATATATAATGAAAAATAACATAACAATGTAATACTATATATAATTTTCTATTATAAATATTTTTTTCTTTGTTACACTATACTCTGTAAATATATTTTTGGTGGACTAGACATGCTATTACCAGTATTCAGAATCCTACTAAATAAATAAATAGATAGATAGATAGATAGATAGATAGATAGATAGATAGATAGATAAATGAATGAATGAATGAATAAATAAACAAACAAATAAATAATCAACAAATAAATGAATGAATGAATGAATGAATGAACAAATAAATAAATTTCTTTACATATAGGTTATATATATATATGTATATATAAAGAAACATTGTAATAAAAGCATAGACTTATGCAGATGGAAAACATTCAGGAATTTGGCGAAATAATTTATCTATCTCCTGTGCCCATTTCTATTTTCTGTATTTAAATAGGCAAAAGGGCTTAAAGGTAAATGCATATGTCTAGTTTGCAAAAAAAAAACAATACAAAACATGCAATACTCTCTAAGAATCTTATATTAATACAAAAGAGTAAATGACAAGAGAGGATTGCAACATGAATCTGTCAAATTAATGTTTGCTGTAAAACCTATATTGAAAATATTAAGAATGTCTCCAAATCAGTATTGATGAGAGAAAAGCAAATAACAACTCTGAGGTACCATATCTCATTGGTCAAATTAACTAAGAGGACAAAACAGGAAAATGATAAATGCTGGAGAGGATGTGGAAAAATTGGATCACTAATTTATTGTTGGTGGTGGTGCGACCTGATCCAACCATTCTGTAGAATAATCTGGAATGATGCCAAAAGAGCTTTAAAAACGTGCATACCCTTTGACATGGCGCTACCGCTTCTAGGGCTGTATCCCAAAGAAATCATACAAATGGGGAGAGGACCCATATGAATGATGTAAACAAGAAACAAATAAAATTTCTTACATAAAAAAAGAAAGTAGGTGGAGGGTTATAAGGGCTTTAAATTTCTGCCTAATGTAAAATGTAAATGTAAATTCCAAATATGAAAGTGTGGTACGTAGAAATCTACAGAAGTGGGGATTTATACGTGCTGGTATGAGTAAGTGAGTCACATAGGCAGGGCTTGGAGACATGCAGGAGTGCATGTGGGTGCCTGGAGCTATAGCATACGTGGATACGTGGCATTCACTGCCTGGAGCTATAGCATACATTGCAATTACTGCCTGGAACTATAGCATACGTGGCAAGTACTACCTGGAGCTATAGCATATATGGCAATCACTGAGAATATCTGGTGAGAATCAGATCATGTTACGTGAAACTGCGGGGTGCCTCACAATGGCTCACTGTAACCTGAGCATGCGTTGTAAACACTGCTTGTGAGTATGTGGCAGAATTAAAAGGATTTATAAAGCAGTAAAAAACAAAGAAAGAATAGAGTCATTCTCTTTTAAGTAACATACAATAAATGGCAATTATAAAGAAAATTGTGTCTGGGTGTTCTGTGGAGAAGTTCTCCAGTCTTGAGGTCTGCTGCCAGAGTCGTCCGAAGACCAGGAAAGGTAAGCGAAAACTAAGTGAGAAAGATATTTCCCAAGTAACCCATAACAGAGGGTAACCTCTGAAGTAACGGAACTACCAGCTTGAGGGACTGAGAAAGGGTTTTGGTTGAAGTTGGAGTTTGATCTGATTACTGAAGAAAGGAAAGTGATGGAGATTGACTACTCAGGCTTAGATTCAAGATAAAGTGACCCAGTGAAATTGAAGTCCAAGCACATTAATTTGATTCCTCCTTATTCCATTTTTTACTGCACGTCTCTAGTCAAGTAATATACGTTCTCCATGTTCATTTGTAAAAGGAGGGATTAAGACTAGCTGGACTTTCCTCTCCCTCCTAGATCTCAATTTGTGATCATTAGTATCACCTTTTTTGTCTCTCCAAGATATTGCATCCCATCTCTCAGTTCTACTCTTCTACCCAATTAATCTTCCAAAAGGACCATTTTAAACACACCACTCCCTTACTCAAGAACCCTATAGGACTTCCTGTAACCTACTCAATGTCAAACTCCTGCACTGGACAATTAAGTCTCCTAAATAATCTGTCCTCAATTTTTCTATCCAAAATTGTGTTGTTCTTCAGTCATTTTAGTCTTTCCATGACCTTCTTTGGGTTTTTCTTGGCAAAGATACTGAATTGGTTTGCCATTTCCTTCTCCAACTCATTTTATAGATAAGAAAACTGAGGCAAACAGGGTGGTTAAGTGACTTGCTCATGGTCACACAGCGGCTGAGACTGAAAGAGGAATCTTTCTGATTGCAAGTCCAGTGATCTATCCACTATGCTACTTAACTCCCCAATTCATTTCATAACATTTACTAAGGCCTCTCTTTATCTTCTTCCATGCATAATGATCATTCTAATCCTTGTGACTTTCCTCATTCTATTCCCTGTAAATTCTTTCTCTCTCTTGAAATATGACTCCGTTTTCAGGGATGAAGTGATGTCGCTTCTAATCAAGGGACTCTTCCCTGATAATTCAAACCTAAATCAAACACCTTTTCATCCAATTCTTGTTGATTTACTAATTGCCAGTTTGTTGGAACATACTATTTAGATTTCATGCTATATGCCATCTTTTACCCATTTACTTATAAATAGGTGGCATAAATGGCTTGTCAGTTTTGTATCTGAGACAAGACAAGGAAGGATAGTTTTACTCTGTCATGGTCAATGTTCAAAATATATAACTGCAGGAAAAAATGATTGGTCAAATCTATAGTCAAGCAATAAATAAATATATATTTAGTGCTTAATATGTTCCAGCGACCATGATAAAATAAAATTTAAAAAAAATTTAAAAAAAGCATTATGGGACTATCTGAAAGCCATGTTGAAAAAAAAAGACTAGACATCATCTTTCAAGAAATGATCAAAGAAAACTGCTGTGTTTTTCTAGAAACAGAAGGTAAAATAGAAATTGGAAAGTATGGATCACATCTTGAAAGGAATCCCAAAATGGAAACCCTCAACGACAGTATAACCAAATACCAGAGCTCCCAGATTATAGAGAAAATACCACAGGCAGCAGGAAAGAAGCCATAGCCAGGATAACACAAGATTTAACAGCTTCTACATTCAAAGATTTGGGGGCTTAGGATATGATATTACAGAGGGAAAAGGTGCTAAGTTTACACCCAAGAATCACATATGCAGCAAAAATTGAGTATAAATCTTCAGGGGGTAAAATGGACATTCAATGAAATAGAAGACTTTTGAGGAATCTTGTTGAACAGAAAATTTGACTTTCAAATACAAGACTCAAAAGAAGCATAAAAGGGTAAACAGGAGAGATAAGTAATAAGACATTCAATAGGGGTTAGCGATTTACATTCTACATGGAAAAATGATACTTTTAATGTTTAAAAACATTCACATAAACAAGGCAGATAGGAGTATGCATAGAGTATACATGCACATACAAAGATGTTAGTGGCATGTTGGAATGATTATCTAAAATGATCAAGAATGCTAAGTAGGTAAGGACCAGTGTGCAGAGAAGAGCAATGATGACACCTCTCTCTATATCACACTTCCTCAGGAGGAACAAAAACTTCTGGACCCCTAGAACCAGTTCTGAAAATAACAGTGTGAATAAAATCTGGAAGCTTGAGACTATGACCCTGCATCCAAAATGCCAGGAAGAGATGCCAACATTAGCATGAAGTCCAAAATAAAGAAATAGGATGGAAGAATTAGCAAATAAACAAACAAAATGACTATAAAAATATCACAAGGCCACATAGAACACAAATTCAGATAGAAATTCAGGAAAATAGAATGAAGTCAAACAGATACAAGCAAAGCTTCAAAGGAAAATAATAAATAAAACTGTACACAATCTAAATAAGAATTCTCGGAAGATCTAAAATGATTTGCAAAAGCAGAGTGGGAAAGGGAAAATTAGACAAAGAAATGATAGTAAAGGAATAAAATTATGAAAAGACAGCTTAGTAAGGAGGCGAAAAATACTGAATAAAAATAAAAAAAAATAAAAGAGAATTGGACAAGTGGAAATAAGAGGTATTTGTAAAAAATAGTAGTTTTGTAAAAACCTTACTTAACAAAAATTCTTGAAATTTACAACTGCACAATTGGAAGCTAATGACTCTATGACATATCAAGAAAAATAATACAAAGACAAAAACAATTTAAAGAATTAATAAAAGTGACCTATCTCAATGAAAACTTAGCTGACCTGGAAAATATTTGGAGGGGGCACAATTCAAGAATTAATGTTATACCTGAAAGCCATGATCTAAGAAAGAACGTAGACATCATCTTTCAAGAAATGGTAAAAGAAAGCTTCCCAGGAATTTTTGAACCAGAGGGTAAAATAGAAATTGATGGAATCTACCAACCACCACCTGAAAGACATGACAAAATGGACACTCCTGAGAATAATCTAAACAAATTCCAAAGCTCCCAGGGCGAAGAGAAAATACTTCAAACAGCCAGAAAGAAACAATTTAAATACCATAAAGCCACAGTTAGGATCACACAAGATTTAGCAGATTTCATTTTAAAAGGAATAGAAGACTTGGAATGAGATATTCTACAAGACAAAAGAGCTTCAATTAAAGCCAAAAAATTCCCTTCCCAAGAAATTTTTTAAAATAATCCTTAGAGTAAGAAAATGGAAATTCGATGAAATAGAGGATTTACAAGCATCACTAATAAAAAGACTAAAGGTGAGTAGAAAATGTTACTTTCAAAAACAAAACACAAGAAAAGCATTAAAAGATAAATATTGAAGAGAAGCACTGAGGATCTCAATACTGTTAAACTGTTTAAGTTTTATAAGGGAAGAGGATGCCAAAGATTTTATGATTATTTTTAGTGTAACTGAAGGATAATACATAGAAAGAAGGTTCCATAGAGAGTCAATTTTGCTAAGATGATGTAAAAAATGGAGAGGTAAGAAAGAGGGATCTTCTGGAAGAAGGGGGAAGGAAAGGAAGAGTGGGGAAAGTTATCTTATACTAAAAAGTATAAAAGGAAAGGTTTTTGGAATATAAGGGAAAATGGTAGGGGAGAGGTCAATGATTGAATCTAACTCACATTTAAATTGATTCACATATGGCAAAATTAAATATAGATAATCACTTAGTAATAAAAAGGTATTCTAGTCATCAGGGAAGTAGGGCCAGAAGGGGATAAGAGAAAGGAGAGATGATAAATGGGAGGGCAGATAAAAGTGTGGAATGGTCAGATCTTAAGGTATGAGAGGATAAAAGAGAAAATGATAAAAAGAAGAAAATAGGATGGAGGGAAATGTACAATTGGTAATCATAACTGGGGATATGAATAGGATTAACATCCACAAAACATTAGCAGATAGCATAATGGATCAGAAATTTAAATCCACCTTATGTTCCTTATGAGAAACAGACTTGTAATACACACACAGAGACACTCAAATAAAAATAAGGGGTGATAAGAGAATCCTTTTCATTTAAGTTTGTGTTAAAAAGGGTGATGTAGTACGCATGATCTCAGATAAAGCAAAAGGAAAAAAAAATAGACAAATAATGGGGATGATACAGGAAGATAAACTTTGTTCAAAGTAACCATAGACAATAAAATAATGTTGATACAAAGCATATATACACCAACAGTCCTAGTCCAAATTCTTAAAAAGTTAAATTAATTACTGCCAGAAATAGACAGTAAAACTATGCTAGTGGAAGAGATCATCTTATTCCTTGCAGAACCAGATAGAGCCAACAATGTAGTGAATAATAAAGAAATCAAGAAAATGAATAGAATCTTAGCAAAGTTAAAAACGATAGACCTCTGTAGAAAAATGAATGGGAAGACAAAGAGTACTCTTTTATTCAGCAGTGCATCACAGCTTCACAAAAACTGAACATGTATTTGGACAGAAACACCTCAGTAACAAACATAGGAAAGCAGAAATGCTAATGCTTCCTTTTCGGAACCTAATGAAATAAAAATAAATTAATAAATATCATGGAGGCATAGGTTAAAAATTAATTAGAAATTAAATAATGTAATCCTAAAAGAGGAGTAGGTCAAAGAATAAATCATAGAAATTCCTATTTTTTTCATTATAGAAAATGAAAACAATAAAATAATATTTGTGGGATGCAATGAAGGCTGTACTTAAGGGATGTATATGTATGTATGTAATATATGCATATGTATTGTGTGTATATATATATATATATATATATATATATATATATATTGCATATGGCATAGATACATGCACATAGTGATAAAGTGTATGAGCCTATATAATAAATATTATAATAAATAGTGTGTATGTGTGTGAATAAATGAGTGTATATATGTGATTATAAACATGTGTGCATTGGTAATAGGAAGAGTAGATCAATAAATTAAACATGCTGTTATACAAGCTAAAAAAAGAACAAATTAAAAATCTACAATTAAACATCAAAATGAAAATCATAGAAATGATTAATAAAGTTGAAAGTAAAAAAACACATTTGAAGTAAGAAAAAAATTAGGAGCTAGTTTTATGAAAAAGTACAAAAAGATTTAGATTATTGTTTAAATTGATTTAAAAAGGAAGAAGAAAATGAAATGTCTAGTATCAAAATCAAAAAGGGTAAATGTACCAGTGTTGTATATGAAATTTAAGCAATTATTGGGAGTTATTTTTCCCAATTACATGCCAATAAAACTAGGTGAATATTTCAAAAATATAATTTGCCCATATTAACAGAAAAGAAAATGTGTAAATTATCTTATCTTAATAAAATAAATTGAACAAATCACCAATGATCACCCCAAGAAAAAATCTCCAGGACCAGATAGATGTACAACTGAATTTTACCAAATATTTAAGGAACAATTAATTTTAATAGTATATGGATTATTTCTATAAAAGATAAAGAGTCCTAACAAATATCTTTTATGAGACATATATGGTTTTGATTCCTAAACCAGGGAGAGCAAAAACAGAGAAAGAAAACTATAGACCATATTTCCATAATTAATATCAATCATACACTATAACCATGTGGAACTTACACCAGGAAAGCCAGGCTGGTTCAATGTTAGGAAATCTATCAGCATTATTTTCTACATCAATGATAAAAACAGACAAAAACAAAGTAATAGAATTATGTCTATAGTTACAGAAAAAGCCTTTGCCAAAAACACACACACACACAGAGAGAGAGAGAGAGAGAGAGAGAGAGAGAGAGAGAGAGAGAGAGAGAGAGAGAGAAAGAGAGAGAGAGGGAGAGAGGCAGGGAGGGAGGGAGGGAGGGAGAAAGAGAGAGAAATCATAAGAATAATTTGAGCTTTCTTTAAATGATAAGTGGTATTTATCTAAAACCAAGAGCAAGGATTACCTTTACCGGGGATAAATTGAAGTCTTCCTAATATGATCAAGATTTAAATAAGAAGGTCCATCATCATCACCATTATTTTTCAATATTACAGTAGAAATTCTATGTATAAAAATAAAATAAGGAAAAAAATGGAATTATAATAGTCAATAGGATTCAAAATTATTGCTCTTGGCAGATGATATGATGATATAATTTAAAAGAATCGATTAGAAGATTGGATGAAATAATTAACTTCAGCAAAGGTGCAGGTTATAAAAACCTGTAGTTTTCTTGAAAGCTTTCAGTGCAGGAGTTCTTACTTCACTGTCTTCCTGCAATTCCATTCTTTGATAATTTTTGTCTCCAAAAGAAGGAATTTATGGCTTGGTTGTATTTCTTCTTCTTGCTCATCTTGACAATAAATTACTTGATTTTTCAGCTCTTTTCCATGGTAGAACTCCGATTCCAGAATGGAGAGAGCTTTGTCACAAATTGCTGGGATTTTCACAGCTACCAGAGCTATTAGGAAGGTGCCCTGTCTATAGCTCCCAGAAACTCTGGCATACTGGCCACGCACTGCAGGACCACTGGCCATGATCGCAATCCAGATCCAAGCAGGTCAACGCAAGAGCAAGCACTTTCTGAATGTTTCATTCATTACCCTATACCCTACAGGCCAGGAACTGCAGAGGCAGCCACACAGTATCAGTTGCAGCCCCCATGCCTCCACTCCTCCATCACTTCTCACCCTGGTGCCAGGGGAAGGGCCCTGATCTTCCTTCACCTGGTTTTAATGGAATTCCCCACTGACATTTTACTTTCTCTTTGGTGTTTGTGGTTTGAGCAGTCTGGAGACTGCCATAGCTGCTGGTGATTTACTCTCCTGAAGTCTGCTCTGGCCAGTCTGTGACAGTGGTTGGTACCATTCTGTGGCCATAACTTCACATCTCACATGAGATGGTGCTCAGTTCCCAGTCTGGTGCAATAGACCCTTCCTGTCAGGCTTTTATGCTGCCTTGAGTGGGAAATCTGTTTCTCTCTGTCACTCTGTGGGTTTGTAGATCTAAAATGTGTTTAGAGTTAATTTTCACATGTATTAGAACTTATTGGAAGGGGGGATCAAGCCATGTTTGTGCCTCTATTCCACCATCTTGGGTCTGCCACCTTGAAACTTGTAACAGCAATCAGTTTTGCAGATACTTAGCACTTAGTAACTTAGGGCTAACTATACATGTTGTGAGCTCTGTCTCCTGTTCCTGATGTGGCAGAAGGGGGTTGGCTGGAACAGCAGGCCACTATGTGTATATAAGAGGACTTCTAGAGACAGAGGGATAAAATCAGGAATGTTCCTCCTGGTGGATTTTGTTTGAGAAAGCAGGATTGTCCTAGAACCTTGGAGCTGGGCTTGCTGCACTGAGAACTGAGTTGGAGTTTTCTATTAAACCAGAATCTGGTGAAGGCTGAAGCTGCCTGGAAGGACTCCTGGAAGGCCATCTTGAAGGCCTCTTGAAAGGCTGTGATTTGGACCCTGTGAACTTTGGTGTGTGCTAGGAACTGCCTGGGTAGACTAGAAAAGGATCTGAGAGATATTGACCCTAGAGGAGTGGATGAGAACCCAGGAGCTGTCTGCCTCTGAATCCAGGTGACTGGTGGTTTCAGGTAAGAGCTGGGACCATGGAAGGCAATCCAGAGAATCTGAGAGACAATCCTGAGTCAAGATTTATTCCATCCCATATCCATTCTATATCCTTGGATAAAGAATGACTGCTTTAATTGAAGTTTGCTAGATATCAAGGGGTGGAGTGATTTTCTAATGATGATACTTAGTGACTGACTGCTAGATGAATGATTGATTAAGTTAATAATTGCCCCAGGCATGGATGATTGGTTATTATATTGTGAATTGATTGAATGATTAAGTATGTCTTGTATGGTGAGCTGACTGAATGATTCCTCCTTAGGGAAACCAGATAATTATTCTTTTGCTGTTTGTTTTAAATATTGTGGCCACTGTAGTAAAAACTGTGTGGCCATTCTAACGTTAAGCTCTTATGAACACTATGTTGTGATTTTCTGTGATAAGATGTAATGTTGTGAATATTATATTGTGATTTGTTGTGAATGTTTGCCTTGATTTGTAATGGAATAAATGGAGTGTTCACTGTACTGTGTAATCTGAACCTTAAAGGCTGTTCACAGTAGCATTCTTTTGGGAATCTGCTAGTGTATGATGTTACAGAACTCATGTTTTTAAGAGTCTTCAAATTTAATAAAATTTATAGAAAAATAAAAATTAAGGAATGCCAAAAATAAATAGAACCCATTATTTAATGAAACAATGTGATATATGAACTTAAATGCACACACACACACACACACACATGCACAATTTATTTCTTTGTATAAAAGATCAGAGAAAGTTTCACCAATTTTCTTGATGATTGTGGAATGCTGCTTTGAGTAACCCAATGGGCATTATTTTTTTAAAATTTTTGTTTGCCAATATCCTTTCTTTTTCCATATCTCATAAGATTGCTCATCCTCTAGTGACATTTTCCTTGAATCCGTGGGGAATAATATAATAAGAGTAATAAGAAAAATAGCTACAGAGATTCTGGAGAGAGAGAGAGAAATGGAGAGGGAGAGAGAGGGGGGGGAGGAGGGAGTGAATTCGTAAAATGTATAGAGTTTTTCATCTTGTCTTTATCCATGTCTTTACCAGCAGAGTTTGTTAACTGATGTATCTCTATGACTGTGTTATAAATCTCTCACAACATTTTTAATTCATCTATAATATGGGAAGTTTATGAAACAACAGTGAATTTTAAATGTTTTAATTATCTAGTGACTTTTTAGGGAAAAACAAAATAATTTCTTTTGATAATAAATACCCCAAAATGTTAGCCTCACTTTACTATAATCACGGATAAAATGAGACCAAAAAGTAGAAAGAATAGAGGAAAGGACTGAATTACAGTAGATTCAGCTTTGGATGAGAGTCAGAAGTGTTAAATTTTTAAAAAATGTGTTACAGTAATAGAAAGGCCATAAACGGGAAATGAAAAATGTTCACAAAACCATGCCCAAAGGTTCTGAATTTTATCAAACCAAAAATACACTAAAAGCAGCAGAAAGCCAAGTGGGTGATTAAAGAAGTACAAAATTATATCAAAGAAATACAAAATTATATTGATAGTTGTAGTCTGAAATATGTATAGAGGAAAGTAGCAGGGATTCAGGAATGTCACCTTAGGTAAATATTAAAATCATAGATTCATATACCTAGGAGGACATTTTAGAGGTTATCTAATACATCTCCTTGCCTTTGGGCAATCTCACTGAAAAGAGAAGAAAATCTATCTTATTTTTACCATCATCTAAATTTCACAACCACAGAGAGTGAAATATGGACTTTCATGTCGTTATACAAGAAAAGATGTTGTAGACTAGTTTGAATAGTTGCTCTGGGACAGAGCCATAAATAAACTAGAAATTGTAGGTATTTCTGTACATATGAAATGACCCCTTGCCTCATTCTTCACAGAATGTGAAATCAGGAAAAAAGTAAAGGGAAAAGAAAGGAACGGAATTGAATTTGACTTTGGTTATGACTACTCTCCTTTGGATATATTGAGGTCATGGTTTATATAGATAAATAAATAAATAAACAAATAAAAAACAAACAGAAATGAATGAATGAATGAATGAATACACAGACACACAAACAAACGAATGAATGAACAAACAAACGAATTAATTAATTAATTAACAGCTAGATTTTTAAAAGCCATTTATTGGAATGCTTGATTTTTTAACAATGCTAAAAAGATTATTCCTTATATGAGAAATAAATAGAGACATCTGATACCATTGGACCTTATTGTTCCTTCACCCTGGAGAGAAAACAGACATACACACTTTCAGAAGTTGTCTATCATTATGCATACCTACTGTCAGACCTTACAAGTGAACAGTATATTGGTCCCAGAATTTGAGAAGAAGAAAAAGGGATATTGCAAAGCTTCCTTAATGATGGATATCTATTCCCAGAAAACAAAGTTCAGTTTCTTGATGTGATTTTTAAAAACACCAAGTGCATAACTGTGAGGCATTAAGTACAAGTCCCGGGGGGGGGAGGGGGCGAAATGAAAATGGTTATCACAGAGAAGCCAGTGTAGAGGCACATTATGGGTGTGAGTAGGTTGCAAAACCTTACCCATCAGAAACTTTAAATAGCAGGAATAAAAGACAATATCAGGAAAAGGCATGATAGAATTTTTAAAAATATATTGGTCATGTGGAGAGGGCAAGAGATAATAGATAGAAAGTCAGTATGATTGTTGGTACACTTGAAATGTAAGGAGAACATAGAGAATATTTCATGTATATAAAATGAACATCCTACTCAGAATGTAGAAAACAACATAAACAAAATGGGAAGACTTCTATTGGTGTATTTTTAAATCATATCTATTATTTGAGAGGTAGCTCTAGGACCTCTTGTTCTTCTCATATAGGGAACTCTCTCCACCTATGCATATTGACTCTCACTCAGAAAGTTCTACTTCCCAGAAAGGTAGGATAATGCGAGTTTAGTTGGAACTTGTTCAGAATCACATAACATAATACCCTATCACACGGTTGTTATAAGACAATCTATTTCCTTTACCTATATAAAGATGGTAAATGGAGGCATCCTTGAACTCCTAATAGCCCAGAAAATTTCATTCAGCTTTTGTATGATCTGTGGACCTTGTAAACCTCAGCCACAATAGAATCATTACCAGGTACAGGAAAGGAGAAAACTTCTTGTTCAGTTGAAAATTTGTCTAGAGAGGGATTCACTTTAACCTAAGGCAAATGCTCAATGGCTTCAACATCGATTGGTGATGGTCTTTTGAGAGCACTTTGGAAGTGTTCAGCTCATTTCTCCAGGATCATGTCCTTATCATTAATCAATGTTGCTCTATCAGCACTCAGTAGTTGAGATTCACTGTACGTCTTTGGCCCATAAATAGCCTTCAGAAAATCAAAAAAGTGCTTTCCATTGTTACTATTAGCATAAAACTGAATTCTATCAGCCTTTTTAAAGAGCAAAGAATATTGTATCTAAGATTCAGTTGTACTTTACTTTTGATGGAGTTAAATGTTGCCTTCTTAGAGACAGATGAATTATTCTGATGGTAAAACCTGTGGAATTCTCCTTCCTCTAACAGCTTCTGAATTTCTCCATCATTTTCATAAAATAAATCTTGATGTTTTTGAGGGTTCTGACACAGGTGAGAAAATGCAGTGCTATACACCAAATCTCTGAAAGCTAACCACTCCTTTTCTGCTCCACTGTTGCCAAGTATGTGTTGGCTTGACTTCTCCTCCAAGTTAGAAACCAACTATTCCTACTCAGAGAAGTGTTCTTATCTGCAGACATTAAGACTTCTGGTTGTCATTGTGCTCTAGAGTCACCACTTTTTTGAATGAGAGTATCTAGCTTGGAGATGAAGCCTGTTATCAGTCTAGCATTCACATGTTATAACAAAAAGGAATGAGTAAAGAATAACATAGGAGGCCGCAATGGAAGGAGACCAGATTTGACATTTGATGATGTGATATTAAATCTTGACTTTAATACATTTTAATTTGAACTGGATTTGCCCTCAGAGGACATGCATTCAAATCCAAACTCTACTTCCCCATCTATGACTTTGGGCAATTTAAATCTATGATTATTTTTTTTTCTTTTTGTAAAATGAGGAAGTTAGAATATAATCCAATCTCAACTGTGTCATTGGCACTACTTGATAATACTCCTATTTTAATTTTTTAACTACTTCAGTCATTCTTGATAGCAACTGTTCTAAACTTTTTTCCTTTACTTTTCTACCTACAACCCAAGTCCATCACTCTTGTACTTCCTTCCTTCCTTCCTTCCTTCTTTCCTTCCTTCCTTCCTTCCTTCCTTCCTTCCTTCCTTCCTTCCTTCCTTCCTTCCCCTCTCTCTCTCTCTCTCTCTCCCTCTCTCTCTCTCTCCCTCTTTCTTTCCTCATCCTTCAGTAGAGTAGAAAGTTTGTTAATTCTTATGGAGTCTAAATGGGGAGGTACTAGGTAGGCAGAGTGCAAAGAAACAGAGGAGAGGATGTGATCACTTCAAAGAAACCTTACTAGAACCTGGACTTGGTTTGCTCTGGTCAATACAAACTATCCCTCTCACCCTAGTGCTTGGTTGCTCACTAGTTAGGGGGAGGGTGATTTGTCTTTGTCTTATAAGTAAGAATCCTCTTTTCCCTTCATATCTATTTCTTTATCCTATCTCATCATGGAATGTATGCATTCCACTTCATAAGGATAATTGCAAATTTGTCAAGCTGCCATCAAAGCCTTACTTTAACTCAAAGAAGAGAGTTTTCAGTGGTGGAATTTCAAACAAAAGAGAATGGGATAAAGTGCTAAAGTAAGATTTCCGTTAATGGGGAAGAATTAGGAAGGATGAGAGAAAGGATACATTTTGGATCAATGAATTAAGCCCTTAACATGTAATCAACAGCAACATTAAAGTAAAGAAGGGAAAACTTGTCCCCCAACTGATGATACCTGGGGCAGATTCAAAATAATAGTATTTTGTCACAAGTCCATCAACATGTGAATTCATTTTCCATCATCCTGGCCAAAATAGCTTGTCTCATAAGAGTGACTCCATATGTTCTTGCATAGAGAGGCTGGTGTTGGTAAGTAACATGTGAAAGAGTGGTAGGCAATTTTAACTGGGCACCCTTAAATACCTGAATTCAAATTATAACCTTAGTTCCAGTTTTTGTTTTGTTTGTTTTGTTGTAGATATTTGAGTATTTTGCATTTCTGTCACCATTGCATATAGTCCTATCTGCATAGGGGAATATTCACGATCAGTTTATTTTACCAACTTGAGTCCACTGGTTACATCCAGGGTCTTACACTTGGGAGCATTTGTAAAGACATGCCCTGTTTAATCTCTCCATAAATGCTGGATTTTCCTTTATGAATACAAATATGTTGAGATCACTTCTACTATTAAAACAAAAACTTTTTTTAAAGCTTTCATCCCATTCAATAACTGTCTGGTTTCTTTTTTACTCTTCTAGTACAATATTGTGGAAAGAATTACTATTGATTCAAAAATGGCTGAACAGTATTTCAGGACAATATCATAGTTATCCTACTTCACTATATGTTGGGAGATGATCACTCATCCAGTATCTTCCCTTTGGGGATAAAAATAACTTCCCAGATGACTAGCAGATAATACCTAAGGTCATATATTTCAACAGAAGGGTGACTAGAGGTTACAATAACAGCATCCTTCTGTATCTTCTTTCAGTCCCCACTACCAACCACATCCCAACTGGGATTTTAGAACTTAAAAGACTAGAGTAAACTAACTTGTTTCTTTGCATATCTATGGGCCAGAACATTTGACCTGGGATAGGGGACACATAAAATGAGAGAGAGAGGAAAATACACACTCAGTTCATTTTTTGAAGTAACTTTTGGAGAAATTGAAAAGATAGAATTCCCTGTTTGAGAAGCAGATTTGACTGCAGTTAAACAGTCAAAGCAAAACAACATATTATGTCATGCTCTTCAATTCTAATAGGTAGATCTTCCCTGCACACTAATAAGCCTAACAAATGGAGCCTGTGATATCACATTGACCCTGAGTCACATGGAGCCTGTGTCACATAAAATTCAGTGTAGGAGGGGATTGCCCAAGAAGGAGAGGGAAAGAGAACAGAAAGTAGACAGCTAGGCAGAGCAGAGAGAGAGAGAAGCAAACTGTGAGTGGGTGTAAGGAAGAATTTTTTTAAGGTAAGTTGTTTTTGTGGGAAGCCCTTATAAAAAGAAAGCTCACCAAGTGGGCACTCTCTGGACTAGTGAATCTTAGCTCATGGTATCCTAATGATGTTCCAAATAAATATTTTGGTTTTTCCTTGAGGAAGATAGTTTATTATATTTTGTGAATCTACCCTGTAATATACATGTATATCCATAGTGTCTTCTATGGTGATCACACTGGCATTGCAGTTGGTCATTTACTTTAATACATTTTTCAGTACTTGTTTTCTAAAGATCATAGATCTTGCACCTGGAATCTAGGAAGACTAGGGCTCAAGTGTTTCTTCTAACATATACTTTCTTTTGGAAAGTCACTTAATATCTCCTGGGTCCACTTCTACTAATCAGATACACTGATAAGTAACTATAGAGATGTTATATCTACAGTTATGGACATAGATATAAAAATATAGAGAAGAGACAGACACATATAAATTACACATATACACATATATAAGCATATACATATGGAGAGAGATTATAAATAAATAATATAGACTTAGGTATTGTTTGTTCCTACTACCTGTAAGCATCTATTTAAAGATACATAAACAGGGATTATATAGACAAAATATTAAATAGTTTATAAATATATATAAATTTATACACTTACACGCAAATGTATGTATATATATGTATGTGTATATGTATATATATATATATATATCAACAACATCGTGTGATGATCAAGTATAATAGACAGCTCTGCTCAGCAATAAAATCATACAAGACTCAAGAAAGAAAAGACTTATGATGAAAAATACTGTCCACATCCAGAGAAAGAAATGATAGTCGGAATGCAGACCAAAGCATACTATATTAACTTTCTTTTTTCCATGACTGTTTTTTTTCATTTTATTCTGTTTCTTCTTTACTACATGAGTAATATAGAAAAGTGTTTTGCATGATTGCACTTGCCTATCATATCAAATTGCTTACTGTCTCAGGGAGGAAGGAGGAGTAGAATTAGAGGAGGGATAGAATTTATAAGTCATAATTTTATATGAATGCATTTTAAATAAACATTATTAAAAAGTAAATGCATATTTTCTGCCATTTCTCTCACTTCTCTTACCCATATCAGAGCCCTTTAGGAACTCAGCTGCAATCACCTGGATGAAGATCTAGGAAAGGATAATAAAAAAAAAAATATTGTCAAAGGTAGGAGGTTAAGAAGGAGGGAATAGTGTCATTAAAAGCTTAAAAAAACATCTTAAAGAGAAGCAAGGTCCCGCAGCTCCCACACCGCCACCCTAAACACCCATAAAATATGAGCCCAGACAAAGTCTAGGAAAGTCTAGGACTCTCAGAGTCACAAAAATACAGAGAACACAGCTCTCGCTGAAGGCAGCTCGGCAGCAGGGGCTCAGCGCGGCCGGAGCAGAGGCTGGAACAGCCGGAAGCCGAGACCGCAGCCAGGCCTGGGACGGAGGGAAGGAGCTGAGCCGAGCCCTGCCTGCAGTGGTTCTACAGCCTCCAGCACCCCCACATCTGCCAAGGCGTGAGGAGCAGGACGGAGAGGCGCAGCTCACACCACAAGGAGGAGCAGAGGAGCCTCCCAAACCACAGCATGAGTCTACTTCAAAGAAAATGTAAAGTACCAGCCTGAGGGGAGCTTCCATCAGAGATGGTTAGTGAAATCTGAAACTTTGAAACTTAATTGGGGGGAGTAAAGCAGTTCGCCCATTCTACCCCTGGGGCAAGGAAGCAGTGGGGGAGGGGAACTACTGGAACCAGCAGCAGTGGCCCCCACCAGGTTGCTTCAGAGCCCCTGGCCTGCAGACTCCGCAGGGGGGCTGAATCGATTAATCGAGGCTAAGTGCTCTTGTGTTGAGTGGCCTGGATTCGGATCCTGGTCTTGGGTGGTGGTCCTGGGGTGCACTTTCAGCAAGCCAAAGCTGGGGGACTTGCAACACCCCCCTAATAGCACCGGCAGTTGGGAAAACCCCAGCAATTTGGAACAGAGCTTCCCCCCTTGGAAGCAGATTCACAGACCTAAAAAAACCAACCAATTAATTGACTGGCCAACATGAGAAAGAGGAAGCAAAATAAAAACACCAATAAAACTCTAGAATCCTTTTTTATGGATAAAAAGGGTCAAAGCATGGAAGGGGAGGAAGAGAGCCCAGAAAC
>CM053601.1:44138361-44158523 GCA_028646575.1 Pseudocheirus occidentalis
GGGCCTGGAATATGATATTTCAACGATTAAGGGAGCTGGGATTAAAACCAAGAATCAACAAAAAGAGAGTCAACTCTTTTTTGCCAAGAGTCTCTCTTGGCAAAACTGAGTATAATGTTCCAGGGGAAAATATGGTCATTCAGTGAGGTAGAGGACTTTCAAGCATTCTTGATGAGAAAACCAGAACTGAACAGAAAATTTGCCATTCAAATGCAAGAAGCATAAGAAGGTAAACATTGGAAAGAAATCATAAGGAACTTATCAAAGTTGCACTATTTACATGCCAATATGGAAAAACAATAATAGTGACTTATGAAACTTTTCTTAGTATGAGGATAGGTGAAGGGAATACAAATGTATGTGTGTGTGTGTGTGTGTATACACATACATATATATGTATATATATATACATATATGTATGTATGTATGTATGTATGTAAATATATATATGTATGTATACCTACTCCTATGTCTATATAGGAGGAAACATATGCATATGAATAATGTGGGAGCATGGGTATATATGTGTACATAGAGGGTTCAGGATCAATTAATTAGGAAGAGATGATACTTCAAAATGTGAAATTTTGAAGTGCAAGAAGACTTGAATGAGAGGAGACAGGGAGAGACAAAATGGGGCTAATCATCCCGTATAAAAGAAGCAAGGGATAAGTGTTACAACTTTACTTTCATTTACTCTCATTAAACTTGGCTTAGGGAAGGAATGTCATAAACTCTAAACTGAGTATCTTGCCACACAGTAGAGTAGGTGGGATGGAGATAAGGGGGGGGATTGGAGGGAAAGGTGGGGTGGGGGGGAGGGTTGTGGGAAGAACACACCTCAGTAAAGGGACAGGGACAGGGTAGAGAACAAAACAAGGGGAGGGAGTGCAGGATAGGAAGGAGGGACATACAATCAGCCTCTCATAATATGCCCACCATGGAGATGTCCTGCATAATTACACATGTACAGCCTGTATTGAATTGCTACTCCTTCCAGTGGGAGTAGGTGACAAGGGAGGAATTGCAAGAATCTAGAATTTAAAGTTTCACAATCAAATGCAACTAGGAAATAAGTCATACAGGGACAGGAGGAGGGAGACCTTCCCTGCCCTACTAGAAAGTTAGAGGGGCGTTGGAGGAGGACATAAAAGGAAAACGATTGTAGGAGGGACTTTACGGTGGACCCACTGTTTTGGTCTTGTGCGTAGGGGAAAGAAGGGGAGAAAATTTGTAACTCAAAACCTTGTGGAAATGAATGATGTAATCAAGAAAATAAATTAAAATAAAAAAGGAAGTGGTGAAGGGTTTGAGTTGTGCTGAGCCTTGAGAACGTGTGTGCCAGGGATTGCCCTGAGGACTGGACAAGGACCTGGTTGCTGTTAAACTCTGAGGGCTGGATGAGAGCCTGGCAGCTGTCTGCTCCTGAATCTAGGTGATTGTTTGGCAGATTCAGGAGGGAGCTGGGACTAGGGAAGAGAATCAAGGGAATCAGAGAGACCAACCAGAGTCAAAAATGAAGAAAAAAACCTGCTCTTGGACTAAACTGAGGTTTGATGGAAATCAAGGGGTGGAAAGTTTGGGTGGTTTTCTAAGGATTGTATTGGAGACTAAAGTTAATGGTTGCCCCATGAGTGGAAGATCAGTATATTGTTAATTGTTGATTGAATCTTTAAGTGAGAAGGGTCTCTCCCCCTTAGGGAAACCAGGTGATTCCTTTGTTAATTGATTAATTGAATAATATTGAGAATATTATACTGTGAATATTTCACTGCATCTCAATTTGTAATGGAATAAACAGATTGTTCACTTCTACTGTGTAATCCAATTCTTAAAAACTGTTCACAATAGCATTCTTTTGGGAATCTACTCTTGATTGACTTTACACAAAATGACAGAGTAACAACGTTCCAGCTGATGGCAGCCTGGCAGGCAGATGGGAAAGGGTTCATCCCAGCATGCTGGGAGCCCATACCAGCACTGCATGAACCCAAGGCTGGAGCCCTAGGGCCACCAGAACCAGATGTCACAAGAGCATGAATAACTGGCAGCTGTTGTGTTTTCCAGAATTACCAAACCATAAGAAACAAGGACTAAGTGAAAGGTCAACGGAACCTGGAGAAATTCAAGAGAGAGGTTCCAGCCAACTGCCCCAGGGCTGGAAGCAGCTGAATTAGCATCCTTGCAGCCACCTCCACCTGGCTGCTTCAGAAACAACCAGGCTGCAGATTGCAGGGGGTGGTGGTTATCATTCAGAGGCTAAGTGCTCTTGCCTTGAGTTGTCTGGATTGGGATCACTGTCTTGGGTGTTGCTCCTGAGGTGAGTTTTCATTGAGACAAAGCTGGTAGTGGCTGCAGAAATGGTGGCCTCCTAGTAGCTCCAGGAGATGCAAAAACCCCAATAATTTGGGACAAATTTATCCCCTCTGAAAGCAGAGTTCTACTGAACCTAAAACTAAAGTAATTGACTGGCAACATGAGTAGGCAAAAGAAGCACAGCAAACCCATCAATGCAACTTTAGATTCCTTTTTGGGGGACAAAAAGGATCAAAGCATGGAATGGGAGGAAGAAAACACAATCAAAGCTCCCTTCTAAAAGCTTCCAAGAAAACGGTAGACTGGTTAGAAGCCATACAGCAGCTTAATAAGGATTTTGAAAACCAAGTAAGAGAAGTAAAGGAAAAATATGGAAGAGAAAAAAGAATGATGCAAGAAAATCATGAAAAGAGATTCGACAAACTGACTGGAGAAAATAACACTTTAAAAATGGATTAACTCAAATGGCAAAAAGGGCCAAAAAGTCAATGAAGAGAAGAATGTCTTAAATAGCCAAATTTGCCAGATGGAAAAAGAATCTGAAAAGCTTTCTGAAGAGAATAATTCTTTCAGAATTAGAGTGGAGTAAATGGAAATAAATGCCTTTATGAAAAAAATCAAGATACTATTAAATGGATCCAAACACGTGGGAAAAAATATCTCCTTGAAAAATTCACTGGCTTAAAGACATCTTCAATTTATACCTCTGAAAATTGCCTGTTAATATCCTTTGACCATTTACCAATTTTGGAGTGACTTGTATTCTTATAAATTGTACATAATTCCCTGTATATTTTAGAAATGAAGACTTTATCAGAGACACTGGTTGCAGATATTCTTTCCCGATTTTCCACATGCCTCTTAATATTGGTTACATTGGCTTTGTTTGTACAGAAACTTTTCAATTTAATGTAATCAAAATTATCCATTTTGCATTCTATAATGTTCTCCAACTCTTCTTTGGTCATAAATTCTTCCCTGTTCAGTAACTCTGACAGGTAAACTATTCCTTGCTTCCCCAGATTATTTACAGTATTCGCCTTTATACCTAGATTGTGCATGCATGTAGAAGTGATTTTGATATATGGTGTTAGATAATGGTTTGTGCCCAGTTTCTGCCATACTACATTCCAATTTTCCCAGCAGTTTTTGTCAAATATTGAATTCTTAACAAAAAAAAAAACTTGGGTCTTTGTGCTTATCAAACACTATATTACAATAATCATTGACTACTGAGTCTTTTGTACCCAATCTATTCCATTCATCCGCTACTTGGTTCCTTAACCAGTACGAAGCAGTTTTGATGACTGCTAGTTTATAATAGAGATTAAAATATGGTACGGCTAGGCCACCTTCCCTAGCATTTCTTTTCATTAACTGCCATGATATTCTGGACTTTTTGTTCTTCCAAATGAATTTTGTCACCATTTCTTCTAGTTATAAAGTGAATTTTTGGTAGATTTATTGGTATGGCACTAAATATATACTTACATTTAGGTAAAAATGGTCATTTTTATTATATTAGCTCTACCCAGCCATGAGCAATTGATGTTTTTTCCAATTATTTTAATCTGATTTTATTTGTGTTAAAAGTGTTTTGTACTTGTGTTCATGAAGGTAGTAGGTTTATTTTGGCAGGTAGATTCCCAAATATTTTATAATGTCTACAATAACTTTAAATGGGGTTTCTCTTAGTATCTCTTGATGTTGGACTTCATTGGAAATATATAGGAATTTATGTGGGTGTATTTTATATCCTGCAACTTTGCTAAATTTATTTATTGTCACAAGAAGTTTTTTAATTGATTCACTAGAATTCTCCAAGTATATCATCATATCATCTGAAAGGAGTGAAAGATTAGTCTCTTCTTTGCCTACTTTGATTCTTTTGATTTCTTTTTTTCTCTAATTGCTACTGTTAACAATTCTAAGAGGGGTGATAGTGGACATCCTTGTTTCACCCCTGACCTTATTGAAAATGCTTCTAGTTTATCCCCATTGCATATAATACTTGCTGATGGCTTTAAGTAAATGCTACCTATTATTCTAAGGAAAACTCCATTGATTCCTATTTATTTCTAGTGTTTTTAATACAAATGGATGTTGTATTTTGTCAAAGGCTTTTTCTGCATCTATTGAAATAATCATATGGTTTCTGCAAGTTTTATTGTTCGTATAATCAATGGTACTGATGGTTTTCCTTATATTGAACCATCCTTGCATTCCTGGAATAAATCCAACCTGATCAAAATGTACTATTCTTTATATAAGTAGCTGTAGTCTTCTTGCTAATTTTTTATTGAAAATTTTCACATCTATATTCATAAGGGAGATTGGTGTATAATTTTATTTCTACATTTTGTCTCTCTCTGATTTAAGTATCAGTACCATATTTGTGTCATAGAAAGAACTGGGTAGGACTCCTTCCTCATTCAGTTGGCTAAGATGACAAAACTGGAAAATGACAAGTGCTTGAGAGGATGTGGAAAACTTGAAACATTAATGCATTGTTAGTGGAGCTGTGAACTGATACAAACATTCTGGAGAGCAATATGGAATTATGCCCAAAAGGCAATAAATAATTGCATACCCTTTGACCCAGTAATACCACTTTGGGGATTGCATCCCAAAGAGATCATAGAAGTGGAAAAAGGTCCATATGTGCAAAAATATTTATTTCATCTCTCATGTGGTGGCAAAAAAAACCTGGAAATTTAGGGAATGCCCATCAATTGGGGGATGGCTGAACAAGTTGTTGTATATGAATGTAATGGAATACTATTGTGCTATAAGAAATGGGAAAGAGATGGACTTCATAATTACCTGAATTTTAAGTAAGAAGAGCAGCACCAGGAAAAATTTGAACACAATCACAGACACATCATATGTGTGATGACCAACCATGATAAACTGGACTCTTCTCAGCAACACAATTAAAAGACAACTCTCCAAGTCTTAGGATGGAAGGGGATATCTACATCCAGAAAAAAGATCTACGAAGACAAGAGTTTAAATGGAGACTGAAGCAATACATGCTATTATTCTTTTCATGTTTGGTTTTGTTTCTTTTTTCCCATTGTTTACTCCATTGGTTACAAACCTTCTATATAGCCAGACTATTGTACAGTGTGAAAGTATTCACAGATCCTATATTTGATAGTAAACCACCGTGGTGGGTGGGAGTAAGGGAGGCGAGAAAATTTAAAACTCAAGGGATTGTGGAACTGAATCTTGGAAACTGTAAGTAAATAAAGAAGTCAATGAAAAAAAGAAGAAAATGAAAAAAAACAAAGAAGCCAAATAGTGATCAACCTAAGCCTTAGAATTCAGGTTTTCCATTTCTCCAGGTTACCTCCTGGGCACTTTCTCCCTTCTCCCTTGAATACTATGAGAATTTTGACCTTTAGGACAAACCACTGGCTATGAAACCCAAGAACCCAGGTGACTAACAGTTTCAGCTGTAGCAAACAACTGCTGGGCTTGGCCTGAGGCTATTGCCTCAGAACAGCAGAATCCCAGATTCTCAGGCTTGGAAGGAGCCTCAGAAGCCATGCACCCATAGCTACACCAATCAAGGAATTTCCTGTGAGATATCCTGGGCAAGGGGTCACTAGCCTTCAGTTGAAGACCTCCAGTGGCAAGGAACTCATCACCTATTGAAGGAGCCCATTTTATTTTTGAAAAACCCTACTTATTATGAAAGCTGATTTGGGTTGGATTTATTTTTGTTTTCTACCAATCAAACTCAAATCTCTTCCTCTACAATTTCTGCTCATGGCTCCCATTTATTTCCTCTGGTGCCATGCAGAAGATATTTGATCCTTTTTCCATATAACAACCCTTTGATTACTTGAAGATAACCATTCTGTCTTCCCTAAGTCTTTGGTCTCCTGGCCAAATAGCCCAAGTTTCCTTAAGAAGTTCCCACATGGCATGGTCTCCAGGCCTCGTATCAGCCCCACCATCATCATCTGGTCTGCCAGTGTCCTTCTAAGAATGTGACATTCAATTGAACATGTTGCTCTTAAAAATTAAAAAAAAATTTTTTAAATCGACTGACCTGGAAAGAAGATCCAGGAAAGACAATTTAAAAACTATTTAACTACCTGAAATCCATGATCAAAAAAGAAACTAGAAAGCATCCTTCAAGAAATTCTCAAAGAAAATTACCCTGATATTTTAGAATTAGAGGGCAAAATAAAATTTGAAAGAATTCACTGATAACCTCTTTAAAAAGATCCCAAAAAGAAAACTTCTAAGAATGTTATTGCCAAGTTCAGGAGTTCCCACATCAAGGATAAAATATTACAAGCTGCCAAGAAAAAAAAACAATTTGAATACTGTGGAAACACAATCAGGATAACACAGGATCTAGCAGTTTCTACATTAAGGGATCAAAGGTCCTGGAATATACTCTGGAGATCAAGGGAGCTAGGATTAAAACAAAGAATCACCTACCCAGCAACATTATGTATAATGTTTCAGTGGAAAATATGGTCATTCACTGTGGTGAAGGACTTTCAAATATTCTTTCTGAAAAAACCAGAACTGAAATGAAAATTTGACACTTAAATATGAGAAGCATGATAAGGTAAAAATGGAAGAGAAATCATAAGGAACTAACAACATTGAACTATTTATATGCCAATATGGAAAAAATGATAATTGTAACTTATGAAACTTTTCTCAGTATGAGGATAGTTAAAGGGAATACAAATGTGTGTGTATGCATACACACACACACACACACACACACATATATATATATATATATATATATATATGGATATACATATATGTGTGTATGTATGAATATGTATAGATGTATTGTGTATGCATATGCTTATATGTGTATGTACATATATACATATATACATATATATACAGAGGGCACAGGATCAATTGAACAGGATGGAATAATATTTTCAAAGGTGAAATTCAGAGGTGGGAGAGGAATAGTATGAGAGGAGATAGGGAGAGACAGAATGGGGTTAATGATTTCATATGGAAGAGACAAGTGGTAATTGTTACAGTGGTGGGGAAGAATAGGAAGGCAAAAGGTAATGGGTCAAACTTACTCTCATTGAAGTCGGCCTAGTGAAGGAATGACATACACTCTAAATTGGGTGTCTTGGCCTACAGGAGAGTAGGGGGAAGGGGATGAGAGGGGGGAGATTGGAAGCAAGGGCATGTTTTGGGGGAGGGTTGTTAGAAGCACACACTTTTGTAAAGGGACAGGGACAAAGCAGAGATTAGAACAAGTGGGAGGGTGGAATAAGAAGGAGGGAAATATACAGGTACTGGGTTAGGGAGATCTATCTTGCCCTACTGGAAAGTCAGAGGGGTAATTGGGGAAGATATAGGAGAGAGCTGACTGGGGGAGAGGGTATACATTGGGATCACTCTTTTAGGGTGGTAGATTGGGGAAAGACAGGGAGAAAATTTTTAAATCAAAATCTCATTGAAATGAATGATATAAGCTAAAAATAAAAAAAAATTGAATTGAGCATATGAAAATTTGATTGTCTTTAATGATACAGCATCTAGGCAGAAACTTTAAAAATGGAGAGAAAGGGGTATGAGGTAAAGCGGAAGAAAGGAATAGAGAAAGTAAGGAAAATTTTTAACATTTTACAAATGTCAAATATCAGCAAACATTTTCCATCAAATCCCTGAATACATCAGCATGATTTTGCATAAAACTTAGCTATTCAAAATGGTATGTAATTTTCAAAACCAAAGTTCTTAATTCTTGACATTCACAGATTTATATTAATAATGTTGTCTTCAAGGTTTTCTATTGATTATACTCATTGACATAAAATTATCTGACCTTATTCTTTCAAAACTCAAGGAGATGTTAAAAATGAAAAGTCTCCTATGATCTTTGCATTATTAACATCTGCTGCTTGTTTACTACATTTTATGTGCAATAAACCCAATATCCTATAAGTTATTTACAACTTTTCAATATTAAAAATAATTATTTTCTTGTTTTTTTTCCCAGTATGTATATATATAATTAACAAAACATTATTTTAAGATATAAAAAAAACTAGAGTCCTAAGATCCCACCAAGATGATATTTTATTTAAACTTATCAGTTTAATTTAATTTATTTTTTCCTTAAATTTACATTTTTTTCACTTTTAGTTTTTTTCATTTGTTTGGATCTGTTAAATAGTATTTTGATTTCTCACAATTCATTTGCTTTATTTGCTCCATTCTAATTCTGAAGACATTATTCTCTTCAGTGAGCTTTTGAGATTTTTCTCCATCTGGCAAATTTCACTTTTTAAGGCATTCTTCTCCTCATTGGCTTTTTGGGCTTCTTTTACCATTTGAGTTAAACTATTTTTAAGGTGTTATTTTCTCCAGTCAGGTTGTTGCCTCTCTTTTCATGATTTTCTTGCATCATTCTCATTTCTCTTCCCAATATTTTCCACTTCTCTTATTTGGTTTTAAAAATCCTTCTTAAGCTTCTCTATGGCTTGTAAGCAATTTCCCTTTCTCTTGGAAAATTTGGTGTGGGAGTTCGGATTGTGTTGTCTTCCTCCTGTTCCATGTTTTTATCCTTTTTGTCCCCCCCCCCAAAAAAAAAACCTCTAAAATTGAATTGCTTTTCTTGGTTTTCTTCCTTTGCCTTCTCATGTTGCCAGTCAATTACTTGACTTTTGGGCTCAGTAGAATTCTGCTTTCAGAGGGGAGAAAGTTGTAGCAAACTACTGGGGTTTTTGCTGCTGCCAAAGCTATTAGGAGGCTGCCATCTCTGCAGCTTCCACCAGCTTTGGCTCCCTCAACACTCACTTCAGGACAACCACCCACAACTGTGCTCCCAGTTCAGGCAGGTGAAGGCAATAACACTTAGACTCGGAATAATTTCTTCCCCCCCCCCCATCCCCCATCCCCCTGCACTGCAATCTGCAGGCCAGGAGCTCTGAAGCTGCCATGTGGAGGTGGCTGCAGGGCTGCTGCTTCTGCTGCTTTTAGCCCTGGGGGCAGATGGCCAGACCCACTCCTCAGTCCCAAATTCAGCTGAGTTCCAGTCACCTTTCACTTTGTCCTTGGCTCTTATAGGTTGATAATTCTGGAGATCACCACAGATAGCTCCCAGTGGGCTGTGATGAACCCTTCCCATCTGCCTGATGTGCTCCCTTCAGCCTGAAGCTTTGTTTCTTTGTGATATTGTGGGTTCTGTAGCTCTAAAATTCATTTAGAGTCTCATTTTATAGGTATTTGAGGTGGTTATGAGGGGGGATTTCAGAGTCCTCCTGCTTCTATGCCACCATCTTCTTAAAACTACATTATGAACTCAATATAAAAACTGTTTAAAAGGACTTCCTTCTGCTCTACTGAACTATGTAGAAAAGCATATCTCATTTATTGCTATTTTGTTTTCAAGGGACTCTGTCCTTTGTTTTTTTTAATTTTGTACAGTGCTCTATATTCCATTGACGTGTCACAACTACTTCTTGCTTGACTTGCATAAATTAAAATGGAATCATATTCTGTTTTTTGTTTGTTTTTTAATGAAAAGGATATTTTGTGTTTTTCATCAGTTCAGTATGCTGCAAATATCCCATATGAAAATAGGTTAAAGCAATATACTTAAAACTGTTGGGAAATCTAGAAATGGAGGTTTTGCAGTCTTCTTGACTCACTCACATTCTTTATGGAAGACTGGCACTGCAGTTACATTTCTTTAGAATCTTATTAAGCAATGTATGGATAAAAATGTGCAATCAAAAGTAGAAGAATCAATTGCTTCTTATTAATCTAGTGACTATTCTAAAAATTAAATAGAGATTTTTTTGTGTATTCCATGTTCATGAATTTTTATTCAAATTTCTTTTCTCTTAACTCTTCAACCAAAATCACACCAATAAAAATGTTTCTCATTCATTCAACAGACAGAAAGGGAGTCTATTCCCACTTTAGATTAACTATTTGTATAAGCTTTAGAAGAGTATCAGAACTGAACTGACCACATGAAACTTTGACTGTATTTAAATAATGACACAACATCTGGATGAGAAATTTAAAAAATAAATCGATAAAAAAATGAAATTCATTGTTTCCACATGTTTTATATCATTATAATGTAAAGAACAAATGACCAGATAATTGATTGAATTTCTTGTTATTTAACCAGAGGTCAGAAAAATATTTAGAGATGGATATATTTATATGGGAATCATCAGTAAAGAGACTGTAATTTTACATGATAGGAGTTGATGAGATCATCAAATCAGAGAGTACAGAGAAAGAAGAGAAGCAGTCCAGGTAGGTGGTTCAGTGTATAGAATACTAGGCATTATTTAAAATTTTATCTCAGAAAACTTCCTAGCTGTTTGAATTCAGGCAAGTTACACAAAATTTGCCTCATTTTCCTCATTTGTAAAATAGAAAACTATCTTCCCCACACACACCCACGAATTGCTATAAGTATCAAATGAGATAACATTTCTAAATTCAGTACAATTTCATGGCACATAGCAAGTTCTTAATAAATAAATGTTTTTGTAGGTTGAGCCAAGATGGCAGAGAAAAGGCAGGAAGTCACCAATGCTCTCCTTCTTTTGTCTTAAACCAACTTGAAATCCAGGATCCAGGCAAATTCTTCACTCATAGAACCCACAGAATGATGGAATGAAATGATTTCCCAGCCCAAAATAACTTAGAGAGATGGCTGGGAAGGTCTGTCTCACTTGGTATAAGGAAATCACTGCTCAGAAATCATATTATTTCAAAGGATGAAGAAAAAAAAATTTTTGAAAAAAAAGACAGCACCATTACTTTTTTAAAAACACTAGAAAGCACAGGAAAAAAATGGAATATTTCTTAAAATGATAAATAGTAACTATCTAAAATCATAAGCAAGAACTATCTGTAACAGAGATCAACTAGATGCCTTCCCAATAACTTCATGAGAATGAAAGAAACCCCATAATTACCACTATTAATCAATATGTATAATAATATGAGGCATAAGAACAGAAAGAAAAAAAGGTTTTAAGGAATTATAAGAGACAATGAAGGAACAAAACTTTGCTGATTATATGATACTATACTTAGAGAATCCTAAGAATAAGCTAAAAACTACTTGAAATAACCAACAACTTCTGCAAAGTTGGGGGATTTAAAATAAATGCCTATAAATCATCAGCATTTCTATATGTTACCAACAAAGCCCAGGATAAAGAGGTAGAAAAAGGAATTCAATTTAAAAAAAATGTACACAAAGCAAAATACTTTGAAATCTACCTACTGAAACAGAAGACACATTAATCTAGGACCTATGTGAACATAATTACAAAACACTTTTCAGATATTCAAACTCAGATCTAAATAATTGGGAAAAATATCAGTTGCTCATCCAACATAATAAAAATTACAGTTCTACCTAAATTATTTTATTAATTCAGTGCAGTGATATATCATCCAAACTACCAAGATATATTTTATAAAGTTAGAAAAAAATTATAACAAAAGCAAAATTCATCTGGAAAAGAGAAAAAAAGTTCAAGGTTATCAAAAGAATTTTTAAAAATGCAAAGACAAATGGCTAAGACATATCAAATCTCATACTGTATTACAAAGTAGTAATCATCAAGACTATCTTGTTCTGATTAAGAAATACAGAGATTTATGAATGGTACAGAATAGTACAGAAGACACAGCAGTATATCACCATACTCATCTAGTGTTTGATAAAACCAAAGACACCAGTTTTTGAGATAAGAACTCACTATTTGATAAAAACATATAGGAAAAAATGGAAAACAATACTGCAGAAATTAGATACAGAACAACAGTTTACACTATATACTAATTTAAGGTCAAAATAGGTACATGACTTAAATATAAAGGGCAATATTAGCAAAGCAGGAGGGTAAGAATTAGTTTACCACTCAGATATATGGATAGGGGAAGAATTTATTTTCAAAGAAGAAATAGAGAACATTATGAGATGTAAAATGGTTCATTTTTCTTAAGTTAATTTGTTTTTGTAGAAATCAAACCAACACAATCAAGATTAGAAGGAAAATAGAAAGCTAGGGAAAAAAGATGGATTAGAGATCTAAAAAAATGTTTGTTTTGTTTTGTTTATTTGTTTGTTTTACTGCAAATGTTGGGAAGCTAAGCACAAACAGTTCTCCTGGGGACTGGTGTTGTGAATAACCTTCAGTTTCTGATCACATAGCATAGTGAGCTCTCTATTCAGTGATAACTAAAGCAAAACATTTACCAAAAGTAAAAACATTTACAAACATATAACAAAACAACTTATTACTAAAGTGGCTAACTAGTCTTAAGAAAAAGATACCATTAAATAAATCACAATCTCAATCAGTCCATAGAAAATACCCGTCTAAATTCTTCTTTTATCTGTATTGGAGATTTGTTTCCAGGCATCCATAATTCAATCATTCTCAAGGAGAAATCATCCTGAAGGGGTACAACATACAAGTTCTCCCATCCCTAAATCACACAGTCTTATTCTTATCAGTCAGCACTAAGTACCTAAGTAAAGGTCCTTTCATATTGACTCAAGGCTGCCTTCCAGACTCCATGGCTCCTGCTCCATGCTCCCAGGTCCTTCCTGAATTCACCCAACTGTCTGCTGGATTCACAGGTAGGCACACTCAGCTTTTGTTCCAACTCCTGTTCCAGCTTTTCTTGTACTTCCTTTTCTAGTTCCTGTTCCATATTGAAATTTGCCCTTTGTAGTTTCTGTTTCTAGGAAGAAAAAGCTTAACAGAACCACAATGATATCCATACACATTAAGCTTAGCACAGTTACAGCAATATCCGTACACATTACTGGCAGTATCATCAGTTCACTTTCTGCTTGTGAAATCAACATAGACCAAAGACAGGGCCTCTGTCTCAGAAATTATCACAAACCAACAGACAGGGTTTCTGTCTGAGGAGCCAAACAGAAATCATTAGTAAAATCCTAGGACTTCTGAAAATATAAGTAAAATCCTCCTTCACGACTTCTGTAAACAGAGAGAAGAAAAGTTGTTTTTCAGGTTTCTGAACCTGCAGTGAGGTCCCAGGGCTTCTGTAAGACACTTCTGTCAACTGACAGGTCTAACAAAGTAACAACAATATAATCAGAACACACAGACAGAGTGCCAGCACCATAGGTATCCTTTCTCTCAGTTCTACTCAGTCACAGCTCATGCTCCAGCTTTTATCTCCTCCATTCCTTCCTGTTCTGCCATCTTCTTATCTTTCCTGTTCCAGTCTTTGGCAATTGCTTCCCACTATGGGTTTCACAATTTCTGTTTCTAAAAAAAGATTTGGTATAATCACAGGTGAGGCTCAAAGGCACTTGAAGATCTAAAACAATGAGCTAAGTACCATTTTGCTTTATATTACAAATGTTTCCTGTGAAAGTTTCATTTCTCAAATATAGGTTGAACTGAGTAAGAATAAAAGTCATTTTCCAAATGATAAATGGACAAAGGATATACATAGATAATTTCTATGTGTCAAAAGCATATGAAGGCATATAAAATGTTTTAAATCACTTTTGATTAGAGAAATCCAAAATAAAACAACTCTAAAATATCACCTCTCATCTACCAGATTGGCTAATATGACAAAAAAGGAAAATAATAAATATTGGAGACATGTGAAAATAGGAGTTGTGAACTTATCCAATCATTCTAGAAAGCAATTTTAGAATTAATTACAAATTCTTATCAAACTTTGCACCTGGTTTGATTCAGCAATGCAACTACTAGGTCTGCATTACAAAGTGATCATAAAAAAGGGAAGAAGAGCTATATATGTATATATACATATACATACATACATATACACACTTATACACACATATATGTGTGTATATAAGTATATGCATGTATGATTGTGTGTGTACATATATACATATATATGTACATATGTATATATATACACCACATGTGTGTATGTGTTTATGTGTATATATAAGTATATTTTTGTCTATATATAGAGAGAGAGATTTTCATGAAATGAGGGTTTTAAACAGTGCTGAAGGATACAAGGAGGTGAAAAAAGCAAAGGATAAGAAAAAAAAACATTCAATTTCAAACTTTTAAATAGACCAAATGCGCCTATTTATTGATTTGTTATCAAGCACTGTTCATTATATATATGCATGTGTGTATGTATATATGTATGCATGTATGTATGTGTATGTATCTCAGAGGTTTTTTAGTGGTAGGAAAGAATTGTAAATTGATGGGATGGCCATTAGTTGGAGAATGACTGAACAATTGACGATATGTGATTGTGATGGAATACTACATTGGTATAAGATGTGATGAGCTATAAGATGGATTTCAGAAAAAAAAACTAGACTTTCATGAACTGAAGCAAAGTGAAGTGAATAGAATCACAAAATTGTGCATTGATTCAGCAACATTGTGTGATGACCAACTAAGACTAATTTAGTTCTCTTCATCAATATAATGATCATAGACACCCTATCAAAAAGATTCAGATGAAAAACTCCTATCTATATCCGGGGGTGGGGCAGGGAACTGATTAAGTACAAATGCAAATCAAAGCATACTATTTTACCTTTCTTAATTTTTTAAAAATATTTTTTATTTGTTTTCTTGTTTACATCATTCATTTTCAATACATTTTTGGATTACAAATTTTCTCCCCATCTTGCCCCTGCCCCAATCCTAAAAAAGCAATCCCACTGTCAAGGCCCTCCCCTGCTCTGCTCTCTTACTTTCTGGTAGGGCAGGGAGGGTCTCCCTATCCCAGTCCCTGTATATCTGAATTCCTAGTTGCAGGTATTGCAGAACTTTAAATTCTAGATTCTTTCAAAACAATCCAACTTTCTTAATTTAAAAAAATGGTTTTCCTCTTTGTTCTGTTTCTTCCTTACAACATGAATATTATATAAATTTATTTTACATGATTACACTTACATAACACATCACATTTCTTCCTGTCTTAGAGAGCAAGGAGGAAAGGGGAGGGATACAACTTGGAACTCAAAATTTACATAAATGCAATTTAAATTCGTCTTTGTGTGTAATTGAATAAAATGAATAATATTTTTTAAATCACATATTTCCTTCCATTCCCTTCACTTCTTTTTCCAAGGTCAGAATTTTTGAGGATACCCAGTTGGCAGCCATCACCTCGATGAAGGTCCAGCTTCCAGCAAACGATAATGAAAAAAAGAATGTCTTCAGAGATAGGAGGCTAACAAGGAGGGAATAATGTCATTAAAAATCTTAGAGGAGATTTTAACGAAATGAGGGTGTTCAACAGTGCTGAAGGCTACAAGGAGGTAAAGAAAGACAAGGAATAAAAAAATTGAACATTATATTTAAAATTATTTAAATAGACAGAATGAACTTATTCCTTGATTTGTTATCAAGCACTGTTTAATTACAAGTGAGTATGTTTATCCACATTAAGTTATGATGTATATGTAAATTTTGCTTAGATCTAGAGAAAGTTATGGGACTTGTAAAATTTTTGTAACTGATGAGTATTAATATATTTTCCTTAACTTTAATATACCTCTGAAGGTTCACCACTCATTTCTTGAACTTAGATTGGGACATTGTAATTGATAATTCATATATATTTATATGACAATGTTAAATGAAGTAACTATGTTTTGTACAATTATGACTTAGAATGTTAACATTATTAGTAGAGAAGTTTCAAAAATGTATTTCAGTGTCTTGGAGAACAGAATCAAGATTTTATCATAGCTAAGTTGTGGGTTCTTAAGTAAATTATTTAATTTTTCTTAGATTCCAAATATCAGGAAAATTAATGCTTAAGCACCAATTATGACTACAGAAAGTTGAAGAAGGAAAAGTCTTCCTTCTTCTTTCTAAATAGTGGACTAGAAGTTCAGCATGAGACATTCATTTTGAGACATGGCCATTGTATTAATTTGGTTTGCCTTGATTATGCATGCTAATTTAGTGCAATTGCTTCTATTCAACAGGATACATAATTAGCATGGTAGAAATTGTGACAAATGATAAAAAGGAGAATTTTAAAGAGATTTGACATAAAGAAAAACAAGTAGAATGTAGTTTGCAGTCAAGTAAAAAAGTTTTGTTACTTTCATATTAAATTTTAAATTGACTCAAACAAATAAGATTTCAAAGTTTGGCATAAAATCCCGTTTTCTGTTCTTCATAAACAGTGATAGTTATAAAATATTTGACAAGTAAATATTGAAAAAATATTTTTAAAAATAAGTTGATGAGTTGAGAGAGGACATTGGTAAAAATAGTGCCTAACATCTGAATCTTCATGTGGTTAAACAAGTTATTTAAATTCCATGAGTTTCAGTTTTATACCATAAAAAGAGAATTTTAGTCTAAATGTCCTCAATCCATTTCCATAGCCAAATCTTTGATTTTATATACGTTTTGTTCTCTTTAAAGTTTAGGATGGATTTTGTATGATTTCAGTGATTATATGAAAGTTTACTATTAGTTAGGAGATATCTTTTGATCTCTGCCAATATTCTTTTTCAAGCCACCTATCTATCAGTTTGTGAGACTGACAGATCTTTTGATGTAGTATAAAACTGGAAGTGTTATTTCATTCCTGTTGAAGATGAGATTTTTTTAAGAAGAATGCTCTGAATATCTATTTTGATCCCTGTGCTTCATTTAATTTTTCAGATAAATAACATAATACACTGGCCAGTAGACTAACCAATGAGACTATATTCTTATGCATTTTTATCTGAGAAAATTATCATAATAACAAAGCTCTTCTGTTAACCTTTCTTTGGTTTTCTATTTCTTTTCTTTACTTTTGATTAAAACCCATGATAATGTTTTATGAGATAAAATTTTCTTTAAGAAGCTAGAAACGTTGCATCTGAATATAAATTAGTTTTTTTGGCCTCTGAAGGCTTATACTTTTTATTATTTTATCAGAAAGCAAGACAGGTTGATCAGTTCCCAGAGCTGTCAGAAATAACTTGACAATCTACTGATAACATTGCAGTTTTGGAATAGATTCTTGACTCTAAACCCTAGTGACTACTGCTGAATCACAAATTACACAAGTCAATCAACCTGGGATTTGGTTTTTACAACAAGATTTATAAGGACCCACAATATACTATTTCTTCTGGGATGTACACTTTTTCATCTCTTACATCTATGACATGGTAATAGAGGCATAGATCCGAAGGAAAAAAAGTGACTACAAAAACTTTTCAGAAAATCACAGCTTTAAATTTTCTTTTTAAAAAGAATTAAAACATTTTCATGAACTATGATAAATTCAGTCTATTTCAGGATAATTTTCAATCTTTTTCATGTCACAAGGCTGATGTAGAATTAGAGTTGCAGTTTAGAATTCTTGAAATATCACTTTTAGACTTGGATCATGTTAAGTATTGATACATATCCAATAAAATCCAGTGCAATCCCCCAAGTTGTACAATCCTAATGAAGTACCAGAAAGTAGATATTTGCCATCAAATTAAAATGAAATTAAACAGATAAAAATTGCTGGAAAACATTTTCAAAACCACCTTGAACCTCATGTTTATTTGTTTTGTGGATTGGGGGGAAAGAAGTATTCAATCTAGATAAAAATAAAGGAGCAAAAGTATTTTCACCTGTTAGCAAGTAGTTAATAAAAGAAGTACTGTTAAATTTATCAAATATCAATGACAAATGATCTTATTGATTTGTGTGAGGATATTAATTTCTAAGTTAAATCCTTGTTGGAAATTTATTTGCCTTTAGTCATCTGAAATTCAAGTATTATCACCAATTCAATATCTCATTTGATAAACAAAATTTCTTCATGGAAATTTGAAGTATTTCTAATGCTGAGGTCATATCTCCTCACACAACACAAAAAACCTTAAAAATTATACACTACCAAAAGAAAAGACAGGAAGGGGTGAGGAACATATTTTGAATATATCCCTACAAATACTTGAATATATGTACCAAAAGGTGGAAACTCTAAAGGAGTTGAGTTCAAGTGGAATAATGACCAGAACTGAAATGAGAACTAAACTGAACATCTCTTCCAGGTACATAGATAGGAAAGGGTTATAGATTTCCAAAACTTTTTACATGTCACTACTGCTATTACCATCCTTCCTTTTTCCCAACATTAAAGTTATCAAATATGGGCAATGAAAACCATGCTTTGCCTTCTAGATACCCCAGCTATACAAATCATATCATGATGCAGCTTTTTGGTACTCTATTTTCCTTGCAGTGTGAACCCATTAAAACAAAGTATAATTGCTCTACAATTATGTATTTTTGAAAGTCAGAAGAGACAGTGGTTGACAGAAATGAATAGTTGGTCCTATTACAACCTATACATTAGATGCATTTCTAAAATCTGTATTCCTATTTGCCCCAAATCAGGGAAAATGAAATAGAATATGGTTTTTTTTAGGTTAGGAAAATGTAAGGGTTAAAAAATTTTAATTTTAATGTTAAAATTTCTACATTAGGTGTGAATGGTGATAATAGAATGTAATATCACTTTTAGAGTCAGATTTTAATTGTCTTTTAGCAAGTATCTTCAAACTTTTCTTTATTAAAATAAATTAATTTAATTATTTTCTTGTTTACATAATCATGCCCATGAGATTTTGAGTTATAAATTTTCTCCCCTGGGTGGAGCCAAGATGGCAGCATAGAAGAATCAAAGTTTCACAGCTGCCACACAGCCAAAGTGACTGATCAAAGGCCAAGGGCTTTTGTGTTGAGTGGCCTGGATAAAGATCATGGTCTTGGGTGATGTTCAAAGCTAGTGCAGCACCCCCTCTAATAGCTCCAGCATTTGTGAAAACCCAAGCATTTTGGGACACAGCTTTCCCACCTGGAAGCAGAGTTCCACAAAGCTAAAAAATCAAGCCATTAACTCACTGGCCAACATGAGGAGAAGGAAGCAAAGTAAGAACAGCAGTAAAACTCTACAATCTTTTTGGGGACAAAAAGGATTGAAGCATGGAATGGGAAGAAGACAACATAGTCAGAACTCCCACACCAAAGGCTTCCAAGATACATGAAGATTGTCTACAATCCATGGATCTACTTAAAAACAACTTTGAAAAACAAATAAGAGAAGTGGAGGCAAAATTGGGAAGAGAAATAAGAATGATGCAAGAAAGAGTCAACAAACTGACTGAAGAGAATAACACCTTAATAAACAGATTAACTCAAATGGGAAAAGAGTCCCAAAAAGCCAATGAGGAGAAGAATGCCTTAAAATACCAAATTTGCCAGATGGAAAAAGAATCTCAAAAGCTTTCTGAAGACAGTAATTCATTCAGAATTAGAGTGGAGCAAGTGGAAGTTAATGACTTTTTGAGAAACCGAGATACTGTCAAACAGTTACAAACAAATGAAAAAATAGAAAGCAATGTGAAATACCTCCTTGAAAAAAGCAACTGACCAGGAAAACAGATTGAGGAGAGACAAACTGAAAATCATTGGTTTACTTGAAAGCCATGACCGAAAAAGAACTTGAAAAGCATCCTTCAAGAAATTCTCAAGGAAAATTGCCCTGATGTTTTTTACTCAGAGGGCAAAATAGAACTTGAAAGAATTCACCTATCACCTCTTGAAAAAGATCCCCAAAAGAAAACTCTTAGAAATGTTACTGCCAGTTTCCAGAAGCCCCAGCTAAAGGAGAAAATATTACAGGCTGCCAAGAGAAAACAATTTAAATACTGTGGAAACACAATTAGGATAACCCATGATCTGGCAGCTTCTACACTGAGGGATCAAAGGGCCCAGAATATGATATTCTGGAGGTCAAGGGAGCTGGGATTAAAACCGTGAATCAACTACCCACCAAAATTGAGT
>CM053601.1:44158623-44176524 GCA_028646575.1 Pseudocheirus occidentalis
GAGGAATTTCAAGCATTCTTGCTGAAAACCAGAACTGAATGGAAAATTCGACAATCAAACAAAAGAAGCATGAGAAGGTAAACATGGGAAAGAAATCATAAGGAACTTACCAAAGTTGAACTATTTACATTCCAATATGGAAAAATGATAATAGTAACTTATCAAACTTTTCTTAGTATGAGAATAGGTGAAGGGAATTCAAATATATATATATTTGTATACTTACACATATATCTATATAGGAGGCTATATATGCATATAGACACATATATGAGCATGTGTGTATGCGTGGCCATAGAAGGTATAGGATTGATTGAATATGAAGGGATGATATTTTAAAAGGTAAAATTCTTAGGTGGGAAAGGACTAGAATGAGAGGAGACAGGGCTTAGGGAAAGAATGACATAAACTCTAAACTGGGTATCATGCCATACAGGAGAGAAGGGGGGATGGGCATGAGAGGTGGGATGATGGAGGGGATTGCATGATTTGGGGGAGGGTTGCTGTAAGCACACACTTCAGTAAAGGGACAGGAACAGGGTAGAGAACAGACCAAGGTGGGGGGGAGGGATAGGAAGGAGGCACATATGATCAGACTGTCACAATATGTCCCCTGTGAAGATGTCCTGTGTAATTATACATGCACAGCCTGTATCAAATTGCTTGTCCTTCCAGTGGGGCTGGGTAACAAGGGAGGAACCAGAAGAATCTTGAATTTAAAGCTCTGCAATACATGCAACTAAAATTAAGATATACAGGAACTGGGGTAGGGAAACACTCCCTGCCCTACCATAAAGTTAGAGGGATGTTGGAGGAGGGCATAGAAGAGAGGGGATAGAGGCAGGGGCTTTAGAGAGGTATGTCTCTTTTTGGGTTGGGAGTAGGGGAAAGATGGGGAGAAAATTTGTAACTCAAAAATCTCATGGAAATGAGTGATACAAACAAGAAAACAAATAAACAATTTATATTAAAAAAATTCTCCCCATCTTACCCCTGCCCAACAACTCAAAACAGCCATCCCACTGTATAACCCCTCCCCCAATCTGCTCTCTCCTATATCATCCCCCTTGCCCCTCTGACTTCCCCATAGTGCAGGATGGATCTCCCTACCACAGTTCCTGTATATCTTAATTCCCAGCTGGATGTAGTTGATACTACTACTACTACTACTACTGATAACAATAATAACAATAACTACATACATACATACATATGTATGTATAAGCACATATATATAATTTAACATTTGACTATAGAACTTTAAATTGTAGGTTCTTTTCCTTCCTCCCTTGTAACTCACCCCAAATGAAAGACAAGCAAGTAAATACTGGCTGTACACATGTAATTACGCAGAACATCTCCACAGTGGGCATAATGTGAGAGACTAATTATATGTCCCTCCTTCCTATCCCTCCACTCCCTTGTTATATTCTACACCCTGCCCCTGTCCCTTTACAGAAGTGTCTACTTCCAGCAGCCCTCCACACCACCCTGCCCTCCCCTCTGCCATCCCATGTCTCAACCCCAGCCCCCCTACTCTCCTCTGTAGCAAGACACCCACTTTAGAGTTTATGTCACTTCTTCCCTAAGCAAAATTCAATGGGAGTAAGGTTGACCCTTTCTTTTTTGCCTTCCTGTTCTTACCCTCCATTGTAAGAATTATCCCATGCCTCTTCTATATGAGATGGTTAACCTCTTTCTGTCTCTCCCTGTCTTCTCTCCTTCTAATCCTCTTCTACCTCATAACTTCACCTTTTAGAGTATCATCCTTACCTATTCAATTCGTCCTGTGCCCTCTATGTACTAATACATACACATACTCAGATTTCTGTTTGTACACATATATAACACCTCCTATATAGACATATGCACATGCATATGTATATATACATTGATATTCCCTTCATCTACCCTCATATTGGGAAAAGATTCCTAAATCACAATTATCATTTTTCCACGTTGGCATGTAAATAGTTCAACTTTGATAAGTTCCTTATTATTTTTTCCTATGTTCATGTTTTCATGCTTCTTGTATTTGAGTGTCAAATTTTCTTTTCAGTTCTTGTTTTTTCAGCAAGTATGTTTGACAGTCCTCCACCTCACTGAATGACCATATTTTCTCATGGAACAATATATTCAGTTTTGGTGGGTAGGTGATTATTGGTTTTAATCCTAGATCCCTTGATCTCTGGAATATGATGTTCTGGGTCCTTTAATCCCTTTATTTAGAAGCTGCTAGATCCTGGGTTTTCCTAATTGTGTTTCCACAGTATTCAAATTGTTTCTTCTTGGCAGCTTATAATTTTTTTCTCCTTGGTCTGGGGACTCTGGAATCTGGCTATAGAATTCCCAGGAGTTTTCTTTTGGGGATCTTTTTCAACAGGTGATTGGTGAATTCTTTCAAGTTCTATTTTGCCATCTGGTTCTTAAGTATCAGGGTAATTATCCTTGAGAATTTCTTGAAGGATTCTAAGTTCTTTTTTTGATCATGGCTTTCAGGTAATCCAATAATTTTTAAATTGTCTCTCTTGGATCTATTTTCCAGGTCAGGGTTTGTTTCAAAGAGATATTTCACATTTCCTTCTATTTTTTCATTTGTTTGGATATGTTTAATAGTATCTTGATTTTGCATAAAGTCATTTGCATCCATTTGCTTCACTCTAATTCTGAAGGAATTATTCTCTTCAGAAAAGCTTTGAGAGTATTTTTTCCATCTGGAAAATTCAACTTTTTAAGGCATTCTTCTCTTCATTGGCTTTTGGGGCCTCTTTTGCCATTTGAATTAATCTATTTTTAGGGTGTTATTTTCTTCACTCAGGTTGTTGACTCTCTTTTAATGATTTTCTTGCATCATTCTCATTTCTCTTCCCAATTTTTCCTCACTTCTCTTATTTGATTTTCAAAATCCTTCTTAAGCTGCTCTATGGCTTGTAGGCAGTCTGCATGTTTCTTGGAAGCTTTTGGTATGGGAGTTCTGACTGTGTTGTCTTCCTCCCTTTCCAAGTCTTGATCCTTTTTTTCCCAAAAAAGGAACCCAAATTCCCTTGCTGTTCTTACTTTCCTTCCTTTGCCTGCTTATGTTGCCAGTCAATTACTTGATTTTTTAGCCCTGTGGAAGGAACTCTGCTTCCAGAGCGCAAAGCTCTGTCTCAAATGGTTGGGGTTTTCGCAGCTGTCAGAATTGTTGGGAAGCCTCTGCTTTTTTGCAGCCCCCACCGGGTTTGACACACTGAAATCACACTCCAGGAATACCACCCAAGATCACAATCTGGATCCAGGCCATTCAACAGAAGAGCTCCTAGCCTCTGAATGATAGCTTGGTCCCTCTGCAGTCTGCATGCTAGAATCTCTGAATCAGCCATGTGGGGGTGGCTTCAGGGCTGCCACTTCTGCCACTTCCTTGGCCTGGAGGCAGTCTGGCCCAACTGCATTTTTCCCCAAAATTTAGCTGGGTTCCACTGATCTTTCACTTTGTCCTTGTTTCTCATGGCTTGATAATTTTGGAAACTACCACAGCTGCTGCTGATCCACTTTCCTAAAGGCTCCAGCTGTGGCTTTTCCTGGCCACCCAGGGCCAAGCAGCCATTTCAGGCTGGGCAGATTTTGGCTCTCAGGGTCCTGCAATGAGCCCTTTGTGCCAAGCTGCCTTCAGTAGATCTGTTTTTCCTGTATTTTTTGTGAGTTTGGGGGCCCTAAAATTTGTTTAGAGTCAGATTTTATCGATATTTGAGGTTGCTGTGTGGGAGGTGCATAATCTTGTTGCTTGTACACCACCATCTTGGCTCCACACTCCTGGAACTTTTCTAAGTAAATTACTCATTTTGAAAATTTGAGTGTGTATATATGTGTTAAAATATGTTCTGTTCTTCATTAGAATATATTTTCCTTATTATCCAGGGATATCTCTAAAAATAGAATTAATCAAACATTTTGGTCAAAAACTTAATTTGGCTCTATCCATGTAGAAGTACATCCCTGCAGAAAACTCCATTTTCAAGGGCCAAGAAGCAATTTGTAAAGCCAAACATGTGCAGCTCTTCAGAGGACAGCAGATATGAATAACTATAAAGTTCTGATCACATAGTATAGTGAACTTTCTATTCATTCAGCTCTAAACTAAAGCAAAACATTAACAGAAACCAAAATATTGTAGTCACAATGACATATCATAATGACATCCCCACAGTGGCCACATAGTTTTAAACAAAAGTTATCATTCATTAAGTCTTTAACTCAATCATCCTTAAGGAGTAATTCTCCTTAAAGAATACAAAATACAAAGTCTCCCACTCCTAGTTCACATTGCCTTAATCTCAGCAGTCAGAAAGTATTCTTTGTTCTTGATTGGAGTCTATCTTCCAATCATCCTTAACTCAATAATCCTTAAGTGGTACAAAGTACAAAGTTATCCCACCCCAAGGTCACAGTAAATCATTATCTTGTCAGCCAGCACTAAGTACCTAAGGAAAGCTCCATTCATCTTGACTCTAGGCTTGCTCCCAAATTCCATGGTACTTCTTCCATGATCTCAGGTTTTCCTTGAATTTGACCCCATCACCTGGATTCATAGGTAGGAAGCTCTGAGCTCCCCATCCAGTTCCTCATCCAGTTCCTTGGCCAGTTCCTCTTCCAGGTCCCATTCCATATTGAAGCTTATGGTGAGCTGTCCACCTCAAGCCTTTTGCAGTTTCTGTTTCTGGAAAGACAAAGTTTAACAGAGCTACAGCAACATTCAGCAACATTGCTGGCCCCATCATCAACTTACTTTCTGTTGTGAAATCAACACAGAATCACAAACAAAGTCTGAAAAATCAACAAAAATCATCAATATAATCCCTCTACCTCTAAAAACATCAGTAAAACCCTCCTCCAGGACTTCTGTAAGCAGACAGCAACAAAATCTTATTTCATGGGTGCTGAACTGTCAATAAGGTCCCAGGGCAACTGTAAAAACAGCAGTGTCCTCTATCAGCAGACAGTTCTGACAAAGTAACACAAACAACAGAAAGAATGTTTCTGTCTGACAAAGCAACAAAGACAAAGCAACACAGACAGAATAGACAAATGGAGGGCCAGCCACTACAAGTGTTCTCAGTTCTGTTCAGTACCCATTTGTGGTCCACCTTATGGTTGTTCTCCTTCATGTTCCACCCTTCCTGCTTCTGCAATCAAGTCACAAGGTGGGGCTCAACAAGGGGTTAAATACTCAAATAACTGAAACAAGGCAATAAGTATTCCTTTGCTAGCTGTTACACAGTCATAGTAGTAATTTCTTCCTCCCATTGAGAATAGTTAATTAAATGAGCTTCTTTGGGATGATTATGATGATGATAATGATGACAACAATCATGTTTATACAACATTTTAAGTTTTGCAAATCACTTTTACCTGTACTATATCATTTAATCCCACAATAATCCTTAGGTGTAGTTGCAACTATTATCCCTATTTTTCAGATAAGATTCAGGCTCAGAGAGGTTATGTGACATGGCCACCATCACACAGTTAAGAAGGACCTTAGATATGATTATTTGTAGTAAGGTCTTTCTCATTCCAAATGTTCTTCTCTATTTTTGTCATTTGGCTTGGATATTTATTACATGGCACAAACAATACATTTACAAGTGATTTTGTTAGAGTAAAAGAAAAAAAATAAAGCCCTACCTTGTGGTACTAGCTTTTCAATTAGCATACCTAAAAGTGTCCTAATGGCATTAAGTTCCAGCCACTAGATAATCTTGTATAAAAAAATAGGCAAAGGATAACAAAGATGGAGGTGAGGTAGGTGAGTAGAAAATATTTGACAAATACCTTGGATGTCTCTCAAAATCTACATTATTTTTTGAAAATGATACATCTAAACAAGGGTACAATTGAATTTTATGATATTTTTCATCTTTGGTAAGTCACTGAAACCACTATCTTCTCATTTTCAATTGGATTAGGTGCACAGATATATTACATACTGAGCCAGTCCTCTTGGGAATAAAATTGGAAAAAGTTGAACTACAATAATTCTCTCAAGTTACCAGATTACAGATTAATGGTGTTGGTTAGTATCATAGCAAGTCAAAAACTGTCTCTGAAACCCTCCACCTATTTTGTACTTCAGCTTTGTATGCTGTGTGTATACCCAATTACATTGCAAGCTCCTTGAAGTCAAGGACTTTCTTTTCTTTCTTTTTTTAATGAATAGCATTTTATTTCCCAATTACAGGTTAAGACAATTTTAGCATCCATTTTTATAAGCTTTTGAGTTCCAAATTTTTGTCTTCCCCCTTCCTCCCTTCCCTATATCTAAAATTGTAATCAATTTGATGAAGGCCATACATGTGCTACATTGTAAAACATATTTCCACATTATGTAAGACATATTTCAGTTACGAAAGAAGAAACAGATGAAAAAGATGAAAATATTAATAAGTGAAACATTTATACTTTTATCTACCTTTAGCATCTATCCATTTTATCTAGATATAGATATAATTTTCTTCTGTGAGTCCTTTGTACTTGTATCATTGTGATGCTGAGAACTGAGTCATTCATAACTGATCTTCCCACAATGCTTTCTTAGTTCTACTCATCTTTCTTTTGCATAAGTTTTTAGAAGTCTTTCGAATTTCTTCTGAAATCTGCCTGTTCATCATTTCTTACTGCACAATAGCATTACATTACATTCATAACACACAGCTTGTTCAGTCATTCCCCATTTGATGGGTATCCTCTCAATTTCCAAATTTTATCACCATGAAAAGGGCAGCTATAAATATTTTTGCACTTGTATATCCTTTTCCCATTTATTTTTTTTTCTTTCTGGGATATATAGCTAGTAGTGTTATTGCTGGATCAAAAGATATGCACAGTTTGTTTGCCTTTAGGGCATAGTTACAAATTGCACTCCAGAAAGGCTAGATCAGTTCACTACTGTACCAACAGTGCATTGTTATCTAAATTTTCCTATGTCCACTCCTACACTTATTTTCCTTTTTTTTTGGTTATATTAGCCAGTCTCATAAGTGTCAGATGTTACTCCAGAGCTTTTCTCTTTAATTTGCATTTTTCAAATGAAAATTATTTAGAGCACTTATTCAAATGTCTATAATTAGCCTTTCTTTATATAAAATACCGTATTCATATTTTTGACAGTTTATCCATTGGCAAATGGATTGCATTGTTGTAAATTTGACTTAACTTCACATTTATTTGAGAAATGTGTTCTTTATCAGAGACACTTGTAAAGGTTATTTATTAGCTTTCTGCTTTCCTTTTAATCTTGGTTTCATTGGTTTTGATTGTGCAAAATATTTTTCACTTAAATTAATCAAAATTATCGTTTACATTTTTAATGCTCTCTATCTCATATATTCATAACTCATTCCTTTCTCCATTGATCTGAAAGGTAGACTATTTCTTGCTCTTGTAATTTGCTTATGGAGTACTCTTTAAGTCTAAATCATATATCTTTTTTACCTCATCTGAGTATGTGATGTGAGATGTTGTTCGATATCTAGTTTGTGACCTCTTGTTTTGAAGTTTTCTCAGCAGTTTTTGTAAAACAGTGGGTTCTTATCCCCAAAGCAAGGATTTTGTGTTTTATCAGATACTATTTTGGTACCATCATTTGCTATAAGAGGGGACAGTTGAGGTCATCCATTTTTTATCATTTATTTCTGTCTATATCTTCCTGGAACTCATTTAAATTCTTCTTTAAGAATATGGAAGTTGGTGCTTATATGTTTAGTGCTGATATTAGTCCATTGCCCATCTTTAGTAAGGTGAAGTTTTCTCCCTTGTCTCTTTTAATGAAATCTTAATTAGCTTTTGCTTTGTCTAAGATCAAGATTGCTACCCATTTTTTTCTTTGAAATCAGTTAAAGCACAATAGATTCTTCCCGAGTACATTACTCTTAAACTTTGAATATCTCTCTCCTTCAAGTGTGTTTCTTGTAAACAATATATTGTAGGATTCTCATTTTTGATGCATTCTTCCAACTGCTTCAGTTTTATGGGAGAGTTATTCCTGTTCCCATTAATACTTATGATTACTACGTATTTCCCTATTATCTTATTTTCCTCCTGTTTGACTTTTCTTTTTTCCCTTTCTCTCCGCAACAGTGTTTTATTTCTCTTTAGTGACCTCTCTTCTGTCAGAACATGGTTTTTTAATCTCCTCCCCTCCTACATTGCTTTCAGTTAAGATAGATTTCTGTAATCAACAAATTATGTTTATTATTACCTCTTTGAACCAATATTGTTGTAAGGCTCCAGCTATGTTCACTGTCCACCCTCCTAGTGTTCCCTCTACCATAATAGATTTTTACACATTTTTGAGTGAAACAATTTATCTCATTTTAACCTCTCCCTTCCTTCTGCAACCAGTGTACTGCTGTTTCTCATCACTTAATGTGTTTAACTCATTCCCTCAAATTCACCTTATAGTTATAACATTTTTACTTGTATATTTCTTCTATTAAACTATAAGTGGTATTTTAAGGAATTGCAAGCATCATCTTCCCATGTAGGGATGTAAACCATTCAGCTCCATTGAATCCTTTATATTTTCTTTTCTCTTTTCCCCTTTTTAGGCTTCTCTTGAGTTTGGATATTGGAGATCAAAATTTTTGCTCAGTTCTGATCTTCTCCTAGTGAAAGCTTGAAATATTTCTATTTCATTGAATCACCATTTTTATCTTGATGTATTAAGTCTGTCATTTTCAGTTGTATTTCTAGCTTTTATTTTCCTAGCTCTTACATTCTTTAAGGCTGCAGCTATTAAGTCCTGTGTAATAGATTGAGGATCCTTGATATTTGAATTTGTTTCTTTCTGTATATTTACACTATTGTTTTTTACTTGACTTGATAGGTTCAAAATTTGGCTATGATGAGACTTCAGATTTCTATTTGAGATTGGTGTATTCTTTCAATTTCTTTTTTCCCCCTCTGGTTACAAGATAGTACAGACATTTTCCTGGATGAATCTGACTCTCTTCTCTTCACATTTTATAAGTGAGGTCTTTGGCAAAGACACTGGTTGTAAAATTTGTTCCCCAGCTTTCATCTTTCCTTCTACTCTTGGTAACATTCTTTTGTTTGTGTAAAACCCTTTAATTTAATCTAATCAAAATTCACCATTTTACAGTCCAAAATGTTCTCTATCTTGTTCTGTCACAAAGTCTTCCCTTCTTCATACATGTGAGAGGAGAATAAACTGTACCTTGCTTGCCTAACTTGTTTTGGTATTACACCTTGTGTCTAAATCATGTATTTTATCTTGGTATACAGTGTAAGATGTTCTATGGCTAATTTGTATCATACTATTTTCAAGTTTTCCTTGCAATTTTTGTTCAAAAAATTTCATTCTTTTTCTGGAATCTTGAGTCTTTGGGTTTAACAAAGAGTAGGTTACTGAAGTCATTGACTGCTATGTTTTGTGTGAGTAACCTATTCCATTGACCCATTACTCTATTTCTTAGTCAGTTCCAAATAGTTTTGATGATTGCCACTTCAAAATAAAGCTTTAGATCTTGTATGGCTAGGCCACCTTCCCTTGCATTTCTTTTCATTATTTCCCTTGACATTGTTGACCATTTATTTTCCCTCCAGATGAATTTTTATATTATTTTATTTAATCTATAAAATAATTTTTGTCAATTTATTCATAAAACATTGAATAAGTAAATTAATTTTGGTAGAATATTCACTTTTTATTATATTAGTTCAGTTTACCCATGTACAACTGATGTTTTCCCATTATTAAATCTGACTTTATTTGTGTGAAAAGTGCTTTATAATTGTATTTATGTAGTTTCCTGGGTTTGTCTTGGCAGGTAGACTTCCAAATGTTTTATATCACTTATAGTTATTTTAAAAATTAATTTCTATTGCTGTATCTTGCTGCTTGACTTTCATGGTAATATATATAAATGCTGATGATATATGTGGGTTAATTTTATATCTGGCAACTTTGCTAAAGTTGTTAATTATTTAAAGTAATGTATTTAGTTGATTTTCTAGGATTCTCTAAGTGTACCATCACATCCTCTGCAAAGAGTTATAGATTTGTTTAATCATTGCCTGTTCCGATTCCCTTGATTTCTTTTTCTGCTCTCATTGCTAAACCTAGCATTTCACATACAATATTGGATAGTCATGTTAATAATGGACATTCTTGTTTCGCTTCTAATGCCATTAGAGACTTGATTTAACATTGTTTCTGAGGGAAGCTTGGTAGTTTATCCAGGGAAATTTCTGTGATATCTTGAAACCAGAGAGGGAAAATAGAAATTGAAAGAATACACCAATCCCAAATAGAAACCTGAAGCCTCATCATAGACAAATTTTGAAACTATCAAGTCAAGGAAAAAGATAGTGCAAATGTACAGACAGAAAAAATTCAAATATCAAGGATCCACAATCTATTACACAGGACTTGGTAGCTGCAGTCTTAAAGGATCTAAGAGCTAGGAAAATGAAAAAAACTGCTAGGAAAAATAAAATTCAGTTTGGCAGAAAATATGTATGCATGAAAATCATATACTGTATACTAAGTTCATAATGAGTACATGATTTAGAAATAATGAGACACCAGAAGCAAATTATGAGAGGATGGAATAGTTTACTCAGCAGATCTAAGGATAAGGGAAGAATTTATGATCAAACAACACATAAAGAACATTACTGGATGGAAAATGGGTAATTTAGACTACATTAAATTTAAAAAAAAGGTTTTGCATAAACAAAGCCAGTGCATCTAAGTTTAGAAAGAAAGCAGAAAACATGGAGATGATAGCTGGATTCTCTGATAAAAGTTTTATTTCTTAAATAGATAGGTTGTTGAATCAAATATACAAGAATCCAAATCATTCTCCTATTGATAAAAGGGATAAGGACACGAGCAGGGAGTTTTCAGGAGAAAAATCAAAATTCTCTCTAGTTATATGAAAAATGTTCTAAATCACTATTGGTTAGAGAAATAAAAATTGGGACAACTGTAAGGTATCACCTCACAGTAAAATGATAGATGTTGGATAAAATGTGGAAGAATTGGGACACGAATGTACTCTTGGTGGAGTTGTAAAGTGAACTAACCATTCTGGAAAATATTTGGGAATTATCTATAAAGGCCTAGAATACTGTGCATATCCTTCAGCCCCACAACACTATTAAAAGGTCTGTATCACAAAGAGGTTTTTTTTAAAAGGGAAAAGGATCTATAGACACAAAAATAATTATGGCATCTCTTTTCATAATGACAAAGAATTGGAAATTGAGGAGATGCCAATGAATTGGGAAATGACTGTACAAGTTGTGGTTTATTATTTTGCTAGAAATTGATTATGTTATAAGAAGTGATGAGCAGGATACTTTCATAAAAACCTGAAAATACAGAAACTAATACAAAGTGAAATGAGCAGAACACAGAAGAACAATGAAAATAATATTTAGGATGATCAACTTTGAATGACAGCTATTCTTAGCAATAAAATGATCTAGGACTATTATAAGAATTCTTGATGAAAATGGGATCCACCTCTAGAGGAAGAACTGATAGCCTGAATTCCAACAGAATAATTTTGTTTTTACTTTATTTTTCTTGGTTTTTCTGTTTATATTCAAAAATTGCAACATGACTAATATAGAAATATAATTTGTATGACTGCACAAGTGAAATTTACACAAAATTTCTTTCCTTCTCAATGAGAGAGTGTTAGAGAGGAGGGGAAAGGAATACAATTCAATATAATACAGCTCAATACAATTTTTAAAATAAAATTTAAAAAAAATTAAATATCTCATTAATTGTACTATTGTAAAAGCTTTCCAAAATGTCTCTTTCTTCAGGTTTCTCACTCTGGATTCCATCTTCCACAAAGAAGTAAAACTGATTTTCATGAAGTATTTTTCCAAGTCACTTTAAGTAGTGATTGGTCCAGTGAAACTGACCTGCTTATTATTTCTCATGTATCAAAACATATCCTTTGTCTTTGTATGTTGGCTTGGTGTTCCCTTTTCATCTCTTCTCAGGAATGCACTTCTTCTTTAGCTCAGACTATAAAATGACAAATTTTACTCATTTGAAATGCTTATAATATGGAGCCTTTCTTGATCTCCACAGCCAATCATACTTTTATTCTCCACATAATTTATTCGCTGTGTATATTCCCACAGAGTTAAATGTTGTTTTCTTTGAGAAAATATAAAGTCCTCAATGATGAGAATTGTTTATTGTTTTGTTCTTCAGTACCCATATTTTTCTATTACCTATTAGATACTTAAAGTTCCTTTTTGATTGATTGATTGATTGATTGACATATGCACACTGATCAGTGTGAAGTTTTTAAGTTATCTGGTTGTGTGCATAATCTGGGCAGTAGATCTTCATCATCCATTTTTTTTGAGTTGATAGTTATGTAAAACTCTTTCTGTGAGGTATTTCGTTATAAAATTTTACAATATTCTAGAGACTGATGCAATTAGCACAACATGATTTTCAAACAAACGTATTTAGAGGATTTTAGCATCTATGAGAAATTGCTTCTTAACTTGAATTGAACTCTGGATCTCCATACTGAGAGTGGTGAAAACCTTTGATGATTCTGTTTACTAGTTTTCTTGATATTAGTGATCAAAATGTTATTTAGGAAACCTTTTCATTTCATGTCTTCCAGGTCTCTTCTATAATTTGACATTGCAACTGGAAATGCCCCGGTTAGCAGAAAAATCATGATACTATTTTGTTTTTGATGCAAATAATATTTAATTTTGTATAATATTTATTTTGTATTTATAGAAGTTATATAATGAATTATGTGTATGGATATTTTGTATATTGTAGTCACTTCGAATGATAAAGAAATTGTGATTATTCTCTAATATTTAATATGTCTTCATCAATGAAGTTATAAATAAAAAATGATTCTATGTGTTTAAAAATGATAGTCACAGAGATTCTTGATTTGAATAGAAGCCCACAATTACTCTAACCAATCCCTTCCAGAATAGAAGAACTTTGTTTTTCATCAGTCAAGCAAGGAATAGTCACTCATTAAATTTGCCTCCTCTGTCAAGCAACGTGGCTGGTCCTAAAAGTACAAATGTAAATATTTAAGTAAATTCTACTTGAAAGGAGCTTATATTCTAAGTAGAAGAAATTAAGCATGTTATTTTATACATATAAATGCTAAAAATAAAAACAAAATACTTTTTAAAAGCAAGATATTTTGGGAGGGAGAACACCAGCAACTGGAGAAATCACAAAAGAAGTTGGTTGCTGATTCTAATCTTTAAAAAAGAGGTGTAACTTATGAAGTATAAGAAAGGAAAGAAAGCATTGCAGGCTTTGAAGATGTTTTAGCATTGTAGTGTTTTAGAGACAAGAAATTTTTTTTAGAGAGATCAAAGGGCATATTGGATGAGAAAGGGAGTACTATGTTATGAAACTGATATCTGAAATTAGGACAGAGTTTTGATGAGTTTTAAAAACTACAGAGAAAATATTATATTTTATCCTACAGATAACAGGGAGCTACCAAAGAAAATTGATTATGGGAATGGTATGTTCTGACCTTATTTAAGGGAAAATTTCTTCATCAGCAGTGTGGAAGACAAAGTGAGGTGGTGAAATACTTGAGGCAAGAAGGTAGTTAAAGAGGAGGAGGACCTGAAATAAATTTATGGATTTGTGAGGAAAGGGAAGAAGTTGGATAGAAGAGTGGTAGAGTTAGAAACTTCAGGGCATGACAACTGATTGAATACAGGAAAAGTTATTATGAGGAATTAAAGATAATACGGACATTAGAAACCTGGAGAATACAAGGATGGTAAAAAAAATCTTTGAGAGAAATAGGTAAGTTTAGAAAAGAGAATGGCTTAGTGGAGATTTTAAGTTCAATTTATGTATTTTTGAATTAGAGATAATTGCATGCCATCCAGATTGAATATCCAATAGAGTACTTATCATGTACTGAAGCTCAGAGGGGAACCTGGACTTGGAAATCACAGCTACTAATGAAGAAGTAAACTCATGTGAACAAGTAAATTTATTCAGTAATGATGTTATTGAAAGTTGGTAGAAATAATAGAAAAGGAATGAGAACAAAATCATGAGGAAAAACAGAATGGAGGGGATGTGATATGAATGATGACCAAACAAAAGTGATGGAAAAAAGGCAGTCTGAAGTCTTACCTCCTCCCCCCAAAAATCATAGAACTGTAATATCAGGAGAAATCAAATATCTAAGAAGACAATGTGAAGAGTAGCTGATACAGCTGAGAAAGAAAATGAGAATTATAATTTAAGATGCCATTGGCAAGTCAGAAAAGTTTCAATTCACTAATGACATTAGAAGTCAGATTACTGAATTCAGGAAGGAATGGGATAAAAGGAAATGAAGATGATAATATAGAGAGTTTGGTGGAAAAAGAAGAGAGATATGAGATGTTAGATTGAGGAAAAGGTAGGATTTAGTTTAAAATTTTTAGGGTAGTGGGAGGGGAGGACTTGATCATGTTTGAACACAATTGAGAGAAACCAGCAGGTAGAAATTATAGATAAGTGATTGGAGGAATGATCAATTTTGCTATCTTCTGGAGACTACAGAGGAGAGTGGGATCCAGGGCATACTCAGAGTGATGGATCTCAGGACTGCTAAAAGGCACAGATAGAAAAAGGAGGACATAGGACATGATATTAGCATATTTTGAAAAGAACTGCATTCTCACAATAAATAGCCCCTTCTTTTAAGTAAAAACAAAGACCTCTTCTGAGATAATGGGTATTGGGAATGTTGTCAGAGGCTTCAGGAGGCTTTTTTTTCTTCCCTTTCTTCTTTATTACTTCCTTTTCTCCTTCTTTTGTTTGCCTTCTTTCTTTGTCCTTTCCTTGCCGTTATTGTCAGAGGTTTAAAAAAAGACCTTATTCCCTAATTTCCTGCAGGTCTGCCTACCTGCTTAGCTTTCTATTCTTCCTTCCTACTTTCCTGCCCTCTTCACTTTAAGCAGTCCTTTCTTCCTTTTTTCTGACTTCTTTCCTTACTTTCAGTTATAGAGGATAATAGGATTCTTTAATTAATAAATAATTATAAATATTAGGGAAAAATAGCCCTCAAACTATTATGTCCACAGTTACATTACCAAGTAGTAAGGTCTCATCTTTGTTAAAAACAGATTTACATTAGAGCCTAAATATTATGTGTGGTTTTTCTTTTGTGTGTGTGTGTGATATTTTAAAGGTGAAGGTTAAAGTAACAGTCTAGATAGTGAGTGTATTAGTAAAAAATATTAAAATTTATCACAAATTTTAAAATGTGTAGGCTGCTTTGTTCAAATGTAACAAGAATATTTTGAATCAAATATTATCTGTGAGATATGGGTTAAACACTAAAACTTCTCAGTCATATACATTTTGTTTAATTTTTGTGCTGGCTTGCAAATGTATTGTTTATAAAGCTATGTTTCTAAAATCTATGAACCAATATTCTCATTCTGATTAAAATGAGGAAACCAGATTTGTTTTAATACTCAATAACATTTTTATGGACTCACATTTCTTCATAAATCATTTAGCCATAAATAATCCATGCAAATAGCAATTAGACCTTTCACAGTTTTATGTGCATAGGCATAATATCTATTCAACTAACATAAATTTTTTCAGGCAATACTCAGTAATAGAACATACACCTTTTAAAGTATGTATTTGAAAGATCCATTGAATAATTTGGAAAAGAATTGTAAGAGAATTCTGAATGGTGAAATGTGATAAGAATTATTTTTGTGCAAAGTCTTATTTGAATTTCCAGATTTCATATTGTTCAACAAAGCTGATTCAATTCAATTTAACAAATTTAAAAAATCTATTAAGTACCTAGTATACTCCAGGCATTGTCTTTTGCGGGGATACAAATAGTAAAATATAAGAGTCATTGCTCTCATGGAGTTATTGAATTATTGGAAGGAAGAAATCCATGTATTTAAATGAATAAAAATTTAATATATACTAAGTAATTAACTCTTATTTAATTTTCTGTTTCCACTAATATGAATCCATGCTTCCTTTAAAAATACTCCTTTTTTATTAACAAGTCAAGAATTGGTACACACTAAAAAGGGGCTATTATGAAACCCAAGGATTATAGAAATTGTGATCCAATAAATCATTCTGTCACATCTCATAATTATTGACATAGGAGCCAGTTTGGGTCCAAGTCAGGTCAGATTATCAGCAAGCATTTACTAAACAATTATGACATGATGGGCATAATACTAAGGCTTAAGGATAAGAATGGGGGGGGAAGGCACAGAAAACAATAATCTCTTCAATCAAGGAGCTTATGAGGAATATCATATGTAAACAGCAAAATAGGCACTACATATACGCAGGAAAACAGGAAACACAGAAAGGAAAAGGTATTAGCATCATTATGGCATATAGGGAGGTTTCCTAGAGTAGATGGTTTTGGCACTGAGTATCCAAGGAAATCAAGGCAATCAAAGCAGAAATGTGGGAGCAAAACATTCCATTTGTAGAGGACATCTAATTCAAAGGTCAAATGGTAGCAGATGGAGGGTCCTTTTTGAGGAAATGCAGGTAGGCCCAGATTTCCTGACCATACAAAACTGTGAATAGGGTAATATTTTATTTTATTTTTTGTTTGTTTTTGCTTTTTTGGAGGGGGGGAAGTAGGGCAATTGGGGTTAAATGACTTGCCAAAGGTCACACAGCTAGTTTTTCTGTTAAGTGTCTGAGGCTGGCTTTAAACTCAGGTCCTCCTGACTACAGGGCTGGTGCTCTACTTTCTGTGCCACCTCGCCACCCCAGGAGGGTAATATTTAAGACTGTAAAGTTAGATAGGTTAAATTTATGAAGACATGTAATGTCAAGTAAAGAACATTTTACATTTTCTCTTGGAGGTAATTGAGAGCCAATGTTCATTGTTTGGAGAAGTGACATAGTAAAAACTGCATTTTAAAAATGAATGAAATGAACGGGTATGATTACAGTGGAAACCACAAAATTCAGCAATGTATTCAATATTTGGAGTGAAAAAGAAGAGTGAAGAGTGATGCCATAGCTGAGTCTGGGTGATTAAAAGTATAGCATTACCTGACAGGAGAGAATAGTGGAAAGATCGTGATTTGTGTTTTAGACAAGTAGAATTTGATTTTTTTTAATGCTTCATTTTGCATATAGACAAGATAAATTCTTTCTCTTGGGATGGTTGTCATTTTTCATTGTAAATCAGTTACCTTCAATCATATTATTGCTGAGAATAGCTAAATAATTAACAGATGATAATCTTACATTATTGCTATTAATTTGTATCCGCTACTTTCCTTTTTTAACTTTATTTTTATTCGTTTTCTTGTTTACATTATTCATTTTCATTACATTTTTGAATTACAAATTTTCTCCCTATCTTGCCCCTGCCCTACCCCTAAAACAGTAATCCCAGTGTAAAGGCCCACCCCTGCTCTGCTCTCTTATTTTGTGGTAGGGCAGGGAGGGTCTCCCTATCCCAGCCCCAGTATATCTTAATTCCTAGTTGCAGGTATTGCAGAACTTTAAATTCTAGATGCTTTCGATTCCTCAACTGGAAGGACACTCAATTCAATACAGGCTGTGGATGTGTGATTATACAGGACATCTTCATAGTGGACATATTGTGACAGTGATCCTCTGTCTCTCCTTCCTATCCCTCCCGTACCTTGTTCTGTTCTCTACCCTATCCCTGTCCCTTTCCTGAAGTGTATGCTTCCAGCATCCCTCCCCCAGACCCTGCCCTCCCCTCCGTCTTCCCCCCTCTCATCCCCATGCCCCCTACTGTCCTGTGTGGCATGATGCCCAGTTTAGAGTTTATGCCATTTCTTCCCTAAGCCAAATTCAATGCGAGTAATTGAAAG
>CM053601.1:44177024-44213987 GCA_028646575.1 Pseudocheirus occidentalis
GGCCACTCAACACAAGAGCCCTTAGCCCCGATCAATCGATTCAGCCCCCCTGCGGAGTCCGCAGGCCAGGGGCTCTGAAGCAGCCTGGTGGGGGCCACTGCTGCTGGTTCCAGTAGTTCCCCTCCCCCACTGCTTCCTTAGGGGTGGCGGGTAGAATGGCCCAACTGTTTCACCACCCCCCCCCAATTAAGTTTCAAAGTTTCGGCTTTCACTAACCATGAAGCTCCCCTCAGGCCGGTGTTTTACATTTTCTTTGAAGTAGACTCACTCTTCGGCTTGGGAGGCTCCGCTGCTCCTGCTGGCCACCCTGAGGTCTTGCCTGGCCACACGGTTTTGGGTTGGCCGTTCTCTGCTCCTCTGCGGTGCAAGCTGCGCCTCTCCGGTCCTGCTCCTCCCACCTTGGCAGATGTGGGGGTGCTGGAGGCTGTAGAACAACTGCAGGCTGGCTGCAGGGCTCGGCTCAGCTCCTTCCCACTGCCTCAGGCCTGGCCCCAGTCTCGGCTTCCGGCTGTTCCAGCCTTCGCTCAGGGTGCCTGCGCTGAGCTCCTGCTGCTGAGCTGCCTTCAGAGAGAGCTGTGTTCTCTGGATTTTTGTGAGTCTGAGAGTCCTAGACTTTCCTAGACTTTGTCTGGGCTCACATTTTCTGGGTGTTTAGGGTGGCAGTGTGGGAGCTTTGGGACCTTGCTGCTTCAATGCTGCCATCTTGGCTCCACCCCCCCTTGCAAAATACTCTTATTTGCAAATTGCATTGGTAAGGTTATACCAAACAGAAGACTTCTACATGATGCCATAAATAAATTCATGGACTGCCAAAAGAAATTGACCTCATTCTCCACATAGGTGAAAGAAAGAAAAGTCAATGAAAAACACCTATTATCCAGAATAGAATTTGAAGGCAAATGAACAAGCCATGCAGTCATTTCTTTAGGAAACATTTTAGAATAAAACTGGATGCATGGGATACTAGGCCTAAAAGTGAAATATGATGCTATTTGAAGGCAAATCATGTGATATTAAGATGTGTGGAAAAATAGTGCAGTAAAACCTCCAAAGGAAAATTGGGCATCATATCATGGACACAAATAAATGGAAACATGTTACCTAAAATAATAAGAAAGAAAAAAAATAGCTAGGTAGAAGAACTAGAATATGTGTTGAGAAATACATGATTGGTACAGGAGGTTAAAAAGTTATATGGTGTGATTGAAAGAAAACAAGACTACATGAGGCCGTTAAGTACTACTCTTCTGTTATTTCTGGTTGTAATAACCTGGTCCAGTAAGGGGTTTATTACATACCAGCTGAAGTCAAACAAACAAGCATAGCAATCAAGATCTCAGATAAAGCTAAACAAAAAGAGTACCAATTAAAAGAGACAGAGAACCTGCATTCTTACTAAAAGATATAGACAATGAATTTATAGCTTACTAAAGATATATGCACCAAATAGTAGAGACTCCTAATTTTCAGCATTAATTTCAGTGAAATCTGAGCTCAAAATTGTTCTTCCCCTTCCATCTCCCCCCATGTCCAAGACAGCAATCACACTTCTATAGTTATACACATTAAGCACTTTTTCATCTTAGTCACAATTTGAAAGAAGAAACAGAACCAAAGGGAAAAACCATGAGAAAGGGGAAAAATGTGGAAAAAAACATGGTTCAATTTGCATTCACTGTACATACTCAAGATGTGGTTAATATTTTCCACCATTGGTTCTTTGGCGTTGTCTTGGATCATTATATTGCTGAGTAGAGCTAAGTATTTCATGGCTAATCAATCACACAATGTTACCGTTGCTGTGTTCAATGTTTTCCTGGTTCCGCTCACTTTACTCAGTATCAGTTAATGTCAGTCTTTCCATTTTTTTTTTTCTGAAATCCATCAGCTCATCATTTTTATAACATGAAAGTATTTCATTAACTTCATATACCACAACTTGTTTATCCATCTGCCAATTGATGGGCATCTCCTCATTTTCCACTTCTTTGTCACCACAAAAAGATCTGCTATAAAAGATTTTGTACATGGTTTTCCTTTTCTATTCTTTATGATCTCTTTGTGAAACCAAACTAGTAGTGGTATTACTAGGTCAAAGGATATACATGGTTTTATAGTTGTTTGTGCATAGAAGCTAACTGCTTATCATAATGGTGGGATAAGTTCACAACACCACAAACAATGCATTAATGTTCCAATTTTCCCACATCTCCAATGTTTATCATTTTCCTTTTTGTCATATTAGCCAATCTGATAGGTGTGCGGTGGTACCTCAGAATTATTTGATTTGAATTTTCCTAATGAAAAGAGACTGATAGAAGTAAAGAATAGGCAGAATTTCCATTTTCATTATATTAGCTCAGCCTACCAATGAGCAATTGTTGTTTTATTAGTAATTTAGATACCACTTTTTCCTCTGAAGAAAGCATTTTTTAAAATTTTTTTCACATAATTCCTGGGTTTGACTTGGTATGTAGACTCCTAAATATTTTATATTGTCTTCAGTGGTTTTAAATTGAATTTCTCTTTCTATATCTTGTTGCTGGAATTTTCTGGTAATATATTGAAATATTTATGATTTATGTGGGCTTATTTTATATCTTTCAATTTTTAAAAAAAGTGTTGCAAATATTTTAGTTGATTCTCTACAGTTGTAAAGAGAGAGTTTTGTTTTCTCATTGTCTATTGTATTTCTTTCTGTTTCTTTTTCTACTCTTATTGCTAAAGCTACCATTTCTAGTATAATATTGAATAACAGTGGTGATACTGGATATCCCTGTTTAAGCCCTGATCTTATAAGCTGAATGTTTCCAGCTTATCCCATTATATATATAATGTTTGCTGATTATTTAGGATGGATACTATTTATCATACTCAGGAAAATTCCATTTATTCCTTTGTCTCTAATGTTTTAATAGGAATTGCTGCTATATTTTGTTAAAAAAAACTTTTTCTCCATCTATGGAGAAAATCATATGATTTCTGTTAAATTTGGTATTGATGTGGTAAATTATGCCAATAGATTTCTAATACTGAACCAGCCATGCAGTTTTGGAACAAATCCCAACTGGTTAATTGTCACCAATTGTGTGTTACCCTGGTGATAAATTGCTGTAATCTCTTGGTTAATATTCTATTTAAAATGTCTGCATCAACATTCATTAGCAAAATTTTTCCATAATTTTACTTCTCTATTTTGGCTCCTTCTTGGTTTAGGTATCAACAAGTATAACTCTTATAAAAAAAAGACATTGGTAGGAATCCTTCTTAATCTTTTTTTTCCCAAATAGTTTATATAGTATTAGAATTTGTCATTCTTTAAATGTTGGGTAGAATTCACTTTTAAATCCATCTGGCCCTGGGGATTTTTTCTTAGTGATTTCATTGATGATTTGTTCGATTCCTGATTTTTAAAATTGGAAGTTGTTTTTAATATGCTATTTCTCTTTCTGTTCATCTCAACAATTTATATTTCTGTCAATACTCATTCAGGTTAGATCGTCAGATATATTGCAATTTAGTTGGGAAAATGGCTTCTGACAAATGTTTTGATTTTCTCTTCATTGGTGGTAAATTCATCTTTTTTTTCATTTCTACTGGCAAGGTGGTTTTCTTGTTTCTTATTTTAGTCAAATTAAGCAGAAATATATCTTTGTTTTGTAAAACCAGTTCTTAGTTTTATTTATTCATTCAAACATTTTTTTATTTAAATATATTTATTTATTTTTAGTTTGCAAAATTCAGACCCACAAAAACTTGAGTTTCAATTTTTCTCCCCTTTCCTTTCCTCTCCCTTGTCTCCCACATTTTGGCATGCATTCAAATTATAGGATCTACAAACACCTTCATATTGAACATTAGCCAAGTTGTACAGAAGGATCATAATCAAAACAACAACAACAAAAAAGACAGAGCAAGTAGTTTGCTTCAATCTGCATTCAGACTCTATAGTTCTTTCTCTGGGTGTGGATATCTTTTTCCATCATAAGTCTTTTGTAGTTGTCTTATAACCTTGCACTGATGAGAGGAACTCCATCTATCAAAGTTAGTCATCACATGTACAATGTGCCTGTGGTTGTGTACAAACTTCTCCTGTTTCTGGTCTTCTTACTCAACATCAGTTTATATAAGACTCTCTAAGTTATTATGAAGTCTGTCTGCTGTTCCTTTCTTATAGCACCAGAGTATTCCATTACATTCATATACCACAACTTGTTTAGCCATTTCCCAATTGATGGACATCCCCTTGATTTTCAATTGTTTGCCACCACAAACAATGCTGCTATAAATATGTTTATATATGGGGGTCTTTGTCCCACTTCTGTGATTTCTTTGGAATACAGCCACAGAAGGCAAATTTCTGGTCAAAACATTTCTCTATTTTATTGATGTATTCTTACAGGGATACAAAACTTCTCCAAAAAGTGGTGTTTGCTGTATCCCACAAGTTTTATGTTGTCTCATTATTGCCATTCTCTTGAATGAAGTTACTGACTATTTCTATAATTTCTTGTTTGACCCATTCATTCTTTAGGATTAAATTATTTAGTTTCCAATTAGTTTTTAGTCTATATTTCTATGGCCATTAATTACACATAATTTTTATTTCATTGCAATCTGAGAAGGATGCATTTAATATTTCTGCCTTTATGTACTGAATTGTGAGGTTTTTCTCCCCCAGTGCAGGTCACCTTTTGTGTGTGTGCCATGTACCACTGAGAAGAAGGTATATTACTTTTTATCCCCATTTAATTTGCTCCAGAGGTCTGTCATATCAACTTTCTCTAATTTCATATTCACCTCCTTAACTTCTTTCTTGTTTATTTTAAGGTTATATTTATCAGGTTCTGAAAGGGGAAGATTGAGGTCCCCACTAGCAAAGTTTTGATCTTTATTTCTTCCTCCAATTCCCTTAACTTCTTTTCTATGAAACTGAATGTTATACCACTTGGTTCATATTTGTTTAGTAGTGATATTGTTTCATTCTTGGTGGTACCTTTTAGCAGGATATAATTGCCTTTCTTATCTCTTTCAATTAGAACTGTTTTTGCTTTTGTTTTATCTGTGATGAGGATTGCTAACCCTGCTTTTTCTTTTTCTTTTTCTTTTAATTCAGCTGAGGCATAATATATTCTACTCCAGCCTTTTATCTTTACCTTGGGTGTAATCCCCCAGTTCCAAATGAGTTTCTTGTAGACAACATATTGTAGAGTTATGGTTTTCAATCCATTCTGCTCTCCACTTCTGTTTTATGGTAGAGTTGTTCTCATTCACATTCACAGTTATGATTACTATGTGTGTCTTTCCCTCCATCCTATTCCCTCCCCTGTTTATGTGTTTATTTCTCCCTTCCCCTCCTTAAGTGTTTTCCTTTTGACCACTGTCTCCCTCAGAATTTTCTCCATATGCACCCCCCTCCCTTTTCCTACCTTTTGCCCTCACTACTTCTTCCTCCCTTCTAATGACACCCCTTTTCCCACTTTCCTCTCCTACTGCGTGCAGGGCACAATCAATTTTTATTACAAAGGTTTTATTAGTTTCATTTTTATCTCTCCTTAATTTTCAGAATGTCTAATTTTTAGGTGGGGATTTGTTCATTTCTTCTTTTCCTAGCTTTTTTAGTTGCATGCACTCTTTTAGTTGCATTGGTCTCCTTTTTATTTTATTCATGTAACAGAAGATAATGATTCTTAAAGGAAAAGTTAAGTTAGTTATAGGATGATATTGAGAGTAAAAGTATACTATTGGGTGGCCTACACATTACCCATTAAGAACTAAATTTATGTATCACTAAAATTAAAGCTTTTAAATAAATTAATGGAATTTTAGAAAAGTTAGATGTGATTGACCTCTGGAGAAAACTGAATGCAAATATCTGTGACACAAAAATACTGATACACAATTCACTTCAAACATAGTTCAAAGTAATTAGACAATGGATTGTGAGAAAAAATAAACACTAAGAAGAAAACTACAAAGAAAAAATTAGAAGTCAATAGTGCAAAAATATTTAAGTACCACAAAGTGTTTCATTGACTGTTATAATCACTGAACAAAGAAACTCATAGGAGACTGAAGCAAGATTATGAAGTAAAGGTAGGGACACACCTGGGATTTCCCCCAAAGCCCTCCAAATAAAGGATGATTGTAAGCAAACTCTAGAGAAATGGAATTCAGGAAAAGACATAGTGAAACAAATTTCCAGCTAAAGACAACTTGAAAAGTTGGCAGGAACTGTCTGTTGCACAAGGGTGAGAGAAAGACAAAATCTAACTCAAGTTGCTCCAGCACAGCCCCATTCAAAGAAAACCAGGAGAAGGCCTTGGGAGTGACTGAATCAGCAGCAGCAGAACAGTGACAAAAAAGTGCTTCCTGAACTATCATCGCACAAATGGTAAGGGTGTTGAACAACTGGTCAGAAGGAGAATGTAGGTGTATTTATTCTAGCAGTGTGTCAGTACTCTGTTGCTTTGTCCATACTTGCATACTTGCATCTTGGCCACAGTCCTGGTTGGCAGTGCCAGGGGGAAAAGGAGCATTATCACACCAGAGTTAGCAGTCTCAGTAGAACAGGAACTCTCTTCACAGTTCATGGCAGGAAAGAGTGCTTTGGGATTGCTCACAGGCCAGAGTACAGGCCAGAAGAGTAGTAAACAGCTCTTTTTTTATAACATGGTGTCTTGGAAGAACTAAAAACTAACATGACCCTAGAATTATTTCTGAAAACAGATACACAAAACCCCTAAAGTTTGAGAAATGTTGCCCACCACACTGGAAGTAGAGCCCCACATTAAAAAAAAGTTAAAAATCAAGTAATAGTCTGGGGAAATTATCAAATAACATAAAAAATACCTCTGACTATAGAGAGTTCCTATGGTGACAGGATTATCAAAACAAACACTCAGAAGACCACATATTCAAGGCACTTGCTGCCAAAGATTCCAAGAAAAATATGAAAATCTCAGGGCAAAGAACTGCTCAAAAAGATGTTGAAAATTATGTAAGAGAGGAAAAAGAAAAATTGAGAAGATTAATGAGAGTGATGCTAGAAAGTCATGAAAAATTAGTCACTGGGGCGGAGTCAATATGGCCATGTAGAAGCAGGAAAACTGCATGTCTCACAATATAACCACATCAAATACCTATAAAGTATCACTCTAAACAAATTTTGAACAGAACACACAAAGTAATGGATAGAAGCAAATCTTGCACTAAAGGCAGCCTGGCAGGTAGACAGGAAAGGTCCATCACAGCTTGCTGGGAACCGAGGCCACCGCTACCAAGCTCACAGTTTTAGCTTCAGGGCTGCATGGTCCAGCTGCATCTGGGGGATTAGGGAGAGTGAATCAGCAGCAGCTATGGCAGTTTGCAGAATTATCAATCTATAATGCCAAAGAAAAAGTAAAAGGTCAGTTGCACTCCACAAAATCTGGGGGGATGGAGTGTGGTCTTGGCTCTGGCAGGGAGCCAGAAGTGGCAGAGCTGTGCTGGCCCCTCCACTGCCTCCATTTGGCTGCTTCAGAGCTCTTGGCATGCAGATCTTAGGGGGGCCAAGCAACCATTCAGCAGCTAAGTGTACTTGCCATAACCTGCCTGAATAGGGATCACAGTCTTGGATGGTGGTCCTGAGGTGTGTGACCAGTGAACCAAAGCTGGTAAGGGCTGCAGAGAAGGCACCCTACTAATAGCTCTGGCAGCTATGAAAACCCCAATGATTTGGGACAAAGCTCTCCCCTCTGGAAGCAGAGTTCTACTGTGGCAAAGAAATCAAAAGTCAAGAAGTTTGCTGTCAACATAAGGTAGCAAAGCTAGCACAGCCATCCAACTTTAGATTTCTTTTTTGGGGACAGAAAGGATCATAGCATGAAACAGGAGGAAGACAACACAATGAGAACTCCTGCACCAAAAGCTTCTAATAAAAATATCAACTAGTTAGAGGGCATGGAGGCATTCAAAAAGGATTTTGAAAATCAAGTAAGAGAAGTGGAGGAAAAATTGGAAAGAAAAATTAGAAAGATGCAAGAAAAACATGAAAAGAGAGTCAACAACCTGAGTGAATAAATGACACCTTAAAAATAGAATAATTCAAATGGCAAAGGAGGCTCAAAAAGCCAATCAGGAGAAGAATGTCTTAAAGAGCTGAATTTGCCAGATGGATAAAGGATTTCAAAAGCTCACTGAAGAGAATAATTACTTCAGAATTAGATTGGAGGAAATGGAGGCTAATAGCTTTATGAGAAACCAAGATACTTATAAACAGATCCTAACAAATGAAAAAAATAGAAGCCAATGTGAAATATCTCATTGGAAAAACCACTGAACTTGAAAAAAGATCCGGGAGAGACAATTTAAAAATTATTGGACTACTTGAAAGCCATGTTCAAAAAAGGAACCGAGAAATCATCTTTCAAAAAATTCTCAAGGAAAATTACCCTGATATTTTAGACCCAGAAGGAAAAAATAGAGATTGAAAGAATTTACCAATTACCTCTTGAAAAGGATCCCCATTGGGGAAATACAAATTAAACAATTTTGAGGTACCTCATACCTATTAGTTTGGCTAATAAATAAGAAAGAAAACATAAAAGACAAATATTGGAGGGGATATAGAAAAAATGAGACAATAAATCACTGTTGGTGGAATTGTGAATTGTCAACCATTCTGTAGAACATAACCAAAAGCCCCTAAAATCATGCATATCCTTTGATGTACCAATAGCAATAGTGTATCTGTATCCCAAAAGACATTTTTTAAAGACAGCATTAAGCAAAGGAACCTGTATGTACAAAATTATTCATAGCAGCTCTTTTCTGGAAGCAAAGAATTAGAAATCTTGGAGATGCTCATCAGTTGGGAATGGATGAATGAACAAATTGTGGTATGTGATTATGATGGAATACTATTATGTTATGCTGTGGGAAATGATCAAAAGGATGCTGTCAAAGAAACTTTGGAAGATATGTAAGAGATGATGCAAAGTGAAATGTACTGTGTACAAGGTAACCAAAATATTGTAAGATGATGAGCTGTGAATGACTGACATTCTCAGCAATATGATGAAAAATTCTATTGATCCACAGACAAAGAGCTGATGGTTTATAAATGTAATTTGAACATATATTTTTTTCTTACTCTACTTTTCTTCAGTTTTCTTTTGTCTGTTTTTTCCCGATATCACTATTAGGAATATATATTGCAGGATTGCACATGTATAATATATATATTATACAATTGCTTGCCTTCTCAATGAGTGAATATGGGGAGGAAGGAAGGGAGAGAATTTGGAACTCAAATTTAAAAAACATGAATGATAAAAATAATTTTTATTTGCAACCTGGAAGAACAAAATACTAAATAAGAAAATAAAAAAAATTCATACCATCATTGGATCTACTATTTCTCTGTCAAACTCTGAATATTTCATTGAACATGTCTGTTATCAAGCTTTGGTACAACCATAGAATAGTGATAGTTATGGCTACAGGAATGAATCCCATTTCATGTAAGAATCAATCGTAGTGGGATGGAGCCAAGATGGTGGCATAGAAGCAGCAAAGTTTCACAGCTCCCACATAGCCACCTTAAATACCTATAAAATATGACTCTAAACAAATTTTAGGGCTCCAAAACTCACAAAAATACAGCAAAAATATCTCTCACTGAAGGGATCTTGGCATGTGGGCCTCATCACAGCAGGCTAGGAGCCAAAAACCAGCCCAGCCTGAAGCCATGACCTGAAGACAGGGTGGTCTGGAGGAGCCTCAGCTGGAATCCTCATGAGAGGTGATCTGTGGCAGCTAGGGCAGTAACCACATTTATCAATCCAGGAAGAAATTAGGCTAAGAGAAAAGTCAGTGGAATTTGGCTTAATTTTGGGGGGAAAAGCATCCAGTCAAACTGCCCCCAGGGTAAGGAAGCAGCAGGGGAAGCAACTGCCTCCACTGGCCTGATTCAGAGCTCCTGGCCTGCAGATAGGACAGGGGCCAAGGCAATTGATCAGGGCCAAGGACTCCTGTGCTGAGTGGCCTGGACCCAGATTGTAGCCTTGGGTGGTGGTCCTTGGGTGTGCTCTCAGTGAGCCAAAGCTGATGGGTCTGCAGCACCCCCACCCTAAGAGCTCAGGCAGCTGTGAAAAACCCAGTGATTTGGTCCAGAACTTCCTCCCCTAGAAGCAGAAATCCACAGAGCTAAAAAATCAAGGAATTTATGGACTGGCCAACATGCAGAAAAGGAAGCAAAGTAAGAACAGTAATAAACTTTTAGAATCTTGTTTGGGGAACAAAAAGGCTGAAAGCATGGAGCAGGAGGAAGACAAAACAGGCAGAACTCCCATACCGAGAAACATAAAGATAGCCTTCAAGCCATAGATCAACTTAAAAAGGACTTTAAAAACCAAACAAGAGAAGAGGAAGAAAAATTTGGAAGAGAAATGAGAATGATGCAAGAAAATCATGAAAAGAGAGTCAACAACCTGACTGAAGAATACAACAAATTAAGGAACAAATTAAGTGAAATGGCAAAAGAGGCCCAAAAAGCCAATGAAGAGAAGCATGCCTTAAAAAGTTGAATTTGCCAGATGAAAGAGAATCTCTAAAGCATTCTGAAGAGAATGGTTCCTTCAGAATTAGAGTGAAGCAAGTGGAAGCAAATCACTTTCCGAGAAACCAAGATACTATTAAACAGTTATAAATAAATGAAAAAAATAAAAAGCAATGTGAAATATGTCCTTGAAAAAAACCACTGACCTGGAAAATAGATCAAGGAGAGACAATTTGAAAATTATTGGTCTACCTGAAAGCCATGATCACAAAAAGGATCTTAGAAAGCATCCTTCAAGAAATTCTAAAGGAAAATTGCCCTGATGTTTTAGAATCAGAGGACAAAATAAAACTTGGAAGAATTCACACATCACCTCTTGAAAAAGATGCCCAAAAGAAAATTCCTAGAAATGTTATCACCAGGTTCCAGAATACCCAGATAAAGGAGAAAATATTACAGTCTGCCAAAGGGAAGCAAATTGAATTCTGTGGAAACACAAATAGGAATACCCATAATCTGGCAGCTTCTACATTGAGGGATCAAATGGCCTATAATATGATATTCTGGGGATCAAGGGAGTGGGAATTGAAACCAAGAATCACCTACCCAGAAAAATTGAGTATAATATTCCAGGGGAAAATATGGTCATTCAATGAGGTGGAGGACTTTCAAGCATTCTTGCTGAAAAAACCAGAACTGAAAAGAAAAGTTGACATTCAAACACAAGAAGTATGAGAAGGTAAACATGGAAAGAAATCATAAGGAACTTATCAAAGTTGAACTATTTACATGCCAGTATGGATAAACGATAATAGTAACTTATGAAACTTTTCTTAGTATGAGGATAGGTGAAAGGAATACAAATGTGTGTGTGTATACATACATGCATACAGATAGATAGATACATAGATACATAGAAATAGATATAGATGATATAAATATAGATATAGATAGATAGATAGATAGATACACATACATCTATATAGGAGGCTATGTATGCATATGAATACATATCTGAGCATGTGTACATATGTGTACATAGAGGGTACAGAATCATTTGAATATGAAGGGATGATACTTTAAAAGGTGAAATTCTGAGATGGGAGAGGACTAGAATGAGAGGAGACAGGGAGAGATAAATCATCCCATACAGAAGAGGCAAGGGATAACTCTTACTACTTTAAGTTGATTTACTCTCATTGAATTTTGCTTATGGAAAGAATTACATTAACTCTAACCTGGGTATCATGCCACACAAGAGACTAGGGGGATGGGGATGAGAGGTGGGATGATGGAGGAGAGGGCATGGTCTGGGGCAGGGTTGCTGAAAGCACATATTTCGGTAAAGGGACAGGGACAGGGTAGAGAATACAACAAGGGGGCAGGGGCAAGATAGGAAGTAGGGACAAATAATCAAGCTCTCACAAGGTGTCCACTGTGGAGATGTCCTGCGTAATTATGCATGTACCTCCTATATTGAAGTGCTTGTCCTTCCAGTGGGGGTGGGTAACAAGGGACGAACTGAGGGAATCTAGAATTTAAAGCTCTCCAATCAAATGTTAAAAACAACAACAACAAATATATTATTATTATTATTATTATTATTATTATCATTATTATTATTAACTACATGCAACTGGGGATTAAGATATACAGGGACTGTGGTAGGGAGCCCCTCCCTGCCCTACCAGAAAGTTAAAGGGTCATTGGAGTAGGGCATAAAAGACAGCAGATTGGGGGAGGGGCTTTATAATCAGCTTGTAGAAAAGATTACTAGTTTGTTTCCACTCCCCCCAGTGGCAGGAGGAAGATGATGGAAGGGGACATCTTCATTTGGTAAGCACCAGAGTAAGACACACACTTTGTGCCATCGTTGTGGTTCTAAGGCCTACCATCTTCAGAAATCAACATGTGACAAATGTGGATGTCATGCAAAATGCCAAAGAAAGTATAATTGAAGTGCCAAGCCTAAGCATAAAAGACCACTGGTACTGGATAAGCACCTAAAATTTGTCTATCACCAATTCAGGAATGGATTCCATGAAGGAACAACACCTAAACAACACCTAAAGAGAGCATCTGTTGCAGCATCTAGTTCATCTTGAGGATTCAAATGTTTGTTAAAATAAATGTCCTGAATGAAAAAATTTAAAAAAATAAAGAAAAGGAAAGATTACTTAGCAGGCTGTGATGTTTATCATTAGGGTATTGAAGAGTAGCTATGTTGGAGATGGATTGGATTTATTCTGTTTCATCTCAGAGGTAGTGTAGTGATGACTAAATAGGAAAAAGGGTCTCAATTCAAGAGATGCCTTAGAACCTTTCAGCAATGTAACCTTAGGCAAGTCATTTAATTACTTTCATTCTATTTCCTTTCTGTAAAGTGGGGATATTAGTAACTCTTCCATTAGGTCCTTTTGAGAATCAAAGTGAATAACACATTAAAAATACATTGCAAACCTTAAAGTGCTATCAAATACAATCTTTAATATATTATATAGTAATGTAGTTTGAGCATATAGAAGATTTTTCTTTGTGTGTTCATTTTTTAATGAAAGCTTTGTATTGTCACTCTCATGTGACATGCCAGGAAATGAAAACTGAATGCAAATGATGAGAAGATAGGAAATGCATAATTTCAGGGGGTAAATCCATTTGGTACAGATTCTCATAAGGGCAGAGTCTAAAGAAGGGGGAGGCACCGGTTCCAGGAAATTTGTCAGTGACAACAGATTGGCATAAAACTCTTTGTACATGTTCCTTTCCTTTTCAAAAATTTAATTTATTTCATTGTGAACTTAAGAAACAAAGCAAGCATTTCCATAACATAATAGAATAGAAGAAAAAAAAAGATTGTACATGAAACTGAAAATTTGAATCTCTCTTCTCTTTTGCTGACTTCCAGAAACACATATGCATGGATGTGTGCATACATACACAGTGTGTGTGTGTGTGTGTATCTCTGTGTATTTCTGTGTGTGTGTATTTGTGCATTTCAAGGAATGAACAAGGAGGATATTCTGAAAATGTTATCTGAAGTGGAGGCTTAGGAGGTCACATTGATATCCTACAGGATGAGGTGACAAGGAGGAAGAGGAGGGGGAGAGGAGGAGGAGGAGGAGGAGGAAGCGGAGGAGGAGGTGTAATGCCAAGCAAAGGCAACTTTCAAGTTTCAGATCACCTGCATAGCAAACCCCATTTATTCATCAAAAGATTCACAGAACAGGGAAAGTCAAAATACAGTGTAACTCATTCATTTAACAAGTAAGTTCTTGATTCAATTGCAAAGTACCAAGGTCCAGGTATCCCACCCCTGGATCAGTAGTCAAAGTAGCCCACTCCTGGAGAGTACATTCATTTAGTCTCTTCTCAAACAGAGAATGGTTTCCAGTCATAAACAAAGTACATTCATTTAGTCAATCATAGAGCACACAAAGGCCAAAGGTTTCCCACCCCGAGACACTACTGAATTACAATACCATCCATTTACACCAAGCACTTTCTCAAAAGGGGCAGGAGAGAACAATGGGCCATCCACCCTTAAGTTACACCAAGGTTAAGATATCATCTCAGCATTGAAAACCCAAGGAAAGGCCCTTTTTCATCTTCACTAAGGGCAAGCCCTCAGCAATCTCATTTCCTGGGGAGACAAGGCTCAACAAGGCCATAGCCAGTGTCCTCAACAAGTCACTCTGCCTGTAGAACAGTCCCAGAAACCCTGAAAACATCAGCAACGCCCCTTCCAGGATTTCTGTAAACATACAACAAGAAAATCCTCCTTCATGGTTTCTGAACCAACAGCCAGGTTCCAGGACCTCTACAACAGCAGGACTGTCCTTCATCATCAGGTGAATCTGTCAAAACAACATCAAAACAGACAGACAAAATACCAGTATCACAGCCATGCCTCCTCAGTTCTCAGTAGTCCTGGGTGGCAGTTCTCAAAATTCCTGGGCAGCTCCACTGGCTCTTAGAAGTCATTTTCTCAGCAACTTGGGCTCCACGTTATTGGATACTGCTCTCCCAAAAGTCCTTCTGCCCTTGCCTGAGGCTTGGGCCTCTCTACGAATTTGTGGCTCCTCCCAGTTCAGCCCTCTCTTTTCATGTCAACAAGTCCGTCCCACAAGTGGGATTCAGAAATTCTGGGTTTTAACGTTGAATCCAAAAACCAAGCCAATATGGGGCATCTCCAAATTCCATTACCATTAGAGGAGGAGGAAGAAGAAGATGAGGAGAAAGAGGAAGAAGAGGAAGAGGAGGAAGAGGAAGAAGAGGAGCAGGAGGAACAGCAGGAGAATAAGGAGGAGGAAGAAAATTTGGAGCCATCCCTGTGGACTGCCCAGAAGGGAGAGGATAGACTGAGGAGGTTTTCTGAGTTGTACAGGGAAAAAATGAGGCAGGAAAAGAAAATCATCATGAAGTTGTGGAGAAAGATAATAGGCTTAGGCTGCTTTCAAACTGAGAGACTATGAAGGTTCATTTGAAATGGGAATTTCAAGTTGAAGCGGAAAAAAAGGACCATAATGGAAGAGGAGAAGTTGGTTAACAGTAAATGAATGAAGCTTCTGGAGACCAGTATTGTGAATGCAGAGAGATGGGAGAGGGAGATAAAAAGAAAAGAATCCAGGTCTAGACTTTTCAGAGTACGTAGCTTTTCATTTACACCATTTCTCATCAGCTGAGCAGGCAGAACAAATCCAACATGGAAACTTACCAAAATACTGATAGAAAACATAGAGTTCTACCAAGCTTTTAGTAATCTTCTTCATGAAACACATTTACATTCTACAGAATAAATTGCAGAGATGTTTATAGATCTGGGGGAAAAAAGGAGAATAATGCATATATATATATATATATATATATATATATATATATATATATATGCTTATAAAGATGACTCTGATGTTTACTACATTCATTAAAGAAATAACAAGCACAAAAATAAGGCAGAGAGATTCTATGGAAAACATACAGCTGAAATCAAACAAAATTTGGAAAGAGAAACAGCTGTCTAAACTTTTAGAAACATTGAACATAGTAGTAAATTGAGTCTCTGGGTAAATTATCATTGAATTGTATACATAAAGGAGGATGTATGTTCTTGCATTAAAAATGCCACCCTTTAGAGATTATCAATATTTACAAGATTTATCATCACCTTTTTGATTAAGCATTTTGTTTTTGTCAATTCAGTTCCAAATAAAATAATGAATACTTTTAAGAGTTGTGGTTATACTCTAATCAGAAGCTAATTATGGCTTTTAACAGTTTGTTAAAATGAATTTTTCTTGACGTTTTTGTTTCTTCACTGTGTAAATACTGCCCTAACTTCTTCTTATTTTTTTGGGAGACAGGAAGGTAGGGCAATTGGGGTTCAGGGACTTGCCCAATGACCCAAGGCTAGTTTTTTATTAAGTGTCTGAGACCAGATTTAAACTCAGGTTCTCCTGACCCCAGGGTCAGTGCCCTATTCACTGTGCCACATATCTACCACTCCCTACCCTTCTTTTCTTCTCTTTTCAAGTACATCACACTATACAATAATTTTGACTTACATTGATTTTATGAATAATAGACTGAGGACCATAATATATCTCCCCACACAATACTCCAACAATGATTTTTAGTTACTGGAGATATAATTTAGAAAATTAGTTTTTATTGTCATATTATCTCTTTTTTATTTTGATTTTTACAAACTAAAATCTTATTACTGTAGATTGACCGTCTATATTACAGGTGTTATTGTTACCAAAATGAAAAGCAAAGTGGAAATTTAGGTTCAATGACAAAAACACCAAAAAGATGGCCACTGGGCAATCAGAACAAGTGAAAGGTAGCATGGGAAAATGTATTAAGAGAAAAGTTGGGAATCTTGAAGACATTTGTTGAAATCCTGACACAGACACACATTTTCTTTGCAACCATTGGCAAGTTATGTAATGCCTCAGGGCCCGCCAAAATTAAGTCTAAATTAAATATGAATTGCCATTCTTCATTAAAGGATTTTTAATAGTATATTAAGAGTTGGTTAGAATTACGAAAGAACATGTATGCACTAAACCATGACATCCTCCTTCTACTTCCCACAGAAACAAACAAAAGAAGCCCCATAGGTATTCTATATTTTTTTTTCAAAAACTAATTCCAACATATAAATGGCACACTACACTTTTCAAAAGCAAAAAAATTACCCTTCTATGTTACCAGTTTTCATAGACTAAAGTTTGACATTGTGTTTTAATTAATTTAAATTATACTTCCATGTGCAAAGTAATTTTAAAATAAGTTTTCAACAATTTAAACCCTACTGTAATTTAAAATCTATTTTATGGAAGGCTCATGTTGTTGTTTTTGTTTTGTTTTATTTTGTTTTGTTTTTTTTCTTTACTATTTAAATAAGACTAAAGTACCCTCTAAGATATACAAATATAGCAACACTGAAGCAGGGGAATTATAGAGTTGTTCTCTCTCTGTCTCTGTCTCCATCTCTGTCATCTATCTCTCTCTGTCATTGACTTAAATCTTTAAAACATATAATTACATTAATTTTATACACATATATAGATTTAATTTATGGAATCATTTAGGACAAAATTTTCACAAAATATCTTTATGGATTTATTTTACTATGCACATGACACCTTTTTTATATGAATATGATAAGTGTGTCAGCTAGAGAGTAGCATTATAGTAAAATCACTGAATAAGGCATGACTGTTTTGCCTTCTAGTTTCTATGAAATAAGCAGAATTAGTGACTTTGTTATGGTGAAGCACTCCAGTGCCATCTTCTGGTATAAAATACCAATAAAAGAAAACTACAGAAGGTTTTAGACAATGTTTTCTACTAAAATACAAATTTAATTTTTCTCATTGATTTTTGAAAAGTGATCTCACCTTAACCTGGATAGGATTAGATTTACAATAAAATTTAATTTTAAATTATTTAAATTTATTTCCATAACATACTTGCTCTAATGTCAAACTAAGTCAAAGAAAATCATTAGAATAGGAATAATAATCAAACTATTCAAAATTTGTTTCCAATCATTATTGATATCTATGAAAGATGATTCAGAATTTACATAGTTAATAATCATAGAGAAACATACATGTTATATTAAATTTGTTCTAAAGAAATTGCTTAATTCAGTTATAAGATTATAACCATTTTAAAAATTTAATTAATTTCCAAAATCTTTGAAATGTTGCTTTGAAGGACATGTTAAAATTAACTTTAAACAAGGAAGGTAGTGACATGCTTTAAATATGGTTTCTCCATATGTATGTTAGGAAGAATATTTACATAACCCTTCTTTAAATTTTAAATGTCTTATAACAATAATAACTGGTGCATTTTGTATAATAGGACAAAAAAGACATAGTCATTAACCCAAACTGGTAAGTATAATACATTTTACCCGCGAAGTCCTTGTATCAAAATGTCATTAGTGGGGGCGGCTTGGTGGTGCAGTGAATAGAGCACCGGCCCTGCAGTCAGGAGTACCTGAATTCAAATCTGGCCTCAGACACTTAACACAAAAAAAACTAGCCGTGTGACCTTGGACAAGTCACTTAATCCCAACTACCCTCCCCCCCTCAAAAAAACAAAAAAAATAATGTCATTAGTGCATTTTGTTATGAAGGAGTTTCTAATATAGAATCAAGTATTAAAGGTTTTTACTTTTTAAATTTTGAGTGTTAACTGTAACTCACAATATAGTTCACTACTCTTCAATCTTGGTCCCTCCCAAATGAACTGATTTGTATTACACAACCTCCTTGAAATACTCACAAATAACGCCATCATTGCAACAGCAACAATAGGCTAAGAAGAAGCAGCAACAAAATGAATGAAATAAGCACTCTCAGAGCCAATATGCCATTGATTTTTTCAGTTCTGGTGAAAAGTAAGGCCAATTCTGAAACTATCATCTGTGCTTCTTACTTTCATGAAATAATAACACAAAGGTGTAGCAGGACCTTTTTAAAAAGCATGTTCCTAAAAGTTCTATTTTAGATGAAATTTATAAAAGTCATGATTTAAAATATACCTATTGTTTTTTGACCACAGAAATGTTAAAATGTGCATAATTTCTAGAAATTGGCAATGGTTAGAAATCGTATAGTTTTTATTGTGCTGGACTAGAGTCAAGTAGATCTCAATTCAAATTCCAAAAGAATGTCATGTGATCTTCCTGAGTCTCAGTTTCCTCAACTGTAAAATTTGGATATTAAGATTTTCAGTACTGAACTCAATCACAGGTGGGCTTCCTATCACCACAAGGCCACATGTGGCTTTCCAAGGCCTTTGCTGTGGTCTTTTGATTAAGTCCAATTTTACAGAATAAATCTTTTTATTAAGACAATTTGTTCTGCAAAGTTTGGATTCAGTCAAAAGACAAGAGGACCAAGAGTGCCACATGTGGCTTTGAGGTCATAATTCACCCATCCCTTCTTCTAACCATTTCTGATTTTCAAAAAGCAAAATGATACACTGAAAATTTTAAAGTATGATGCAAGTGGATTATTTATTGTTGTTATTATAAAATGAAAAACCTCATTTTAACACAGGAAACTAATTTGTCATTAACCTCTAATTCAATAGCTATTTCATAGGGCTCTTAAAATCATTGAAATGTAAGGTAATTTAAAAAAAATATAGATAAAATGTTTCCATTTCAGAATCTGTATATATAGACATAGTCTCCATGAATGAAGGAAACAGAAATGTTACCATTTTCTTTTCTGAGCTACAACACATATTTTATACTAAAGTTCTTAGGCTATGAATTAAGATGTTTTAGAATTATGCTGAACCTTCATGAATTTATGCAGTTACTATGGATTATAAAGCTAGAATAAAAGTATCCTTTTTTTTCCAAAAAGTACTATTCTTAACCCAAATTATACAGAAAGTTGCCTCTCCTGTCCTTTGGAGCTATTAAATCTAAATATTTTAGATTCTGTACCTATTCTGTCTACATAGTAAAATTTTGTACAAACTCAATTTAATTATTCATATTGTTCAGACAAAGGCCAGTTATGTTTGCTATTTATGCTATTGAGGGAGAAAATCCACAATATTTTAGAAATTTATATTGGAGTAATGAATTATAAAAATCAGTCATTAACTTGTCATTTTATTTTTCCAAGAGCTTTTAACTTGCCTTGGGTATTAGGGCAGTGTTAAGGGAATCTGAAGATCTTCCCTTCCCCTAGGCCCTTTGATAGGCTTAAGTGGCTCTGAGAACCTTCTCTGATTTGAAAGTATTCTCTGAGCCCTAATAGGCTGAATGTGATCACATGGAGCCTGTGGTTTGAGGCTTGTTTTTCAGGAATGCCCACCCCTTATTGCTTTGTGATTGGGCAGTAGGTCAAGAGGGCTGTGACAGTCTCTGATCCAGGAGAAGGCAATATATATTGCTGATGTGAGGTTTGGCTTTGGGGCTCACTTTGAAAAGAGTTGTATGATTTGGCCAGAAGAAACTCTGGGCAGCCATTGCTCCTCCCTCCCCCCCCACTTTGAAAAACCCAGATGTTGGTACTTCCCTTTCTGGTAACTGAGTAGGTATGGCTATAATGGTCAGATGGCTGGAAGTCTGTCTGCTGATCTGATTCTTTGTCTGCTTGCAACTTCTGCTTGTAATGTCTTTGTATTCAGTTTGCATTCCCTGAAGTTCAGGGTGCTGACATTTCCCCCTGAACTAGGTAAATGATATACATTTGATTGATTAAATTAAGATTGTTAACCCATTTTGAGTTGCTTTCCTTTAGAAAAGCGGATCTAAGAACCTGCTAGCAGCTATCCTGGGCATGCTAGGGTGCTTACTGATACAAGCAGGTGCCTAAAAGCTTTGAATTTCAGCCTGTGCTATTCCACAGATCTCAGTTCTTCAGATTTATTTCTCTAAAGTTAACAGGTATAAAAGCATTTAAGAATGATGACCAATAGCAGAAAGCAAAAGTTTCATCTTCAAATTTAGAGCAGAGCTCTTTGGTCGGTTCTGTATTTTTCCCCAGTTACTTGACAACAAAACAATTCAAAATCAGTGAAGCTATGAGAGATCTCATCAGTAACCTCTGGAAAAAGAAGGAAAATAAGTAGCTAGTTTTAAAATGAATAGTCTGACTTCTGAGTATTCTGGTTTACAAATAAACCACTCTGTTAAACTAAGACTGTGATATTGGAGAATTTATTCTTTTTTATTTTACTTTATATTAGGATTCAACAAAGTATACAATGTTAAGCTTTTATTTCAAAGCTTTGTGACTTAACCTTACATCTTTCTTATCCAGAAATTATACAATTTTAAAAAATCAATAGCAACTTCTCTTTATACAATATACTCCCCTTAGCACTTTCAATTGTAAATTAGTCCCTAAGGAGTTGAATGACAGGAATGATTGACTTTAATGTCAATTCATAGAGTACCCTTCTCTAATTGTTTTTCCCCTCCCATTACATTGCAAGCATATTTAACATGACAGCCTTCAGAAGACAATTGCAGATAGCAAAGATATTTGATTGGCTTTTAGGAATAAGGATAGATTTTTGTTAGTTATCATCATAATATATCTATGTTTGTGTATATACACACAAACACACACATATATACACACATATATGTATGTGCGTATATGTTCTGTTTCTACTATTTCTACCTATAATGTAGAATGACATAATTCTAAATGATAATTTATTTTTGATAAAATCCATTTCTAAAAGTTACTGAATATTCCTCTGATGTAAAAGCTAAAACTGTATGTTATTTGTTTAAGTTTTAAAAATATAATTTTAATTTTCTTGTATCTATATTTTAATAACTTAAATCACATAATCATTGTGCATATAAAAGTTACATTAGGATTATCTGTACAATGTCTTTGACAAGGGTAACCAAGTTGTTTTAAGGAGAAAAAAAGATAATTCTGGACATTTTCAGAAATACTTTTTTTCATGTAACATTTTAAATGAATCACTTGTTTTACAGAATATTTAATTAAGCAATATGATATTTCCTAAAAACATAATAATTAAAACCATTTTATAAAGTCATAATTTACCTATGAAAAATCATTTTTGCTTTTAAAAAAAATTTGAATGTAATAGAGACCTTACCAATAAATTATGGTGGCATATATAGTTCATCACCTTGCTTTTTGATGTGTCTGATGATACAAGATGAAGTAATTCATTAAGGTAAAGGCATTCTGCCTATTTATGGTCTGCTACCTCACTGGCAAAAAAAGAGTCATTTTGATCAGCTGCTGAGCTAGAAATATTATTCAGACAAAATTTTCCCATGGCCATTTTTTCTGTCTGGTTTGTTTGAATGAACAAGATTGACAATAAGCATCTGGTCATTGAGGTAGACTTCAGTTCTCACTCTCTTCATCTGGACCAATAAGTGGTCCATTAATACTGGAATCTCTTCTTTGTCTTTAAGTGTCTGTTCTTTCTTTATTTAATGGGGAGTATCAGAGGAGACTATGAACCTGCAAGCATGTGAAGTTGAGAGAGCAAGCCCACCAGAGGTACAGGAAAAATAATTTATGTTATTTTTTTCAAAGAATTGAGCACTGTGTGTTGCAATACTTTAATAATCCATGACCCAGAATAGGACTACATTGAATACGGAAAATGAGAGAAAATTGTTGATCTTGCTTTTACATTTTCAGAAGGGAACTTTGTGACATGAATTCTTGGAATTAAGAATATTGAGGTCAGGGGTACCTAGGTGCACAGTGAATACAGCACCAGACCTGGAGTCAGGAGGACGTGAGTTCAAATCTGGCCTCAGACACTTGACACACTTACAAGCCATGTGACTTTGGGCAAGTCACTTAACCCCAATTGCCTTCCAAAAAGAAAAAAAAGTGTATTAAGGTCACAAGTACTCTGATCTAAAGTAGTATAGGGGAGAGCTTGACCCCAGGTATTAGTGAAAATGTTTTGTATTTCTGATTTTTCTATATTATCTATCTATCTATCTATCTATCTATCTATCTATCTATCTATCATCTATCTATCTATTATATATGTACATATGTTTTTAAAACTAATGCATGTTAATTTTATACATAGGAAGAAACAAGAAAACATGTGAAAACATAAAACTCTACACTTACCATCTATTTGCTGTACTGAACTTCTTTGGTTGTCTTTTTCTAATAAAAGGAAACAATGTTCTTTTCTAATAATTTTAGTTTTTCATCCTTTGAAGCTACAGTTTAGTTTATCAAATAGACTCTCAGTAATAATCAGGCACAGGAGTGAAAGAAAAATTGCTATCTAATAAACTCTGCTGTTTATGACTATTTTTAGGGCTTGATGTTATAATACTAAACTTTATTAAAATAAACTTTCAAAAATATATGAATAAAGAAAAATCTAAAGTACTTTCACCACACAAATAAAGCACCATAATATGTGTGTGTGTATTTAATTAATTGGTTCCTGTTTTCTTTTAGATGTACATTCAATAACACCTGATTCATATCTAATAGCATACCATTTGTGTTGGTTACAGGAATTTCTGGGCTACCATTTTAGACAGGCAAGGAGGAATTTCTTCTTTGATAGCAGTAAAAACATGACAAGGAATGCCTGGTTTTCCAGTATAATATGTCCAGTAATTATACAACGATATCAGTAAAACTATAGACATATTAAAGGATCATCAGCTAATGAAGATGAAAAATCATTGCATTATCCTTCTTTTCTTTTTTGTTTCTAAGGGTGGAGGAGACATGATGTTACCCAAGTTAAAATTCCATTTAAATATCTGTAATGGAAAACCATTTACTCCATTGTCTTGTGCTATATGGAGTATCAATTATGGTTGAGTGTATATCACTAAACATCCTATTTGAATAATTTTATTTGCATAATAATTATTCTAATGTTTTTAATTATGGCTTAACAGAACATTTGAAATAAAGAATGCCACAGATTTCTGTTTGATATTATCACATTATATTGTATTACATTACATTACATTACACTATATTACATTATATTATAACATATTATATTATGTTGTTATGTTATGTTATGTTATGTTATGTTATGTTATAATTTGCATTATATTATATTTCACATTCTATTATATTGCATTCAATTACATTGCATTCTATTGTACTCTACTGCATTCTATTCTATTATTACATTACATTATATGTAGTTGAAAAATAAAACAAAGGTATAAAGGAATACTATGCATCTTAAATGTGTTCAAATTTTTATGTTCCCACACATTCACTCATGTAGATAGCATTGGGAGAGGACTTTTATGTTTTCTTGTATTGTCACACCAAGTGTACTAAAGGAGAATTGGTTCAAGTCAGTTTTAAAACTGTAAACATCTTTAAGAGACTATTGTATGTAACACTGTCTTAGATGCTGTCAATGGTGTAAGGGATTGGGTCATATTGCTTTATGTTAACTAATTCTCAGAATTATGAAATGTGTGTGTTTGTGTGTGTAGAAGAGAAGATTCAACAAAAAAGACATCTCACAGGAATATCATTTGATTTGACTTTTAAAGGAGGGGAGGGAATTCAACAGTGAAAAGCTGACACCATGACAAATATGGAAGATAATATGAGGGAAGACAAATAAAGTGTAACATTTGGGGGTGAATAGTAGAATAAATTGGTATGAAAAATCACTGGAAAAGTAAAACATATGCATTATAGATGTCTTCAAAAACTAAAAAGGTGAACTTTAACTTTAGTAAGTGATGGTGAACTGCCGTAGATTAGGGATTTCTACCATAACAAGAAATATATCTAATAACGATTATTTACAGTATATGTTCTTCAGAGTTGTATTGGATTGTTCTATTACTGGAAATAGTTAAGTCATTCATAGCCAATTATCTGACAATATTGCTGCTACTTTGTACATGGCCCATTTCACTTTCCATCAGCACATATAGCTTTCCACATAAATGCGCTCAACGTTTCTTATAGTACAATAGTATTCCATCAAAAACATATACCACAATTTCTACAGCCATTCCCCAATTGATGGGTATCTCCTCAGTTTTTAAATCTTTGCCCCAAGAAAAGAGGTACTAGAAATATTTTTTACATATAGGCATTTTTTCTTTTTTTTTTTCTTTTTTGCTTTTCTCCTCTTTTGAGATATAGACCTAGTATTGGCATTGTTAGGTCAAAGGGTATGCATGGTTTTGCAGTCATTTGGAAATAGTTCCAAATGACATAATAGGTGAGTCTGTTCACAGTTTCATCAATGGTGCATTAATGTCTCATTTTACCCCACAACCCCTCCAACATTGGTCATTTTTTTTGGTCCCAGGGAAGGAAATCAAAGTTATCTATGGGCATATGAAGAGGTGTTCTAAATCACTTTTGATTAGAGGAATATGGATGAAAACAACTCTGCCATACCACCTCACACTTACCAGACTGACAAATCAGAAAAAGAAAAGGAGGGGGAGAGAGGTTAAAAATTTGGAACTCAAAATCTTGTAAAATGAATGCCAAAAATTTCCTTGACATGTAAATTGAGAAAAAGTCAAAGACTATTAGGCTTTAAATAGTAAAAGAAAAGAAGAAAAAAAAGAATTAATTATCAGCCTTTGACATACCAAAGTGTCCCTGACCATTTATTAAAAATGCTGGCATGATTAATAAAATGATTCAATTACCCAGGAATTTTTTCTTTTACATTTTTAAATGCCACAGTTTTGTTCACTGTGAATAGACCAGAGTCTTAAACCTTAGATTTTTAAACAAAAATCTCCCCTTTAGCCCATGTGTCCAGTTTCTTTACATTGGGTGTTCTCAGTTAACATTCTGGCTATTATCTGGATCTTCCTTTTAGCAGTAATTACATTTTCTGGAAGTATCTATGTTCTGTGTCTATCTGATTTTAATTTGCAGCTCTCTAATTTTCACTCACTAGCAGAAGGTCCTCTCAAAAAGGCTAAGGGACAGATTTTGCATTAAATGAAACTTTAGAAGAGAGTTTAGAAAAGAAGTCCTATTTTGTGCATTCAGTGATCAGAGATGTGGGGAATAGTCTGACAAATTTTGTGGTACATTTTGAAATCATAGCCTGGCCATGTATGTCCATTAATTTTAAAGATTTAATAAACTGGGGTGGTCCAAAATTTCTTGCAGATGATTTCATTAAGAGCTCTGGTTTTATAGGACTAACTGAAACCAAGGCAAGCTGTAGGAGTTAATAACTCTTATAAAAACTATGAGGAACAAGTCTTGATTGAGGGTAGATACAATTCTGCCTAAGAAAACTTTGAGAGAGGCCACTTAGGGTTTTCAGGTGGAGGTTTTAAAAGTGGGAAAGAATTTTTAAAAGCAGTATCTCTGATAAAAGCCTCATTTCTCAAATATGTAGAGAACTTAGTCAAACTTTAAGAATATAAGTCATTCTCCAATTGCTAAATGATCAAAGGATATGGACAGATAGTTTTCAGACAAAGAAATTAAAGCTATCAATAGATATATGAAAAAATGACCTAAATCACTATTGATTAGAGAAATTCAAATCAAAACAACTTTGAGGTACTACATCACACATACCAGTTTGTCTAACTTGACAAAACAGGAAAATGATAAATCTGGAAAAGATATGGAAATATTGGAACACTAATGCATCATTGTTGTTGTGAACTGATTCAACCATTTTGGAGAACAATTTGGATCAATGCCCAAAGGGCATACCCTTTGACCCAGCAATACCACCTCGAGGTCTGTATCTCAAAGAGATCTTACAAATGGGAAAAGGACCCACACATAAAAAATATATATAACAACTCTCTTTGTTGTGGCCAAGAATTGGAAATTGAGGGGATGCCCATCAATTGAGGAATAGCTAAACAAGTTGTGGTATATGAATATAATGTAATACAATTGTGCTGTAAGAAATGATGAGCAGTTGGAGTTTTTAAAAAAGTAAGGAAAAGCTTATAGGAACTGATGCTGATGCTGAGTGAAGTTAGCAGAACCAGAAGAACCTTGTACACACTAACGGCCACATTGTGTGGTGACTAAGTTTGATATACTTATCTCTTCTTAGTAATGCAAGGATCTAAGTCAACTCCAAAAGATTTATGATGGAAAATGCTGTCCACATCCAGAAAAGGAAAAATCTGAATGCAGAGAGAATATTATGTGTTCTCTCCCTCCTTCCCTCCCTCCATCCCTGTCTCTGTCTCTATCTCTGTCTCTGTCTCTGTCTCTGTGTCTCTATCTCTGTCTCTGTCTCTCTGTCTCTGTCTCTGTCTCTGTCTCTCTGTCTCTGTCTCTGTCTCTCTCTGTCTCTCTGTCTCTCTGTCTCTGTCTCTCTCTGTCTCTGTCTCTGTCTCTGTCTCTCTGTCTCTCTGTCCCTCTCTCTCTCTCTTTCTCTCTCTCTCTGTCTCTCTTTCTGTCTCTCTGTCTCTCCCCCTCTTTCTCACTCTCAACTGTGTCCACACCTATTGTGATCAATGAGATTATTGTTTGAAGAGGCAGCTTTTTTTGGATCTTGAATATTACTTTTGGACTTTCTCAGGCTTTTTGTGTCTTTGAACTGACATTCTTTATGCCACTTATTCTTCTTTTGTGGCAAAGATCTGTAATCATGTTAGGTGCTCAGAATAAATGCAACTAAATATATCTTTTAGGTTTATGTAGATTTATACATGAGTTACTATAGTGAGATGTGGGTACAAGATTTGTGCTGTTTGTCCTAGAATTTTAGTCCTTTCCATATTTCAAACAACTAAATATTTAACTTTTACACCCATAACTACTTCTATATTCCTGTGTAAGTTAAGGTACTTTAATTTCTCATAATGGCATGGGTATAATTAGGTAAATGTTTCAAAGACTTGTGAAACAAGATATAATTCTGTTATTTCACAAGGTTAATGTCACAATTTTCTTGGTTCTGCATTAATGAAAATAATAACAACATAATTAGTTATCTCAAGAGAAGAATGGCTTGTGGTCTATCTTGTAAATACCTTAAAGAGCCATCTACTTTTGTCATGGGTTATTTATTTAAACATGTGTAGAAGCTGTAGATGTTTTATTATAAATAACTTATTAAAAGCCAATTCTTAAAATTGGGGAGGCCCTACCCCCCCCTTCTTATTTTCTTGTTCAATGTCTCAAGGACAGGGTTTGTGGAGTATAGGTTTAACATTCCTCTCATTCTGGGTAGTGCTCCTCTTCTCAACTAGTTCAGTCTAAGGCAGGGTATATAGATTCTTTGCTTAAATTTCCCAAGACTGGGGATGATCTGAATATATATTTTAAAAAAGCATCTCTGTCCAAGAATGACATGATATCACCCTTTGTCCCTCATTGAGTGAGCTATTATTGAATTTCTGCTCCCTTAATTTTAAATAGTTAAGGATTTTTCCAGTGTCCATCATCTTCTCCCCTACCCCCCTCTCCATTCTTCCATGTGTGTTGGTCATGATCTCTGCTGCTGTTGCCCCTAATGTTGAGCCCTCTAGCCCTGCCTTGCACCCCTCCTCCCTCTGGAAGCTGACTGCCGTGGGTGAGGCCAGCCACACTGCTGTTCAGAGACCTTCTGGGAGGAGTCGCTTCCAGCCGGCCTGGGCCACATGCTCCTGCCTCCTGCAGCTGCCCTAGAGCTCTCCTGCCCTATGATCATGTGTGAGGGGGTTAGAGGTAGGTGCAGAGTCTCCACACCTAGGCGGACAAAGCCTTTACTGAATTCCTGACAGATAAAATTAAAGAGAAGAGGAAAATCCAGAATCACAAATTCCCTCCCCAAGATGTCTGGGGATTGGGAACTGGGTGTGCAAAGGACAGAAGCCAAGTGAATCTGGAGAGATTACAATCACATTTAATTTTAACATCACTATCCCATTAACATTTGGTGAGGCCAAGGCCACAAGAGGGACAGAAAATCCAAGAACAGCAAGAGCCCGAACTTGGTGGTGGAAGTTGTGTAGGACAAGACCTTTGTTCCAGACTGCAGCTATCCAGAAGGTGAGCTTGGGTAGGAAGAAGAGCAGGGGAGTGGCAACTTCTCCATCTGAGAAGTTATCTTTCAGCCCACCACAGAATCTGACTGGAAGGATACAAACTACGTACTCAACACAGATTCCCTGAACTGGGAACTCCCTGAACTGTAGGATCACTTGGCAGACTTCCCTGATGACCTTAGAGTAGACAACACATTTGCAGATGAACTTACGGAGCTCAGCACTGCCTTAAAGCACCAGGAACACATCAGCTTTCTGGAAGATCTGAAAGTGTGTGTCAAGTGTCAGGAGGGAGGCCTGAGGCAGTCGGCCCCTGCTGTCCTTCCAAAGAACCTTAGTAGAAACCATCATGGAGAAAGCATTGTGTCTTGAAATACCACCAGGGATAAATTATGATCCCTAAACCTTTGTTTCCCTTGTCTGCTGGCATTTTTGTATACCACCACAGAACTGTGTGGAGCATGAAGATCCTTTATCAATAATTTATGGAGACTCAGAAAGTTGTAGTAAAATCAGGGAGATATTTCTCAAGAAAGGGCGCTCTGGGTATATATAAAATGGCGCTGAGGAGGTGAGCATGCTGCAAAAGCTCACAAATTTCTTTTATCATAATCCTAACCCTGCCTCCAACCCCTGTCCCACCTTACCATAATTATTACTAATGAGGCTCTAATTCTGTTAGATAACATACATAATACATGAGTTTCATTAATGAAGGGCATAACAACCCCAGAAAACTGAACCCCGACCATTCCAACCTAGATGTGTCCTTATCTGGGCCTGAGTGTTTCCCAAGGCTGCTGTCTGTTTCTAATTGATCAAATTCACCTGCTGTTGCCAGCTCCTTTTTTATTTTGCATCATCTTTCTTTTTGTATTATCTAGGAGTGCTCTGGGAACTGGGAATCCAACTTCTTCCCAAGGCTACTGCCTCAACTCTTCCCAAGGCTACTGTTTGGTACTTTTTATCAACAGTCTTGATTCTGCGATACTTGCAGTTCTGTAGAAACTTAACCATTTGCTACCTCTCACACTACCCAAACTGAAAACTAAACTAAAACAAAAACACCTCTAATTTAGTCTCAATAGTTAATCCAATCAATTGTATTAATACCTATTACCTCTTATATTACTTTGAAATACACAATAACCCCATATGTATAGGGAAACGTTACTGAACTTATTTACAAGGTATAAAGAAGAAATAAGAATCCAATAGGATGTTCAGAATGGGGAAACTTCATTTCAGGTTCTCTCTCACAGGAAGAGGAGAAATAAGACCCTTTCAACCCTCAAAAATAGTTAAGAATTATTCAATTTTATTAGTCCTTACTAAGAAGCTTTTCTAACTCATTCTGTACCTCATTTTTCACCCTAGGGTTTTAGTTCTGGTGCCACAAAGAGCTTTTTAGTTCTATTGCCACAGAGAAATATGCAAGCATGGTAGAGCTGCTTGTTTGTTGGGGTCCTCAGTACATATTTGCTCTTGGAGGGCTGCCACATCACTGGAAAACAGGGAACAGGGAAAAAGTCATGGGGTCATTGTGTTTGGTCCTTGTGTCCAGTAGTATAGCTTCACTGCTAGTAATGTGGGAGGTGAGCAGAGTGAGCTCATTGACAATAAGCACGACTTTATGGGTTTGGTTTGGTTTTTACCTTCTTTTTGATTATGGGGACATCTGAAGTTGGCGAATTTCTGATTCACAATTCCTATTTTGGAAATATGTGAGAGGTCATGGTGATGGATAAAATGTTTTAGCCAGCCATATGGTGGCTCAAGTGACCTGTGCATAATCTATTTCGCTGATTAACAACATTTGTTATATGCTTATATATGCCATACTCCATGCAATAGTTGGTTACTGAGCACAGGTTGTATATAAAGCACTATGCTAACTATCAACAGCATATAAAATCAATACAACAAGATTCCTATTTTCAAGTAGCTTTGTCTATGAAACACTTAAGCAATGTGTACACATAACTGGCAAATAAATGATGAAGTTTCACGAGAATTCAAAGGATCATAAGATCACATGATTGAGGAAATCTTCCTAGAGCTGTTTGCATGTTCTATTCAGTATACAAGAAGCCTACATCTTCAAGAGGATCCAGGCCCAGTTCCATAAAGCATTATTGATATATTTGAATGACACATATTATCAAATTATTTTTCATGGTATTTAAGAAGCCTTTTTCAAAGACATTTCAGTTCCTTTAACCTATTGGCTAGTGTTTTGACATAAATTCTAGAAAAAAAGTCTTGCTGAAAAATAAAAATGGTGTAGTCCACTGTTAAATAAAGTTATGAAATTCTTTCATTCCTCCCCTCCATGTACCATTATCAAGGTAAAAAGCCTTTTAATAATATCCCTTCACATGAAGAAATGCAAAAGTAATCATTGGAGCAACATCGTGTAAGTCAAATAAAAAGACTACTCCAACCGCAAGGACAATTTCTTTTCCAATGGTAATTGAGTTTATTCTATATTGGGGCATTAGACTGGCCTCTTAAGTTACACTGATTACAATTACTTGAAAATGACTTCTGCCCCTCTATCCGAGACACATCCTGTTTGTTTCTCTTTCACAAGGGGCAGTAATATAATCCTTTTGCTATAGATTTTCTTGCCAAATTCTTACAGTTCACTATTTCCTTTAATCCCCTGTTATTTGTTCTCCCCAAAGACCAACAGCCAGGATCAAATGAAGCATTTTCTTTTTTTTTAATACTCTTCACTGCACAGCTGGAGACTTAGGAAGGATAGCTACAGAGCTTATGTCACATTAACATTAAGCGGAACTTCACAGGAAGGGATTACATCCTTTAATTTTCTAAACCTGCTCCAACATATCCAAGCATTTAGGTTATTGTGTTCAGTCATCGTGTTCCTGAAATACAATAAACAGAAATCCCAGGAGTAATAAATTACAATAGCACAAATACAGTGCAATCGGATTGAGCAGAGCCATATGGCTTTTAGAAACAACTTTTAGAAGTAGTAGATTTAATAAGATATTTATCTGGACTTTTGCACATTATGGAATCAGGATGTGATTGCTAATCTGAGTGCCAGGGCTTTATGTTGTATTTGTTCTTTAGGTCTGTTTATCTTTATATGGTTATATGGAAACATTAAAATCAGTTAAACTAAAGATAAAAATTCTGGTTAAAACTGAACACAAATTAAACTTTAATGCATTGTTGGTGGAGTCATGAACTAATTTGACCATTCTGCAGAGCAATTTGGAACTATGAAATAAAGGTCTATAAAACCTTTGACCTAGCAGTACCATTTCTAGGTCTGCATCATGAAAAAAAGATTTGGAAAAAAAACATAAAGGGAAAGAACTATGTATACAAAAATATTTGGAGCAGCATTTTTCTGGGGGCAAAGAATTAAAAATTAAGGGAAAGTCCATCAATTGGGAACTGGCTGAACAAGCTGTAGTATATAATTATGATGGAATACTATTGTACTCTAAGAAATGAAGAACAGACAGGTCTCAGAAAAATCTTGGAAAGATTTGTGTGGTTTGATAAAAAGCGATATATACTATATAGAAAGTATAAACCATATTGTAAGATAAGCAGCTGTGAATTACTTAACTCTTCTCAGCAATACAATGATCTGAGACAACTCTAAAGGACTTATGATAAAAAAGGCTATCTACCCTCAGAGAAACAACTGATGATGTCTGAATACAGATTAAAGAATACTTTCATAAAACTTTTTTCTAGAGATTTTTTGTCTGTTTTTCACAACATGATTATTACAGATTTTTTGCATGAAGATACATGGAGGACATATATTGAGGTGAGATGAGAAGTAAGGAAAGGAGAGAATTTGGAATTCAAAATTTAAGAAAAAAATAACATTAAATTATTTTTCCATATAACTGGAGGAAAATAAAATTAAATTGGAATCAATACTGATATTAGATTCAATTCCCGGTTAATATTTTTCATCAGAGTCACTCATTTTCAGTAGTAAGACATAATCTTTGTGGCATTATCTTCAATTACTAAGTCCATTTGGTTCACAGGTAGAAAAGAGATTGCATCAGAAATACCACTTTTAGGAAGCCAAGAGGAAGAAAATTATAGAACCAGACAAATAGTGTACTTCAAATCTCAAATATTTGTCTTATCAAATCAAATCAAATCTAAATTAAAACATCAATTTTAATTAAACAAAAGTAAAAATAAAGAAATGAAGTTAATGCATGTTAATAATAAAGAGAAACATGAATTCCATCTGAACTATCTCAGGAAAATTTATTGAAAGAAAGGAGTCGGTTATAGAACTAGAATTTGAGATTGGACTTGAATTCAGCTTTTCCTAACTCTGTGCCGGGTGTTTTATCCACTGGGCCACTTAGGTGCCCTTTAACAAATGGATATATTCAAAATTGGAATGGGCTGACTTGAGAAGCTAAGAGTTCCTGCATCATGGAAATCTTTAGTCAGAGTTTGGCAGGTATTTTATAGTATAATGCCTATAATTTAAGACAGGCTGCAGAGGTTACTTTTCTCTCTCAGTTCTGTTACTCTGCACTTCTGGGTTTTTTGTAATCATTCTGTAGGTATAAGCTTTATCAATTATGTCAGTTTTACCTTAGACCCTCAATATAAAATTGGGATGAAAATTACAAATGAAGACATAGAAATGAACATTTTGTCTCCCTTAAGCAATATTTTATAACAATATAACAATGAAGGCTATCAAAATATAGAATGGCATATCCTGTTGGTTATGTTCAATTTCTAACAATGAAAATATATCCTGCATATCAGATATTTACATTATGATTCATAACAGTAGCAAAATTACAGTTATGAAGTATCAACGATGAGGAACTATAATAAAGCATCTCGGCATTAGGAAGGTTGAGAACCATTGTTATCAGCTGTGAATTCCTTATTACTTGTGATTTTCAAAGAAAGCCAGGAAGATCAAATGTTGGACATTTTAAAATCACAAAATATTGAATAGCATGTTCCACTTTATGAGTAGTCTGGAGTAACAAAAAAAATAATGGATTTTTATGTATAATTTTAGTGGAAATAAAATGTTATACATATATTTTCTCATTTGAACCTCACAAAAAGACTTATGAATTAAGTAATATCAACATATTAACACCATTTTACAGATGAAAAAACTGAATTCAGAAAGTTTTAATGAGATGTCAATCATATACAAATTCACATTTCCTCATTCCAAGTTCAACTTTTCTATTTGACAATTTAATACTAGTACTCCTATATGAATCTAAGCATCATAGAAGATCCTATCCAATTTCAAGTTTCCAGGATTATCTTCATTTTCTAGTTGAGGGGCAAAGAAGTGGAAGAGAATAGGTATTTATATAGTACCTACTATGTACCACATGCTGTGCAAAGCACTTTACCAGTATTATTTCATTTGATTTGGACAACTCCCTTGTGAGCTAAGTGCTCTCATCATCCCCATTTTACAGTTGAAGAAATTGAGGTAAAAAGAAGTTTAGGATAATACAAGTAGTAAATGTTTTAGGCTGGATTCGAACTCAGTTCTTCGTGAATCAAGGTCCACAACTTTATTCATTGTACCACTACCTGCTCAATTTAAGGATTTTCCCATGGTCATGCAGGAAGTAAAAGAATCATCAATGTAATTGAGACATTCAAAACGAACATAAAAAGAGATCAGTGCGGAAGTTAGCCTCTTCACAATAGCAAAGTTTTATGTCCCAAAAACATAAATTTTAAATGCACATATTTTAGTATCCTTGAGATTTTCTGAGCAAGTTATGACTCTCTCCTTTTGGATAGTCAACTGAAGCTTTTAGGTTATTATTATTTTTTTAAGCTAAAAACAAGTTATATTCCTTCTATTCTAGGAAAAAAGAAGGTAGTGATTTTCTGAGTCTAAAATTCAAAAGGAAGTTTATTCACTGAAGTGAGAAATTAGGTTGAGCATATATGAATGAATATTGAAAGAGTTGTTTAACTATTCTAAGTCACTATATTAGCATCAATTCCTGCATTTGCAACTCTTTGCAACTCTTTGAAACCAAACCTAGAGAAAAACTTTGGCTTTGTAATTGATAATTGATAGGCCAGTAAAGGAAATCATTAAATAGTGTCATTCAATGAAAGGAACTCTGAAGCCTGCAACATGGACTTCTGAGAAGGCTAACAGAGTTAGATTATTATTAAATGGGTGATGACAATTTATCAAACTTTCTTCATAGAATACACCTTTGGAAGAAAATAGGGATACTTCAATACTAAATAAAAACTATTAACTATTTCCATTTACACTTGATTATATGTTGAAACAATGGATAAAAGAAGAAAGAATAGAATTCCATTTTCACAGGGACAATTTTGAAAGGGATTTGAATAATAATAATAATATAAACTAAATGTGTTGTTTCAATTTTTTGAAAGAATCTAAAGTTTATTATGATGTCTGGCCATAAAATGATCAATTCATTAAGAATATTTTAAAAAGTAAAATGAAAAAAAAATGACCCAGAAGTTGCATCCAAGCTAAAATTGAATCTGTGCCATTGAATTAATAATTCTTTTTATGTATATGTATAGATTTACAGATCTATTGCCCAAGACTCACAAAATAAATTTGCAGTAATATATCTACATGCATGTCTACTTACAAATTATGTGTATAATGCACACATATGTGCGTGTGAATACATGTGTATGTATATATGTGTGCTATATACATACTTACACACCTATATAAGTGTATTTGTACATAAACACCTATATAAACATCAATATTCACATTTATATATGTACAAAAACAAATATATAGATATCCAAATGCCCACATCAAGGCATACATGTACATATATGTATCATATACATATACATATGTATATAGATATATGTCTATATACAAATAGGTATATATATAATATATATATTAATTATATATATGAATAAATTATATATATATATAATCTGTGGTTGTTTTTTTCTAGTTATTCTGCTGTATAATAAACTGCAGCAAAATAGTTAAAAATCTAGCTAGACAGATGAAGTTTATTCAGATAGGGTAAATGTAAAGAATGCTATACCTTGAATAAGTACAAATCATATAAACATATCTGACTTAAGGAAATGAAAATATACTCATTATGTCTTGTACGAGGTGCATACATGTAAAATCAGAATTTAAAGTAGCTAAATCCCATAAAATAAAATCAAATCCCAAGATTAACATAACTAACCTCTGAAATATACATTTAAAAATAAACATCAGCCCATTTTACCTTTTACTATCCTTGGGTTCTTACCACAGATTTTTTTTTCTCCCTTATTATTTATCCTTTATTCTGTAAGTTATTCATTGCATCCTGCATTCCTGTCTAAGAGGACAACAGTTCTCTAGGTTATTTGTGTTAAGTACAACAATAACTTTCACAGTACAGTTCACCAAGCTCTCTGCTTCCTCCACCATGATATGTTCTATCTTGATGAACAATTTACCTTTACAGCCTCCTTTATTGAAATACAAAGTGTTGTTTCTGCCTCAGAGGGTTAAGCTATACCCTAAAAGAGTGCCTTCTTTGCTTTTTATATATATTTTTCTTTTCTTTTTTGTACATATATTCTTCCTAGGTATATTTTATTCTCCTTGGCAGCCTAGGTAGTAGAAAGTATTGATCATCTTCAAGAAGAAAGTAAAGAGATCAGAGTAAGCAGTATGAAGATGGTGGAATAAGTGGTAAATTAGCTCACTCTCATATTCACTTGAAAACATACATGAAATATTACCCCAGAAGAAATTCTGAAATAGAGGAGCCAGTGGGAATATGAAGTGGAGCAGCCTTTTATTCCAAGAGTCTTGGAGAATTGGCAAAAAAAGAAAGAGACTCATATCACTCATGGAGCTGAGAATAGGAGAGGAAGCATTCTAGCAAGTCAGCAGTAAGTCCCATCTCAGCAAACCAATGGCAGCTCCTGAGTGCCAGGGTGGTGGAGCAGACAAATGCCAACATCAGGAGCCTCACATGACTTAGCACAGGCAGGGAAACCAGCAGACTCCAGCTCAGATGATCACTATGTGATTGAGCACAACCCAAGGTGGTCCACTTTCCTACAGTGGCCAGATATCCAAATGCATAAGCAGAGCCCGGGGTTATAAGGCATCCTCCAGGACCCAGACCTCCATGTGCCTTTGAGTAGCCCAGAAGAAATGCAAAAAAAACCCACCTGGTCTCAGCACATGCCAGATATTATCCCTAGGAGAACCCGGCTGAGCACAAGTTAAGCACAAAGACCCCCAAAACTTGCAGCTGCCACAGCTGAGGCCCCAGTACACAGACCTTGTGATCAGGCCCCTTCTGCTACAAACAAGAAACTTGTGACACTGCCCCTGTATTCCAGCAGTAAAGCTTAAGTTTGAAAG
>CM053601.1:44214087-44288860 GCA_028646575.1 Pseudocheirus occidentalis
TTGACGTGGGAGAAGGACAGTGCTTATAAGGAATAATTTTAGAGAGTCAAGACAGATTTTGGATTTGGCTCCTCAGTGAAGCTGACTGAAGACATGAACAGGATGGGACTTTGTTTGTTGGTGGCCTGGATGATCCTTGTGTTCCAGGCAAGAGAAGTCCTGAAGGATTTGAGGTGTGCTGAACCCTGTGAACTTCAGTGTGTGCCAGGGAATGCCCTGAGGACTGGACAAGGACCTGGGAGCTGTTCATCCCTGAGGACTGGATGAGAGCCTGGCACCTTTCAGCTCCTGAATCTAGGTGATTGTTTGACAGACTCAGGAGGGAGCTGGGTCCAGGAAAGAGGATCCAGGGAATCAGAGAAACTTCCCAGAGTCAAAATGAAGAAAAGGCCTCCCCTTGGACTAAACTGAGGTTTGTTGGAAATCAAGGGGTGGAAGGTTTGTGTGGTTGTCTAAGAACTTTATTTGGAAACTAAAGTTAATGGTAGTCTCAGGAGTGGAAGATCAGTGTATTGTGAATTGTTGATTGAATCAACTCCCTCTTAGGGAAACTAGGTGATTCCTTTTGTTAATTGATTGATTGAATCTTTAGCTGGATTGATTGAATCTTTAAATGTGAAGCTGGTTTCTCCCTTAGGGAAACCAGGTGATTCTTCTCTTGCACCTTGTTCCTTTCTGTAATAAGATATAATATTGAGACTTTCCTTGTTCTAAATATCGCATATAATATTGTGAATTGTTGATACTGTGAATATTGTACTGAATCTTGATTTTGTAATGGAATAAACAGAGTGTTCACTAATACTGTGTAATCCAAATCTAAAAAGCTGTTCACAGTAGCAAAGAAAATCAAAACAATGAAAAAAATTGAAGACAATTTAATATTTTGTTAGAAAAACAACTGACATAGGGAATAGATTTCACAGACATAATTTGGGAATTATTGGACTACCTGAAAGTCATGATCAAAAAATGACCATGCACAGCATCTAACAAAAAAAAAAATCTTCAAGGAAAAATTCCCTGATATCCTAGAAGCAGAGGGCAAAGTAGTCATTGAAAGATTCTACTCATCACCTCTTGAAAGAGATCTCGAAATGAAAACTGAGGAATATTGTAGCAAAATTCCAGAATTATCTAGTCAAGGAGAAAATACTATAAGCAGTCAAAAAGAGACAATTAAAATATTGTCAAACCACAGCCAAGATTACAAAGGATTTAGTAGCTTCCGTATTAAAGGATCTGAGGGATTAGCATATGATATTCAGGAAGGCAAACTTGGATTAAAACCAAGAAGCATCTACTCAGCAAAATTGAGCATAATCTTTCAGGGGAAAATTTGGACATTTAATGAAAGAGGTGAGTTTCAGTCATTTATGATTGAAAAAAAAAACAGAACTGAACAGAATATTTGATCTTCAGATAAAAGAATCAAGAGAAGAGCAAAAGGGTAAGTGTGAAACAAAAAAATACATATCATTCAATAAGGTTAAACTGTTTACATGCCTATAAGAGAAGATGACACTTATAACTCTTGATAACAGTATCTCTTTTAGGGTAATTAAATTGGTATACATAGACAGAAGGTGTGGGTATAAGTTGATTTTTCTTTGATGATAAAAAAGAATCCATTAATTGGGGTGATAAAAATAATTTCATTGGGAAAAGAGGAAAAAGGGGGGCAGCAGAATAAAATGAATGCTATCATGTGAAGAGGCACAAAGACCTATTAGAGACTTTGTAATAAGGGGGGGGGGTGTGGAGGGTGCACATTGTTTGAACATTGTTCTCATCAGATTTAACCCAAAGAGGGAATAACACACATATTCAGTAGGCTATAGAAATCTATCTTACTTCACAGGAAAGTCTTATGACACCAAGGAAAGAAAAAAGAGTCTGATAGAAGGGAGAGAAGATTAGAGGAGGTAATATTCAGAAGAAAAACACTAATGATGAGGAAAAATTAAAAGGATAGGGAACAGAATAAATGGGGGGGAGAGAGAAACACACAATAATTAAGAATGTTAATGTGATTAAATTTCATCTAAAATGGAAACAGATAGCCAAGTGGATTAAAAACTATAATCATAGGATATATTGTTTACAAGAAACACATTTAAAGAACAGAAATACAGAGTAAAGGTAAAAGGCTAGCATAGGCTATATTATACTTCAGCTGAAGTAAGAAAAGTTGAAGTAGCAACCTTGATCTCAGACAAAACATAAACAAAAAGAGATCAATTAAAAGAAATGAGAAAAGAAACTACATTTTGATAAAAAGGTGTCATCGACAATGAAGTAATGTCAGTATTAACATATATGCACCCAGCGTTATAGCATTTTAGAGGAGAAGGTAAGGGAGTTAGAGGAAGAAATAGACAGCAAAACTATAAAAGGAGGAGATCTCAACCTTCTCCTCTCAGAATTAGATGAATCTAACCACAAAATAAAGAAGAGATTGAGAAGGTGAAAAGAACTTCAGAAAATTAGATATGCTATACATCTAGAGAAAATTGATAGAAAGGAATATACATTTTTCTCAGTGGTAGATGGCAAGTAAACATAAACCATGCACTAGGGCATGAAAACTTCACAATCCAATGCAGAAAGCCAGAAATATTAAATATATTCTTTTTGATGATTATGAAATAAAATTACATATACTAAAGGGCCTTGTAAAGATAGATTAAAATTAATTAGAAGCTAAATAATCAAATCCTAAATAATGACTGGGTCAAATAACAAATCATAGAAACAATCAATAATTTCATTAAAGAGAATGACAATAAGGAAACAATATGTCAAAATGTATGGGACACAGCCTAGGCAGGTCTTTGGGAAAATTTTCTGTCTCAGAATGCTTAAATGAATAAAACAGGGAAAGAGGAGATCAATGAACTAGGCATGCAGCTCAAGAAGATTAAAAAAGAAAAAAAAACAAATTTAACTCCCTCATTAGATACCAAATTAGAAATTTGAAAAGTAAAGCAAAGATTAACAAAATTTTAATTAAAGATAAGACAAAAAAGTGTTATAAGTAAGAAAAAGGAAAGGTATTTTTATATCTTCACTAGGGGGACTATAGTTGAAGACCTGCACAGCAAATTTTCACTAACACAGCTCTCTGTCCACAAGGTCTGTCATGTTCTGCAGTGTGAAGCTGAATACTCAATAGTCGAGACAAGGCCAAGCACTTTCAGTGATGTAATACAAATAAAATATCATCACTGTCATTATTTTTGTCTGGACATGGACCCCTAAGGTATTTATCAATAGATTTCAGAAGACCTCTGACTTTGCATGAAAAAAAGAAAATCTTTTTTTTCCACAAACATCTAACTAAAATCAAGCATTTCCTTCAAAGATGATGAAAGAACTGTGAATAAAAAAATCATAAAATGGGGTGGCTAGGTGGCGCAGTGAATAGAGCACCGGCCCTGGAGTCAGGAGTATCTGAGTTCAAATCCAGCCTCAGACACTTAACACACACGAAAAAAACTAGCTGTGTGACCTTGGGTAAGTCACTTAACCCCAACTGCCCTCCAAAAAGCAAAAAAAAAAAAAGAAAAATCATAGAATGGCTCTTCTATAGGCTTAACCAGATTGTCAAAGAAGCCCATGTCACAAAGAAAAAGGATGAAAACCCAGTGGCCTAGGGCCTCAGTAGAGTTATCCTATCCAGTCATTGGGTTAAATAGGTATTCTGAGTGTACAACAATTTTCATGTTATATTAATCTCTCCAGTAGAAAGTAATAATCTTGATTGTAAAAACTGTCTCTTTATGACAAAATGTATAGTACACAGCACATAGTAGCAAATTTAGCAATGATGATTTAGTTGAATTGAATAGAACTATCTGAACTCATTCCTTCAGTTACTTTTAATTCTTCTAGCACTGCTATCCAAAACTGAAATAAGGTACCGAATTCCTTTTCATTTCAAGATTCAATGAGACATTTTAATTATCATATATCTAGTAGATGCTACACTAGATAATTCAAAAGATCCCTTGGTCAAAAGCTGTATTTGGAGCTGAATCTTTGATTCAAATCCTGGTTTTCACACTAATTTATGTTCATGCACAAGTCATTTAACTACTATAAACTTAAAATTCCTTTTCTGCTAAGAAGATATAATGACATTTGTACTGTGTAATTCATAGAGTGGATGAACAGAAAATGTTTTGCAATCTTTAAAGTGATATAGAAATTTGATTTGTTAATTAGTATTATTGCATCATTATTTATAAAAATACTGTTCTGTAGGAAATATTGCCAAGTTTTTGCTCTCTCTCTCTGTGTCTCTCTCTGTCTTTGTCTGTCTCTCTGTGTCTGTCTCTCTGTCTCTCTGTCTCTCTCTCTCTCTCTCTCTGTCTCTCTGTCTCTCCCTCTATCTCTCCATCCCTCTTGCTCTCCAAGAATATAAACACACACTTACATTGTAGAAGGGACTAATCCAATTGTTTTAGTTACTTTGCTTAATTTAGTTCTTTTTACATGCTTTCAATATATGATTTTAAGATATCTCAAAAGAGAACATTAGATTTATTTGCAACCTTGTTCATTAACTTCAACAGAACTTTGAGTAGCTTTTGAAATTAGAGCATTCATTTGTCTTTTTATTTTTTTCATGAAAGAGAAACTTAACAGCATTAGATATGGTCTTATTCACTTATGTAGAATGTGTTCTGATTAAATAGCTTATTATCTCCTGTCTTTTTTTTAAAGTGACACACATATTTAATGAATAACATTTCTCTTTTTAAAGGTGTATGTCCCTGTCCACAATATCAAGAAATGGGGCTTTGCTCCTCCTGTTTTCAACAAATTCACCTATATACATATAATGTATACATAATAATTCTCCAGTTTTGCCTGGATTATACATATAATTTATGTCAAAACCTTAAAAATAGGCAAATGCTATACCACTCTAAGTATATTTCTCCACTATTGAAATAAAATTGTTATAAATCATTATCAACAACTTCCATTTAATAACAATGATTAAAAAAGCAAATACTAGTAAATCTATAAACAATGTAAAATAAATTATGAACATGAAAGATAACTGTGATAACATGTAACAGAATAAATTGTAACTGATTAATTTCAGTAAATTATTCTTCCTTCAATATACATTGTACTATTCGGAAATTCCTAGCCATAAACTTTACATATCTAAAATTACCTTCTTTGAGCATGTTTCAAACAGATCTGCTTAAATTTAGATTCTAGTTGTGAGAGTGAGAACACTTTAGTTTGAATATTTAAGCCTCTTTAAGATTCCCTCAAATAGAAAGATAACATAAAAGCAGTGTAATCTTCCTTTACAATATGAGAATTCACAATGAATTCATCTGAGCTATATGTTAAAATGAAAAGAAGTCAATGTGCTAATGGCATTCTCAAATTAGATGCTCAATAAATATTTACTTGCAAGTAAATAAAAGAGTTAATGTGAATACTAGAAAATATACACTTATATATCCATATGCATATGTATATTATATAATGTGTGTATATCATATATACAACATTTACTATATATAAGATGTACATTATATGTGTGAGTGTGTGTGTAAACAATGAACACTATTATATAATCTAATTTCAAATTTAATGGAAGATAATAGAAATGGTTAAAAATTTCAAATATAAGGAATTTAATGACAGCTATATCTCCTCTTTGAGTTTATATGGTAGGGCACTTATGCCAAAATAAATATACCTCAGTGAATAAATTTTAGAAGTGAAGACCTATATTTTTTTATGCGTAAGCACAGGTTCTATTAGTAGAGAAATAACCTTTGACAATATCAAAAGATTAGAATAATAAAAAGGCTTTTTTCCTATACAAAATTATGTCAGTGGCTCAGAGAAATAAATTACTTTATTTGTTTTAAACTCTTACATTCTTTTAGGCTATATAAGCGTTGTTTTTTTTTTTTTGGTAATAATTCATTGTCCCATGCTTCCTTCAATATCATAGGAGTTAAACAAAACAAGTTAAATAGAATTGTAATTTCCTAAATCCTCAAAGGAAAACAAACCTAGTTAAATAGACTCTATAGGCAAAGTAAGTCAGCTTACAGAGCACAACTTTCATAGTGTACAAAATGGGCTGATTTAGGAGGAAGATATTTACATATCACCATGATGCCTCTTTAGCCAGTGACAGTTGGAATTTTTCCTCAACTAGGGCAAGTGAAATTATTTTGTGAAACTTTTATTCCTCTTAATTAAATTGTCTTAATTAAATTGTCACATCTTATAGCACAACTTTCAACAAGCTTAATAATCTTTTAATTAAGAGAAATGGCAGTGACTGCCCCAAAAGTAAAAATAATGAAAAAGGGATTAAAAATGAAAAATTATCTTCAAAGGAATATCACTAAAGTTTGAATGGAATGTAAAGCTTTTTATAGAAGACAAGATTTGACATTGGCTCAATTTTAGAGTCAGAAAAAAATAAGGTTAGTATGCATCCCTATGTCTATATTATTACCCTTTTCCCCTTCTCTTTTTCCTTCTCTCTTTCCTTCTCTCTCCCCCATCCTTTCTCTCTCTTCTCCCATTTGCCAATCTCTCATACATATGTATATGTATGTAAATGCATGAGTGTAAATATGTGCATATAAGTATTTATTGATATGTCTATATGTAGATGGCAATATATTCATACAAACTTAAACTTTGTCATAAAAAAGCACATGCTTCTATGAAACAAACAATAACGAAAGTATATATCACAGCCCTGTTGGAAGGTCAGTTCAAGGGACTGCTTATAAGGAATAGAATAGTGCATTTGAAAAACAGGAGAAAATATCAGAATAGCTAGGTAGAAGAGAATAAATAATGCGCAATGAACTAGATATTTAGGTTGTATAGCACATTAAAAGCTAAAACAAAAAAAATTATTTTGTCTTAGAGGCAAAAGGAAGCTCTTAAAATTATTAAAATACGTGACTCACAGGATCAGATCTGCACTAAGGTGAAAAAAAACCATTCACTTCAATAAATTGGATGGATTGAAGTGAGCAAAGATTTAAGTCAGGGAGATGAATTAGGAAAATGTTATATTAATTTATACAAGATATGATTAAAACCTAAAAGAAGGTGGTAGGTACTGAGTGAAATGAAGGAGAATAAGAATGAATCTGAAGATAGAAATAGAATGATTTAGCAACTGAATACATAAGTGTGGTGAAGGACAATGAGACTTAGTGAGAGGGGACATGAAGGAATGATCAAAGTTAAACAGTGCTTTCCTTTTAGTTGAACAACTGGCAAACTAAAAAACAAAGAAAGTAAAGGGTCTTATCAATTGTTAATCTTTTCCCGTAATATCATTTATGGCAGATATATTTGAATATCAGAAAGTGTGAGTTACAGCAAAAAAGTATAATTTTTTGGTATCAATTATATCAAAATGTAAAAATGGTAACATCCAGTCTGTAGAAAAATGTGTGAATGAATAATCCCAAACCTAATGATTCGATGCTGTCCATGATGAAAAGAGTTATATTAGGTTTTCCATGTAACAGATTGTGAGAAGTTACAATAAAATTGACAACACCTTTGCATTTTTTTCTTCCTGAAAATGTCTAGTTATAGATATTTTCAATGCCCTTCTAGGATGATGGACCTGAGTAAAATATTCCATTCTTATTAACACAAACAAAAGAAGCTTATAAAATTCTGTAGTACAGTTGAAGTAAATTCTGCTGATTCTATTACTTTGTATACTGAAGTAAAAGTTTCCTGTTGAGGACACTAGCAATACCTAACAAGCATTATGATCATATTTGTAAACTCCAGAAAATGGACTGAAGAAGTACCAAGAATCATATTCACCTGCTTTGTTAATATTCATGAATCTCTATAGACCATATTGAAGAAAAATTAATACAAATGATATTATTGTGCTAATATTACAGATTATCCTGATGAACTGTTTATTTCAATTAACATAAAAAGGAAATTTCTGACCAATGAGCACATCTGGCTCTGGATTTTCAATATTCACTTATTGATTACAAATAGTGTCTGGGGAGAGTGAAACCTTCTCAGGAAGTTTTAGATTGTTAACTGCCCTCCCCCTTCCATTACTGCTGTCAATCAGCAGCAAGCTCTCTTTACTTTTCTGCCTCTGTGGGCGCCTCCTCCCAGCCAGTGGGAGTCAGGGAGAGCCCAGGCTCACTCCTCCCTTCCTATGGGACCCTTCCCCCTTTCCCTTTCTGCCAATCAGCATCTTTGTTCTTTGTAAACCTATTTCCCAGCCACTTAGAAATAGTGGCAGGCTCCCCTGTGACTTGCCATTGGGGAAGATTTGGATGCAGTGACTGTGTGTCCACCTCTGAGCCAATCGTAGAGGGGACAGCTGAGGAAGAGGGCTTGACTGTGTTAGGGTTTAAAATCCTTCTCCAACTATATTGCCTTGCTTTACCTCATAATCAGACATGGGGAAGACCTCCCTCTTCTCTCTTTGAAGAGAATAAACTACTGTTTTTACCCTAAGAGATCTTCACTTTCTTCAGTTAAATTTTTGGATGGAGTTTTTCATTGCAAACATGTGGGGACTCCTCTGGGATCTGTCCATTTGCAAGCAACCTCCTCTCTTTGGTCTTGGGAGAGGTTCCCAGCAAGATTTTTCCAGTGGTCTTCAGACCAGGGGTGGGGGTGGGTTTCTCTGAATGGGAAGATTACAGAAAGGACATGCATTCTTTAGATAAGAACAGGAACCGAAAGGAGGAAGACAGAGGAGAATGAAACAGTCAGACATCAAAATCCAGGAAGAGCAGTCCATTAAAATCCAGGGTGGCTAATCCTTTTGGAAGGTGTGTGCACACACATGAATGTGTGTATCTGTGTGTTTTTGTGTGTGAGAGATAAAGGGAAAGAGAAAGAGAGAAAGAAAGAGAAAGAAAGAGAGAGAAAGAGAGAATGAGAGAAAGAGAGAGAGAGAGAGAGGTTCTGCTGCTTACAGAACTCAGAGTGATGTCAGGAGGCTGGTCTAGATGTTCTATGGTGGTGGAAAATTGGTGGGCCCAACTAGGGAGACCAAACAGCTCTTTGTCAGAACTGACAATGCTCCCTGGCTCCGGAATTGTGGCCCCAGGGTGGGGCTGCCTTTGGGGCATGTGAGTGGTAACCTCCAGAGTTGAGGAGGGGCAGGTACCAGCTCAATTGTTTGAAAGGCTGGTGTGTTTTGGGCCAGGCAGGCAGGGAGAAAATTCTGCTGGTGGTTGTGTAACAGCAATAAATTTAGCAGATACTTAGCACTTAGTAATTTAGGACTAAGTATGGAGAGTGTGAGCTCTTCTCCTGTTGTGATGTGTCAGGAGGGGATTGGCTGAGACAGGAGGCAAGTGTATATATATAAGAAGAGTTCTAGACACCGAGAGACAGAATTTGGAATCTTCCTCTTGGTGGATCCTATCGGAGGAAGCAGGATTGTCCTAGCACCTTGGAGCTGGGCTGCTGGCCTGAAGAACTGAGTTGGAGTTTGAGAGAGAGAGAGAGAAAGAGAGAGAGAGAGAGAGAGAGAGAGAGAGAGAGAGAGAGAGAGAGAGAGAGAGAGAGAGAGGGAGTTTCCCTACCAGAACATCTGGAAGCTGACTGAGAACTGAGCTGGAGTTTTCCTGGGACCAGAATATGGTGGAGGCCACATGGAAGGTTAATATTTCTCAGGGTTCTAGGGCCAGCTGAACAGCTGAAGGACTGAAGAAGCATGATAAGGATAAGCCTTTGTTGGTTTGTGGCTTGTCTGATTTTTGAGTTCCTGACAAGAGGTGGTGAAGGGTTTGAGGTGTGCTGGACCCTGTGAACTTTAGTGTGTACCAGAGACTGCCTGGAGGACTAGACAAGGACTTGGGAGCTCTCTACCTCTGAAGACTGGATGAGAACCTTGGAGTTTTCTCCATCTGAATCCAGGTGACTGTTTGTTGGATTCAGGAGCAAGCTGGGACCATGACAGTGGATACAGGGAATGAGAGAGACCACCCAGAGTCAAGATGAAGAAAAGGCCTCCCCTTGGATGACTTTGAGGCTGTCTGGAAACCAAGGGGTAGAGGGTTTGTGCGATTTTCTAATGACTGTACTTACTGATTAATGATATTTAGTAATTGTGAATCTAGATTAGAGACTGATTGATTTGATCTTAAATTGCCCCATGAGTGGAAGATTATTGTATTGAGAATTGACTGAATGATTTTCTCATGAGTGGAAGATTGATTACTCTTTTGTGAATTGATCGAATGATTAAGTGAGGAGGGTTTCCCCCTTAGGGAAACCAGATTATTATTCTTTTGTTCCTTGTTCTAAATATTGTGGCCACTGTAGTGAAAACTGTATGCTAATTTTTATGAACACTATATTGTGATTTTCTGTGATAAGATGTAATATTGTAAAATATTACATAATGATTTGTTGTGAATGTTTGCCTTGATTAGTAATGGAATAAATGGAGTATTCACTATACTGTGTAACTGAACCTTAAAAGCTTTTCACAGTAGCATTCTTTTGGAAATCTGATTGTACATAGCATTACAGCTGGGGAACCCCAAATAGCTTTGGGTGGAGCTGACAAGGCTAGATGGGTCTGGGAGACAGATGAATTCTTCAGTCAGTCATGAATGAGGAGGAAGAGCTCTCTGTCCTCTGAAATGCTGAAGAAGGTGTTAGGACTTACACTTCCCTCCTTCAGCAGGTAATTGAGACAATTGAAAAGTTTCTCTATCGAAGACTGCAGGAGTGGGTAAGGAGAAAGAGAAGATTGAGTCCTTTGGTATCTAAACTCTTTCTGGTTAGGTGAGATAAGGCACACCTTGTGCTTCTCATTACCCCTTCCCCCACCCCCACCCCCAAGCAGAAGAATAGGAGTGGGTGAGTGAGAGGGAGCTTTCACTAAAAGCAGGCACAGTGGAATGGAGTTCACACAGAAGTGTGTGTTCTAAAAGGCCTGGGGTATTGGTCTAAAAATATTTCTATATAGATAGATAAATATTTGGATCTTAACTTTTATGGAAAGGTATACAGTGGTTTAATGTTATAATTCATTTCCTGTGTAAAGTAGTTTGGAAATGCATTTACCTAACATGATACATGGGACAGAAGCAAGTTTTTAAATACATAGTGTTTGGAGCATTTTTCAAAATTCTGTAATTTTATTAAATTATGAATTCCATTGTTAAAAACAATTTTCTTCTATATATTATTATTTAGCAGCTGTTAGGTGCACTAAAAGTTCTTACGAACTGTTTACCATGATTTTTCCAATTTTTATTCATCCAGGGATGGAGTTACGTATGTTAATTTTGATGTATGTGAAATAGGGTGGCTGTCGAATTTGATTTTAAAGATGGGCATTGATTATGGTAAAGATATTTGTAATTATTACTGGTATCAAAATAAGCAATTAGAATACTTAGCCCTCCATATTGTAAACTGATCTAAACTATGAGCAGGAATGGGTATTGCCTATGTTGTAACAGAAGGATTTTTTTTTAGTCTTGATGTTGTTAAAAATTAGGAAATATACTATGAAAGGAATAGGAAATGATGAATGGGACTCTCTGACCCAAGTAGCATATATTTGTTAATATTGGAATTTGAGAAGTCTGTAAAATTCCTTACAGTTCCTGGTCTGGAATTGTAATGAATGTCAGAAACACCTAAAACATCTTATCAGATTCCAAGAATTAATTGTTAAGAAGTTGGAAATTTATATTATATTGAGATTGCTGGGCCTTTAACAAACAAAAGTTTTTGTGATCTCTGTTTGACCTGTTTACTGAATTTGTAAAGGGAAAATAATAGTAGTTGTTATGAGATCAAAATAGTACAATGGCTACAAAATGTTTAGTATAATGTCTGGCATATATTAGGTGCAACATTATTGTTTCTCTATCTTTGGAGTGTTTTTTAATTTTTTTCATTTACTTGTTTACTTTTAGTTTACAAGATTCAGTTCCAGAATCACTTGAGTTTCAGATTTTTCTCCCCTTCTTCCCCACCTCCCACCCCCACCATGGTGGTATACAATCATATATAGGATTTGCAAACTCTTTCACACTGTACAAGAGTCTGGTTTTATAGGTGTTGTAGCCAATGGAGTGAGCAATGAGAAAAGAGAAACCAAAAACCAAACAGAAAAGAATGATAGCATGCATTGCTTCAGTCTCCATTTAAACTCTGGTCTTTCTGGATCTTTCTCTGAATGTAGATATCTCCTTCCATCCTGAGACTTGTAGAGTTGTCTTTTAGCTGTACGTTGCTGAGAAGAGTCCAGTTTTTCAAAGTTGGTCATCACACATATGATGTATCTGTGACTGTGTATAAATTTTTCCTGGTTCTTCTCTTCTCAATTAGGATCAATTCATATAAGCCTCTCCAGATAATCATGAAGTACATCTCCTTTTGGAGTGTTTTTTCAACATCAGGAGTAATAAAACGAGTTTTTTATATGCCATATATCATTTGAATTTCATTGTTATTTTGATGTAATATTTGTATTGTATTTCTAAGAGTTTGCTTAGCTAGTGAAATTTTTTAAAATGAAGCAGTCATGGAATTGCTGCAATCTTTTTCATCTTGATTGTGTTTCATACAAATTAGGCTTTTATGTTATAAAATTCATAATTTGAAGCTGTTATATTTGGGTTATAAACAAGTAGTAATAATACTGCTGATATTCCATTTAAAAGTTTGGCTACTATGGAAAAATATAGAGAATTAAAGTTATAATTTCAACATTATTAATGATGAAATGAATGATTCTCTGCAAACTGAATTGGAAATGTGTTTTATAGAATTCTTGTTGGGCAAATGAGAATCAAAAAAAATGGAGGGATGTGGCTTTCAAGCCTACTACATCTAAGCATGTATGTGTCTTAATTTGAATGTTTCCAGAATGTAAATGATTTCTAGTGAGAAGTTGAAGGCATTAAAGCAAGTTTTAGTTGGTGTGTATAAAAATTTGAAAAACACATCCAAGCTGAATTAAGGTCACCAGATTGGTAGTGAATTGGTTTTGAATTCAAAGATTAAATTTAAGAACATAATAACTGTGTCGCTGGTAAACAATTTTATTATCTATGTTGTAAGAGAAGCAGTTGTTATATTTTGGAATATTGCAATTTGAGAAATCATCAGCTTCCAAGTTTCTCTTTGTTTAAAAGGAAGTTTCAGGTAAGATTGTTTACACTGGTAAGACTGTTAGGAAAGTTATTCGGGCTACTGTTTTGATGCTAAAACCTAAAATTGTTAATTGATTACACAATGTATTGGAATGGCAGGTTAGGATACCAGCATTAGACCCAGGAAAGGAAATTGTTTTGTTTTTTTTCTAAACCATGAAGCTGACTTGCTGAGAAGTTGCAAGGCTATGTCAAATAAACAGAAGGAACTGCAAAGAATTGGCTTAAATTTCCATTTGGGAAAGAAAAGTGCTAATGAAATTCCTTTCATATGAAATCTTTATTGCTTATTGCAGCTCCATGAGAATAAAACTGTCTCTAAGCTCCGATTGGTGAAATTTGCTGTTTAAGGTAAAAGGCACTTGGGAGCATAATTAATTTTGTTTTGAGTTTGAATTTAGATATAGTTATCTGCATTAAATCAGTTTCTGAGGGAATTGCCACAAGCTAATCAGAGAGAATGAGATCCTGTACTGTTAACAGTGAAAAATCTACATTTAGGAAAAGCTGAAGGGGCAATCTCAGCCTCAGTCTGGGATAGGACTCCTGGATCAGTTTACCCTTGATGGTCCTTTGAAAAGGGATATTCCTCTCCTCAATTTCCTAAATCTAGCTATGAGGTGGGACAGATACTGCATGGTTGGATAGCTTTGATTTTATCTGAATTTAAATAGTCAAGGATGTTTTATACTGACATAATTTGGACTGTCATGTGTCTGTGATTTTTTCCTTCTGTAGCAAATTTTCTATAATCAGAGCAAGTAGTAAGTAAAAAGATATGAGCTCTTTCATGTTAGGTTACTGGGAAATCTATTATCATCTAGAACAAAAACTAGTCAGAAAGTTATGTAAACTTCTTAAACTAAACTTTGTGATATCTAGGAATTCTGAAATTATCTAGGAATTTAATGTGTAATACTCTGAATTTAGGTCACTCAAGGACACTACCTTAGTTTAATGAATTACAATTTTAAAGGTTTATATTCTTAAGGTGAAAAAGAGAGATATCATTTAAAACTTTATGTTAGTAAAGGAACGATAGATTATGAGACATCTTGTTTTATGTTTAAAAATGGAAAGGAAGCTGAATAATCTGGATAAAAGGTTTGAGAAATTTGAAAAGCTAATAAGCTTTTATTAGAAAAAGGGGAGGCAGTAAGATTGGTAGTTTGATGTTATAATTAATAGCTAAATCAAATTTGAGATGGCTCTATCTGAAGGATACTAGTCCATATTGACCTGCTATTTAATAGTTTTGGGGACTGTAAATTTTACCTTTGTTTTTAAACTTGATTACAGAAATTATTGTCATAAAGGTCAATAATGGGATGGCATGGGCTACAGCCTGAGAACTTCTAAATATGGATGTTTTGGGCCTAGGAAAAATTTGGAGAACCATATTGGACACTGACCCAGTGAGATACTCACTTCCATTGTTGATTGTGCCTTCTCCTTTCTGAAAAGGAAAATATTTTCATCCAAGTATGCCAAAGCCATGCTGTCAGCACCAAATGGAAACCTGAATGGTCATCTGAAATGACTCATACCTGGAATCAAACCAGGTTAAGGTAGCTTTCCTTCTGGAATGTTTTATGGCATTTTCCCTTTTTCCTTTTATCGCAAATTCATTTAGAATGCATATTCAGGGCCAAATATATGAATAAATAAATGTAGGGATAACATCATTAAAAAGAAGGAAATGTTTAGTAATGAGGCAAAAGTATAATGCAACAGATGCCTAAGTGAATAGCATAGTAAAGTTTTAGAAAAGCAACAGGATCAGTCTTAGATGATTCCTCTAGAACTATATAGAGATGTATAATATTGGTTTGCAAAAATTGTCTGTTATGAGAATTTAAACTTTGAGCATCTTTGGGAATAAGATCAAAGGTTTTGATTTTAGCACAAGGACACTATAATATAGTGGTAAGAGTGAAATTAATATTTCTTGGGGTGGCTAGGTGGTGCAGTGTATAGAGAACTGACCCAGGAGTCAGGACGACCTGAGTTCAAATCCAGCCTCAGACATTTAACACAAACTAGCTGTGTGATTTTGGGCAAGTCACTTAACCCCAATTGCCCTACCTTCACCCCTCCAAAAAAGAAAAAAAAAATAAATTAATAATTCTTAAATCATCTGTCCAGTAATTTTTAAAGGGCAGATGAATTTTTTTAAGAAAACACGTAAAAAAAGATTCCTATATGACTTACAGGATTTAGGAATGATGGAAATAACAAAGAATAAAAAAAATAAAATTTCTCTGAAGTTTAAAAATGTAGAGCTAATATTAAGTGATTGTACTAATTTATATTAAGACAGAATTATCTAGTTACCTCTAGATGAGAACTGGAGAAGCAGAACTCCTTTTCAATTTGTATAATTACAATGAGGCATCTGGGATTTGAAAATGTAGTTTAAATGAAATAGATCTCTGGGATACAAGGAACTGGATGTTAATTGATATTGGAAATAATGATGCTGTCAATCTGGCTTGAGTGTAAGTTTTCTTGGTTATCTTGGTGACATATAATCACTTTTTTACAAGCTAGTATATTGTGAATCATCTAAGAAATTTAATTTGTACCTGACTTAATGTAACGAGTCCACCTCTCAGCCAACAGGAGAGCAGACAGTTGGGGAAAGGGGGCTTGACTGTGTTAGGGTTTAAAACCCTGCTCTGTCTATATTGCCTTGCCTCTACCTCATGATCATTCATTGGAAAGACCTCCCTCTTGTACCAGTGAAGAGAATAAATTCCTGTTTTTATCCTAAGAAATCTCTGCTTTTTAAATGAAATTTTTGGATGTTTTTTTTATCCCAAAAGATAGGATGATAAAAATTTTGACTCTTGAAGGAACTTATATTATCATCTACTGTGAATGTACTAGCAAACTCACTTCTGCCCACAGGAAAGCCAAAACACCACAACTGCAACAAGGCTCTCAGAGGGAGAGGGAGGAAGCAACATGTGCCAAGCAAGTCAAACCAGAATGACAACATTTCTCCTTAGACCTCTATGGAGAAAACCCAGAAGCCTGAATCCAAGATTCTTGGGAATAGTAATGTTTCCAGTTCATTGAGCAAAAATGGCCACTGTCCCTTCAGGGACTCTCCTTTCCTTTTAGCAATTGCTTTTATTTATTTACATGGCTATTAAATTTATATGAAAATCCATGAAACTATATATATACATATATATGTGTGTATGTATATGCATGTATATGTACACATACAGACATATATATGGTGTATATATGTATATGATATATATGTGTGTGTATTATATATATGTGTGTGTATCTAGCTATATGTATATGCATATGTACATGAATAAATATGTAAAATTTCATTTTGCATTTTTCCTCTTTTATAATGACTGAAAAATAGAAGCTATCCTAAAAATCCCAAAAACATATGTCCTCTTTATATATTACCTTAACTGTATTCTAAATGTGAGATCTTAGTCTAGAAAGTAGCAAGTACTAGAGGGATTGAACGATAGCAATATTGACACTCATACAGTCAATTTAAATTACCATTACAAAAGTTAAGTTGAAGTATGGCAGAGAACACAAATTAAGGAGGTTACTGAATTTGTTTCATTATAGATCCAAATGCCACAAAAATATAAGGAATTCATACTTGTTCACTTTTCTTTGCAATAATAATTATGAACATCAGCAAAATAACTTACATGCAGATCACATGAATATATGTTTAGAGCTAGAACTGACCTTAATGGTCATCATGTCTAGCACTTTTATTTTACAGAAGAGACTGAGTGGAGGATAAGTCTTACAGAATGCATGTGTATGTACACTCACATACATATGTATACACAAATACATATGTACACATACAAACCTATATATACACATAAATGTGTATGTGGGTATATTTATATATTTATATGTGTGTATGTGTATCAGTGTACAGACAGTATTTGAAACCAGGTCTAATATTCATTCCTCTGAAATTTGTCAAGTACAGAACTGCATGATCAGATCTTCATTTTAGAAATATCAATTTGTTATTGTTAAACAGATAATATTTTGAGATGGAGTCACTTATGCTGAGTGACCATAATGTTCATAAAACATGTAGGCAATAGCAAATAAGTTTGTACTTTTCTTCTTTTCTCATTTATTTTTACTGTTGGACAGATAACGCTCACAGATTTTGGATTGTATAAAATACTTGACCTGCTGTAAAGGTCTTTAGTCATTCTCCTCCTGCTGACTTTAATATTATACTTAGTTTGTGGTTCCAATGGAAAAATAACCACATCTAAGTCTCACTTTAAGATGGTATCAATAAGTGTCCAAGGGAATCCATCATAATTGTGTCTAATTAGTAATGCCCTCTCTCACATTTGATACTGATTACCTGTTCTCAACATGGCCATTCTTAGGGTATATAATTTTACTTCTCAAAGCCTAACTTTGACCATTTTTCCTCCTCAACACATCTCTCTTACTTTTATTTTAATTGAGTTTCATGCTTCCATGGGGATGAATCTCTGTCTGTACTCCATAGTGAGTGTGCATGTGTGTGTGTGTGCGTGTGTGTGTGTGTGTGTGTGTCTGAGGATGTACATTCGTCTTCCTGTGGTACCACATAATAACAGAATTCTTATATATATATATATATATATATATATATATATATACATATATATATATATATATATATAAAATCTTCTTGTAAAATTTTAAATCCAAGTTTGCCTGCTAACTGAACTCCAAATGCCAAATAAAGTAGGCCATTCCAAGTTTTCACACCATGAAAGAAAGAGGAAAAGTAAGAAGAGTTCATGTCATGTGTATCTCACAAAGAAGAAGGAAATTTAATGTAAGAAATGTTTTTAAATTGAGTGGATATATGATTATTTTTAAAAATGAAGGTTGGCAAAGACATTCTGAAGAGTATATTTCACATCTGTAATGGTGGGAAGAAGATAAGCATTCATTAAGAAAAAATGAACAGTATGATTCTTGTTTCATTGTATCTCAGATAATATTTGTAATTGGAAATGCTATGACAATCCCCTAAAAGACATAAGAGTTATAACTGTTAAATGTTATCATGTATAAGAGCAATGGTAATCATTCTTCAGTCACTTGCAAACTGCAGCAAGTGTCCACAAAATTTCTCCTTTATTTGATATAAAAGTAATATCCTGGGCACCGTGGGATAATGTTGACCCTTGAACATCCGACTGAGCACTTTCATTGAAACTTTCTGTACATAAAAGGAAGAATAATCCACTGAAGTAGATATTGAATGAATATGCAACTGTGACATTTCATGAAAGGAGGATTATATTTTCTTTGAGAGAAACCATTGTATCCTGTATCTTTGTAACAGTAATCAATTTAGCAGTAACTTATGGTTAAGTAAGGAAGATGTGAGTCTGTCTCCTGTAGCTGACAAGGCAGGAGGGGATTGGCTGAGACAGGTGGCCACTGTGTGTATACAAGAAGAGTTCTAGAGACAGAGAGACAGAATCAGGAACATTCCTCTTTGTGGCTTCTCATGGAGGAAGCAGGATTGTCCCAGAATCTGGGAGCTGGGCTTGCTGGACTGAGAAACAAGTTGGAGGAAGCGGGATAATCCCAGCATCTGGGGGCTGGGCCTGCTGGACTGAAGCCTGATTTATAGTTTTCTATAAGATCAGAAACTGGTGAAGGCTTTCTGGAAGGCTGAGAGGGCTGCCTAGAGGCTTCCTGGAAGACCCCCTGGAAGGCCAAGATTTATTCTGGGTCCTAGGGATAGCTGTATTGCTTAAAGACTGAAGAAGCATGACCAGGATAAGACTTTATTTGTTTGTGGCTTGGTGGATCTTTGAGTTCCTGACAACTGAAGTAGTGAAGGGTCTGAGGTGTGCTGGTCCCTGTGAACTTCAGTGTGTACCAGGGACTGCCTGGAGAACTGGACAAGGACCTGGGAACTGTCTATCTCTTAGAACTAGATGAGAACCAGAGAGTTGTCTACTCCTGAATCCACGTGACTGTTGGATTCAGGCAGGAGCTGGGACCATGGAAGGGGATCCAGGGAATCTGAGAGACCATTCTGAGTCAAGACGAAGAAAAGGCTGCTCCTTGAATACTGAACAAGTTTACTAGACATTGAGGGGTGGAGGGTTTATGTAGTTTTCTCATGATTGTATTTAGTGACTGATTAAGTTAATCTATGTTTTCCCCATCAGGGGAAGATTGATTATGGTACTGTGAACTGATTGAATCATTAAGTATTGATTATTGTATTGTGAATTGGCTGAATGATTAAGTAAGGAGGGATTCATGCTTAGGGAAACCAGATGATTACTCTTTTGTTCTTTGTTCTAAATATTGTGGCCACTGTAGTGAAAACTGCGTGGCCATTCTAATATTAACCTGTTATGAACACTATGTTATGATATTCTGCGATAAGATGTAAGGTTGTGAATATTAAATTGTGATTTGTTGTGGATGTTTTTCTTCATTTGTTAAGGAATAAATGGAGAGTTTACTATACTGTGTAATCAGAACCTTAAAAGCTGTTCACAGTAGTATTCTTTTGGGAAGCTGCCTGTATATGGCATTACAATCTTTCATTTTCAATAATTTTCTGGCATCTACCTTCAACAGCTGCCATATAATGTGCATAATTTTTGTAATAGGTAAAACAGAATGAGCTTGGTGGTGGAGTCAAGAGAGCAGTATACAAACAGGAGAACTCTGGGGGCTCCCCCCAGAACTTCCCCAAATACCTATAAAACATGATTCTAAACAAACTTTACAGCTTCAGAACTCATGAAATGACAGAGTCAGCTCTCGCTGAAGGCAGCCTGGGAGGTGTACAGGACGGGTTCATTCCAAAATGCTTATGAGCCCCCTGAAATCATGACTTAGCACCAGTGTGACCAGGACAAGCCAAGGCTGGAGCTTTCAGTAGACAGGATCACCAGCAGCTGTGGCAGTTTCCAGAATTATCAACCCATAAGAGCCAAGGACAAAGTGAAAGGTTGGTAAAACTTGGCTAAATTTGGGGAAAAGGAACAGTTCTAGCTATCTGCCCCCAAAACAAGAACTGATGTGGCAGCCCTGCAGCCACCTGCACATGGCTTCTTCAGAGCTCCTGGCCTGCAGATTGCAGGGGAGCCAAGCCATCATTCAGAGGTTAAGTGCTCTACCTGGATTGGGATCCTGGTCTATGGTTGTTTTCCTGAGGTGCATGATCAGTGAGCCAAAGCTGTTGGGGGCTTCAGAGACAGTGGCCTACTAATAGCTTCAGGAGCTGTGAAAATCCCAGCTATTTTGGACAAAGTTCCCCTCTCTGAAATCAGAATTCTATGGAGCCCAAAAGTCAAGTAATTGACTGGCAACATGAGAAAGCAAAGGAAGCAAAGGAAGCACAGCAATTCAACTTTAGATTCCTTTTGGGGGGACAAAAAGGATCAAAGCATGAAATGGGAAGAAGAAAACACAGTCAGAACTCCTGCACCAAAAGCTTCCAAAAAAATTAAACAACTTAGAAGCCACAGAGGAGCTTAGGAAGTTATTGAAAGCCAAATAAGAGTAGTAGAGGAAAAATAGAGAAGAGAAATGAGAATGGCGCAATAAAATCATGAAAAGAGAGTAAACAACCTGACCAAAGAAAATAACTCCTTAAAAAATTGATTAAATCAAATGGCAAAGGAGGCCCAAAAAGCCAATGAAGAGGAAAATGCCTTATAAAGTGGAATTTTCCAGATGGAAAAAGCATCTCAAAAGCTTTCTGAAGGGAATAAATCCTTCAGAATTAGAGTGGAGCAAATGGAACCAAATGAATTTATGAGAAATCAAATTAAATAAAAGTAAACAAATTCAAACAAATGAAAAAATAGAAGACTATGTTAAATACCTCCTTGAACAATGCATTAACCTGGAAAAGAGACCCAGGAGAGACAATTTAAAAATTATTGTACTACCTGGAAGCCACAATCAAAAAAAGAACCTAGAAAGCATCCTTCAAGAAATTCTCAAGGGAAATTGGCTGATATTTTAGAACTAGAAGGCAAAATAAAAAATTAAAAATTTACTGATCCCTTCTTGGAAAAGATCCCTGAAAATAAAATGTGCTCTAAGAAATCTGGTTTGATGTCACTTTCAATAAAGAAAATGATTATCTTTTTTGATTTTTACTAGAATACCTATATTTATACTCTTTCCTTAAAATATTTTTCCTCCTATATTTGAAGTTTACTCTCACAAAAGATGTCCAAAGTAAGAGGAGCTTTTTAAAAAGATAAAAGATATTTATGAAAATTTTTATTACCCAGGTTGATTGATTGATCATGAATTAAATGAGGAAGGGGTTGGAAATGTTCTTTTCAAAAGCACTATTTAAACAACCTACAATATCAGTCTTGCTTTTGCTAGGCTATATCGTGACTTTAAAATATTTGAAATACTATGTACAAAAGTGAATTTTAAAAACTTAGTTTTGCTTGATCAGAATCAAGTCTAAATGGTGAAATTCAAAAGCGTTCTGATTTGTTCACTGGTTTTCTCATGAGTATTTCATACTGATGGTATTAATAATTGCCTTTGACCTAGTCATTCTGCTATTCATCAAGGGAAAATTAAAAAAAAACAACTACCAATTTAATTTATTTAGCAAAGTATTTTTTTATTTTGTAAAACATATATTGCACCTAACATACAATTGATAAAATTATTGTACTTTATTTGTCCTCTTGAACTTCTTTCTGATGCCCTGTCTACTTTAAAAATACAGCTTTGATGGTACTTTGTGTTTATTTTTTTATCTCACTTCCTCCTTCCAACATCCCCATGCTAAAAAAACAAAGAAAACAAACAAAAAACCCTCCTTCATGATGAATATAGAACAAATCCAAATTTATAAGCTGTTCATATATGATAAAATAGTTTAATTTATGAATCTGTGGTTCATCACATCCCAGTTATTAGTTGCAATGCATATTCAATAATCATTGCTTAGAAGTCATGACTGATCTTTGTATTGATCAAATTTTTTCAAGACTTTAATGTTGTTTTACTTTGTATTAGTTTCTTGTTTGATAATTTGTTCATTTTAGGTCCAAAGTCAGCTTATTTTATGTTAAAGAGGATTGATGTAGCATTCTTTGCCGCTTCTTCATGTCTTCTTTCTGTTAGCATACATGTAGATATAATTAATTCATGGGTAAATTTTGAATAAAGTACTTATTTCTCCCATGATTTGTCTCTTATTTTATGTCTCTTATATTATGAATGTGAAATTAGTTATTAAATGATTCATTGAGGAACACCCTTTCTTCCATTAAGAATGTGAATCATCTCTTTTTCAGATCTTCTTTTGCCCCAGCTTTTTGCATTTTTTTCTCAGTCATGAAATAGAGTATGAAGATATTATTGAAGATTGCATAAATACATAGAATGGAATCTTGGCTAAAAATCTAAGCCTTCTGACTTGAGATCCATTGATCTTTTGCCCATTCCATTCCATTCCATTCCATTCCATTCCATTCCATTCCATTCCATTCCATTCCATTCTATTCCATTCTATTCTATTCTATTCTATTCTATTCTATTCTATTCTATTCTATTCTATTCTATTCTATTCTGTTCCGTTCTGTTCCGTTCTGTTCCGTTCTGTTCCATTCTGTTCCATTCCGTTCGAATCCATTCCATTCCATTCTTTTCTGTTATTCGATATTCTAATTTGGCACCAATTTCATAATGTGCTTTTATAATGACAGTCTATAATAATGTATTATAAGAAAGGAATGAGGTATCTTATAATTAGCAAATTATCCTTTATTCCTTCACCTATTGAAAGCTACCACACTGTTGACCTCTTGATCAAAGAAAAAATATCAAAATAACTAATTATTCATTATTACAGGGAGATTATAATTGTGATTTCTACCTTGTAGGGAAATTTTGGTGAGCTCCCCTCTGTAATAGCAAATTTTCTCCATAACATAAGATCTTAAAGAATTGGCTTGCCATTGAATTGTTGAGATATTTAATCATAATTGCTTGAATAGCTGATCCCAGATGCCATATTTTAATGAAGTCTTGAATTTGATAACAAATATTTATACATTATATCATCCTCCCTCTCAGGGAAGAAATATCATTGGATTAAGAGCAATCAAATATGATTAATAAAGTAGAATTCATGATGTCCCAACCTTGATGGATCAGAAGAAATGCTAGATTTGGAATATTAGTATTTGCATTCTAATTCTAATCCTATTCCAAACTCAGTGAACTTGGATAAAACCCTTAATCTCTCTCAGTCTCAGTTCCTCATGTATGAAAAGGAGTTGTTGAGATTAAATGATATGTACTTTCAAGTTCCAACTACTACACATTGGCATACTGTATAGGACTCTGGATTTAGAAAGACAATGAGGTCAGGAAATGTGTCAGGAACCAGATGTGTAAGATGAGACTTCTGAGCCTTAAAATATATTGGACTTTTAAAATGGACAGTGAGAACAGGTTCCTGAGAAAGAAGCTGAACAGTTATCTTCATGAAAGCTTACTTGCCAAAGGGGATTGCATCTAAAGATTCCTGTTACTTCATTGATCAATCTCTCTTCCCCTTTTCCTTATATTGTTTCCCATCATGAACTCCATAGTTTAAAAACCCCTGAAAAAGCATTTGTCACATCAGTCAGTGATTCACTGAGGAGTCTTTGTATCTCAAGTGAATCAAAGACAGGAATGAGAGAATTAATATTGCTATAGTATATTAACAGCTAATTATTGATAATTATCCACACTTTTTCCTCCATTTTTAAAGCCCTACTCCTATTAAGATCAATCAGTCCCTCACCGACTTGGCTGATTGATGATATTGACCTAATCCTTAAGGAAAATGCTCTCCAAATTTGGGCAGGACCTCACACAACTAGGAGACCCAATTTGTGTGTAGAGTATAAACAGAATCTAATCAGGGTGAGCCCTTACCCTGGGGAAAAGAATCCCTCTCTTTGCTCCCTTCCATTAGAATTTAAGGTGACCTAACTCCTGGAAGAGAAAACCAAAGATGTCCAAATGTAGATGGCTTCCCCTTGTGCCCCTTGTGTAGTCACCTTGAGGCTGCTAAGTCTCACAATTAAGACCCATTCTCAGCTGAATGTTCACCAGTCAAGACTGATTTTTCACTTGTCAGGGGAATTCCCTTTCAGAAAGCATTAAAAACTTTTCAGAGGCCTCCTTGGGATCCCTGGTTATCAAGAGAAAGTGTTTACTAACAGTTTATTGATTTTGAACTTGCTGAATTAACAAACTGATTATTAATTACTCAGAAACTCTGTCTCTCTCTTACTTTTTCATTTGTCTCGTACTTAGTGGCTTTTATGGTAATTTCCACATTGGACTGTAAGCTCCTTGAGATCAAGCACTAACTTTTGTCTCTTTTTATGTCTCAAATACTTAGTACAGATATTGACGCACAGTAGGCACTTATTAAATTTTTTGTTAAGGGATTATTTATCACCTATTTCTACAGAGAAGAGATAGTATTGGTATGGTTTAAACCACATTAGGCTATTTTTTCCTCTTATGACATTATTTCATCTGTTCTACAAGTCAAAATGGATAATTTTACATTAATCTAACCTAACTTGACATTAGCGCATCATCCTTTAGTATTGTCAAAAAGAAGACAAATGTGTGTTCAAATGTGGTCATAAAATAGAAAGCACTAACAGCAACCAATTGAGATTCAATTAGCCAGACTCTTTCTGTGTCTAATCTACGCCTCTGTTGAACATTAGACTGTTTTTTGAACTTACATTAACTTGTTCAGACTAAAGGGATGCAAGTTATTGCTAAAGAGTTGGTTGTTTTCAGGTTTGCTAATTGTCCATTTCTGATATTTCCAAATTTAAGAATCTGACAGAATATTGGGGAATTCACAGATGTACATAGGAACATCTTAGATCACACTTTGAAATAGGATTATTATGCTAGAAACATTGTAACACTTTTTCTCATAATTATCTCTTTTAGAATAATTAGCGACTTTTTTAACCTAGTGGATAATATAAAATTGAGATAAATGTTAAAACATCATATTTTCCAGACAAACATTTAGTTTTGCAATTTTCTATTACTTGGCTGCATTACTCCATTCAAGTAATTGGACCCTCTTTGCCTCAGTTCCACTCCTGTAAAATGAGAAGGAAAAGGAAATTGCAAAACTTCCAATGATTTTTCCAAGAAAACCACAGAGAGAGTTACAAAAGTTCAAACACAACTAAATGTCATCACTATCATTATCACATACATTAAAACAAAGACATATATATTACTCATTACATTAATTTTTGGAAATGGGAATTAAGATCAAAGATGAAGTTGGACTTTGTTATTTTGTTAGCAGAAATTATAGAAATGATTGTTTTGAAACAATGGTTCATATGTGAAAATAGTTTAAGGTTTATGGTTATGTGCTTCGTAATGAATAAAAGGAGTTTGAGAGCTCAGACTATAGTGTGGTATACATAAAAGAGTTCTGGATCTAGGTTCAGAAAAGCAGGGTTATAATGCTGACTGTACAGGGTAGGTCTTTCCTACCTATGTAACCTTGGGGAAATTATGACCCCTCTTTTGTCCCTAGTTTTCTTATTTGCAAGTCCTTTTAAATCTGGAGTCTGGAAAAAGTGAATTCAAAACAACCTCAGATACTTATTATATGTGTAATCTTAAGCAAAGTCACAGAATCTCTTGTAATCATAATGGAGTTTAAAGATTCTTCTATATTGGCTTGGTTTTGGGGTTGAGTTTTGAAACCCAGAGCTTGTGAACCCTATTTGTGGGATGGACTTGTTGACCTGAAGAGAGAGTGATGAACTGGCAGGAGCTGGTACAGCGGATTTAGAGAAAGGCCGAAGCAGAGAGAGGCCAGAACAACTTTGGGGAGCAGCAATTTTGAGGCAGAGAGAGAGAGAGGATTTCTGGGGTTGTGGGAAAGAGACAGAGACAGAGAGAGAGAGAGAGAGAGAGAGAGAGAGAGAGAGAGAGAGAGAGAGAGAGAGAGAGAGAGACAGAGAGAGAGACAGAGAGAGACAGAGAGACAGAGAGAGAGAGAAACTGAGATAACTGCTCCTACTATCCTTCTATCAACTGATGCCACCCAGGCTTCTGAAAGCCACTTAGAGCTTCTTAGCACTTTTGAGAGCTGCCACCTGGAGCTGCCAAGAACTAAAGAGGCATGACTGTGGTGCTGGTATTTTTTTTGTCTCTTTTGATGTTGTTTTGCCAGATTTGTCTTCTCATGAAAGACAATGCTGTTGTTTCAGTGGTACTAAAACTTGCTGTTGGTTTAGAAGCCCTGAAGGAGGATTTTCTAGTTGTGTGTTTACAGAAATCTCTGAAGAGGGTCTTGTTGAGGCTTTCAGGAGTCTTGAGCCTGTTCTGAAGGCAGAGAGTGAATTGATGAGGACACTGGCAATGAATATTGTGGCTTTATTAACCTTTCTCTCCCCAGGAACAGATTGCTGAGAACTTGCCTCAGGTCATGATGACAAAATCACCTCTCCTAGGGTATTGAATGCTGTGATGATAACCTTGTTGGGGTTTAGGGGTAGATGACCATTGTGCTCTCCACTGGCCCTTTGAGAAGGTGCTTGTGGGTAACTGATGATAATTGTAATTCATTTGTGATCCAGGGTGGAGCACATTGATTTTTGTGCTCAGTGACTGACCAAATGAATGTACTTTGTTCATGATTAGAAACTAACCTCCATTTGAGAAGAGAGGTTTTTTGATTGACTAAATGAATATACTAGCAAGAGGTGGTATACCTTGACTTTATAGTTTGTGATTGAATTGAGAACTTACTACCAAATGAATGTACTGCCTAGGGGTGGAGTAGTACTTAGACCTTAGTATTATGTCATTGAATTGAGGACTTAGTAAATAATTGAATTATACATTGTGCACCCTGTGTTTTAATTTTCTCTTTTCTGTGAATGTTTTGCATTAATTTATCACTGAATAAATGGAGAGTTACTATGCTGATATTCTGAACCTTGGAAGTTGCCTTTGCTTGGCATTACACTACATCAATTTTCTCATTTATAAAATTGGAAAAGTATTAGCTTCTCCTGCCCATGGTTGTTGTTAGTATAAAAATAATGACATAATATTGTAATGTGTTTAAGACCCTGCCTGGAATGTAGTAGGGGTAAATTAATGAGATGATGATAATGGTTAGCTAAAATGGCAACACAAATTGGTACCAATTTAATTAACTCAAAACACATTTCATACCTACCAAGTGTTACCCAGTCTATATTATGCAAAGATTCTAGATCAAGGAAAGATTGGAAACACATCTTTGGGTCTTCACTCCCCTCATGATTCCTTTCTAGTCATTAAGTGATTTGTGACCTCATAGCAACCCTTCCTCAGGAACTCATTCCCTTTGTCTATTTCACCAATTCATCATATTTTAGGACTTGAACATTTCATAAAGTTGTCCAGTTTCTGAGAACATATGATAATACAGTTTTTGTATCCCCTGAAGATGTCTCCTCTTGGACATGCAGGAATAGGTGAAGTTTCAGATTAACTATTAGTGGATCTGCTTCACCAGTTCAGGTCACTTGCAATGATCTCCTACTGTTAAAATCTCCTGCAAAATGTAATTTAATGTAATTCAAGCTAGCTTTGCCAATAACCTGGTTATATAGAGGGAGTCAGCTCAAATCTTACGGTTTTACTAAGAACATCAAATTAGGAACCACTAGATCAAAGAATTTAAATCTTTATTCCCATATTCCTTGCTGCTTCTATCCTTCTACCAACCTGCAGCAACAAGCAGAAGATAGAGATATTTATTTTTTAATGAGGATCCAACTTATAGCATCAAAATGTTTGGTCACAAATATGATATTTTCCAATGTAGTTTTGTCAGATAAGGTTAAAACAATGCCTCTTTAAATTGGCATTTATTCCACTATCATTTAACTTCTAGTGTTTATCTAGTTCCTTCTTCACCATGATACAAGTCCTAGAATAGGAAGGAATTTCAGTCATTACCTATAGTTGCCTTGTGATATGTTAACAAATTGTTTTATTGCTATATTTAAGAAATTCAAATAGACGTTCTGGGAGCCAAGATGAGATATTAAACAGTAAATCACAGTTCTTTCCAATATTCACCTTGAAACAGCCATAACATAGTGCCCCAGAATAAATTCTGGAAGAGTGAAGCTAGGGGAAAGGCAGGTTGGTGTAGTCTTCTAATCAAGGAGAACTAGAGAAGTTGAAAAAAGGCCCATCTGACTCAGCTAAAAAGGGAGCACATTACAGGAGAGGAAGCATTTCAACAAGCCAATAGGAAGTCCTGCCTCAGTAAATAAGTGTTAGATTTTAAACCCCAGGGTGGTGCATCAGGCAGATGCCAAAACCAGGACTGCCCCTGCCCTGCCCACACACACACACACACACACACACACACACACACACACACACACACACACACACACACACGCCTTTGTAAAGCCATAGGAATTGGCAGATCTTAGCTTGGAGAGCCACCACATATTTCAACGATGTTTCAGGTATGCATTCTCTGACTCCTGGACCTCCACATATTTTGGTGCAGTGCCAAGGAATCAGAGATCCACCAGTATCCAGACATCCCCATGCTTCAGCTTAGCCCCATGTCATCCAGCAGCCAGACAATCTCTTGCTTCAGCACAGCTCAGGGAAGTAAAAAAAAAAATTCAATTACCAGACATCCAAGTGCTTCAGAGCAGCCCAGGGTGAGCAGGCTCCATAGTACAGAACTCTATATATGTTACTGTAGCCCATAGGGAAAAGCAGAAAAGCACTGCATGGCCCTCATCATATGCCAGACACCACCACCTGGACGCCAGACCAGCACAAAGTAAACTGCTAAACCCCAACAATCTTCAGTAGCCAGTACCTAGTGACCCTGTCCCCTCACACAAGAAACTTGGAATGGTGCCACTCCGTGTTCTCCAGCAGGACAGCTCAACTTTAAAAGTCAGAAAAAAGGAAAACAAGATGAGCAAGAAGCAAAAACAAACACTAAGAACAGAAAGATTTTATGTTGACAGGGAATACGCAAAAACCAACTCAGAAGAAGACAGGCTAGTTAATATACTGCCATCTGAAACTTCAAAAGAGAATATAAAGTGATCTCAAGTCAAAAAAATTATTCTTAGAAGGATTCAAGAAGGATTTCCAAAGTCAAATAGGAGAGGTAAAAAAGTGTGTGTGTGTGTGTGTGTGTGTGTGTGTGTGTGTCTGTGAATGAGAGATATGCAAGAGAGAGAAAACAGCCTGGAAAAGTAAGGGAAAAATTGACTAAAGAAAACAATTCCTCAAATCATAGAATGGATGAAATGTAAAAAAAAAGTCCAATGAAGAAAATAACTGCTTAAAAAATAGAATTGCCTAAGTGTAAAAGGAGGTACAAAAGCTAACTGCAGAAAAATAATTCCTTAAAAATTAGCACTGAGTATGTGGAAACTAATAATTCTATAAGACATCATGAATCAGTTAAAAAAACAATAAAATGGAAAAATAGAAGAAAATATAAAATACCTCACTGAACAAAGCAACAGACCTGGAAAATAGATCTAAGAGAGATCATTTAAGAAGCATTGGACTACCTGAAAGCCACCATTTAAAAAAAAGTGGCTGGACAGGAACTTTCAAGAAACTATCAAGGGAAACTGCTCCAATATCCTGTAATGCAATACACCAACAGATTCCCCAAAGAATGCTACTGTGAACAACTTTTAAGGTTCAGATTACACAATAATAGTGAACAATCTGTTTATTCCATTACAAATCAAGGTAAACATTCACAATACATCACAACATAATATTTACATCATATCAAGGTACACTACAATAATCAGTCTTCCACTCATGGGGCAAATGATTACATCAACTCAATCACTAAATACAATCATTAGAAAACCATACAAATCCTCTACCCCTTTGTGTCCAGCAGACCTCAATTTCATCCAAGGGGAGGCCTTTTCTTCATCTTGACTCTGGGTGGCCTCTCTGATTCCCTGGATCCCCTTCCATGATCCTAGCTCCCTCCTGAATCCACCAAACAATCACCTGGATTCAGAAGCAGACAGCTCCCAGGTCCTTGTCCAGTCCTCAGGGCAATCCCTGGAACACACTGAAGTTCACAGGGTCAAGCACATCTCAAACCCTTCACCATTTCTCTTGCCTGAAACTCAAGGATCAGCCAGGCCATGAACAAACAAAGTCTTATGCTGGTCATGCTTCTTCATTCCTCCAGCAGTTCAGTTGGTCCTAGGACAGGGCTTATACCTTCCATATGGAGTTCACACCTTACATACTTAGCCCTAAGTCTGCTAAACTGATTGCTGTTACATATCCTAGTACCCTAAGAGGTAAGTGTCATTAATCCACTAATCACCTCCTGAGAGAGATCCCAAAATGAATCCTCCAAGGAATATTGTAGTAAAATTCCAGAATTATCAGATCAAAGAGAAAGTACTGCAAGCAACCAGAAAAAAACAATTCAAATTTCATGCAACCACAGTCAGGGTTTTGCATGAATTTATAGCTTCTATATTAAAAGATTGGAGGGACTGGAATGTCATATTCCATAAGTCAAAGGAGCTTGGATTACAACCAAGAATCAATTACCCAGAAAAACAGAGCACAATATTTTAGGAGAAAAAGGTGGACCTTTAATGAAATAGAGAACGTTCCATCTTTCCTGCTGAAAAAGTGCATAGATGAGCAGAAATTTTATTTTCAAATACAGGACATAAGAGAAGTATAAAAAGGTAAATAGAAGAAAACACATGTTATTGAGTATAAACTGTTCACATCCTTACATGGGACAATGAGACCTGTAACTCTTGAGAACTGTATATTTTTAATGGATTTAAAGAAGGCTGTACATAGACAGAAGATGTGGATATGAGCTGATATTGATGTGATTCTAAAACTAGTTAATTAAGACATTACTAAAGGAGTGTACTGGGAGAATAGGAAAGGAGGAAAGAGAATAGAGTAAATTACATTCTATGAATTGGCACAAAGACCCATTACAGTAGAGGGGAAGAAGCAAGGGGGATGAGTACTATTTGAAACTTACACTAAGCAGATTTGGTTCAAAGAGGGAAGAACACACATTTAATTGCACATAGAAATCTATCTTATAGGGAAGTAAGAGGAGAAAAGTGACAGGAAAAAGAGGAAAGGACATAAAAGGAAAGGTAGCAGGGGGGAAAGAATTAGTGAGGGAAAGAATTAGTAGGCGAAAGGGGGAAAAAAGGAGAGGGACTGATGGAATTTATGGTAGCTCTTTATCTCAGTGACCAGAAGCAAAACTGGTGAGGAGAGATAGAATGAAAGGAGAGAGAAAAGTAGAAATGGAGGAGGATAGGATGGAGAGAGAGACACAATGAGCAATCATAATTGAATTTGAATGCAATGAAGTATCCTATGAAACAAAAGTAGGTAACAGAATGCATTAAAAACCATAGTCCTACAATATGTTGCTTACAAGAAAAACATTTGAAGCAGAGTGGTACACACTAAGTAGAAGTAAAGGGTTGGGACAGAATCTATTTGCTTCAGTTGAAGTAAAAAAAAGGGGGGTAACAATCTTGATCACAGCAAGAGTAAAAATAAAAGTAGATCTAATTAAAAAGATAAAGAAAAATGCATCTTGATAAAAAAAACACAGACAAAGAAATAATATTAATACCAAACACATATGCACCAAGTGGTAAAGCATCCAAATTCTTAGAGAAGTTAAGTGAGTTACAGGAAGAAATAAACAACAAAACTATACCAGTGGTGGACCTCACATTCCACTTCCCAGAACTTGATAAATCTAACTACAAAAAAAGAAAGAAAGAACCTAATGAGATGAATAAAACTTTAGAAAACAAAGGTGTCGCTCTTTGCAGATATTATGGTATACTTAGAGAATCATAGAAAATCAACCACAAAACTATATGAAATAATTAACAATTTTAGAAAAGTTGCATAATCTATATTAAATCTATATAGTACTAACAAAGCTCAGCAGCAAGAGAGAAAAAGAAATTGCATTTAAAGTTACTATAGACAATCCAAAATATCTTGGAATTTACCTGACAAGGCAAATCCAGAAACTGTATGAACACAATTACAAAACACTTTTTGCACAAATAAATTCAGAACTAAGTAATTGGAGAAATATCAATTCCTCATGAGTAGACCAAGCTATTATAATAACAGTGACAATTCTGCCTAAATTAATTTATTTATTCAGTGACACATTAATCAAACTACCAAAACATACTGTGTATGTGTATACTATGTATACAAAACATACTGTGTTATGTGTATGTGCAGCACTAGAAGAAATAATAACAAAATTCATCTGGAAAATCAAAAGGTTAAGAATAACAAAAGAATCAATAAAAATAAATGCAGAGGAAGGTGGTCTAGCAACAAAAGACCTGAAATCGCATTATAAGACAACAATTATCTAAACTACTTGTTACTGGATAAGAAGCAGACTGGTGGATCAGTAGAATAAGTTAGGTACACAAGAAAAAATACTCAATGATGATAGTAATTTACTGGTTTATAAACCCAAAGACTACAGCTTCTGGGATCTAAATAATTGGAAACAATCAGTTGCTCATGGTTAGGCAGGCCGAATATAATCATAAAAAGACAATTTTAACTAAATTATTTATTCAGTGCTATACCAATCAAGCTAAAGAAATTATTTTATAGAGCTAGAAAAAAATAAGAACAAAATTCATCTTCAAGAACAGTCAAATGGATCAAGAGAATTTATGAAAAGAACCACAATGAAAGGAGATCTAACCTTATTAGATCAAAAACTGTGCAATCCGACAGCAATCATCGAGACTATTTGAAATAGAGTGCTTTATCAGTGGAATAGTTTAAGTACACAAACCACAGTCATCAATGACTATAGTAATCTACAGTTTCATAAACCCAAAGACTCCAGTTGCTGGGAGAACAACTCACGATTTCATAAAAAAACTTCTGGGAAAACTGAAAAATGACATGTCAGAAACTATGCATGAACCAATATCTCACACCTTATACCAAAATAAAGTGAAATTGTGTATGTGACTTAGACGTAAGGGTGCTACCATAAGCTAATAAGGAGAACAAGCAATAGTTTACCTGTCAGATCTATGGAGAAGAGAAGAATTAATGACAGGACAAGAGATAGAGAACATTATGCATTGAAAAATGGATAATTTTGATGGCATTAAATTGAAAAGTTTGTTTTACCCCCCACAGGCAAAGTCAATGTAGCCAAAAGTCTAAGGAAAGTAGAAAGCAAGGAAATATTTTTATAGCCAGTATCTCTGATAAAAGCCTCATTTCTAACATATGTAGAGTACTGAATCAAAACCATAAGAATACAAGTCATTCTACAATTGATAAATGGTCAAAGGATATGAATAGACAATTTTCAGATGGGGGAATTAAAACTAACTACACTCATTTGAATAAAAGCTCTAAATAACTTTTGATGACAGAAATGCAAATTCAAGCCATTCTGAGTTATCACATTATGGCTATCAGATTGTCTAACATCACGGAAATAGAAAATATGAAATGTTGGAGATGTGAGAAAATTGGCACACTAATACATTGTTGTTGGAGTTGCAAACTCATTTAACCATTCTAGAGAGAAATTTGGGACTATGCAAAAAGAGTTTATAAAATTGTTCATCCCCTTTTATTCAGTAGTAAAACTACTGAAACAGCATTTAAAAGAGATTATCGAAAAGGGAAAAGGACTCACATGTACAAAATATTTACAGTGGCTTTTTTTCTGTTGGCAAAGAAATGGAAATTGAGAGGATGACTATCAACTGGGGACTGGCTGAATAAGTTGCAATGTATGAATATAATGAAAGGAATTTATATGAATATGAAGAATATAAGTAATACTGAATATAATATATGATATAATATATGTGATATGAATATAAGTGTTAAAAGAAATAATGAGCAGGACAATTTCATAAAAAATTGGAAAGTCTTACAAGAACTGATACTGAGAGAAATTAGCAGAACTAGTAGAACACTGTACATGGCAGCAGCAACACTGCAAGAACCAACTTTGACGACAATCTGTGACACTTCCAAAAGACTCATGATGGAAAATTCTCTCCACTTCTACAGAAAGATCTATGGAGTCTGAATGAGTATCAAAACATACTATTTTCTCTTTTTATTATTATTTTTTCTTTTTTGTGATTGTTTTCTTTTTGTTTTGGTTCTTCTTGCACAATATGACTGATGTGGATATCTGTTTAATATGCATGTACATGTATAGTCTATATAAGATCACATGCCATCTTGGGTAGGGGGAAAGAGAGGGAGATAGTAAAAAGTTGCAACCCAAAATCTAGTAAAAGTGAACGTTGAAAACTATCTTTGGGGAAAAAAATAGTATATAAGAAAAATATATTTTTTTAAAATAGTATATAAGAAAAAAATCAAGTAACAAAACTTTTTTTTAATTTGTTGAACTTCTTTTACATTTGGTAAAAATACACATCTGATATTACTATCCTTTTTAAAGAAAATATTTACTATAGCTATTCATTTTGTTATTTACCTTTAACTACTCTACTCCCACCCTCCCAATGAGATTCTGCTAAGGAACTAGTAATGGAATCCTTTATATAAGATGATAACCTGCAATACAAAATTATTCCACCTACAGGTTTCCAAATTAAATTCAATTACCACAAAACTTCTGGGATGACATGTAAAAATAAACTGAATAATCACTTTCAAACTGAATGTCAAATTTTGTTATAATAAAGCATCTTCAGTTACAAATCATGTTCACATGAATAACCTTGAGCAAAACTGGATATTTCTTTAAGGCAGTACAAGGTGAGACACAAGGTACTCTTAAGATTTTGCTGAATTCCATTCCTTAACACCAAACAGAAAATGTTTATGTTATTAATCTCACTGAATAATAGAATAATATTTTGGTTTCACAAATCCTTACATTATTACTTAATTATTTCTGTTCTATTTTGAGATTTTAGAGGAACTTATCCAGGAAGATATTACTAATTACTAATAACAGGCAATTAACAACTCCCAATATTCATTGATTCAGTTGTTTAGGATGTAGAAAGGACTAAAATTTTAATACCTGCCTCTTATTGCAATAGCTCAGATGTTCTCAGTATTAACTAATGAGATAAAATTTAATATTATGTTCATACCAATCACCTATCATAAGTATAGAAATTTACAATAAAATAAAAATAAAGGGATAGCTAGATTAAGGGGGGAATGTTCCTCTAGCTTTATGTCAATTTGGCGCTAGAGTCATATAGACAACCAATTGGTATGTGACCAAATGTCAAAGACAGGCTTAACATCATTCAAATGAGTTACTTTTGATTCAATAGACAGTTTATCACAAAAAGGTCTCATATCAAAACTATATAAAGAACTTCACCAAATATATTAGAATATGAGTCATTCCCCAATTGATACATGGTCAAATCATATGAACAGTCAGTTTCATTTTTGAAGAAACACAAATAAATTGTCACATGAAAAATGCTCTAAATCATTATTAACTAGAGAAATGCAAATTAAAACAATCTTGAGTTATCATTTTTCACTTACCACATTGGCTAAAATGATTGATGGGGGTCAGATTAGCTAAGATGACAAAGCAAGTAAATGAAAAATACTGGAGAGGATATATAAAAATTGGAACACTTGTGCATTGTTGGAGTTGTCAACTTATTAAACCATTTTGTAGTGTAATCTAGAACTATACCCTAAGGGCTATAAATAAGACCATACCCATTGACCCAGCAAAACCACTTCTAGGGTTGTATCCCAAAGAGATCATAGAAGTCAGCAAAGGATCCAAGTGTACAAAAATATTTATCATAGCTCTTTTTGTGGTAGCAAAGAATTGGAAATCAAGAGGATGTCCATCAATTGGGGAATGGCTAAACAAGTTGTGGTATATGAATATAATGCAATGGTATTTTGCTATAAGCAATGAGGAGCATATGGACTAAATAATAATTTGGAATGAATTATATAAACTGAAGCTGAGTGAGAAGAGCAGAACCAGGGGAAATTTGTGCACAATTATAGACACAACATATGTGTGATGGCTAACATTGATAAACTGGGCTCCTCTCAGCAAACAATGTTATAAGAAAACTTCAAAAGACTCATGATGGAAAGAGATATGCATATACAGAGAAAACTACAGAATCTGAATGCAGACTGAAGCAAACTACTTGCTCTCTCTATTTTTTTTTGTTTTATTTTGTTTTCTCTTTCTCATTGTTCACTCCATTGGTTATAATCCTTCTTTACAACCTGACGAATGTTAAATATGAAGGTATTTGTAGATCCTACATTTGATTGCATGCCACCATAAGGGGGGAACAGAGAGGAGAGTGAGGGGGAGAAAAGTTGAAACTCAAGGGATTGTGGAACTGGTATAAACTAAAATTAAATAAATATAAATTTAAAAATAAATTTTAAAAATAAATAAAATTATGGAAAGGAAAGTGAAAAATGTTGGAGGGGATGTTGATTGGTGGAACCGTGAACTATTTCAGCAATTTTAAAGTGAAACCTGAAATTATTCCCAAATGGTTATTCAGACTTTTTGAAACACCACTACTTGGTCCATTTCTGAAGATAATTAGGTGAAAAGGAAGAGAACGTATAGTTCTAAAATGTTGTTGCAGCTCTTTGAGGTGGTAAAGAACTGGAAAGTTCTGGTATGGTGATAAACTGGGGAATGATTGAACAAGTTGTGGTTTATGATTGCAAATGGAATGCTATTGCATTGTTTAAAAAATAATTACCTCAATGATTTTAGTAAAACATGAAGAGACTTGCTTGAAATAATGAAGAGTGAAATGGTTAAAATTAAGAGAACTATACACACATATACACATGCATATACATATACATACATATGTATGCATACATGCATACATACATATACATATACACACCCACATATATACATACATACATACATATATATAGTAACAGCAATATTGTTTTAAGAATCACTCTGAGTAGCCATCACTAAGGCAGGGGAGTGAAGAAAAAAAATGCACACAACAATTTTGGTATATATTTGAAAGTAAAAGCAAGAGGTGCATACTAGATTTTCAGTTTCCTATAAAATTATCTTTTTTATTGTACTATGTTACATTATGAGAATCCTTGTTTTATTCCCTAAATTAAAGATAAAATGAAATAAAAAATAAATAATTACTTTTCCTCAATACATCCTCTGCTCAAAGCCTTTTTTTTTTACTCAGAATAAAAATAACCAATTCCTTCCTGTTTTACATACAGACATCTACCAACCTGTTAATGGATTTGTTTTGGGCTCTTTGCTAAAGCACTTAATCTGATCTGTCTCCATACAGAGAACTTCAGTCTGACTCAGAATTATTGATTCAAAATAATTTTAAAGTTTATTCTCTTACTGATCAATGGCCCAGAAATCCTTAAGAAACCCAATGCCCTGCAAAGATTTTAAAAACATTATAATGCAGCTTGCTATTCATAGACAGAATATATCCAGTCCTAAAGTGGCCAACAATTCTACATACAGTTTATCCCCCTAGTTTTTGTCAGGAAATCTCTTTCACCTAAAATGCATTCTATTGATGCCTCACTCTCTCAAAGTAAGTTTAATAGAATCTGCATCCCAAAGTAAACACTCACAACAGACACAGTACATATAGTTATACATAGACAATGAAAAATAGATTATAAAGGTATACATATATATACACACATGCATATACGTGTTATGTGTCTTGTATGTGTATGTGTATATGTATGTGTATGTGCGTATTTTCTTATCCAAAAAGATATAATTTCTGGTAATAGGTTGAGATGCAGCCAGATTCCCTAGCACAAAGTTTCACCTTGAGTACAAATTTTCCAGTTGCCCAAAAGATACGTGGGAATTTTCTGATTAGAATTTGGGTGATAGAGTTCTGATCTCTTAATGGTTGTCAAATGAGAGAAATGAAAATCTTGGGTGACAGAATTTCTGGGTAATTAATAAATTTATTCATTCAGCTGGCCAGCAATCAACAAATCAATGATCAGTGGCTTCTCTCAGTAATGAAAGACCCCAAGAGAGAATTTGAGTCACATGAAATAATTTCTAAAAAGGTATTCCACTCAAAAAATGGCAATCAACCTTGATTGGTGGATGTTTAATAAGAAGGTGGTCTAAAAGTCCTCAGTTTCTACTGTGGAATGGACTCTAAACAGGGATTAGGTCTCCTAGTTGGGTGGGGTGCTCCCCAAAATTGAAGAGAGTTTTCCTTTAGCTATCTCATCAGTCAGCTATACTCTTCAGAGCCTTTAAAGTTACCTTCACCTGCATGCTAAAAGAATATTAGTGGTAAAATAATAAACCACTTATGCAAAATTATGTGATTGGCAAGAAAACTAAGTGAATTCAGAACATCAAAACATAGTTCCAGTATCTGAATAAAATGTTGGTGATGACACAAAATGGGATTTATTTGGTTCTTTCAGAAGAAAAAACTAATACTATAGGGAATTATCAATGGTTTCTTATAGAAACTGGAATTTTTAGGGATGGTGTTGGGAAGGGGGAGGAGAAATATTGAAATTCAAAATCATTTAAAATGATCTTCATTTGTCATTGGAAAAATACTACTTAAACTTAAAAAAAGAAAGCAAATTGATCAGTTAAGGGTTATTGACACTTGATTAAAAGCACTTTGCAATTAGCGTTTTAAGTATTGTATATAATATTCATTTATTATTTAGAGTTTTAATATTTTTAGAAAGCTAACAAATTCAGTATATCTAGCTGCATAGAAACATAATAATTTAATATCTATTCAGAACTCTTTGTTTCTAAAAATATAGAGTTTTTACACATTTAGTAATTTTAAAATATAATATAAAATGAAAGTAATTGTATTCTAAACTCTAAAAAATAATGGTTAATATATTCAATACTTATAAATGCTATTTGCAAAATGCTTTTAAATAAGTGTCAGTAACCCTTAACTGACTAATTTATTTTCTTGATTATTTAAATATGTTCTATAGTTACAGGTAAAGATAATTTTCAGCTTTCATTTTATATGATTTTGAGTTACAATTTTTTTCATACTCTCCCTTCCCAATTCCTTCTGCATGATGGCAAGAAATCTTTTATACGTCATACAGGCAGGATAATGTTAAATATATTTAATTTACTTCTTGAGGAGGAAAGACTCACAATAAACTTGTAGGACTCTGGACAGAGATTTCACTTTTCTTTTCACTTCATTTTCCCTGGATGTCTGGCTTGGCAGAAGACTGCTTGTAGTCCATAACTTGAATGTTTTTGTTTTTGTTTTTTAGTATTTTTTTCTGTATTATCTTCCTGTTTTTGATCATCTTCTCCTCTGACCAGATGTCCCAGATGTCATATCTTACCATCCAAGCAGGACTTGGGCATTACTGCCTTCTTGAATCCATAAGGCTATTACTTAATCTAGTAATGGACATCTTAGAATGACATATTCAAGGTGAATGCACACACACACACACACACACACACACACACACACACACACAGAGCAACCAGAGACTTAAAACTCAGGCTTAGAATCATTTAGAAAAGAATATATATTCATTGTCACGTACTAATACCTACTGCAGCTACTGAAGAGGAGAGAACATCCCTTCTCTCATCATAAGAGTTTTGAAAAAGATCCCACAAACCTAACAATGAGACGAAAGAACAATAGTGGAAGTTGTCTCTTTTTTGAAAGTGTACTGCACAACTCTTCCTGATCAATGCCCAATCCTATTTTGTATTGCGTCTGCCATAAAGATGAGAAAGGGCAAATATACTTTTAACTTCAGGAAATATTTCACAATAGTTAACGTCAGAAGAGGTGATGTGGTTCACTTCATTGAGTATTTTTAGCAGAAAATACTTTCAGGGGTATCAGTTAGAATACATAGTGCTAAAGTCCTTTGAAATTCTGAAATTCCTTAATTATTTTAACCATAAAATGTAAAAGAAAAATGACAACAAAATCATTAAAACTATATGCTATTAAATTATAATGAACAAACTTTGTACCAAATATGAGATATGAGGAGACTGTGTTCCAGTTCTTTTGCAGAGGTAGTGGTCCATATATCTGGAACCCTGAAAATAATGTCTCGATTTATTTTAATGATTTGATCTGCTTTAGGACTTCTTTTTTCCTTTACTTTGAAGGATGATTCTTTTGAAAGTGGTTGGGGGAGCAATAAAGTGTGGATTATTGATAATTTTTAAATGTTATCTATAAAATATTTTAACATTAAAATATGTTAAGCAATCATCATCTTCATAAAAATGTATGCAAATTATTGGGACAAACAGTAATTTTGATTGAATTTCATTTTGTTACAGTAATTATTAAGTGTGCCTTTACTGACACTAAAAGGAATGTGAAATATCCAGTCCTGAAATAATGAAACTAGATTAAGCTAAATTAAGTTGATTTCCCTATTTTTCATTAATTTTGTCAGTTGAGTATAGAATTTGCCAATCATTGCTTTCTTTGGTTGTGTTACTAATGCTTCATTTTTAAACTATGAACTATGAGAAAGATGTTGACCTTAAAATCATATTTTAATGACTACTAGAGATACTGATATTTCTTTCCATGTGGGTAACTCAAATGTGAAGGATAACTTGAACTCACAAATAAAAATTCTAAAAAAATTTGATTCTACCAAAGTACAGAGAAAAATGCAGAACAAAAAATTCTAAAAGCCTCCTTTAAAACTGCTTCTTCAAAATGGGTTAATTAATGTTTAAGACATAGTGAAAAGACTTTCAAGAACACCTGGGACATGGAGCAACTGTTACAGATTAATCTATAAAAAGACGTGAGCTCCTAGAACTTTGAATGACAGTAATATCAATTAAAAAAGAAAAAAAACATTAATCATAACTATAAAACAAATGAGCATTTGCTACAGGAAGTAAATATAAAGGCTACAGCAGTGCAATTGGAGAAGTTTTCTTTAACTGATGAAACTTCTTTTTTATTTATTTTATTTTATTTTTCATTCAAGATTTTGCCAAAACCATTGTTAGATGAAAATAGTAGTCTATTCATTATACTATGCCTGTGAGTAAAAGTAAATTTGTGTGTCTATGTCCACATGTGCTCATGTATATCCATGTCTGTGATTTCTTTTCACAGCAATTGGTTTAGAAGTTTTGTTTTTACCTGGGAGAATTATAAAATATGATAAATACAATTATGAACCATTACCCTTTCTGTGCTTTGATTGGTTTATAGTTATTATATACTTATTAGACCTTTCCAAGGATATATCTCTTTGGACAAGTGAAAGTGTAGTAGGGATTAGTAGGATTAAGTGTTTAAAGATTTAAGGAAAGGGTTCCCTCACATTGATTAGATACTCCACAGAGATAAATGGGAGATAGGAGAATATGGAAGAGAATGGCACACAATTATATGATGTATCTGAGTTGAGAGGTAGAGGTAGAGGTAGCATTCTTCTTCTGTCCATGTGAACAAATATCCATGTTTATGGGACAATGCATATCAATTTATTAAAGTAATGATATAATATCTTGTAACTGTTTTTTTCAATATCAATATTATATTGAATAGCAAAATCTAGTTGAAGAAAAATAATATTTACTTGATGTTTTGTTCTAGTTTCTTAGATGCAGGATTATTATTATTACTAGCAATTGCAGGGACACCTGGTGAACTAATATGAACTAACAGTGTAGGCAGTGAAATCTGGCTAAAAGCAATTTAGAGCAATTAAAAAAACATACAATGCAATAGTAATATCAAGGGCAGTTAAGCTGGGTCATAATCTGTGACTAAAAATCTTATCAGGATCAGGAACATTCTTTTGTTTGGTCTCTAAAACTTCACATAACATTTTCTTTCTTAAATATTTTGCATTCCCCCTCCATGAGCCCTATATTCCAACAACGTTGGTCTTTTAAATTTTTTTGGTTATATGCAAAAATCATCTTCCATATCTGTACATTTATGTTTGTTATACACTGTGTCTGGAATGCCTTCACTCCTCACCTTCACCTCTTAGAATCACTGGCTTCCTTAAAGATTTAGACTGAATGTCATGTTTTAAAAAGGCCACTTCCATACCCCTTTGGTATTTTATCCTCTTTCTTTAAGATCATCATCTAACTATTTTATATGGAACTTTTGTATATCTATTTACATGCTATCTTCTCAATTAGAATTTAAGCTTTTTGGGGGGTCAAGAACTATTTTTTCCTTTGCTTCTTTATTCATAGTGCTTAGCAGAATGTGTAGCATGTAATAAAAGTTTAATAAATATTCATTGATTGATTGATTGACTATTACTGTGAATGGGGTATTGATCCCAAAGATTAGAATGAACTATTAATTACCTTTAAATTTCTATCCTGCTCAAGGTATATGTAGTTCAAAGACATAAGAAAGTAATGTGGGGTTTTGTAGGTGAGGAAGATAAATAAGTCTGGCTGGAACCTAGAATAAATTGAGGGAAGTAAAGTGGTAAAATACAGGTAAAGGAACTAAAGGCTAGGTTGTAAAAAGCTTCAAATAACAAAAGACTTCATAAGTGGTCATGGAAATAATGAGTTGTTGAAACCTTGGGAAGTGAAAGAATTGCCAAAGAAAATAATATGGAACAAAAATAAGGGAAAGTTAAGCACAGACATATTATATGTGTGATGACCAACTTTGAAAAACTGGACTCTTCTCAGCAACAAACAGTTATAAGACAGCTCTACAAGTCTCAGGATGGAAGGAGATATCTACATTCAGAGAAAGATCTAGAAAAAACAAAGTTTAAATGGAGACTGAAGCAATCTACATGCTAGCGTTCTTTTCCATTTTGGGTTTTCTTTCTTTATTTCCATTATTCATTCCATTGGTGACAAAGCTTCTATACAACCAGACTAATATCCAATGTGAAAGTATTTGCATATTCTATACTTGATTGTATGCTGCCATGGCGTGGGGGGAAGAGGGAAGGGAGAAAATTTAAAACTCAAGGGACTGTGGAACTGAATCTTGTAAACCAAAAGTAAATAAATGAATTTTTTTTAAAAAGAAAGAAAGTTAAGCACAGAGCCTTGGATGACATCCGCATTTAGAAAATATAAAAAAAGATAGAGATGTATGGGGAAAAAAGACTAAGGAGAACTATTCAGATAAGAGTTCAACCAAGAGATAAGTTTTAGGAATGCAAGAAAGGAAGAAGTATTCAGAAGAAGAATATAATCAACAGTATCAAAGGCTACAGAAAGATCTGAAATGATTAAGCCTGAGAAAGTTTATTAGTTTGCACAAATGAGGGTTCATCATTGGTAACATTAGAGAAAGCAATTTCAACTAAGTGACAAACTCAAAAGACAGACTTTAAAGGTTTAGAATAGTTATAATAAAAAAAATTGTCCAGAAAGTAAAAGTTTTTGCTTCTTTCTTTATTAGTTTTTTTCATTGAGTTTACCTAACAAAGGCAAAGGATATACAGGATGACTGATACCAGAGACAGTAAGATGAAATCAAGGTCTCTTTAGGGTATAGAAGACATAAATATGTTTGTAGTCAGTAGAGAAGGAGCTGTCAGAGAAAAAGAGATTAAGATACAATGGTGATAACAGCAAGGGAACTTTCTCAGAGAAGATAGGAGAAGATGAAATCAATTGTACATGTAACAGGTTTTCACAGAGGAGATATAATTATCCAACAGACATTGCGGTAAAGAAGAAAGTATGGGATGATGTCACATCTCCCTGTCACATAGAGAAAAGAAAGAATCATTGAAAAATGACTTTGATAATGCTTTGGATGAAGTATCAGGCAAGGTAGTCAGCTGAAAATATAGCAGGGAAAGGGGGTATGAGCAAAAAGAATAAAGTGAGAATTATCAGGAGATAAGAGTTTTGGAACAGTCACTGTGGAAAATAGGATCTAGAATTGATAAGAAAGAAGGAACTATTAGATAATTTTAAGTTCTAGTGAAGATAATCAATACATTTTTGTGCTGTCCTCTATCTCCAGGAAATTAATAGGACTGGAAGAGATAGTAGGTAAAAAGTGATCCAAGATTAGTAAAAATGGAGGAGTAGAAGATAATTTAAAACTGAAGTTATTCACTAATGGATGGAGATTGAGAATGGAGGAAATGATAACCACTACAGGAATGATGGAAAGTATCAAGGACTAGAGGGATAGAAAATCATGGTGAGGATGAAGAACAAGGTTAACTCAGTTCAATCTAAACAAGACCCCATTGAAGTATGGGAGATATATAAATTGCTGTTTATCACAGCAAATAGAAGTTTCCAGAGCCACGATAGGTACATTTCTTTTTAGCCTAATATATGATAATATTATACATTTCTACAGTGTTTTTCACCTCACAATGGTGCTGAGGGGTAGCAATTGAAAGTATTGTAATCACCATTTTATAAATTGGAAAACTGAGGCTCAAACATTTAGCTTTATTCTTATCACCATGTTGGGTACAGGCAGTCCTGTTATTCTGATACAGGAATTCTGAATACAAGTCTTCTGCTCTTTTTGCTAAGCTACCTGGACTCTATTTTGTGTGTGTTTCTCTTGCCACAGAAGAAACTGTTTAAGTAAATATCTAAATCTGCTGTACCTCTTCTTACCATTTGTAAACTGGTACAAAGAGAAATTGCTTTCTCCATGTTAATTGCTTTGAACATATGTTCCTGAAAATAAAATGAGTACTGAGGAAGATGCTGCATCGCATGCAAAATGAGGAATACATTTAGAGATTAGACCTTGAATGCTAGCCCCGACATCCCATTTTACACTTATTTCTTTGTCTTTGGGAAGACACTAAGACAGAATGACATTTATTAGCAATAAAATACTGACATTGACAATCCTAGTTAAAGCAGATGTTCTGCAGACGGCAGAGAAAGATTTACAATGTGTTCTGGACAAACAGCCTGAAAATTACTCTTGTGCAGATGAGTAAGCACCATTATAAAAAACATTGTCACAAGCCTTGTATTTCTATATAACAGATAATGAAAAACCATCTGCCCATTGTAGTGATTTGACTAAAAGTCAGTCTTACAACCTATTCTGCTTTCTTGTATTTAAAAATTATGTAGCAAAAATAATTTCTTATCTTATCCTCTTATCTTATCTTATCCTATCTGCTTATAATCAGGAAAATTAAAAAACAAGTCTAACTTTTTTTTGCTTTTTTAGGGGGAGGGGCAATTGGGGTTAAGTGATTTGCCCAAGGTCACATGGCTAGGTTTTATGTGTGTGTGTGTGTGTGTGTGTGTGTGTGTGTGTGTGTGTGAGTGTTTTAGTGTCTGAGGCTGTATTTGAACTCAGGTCCTCTTGACTCCAGGGCTGGTGCTCTATTCACTGTACCACCTAGCTACCGCCAAAAATGTCTAACTTAACCAAGTTCAGTCACATAGATAATAAATGAATTAATACCTGTAGTCATTGCTTTTGTTGGTGGTGTACATGTTTAGACTAAATTCTAACAACAAAAAAATGCAGAAAATTTCATTGAAAGTAGTTTCTCTTTATTCTCGTTTAAAGTCTGTATTGAAATGGGAATACTGAGTGTGTGTGTGGGGGGGTGTGGGTGTGTGTGTGCTTTTAAGGAAGGGGATATGAACTGAAGGGGGTGGAAAGATTTGAAGACAGAAAAAAAGAGAAAACCATCAGGTCATTGTGAAAGGGTAATACTGAACATACTGACTTCCGCACATTTCCCCAGTTAATTTTGGTATCTGAATAGAAAACCTAAATGGAAATATCTATTGCAGTATTTGAATGTACTTGGTATATTGATAGTGTAGATACTCTCTTCATTGGCCTGGATCACATGCCAAGTCTGCAGCTTATAATTGATTTAATAGAAATATCATACCAATAGAAACACTAACTTGAGCGTGATAATCAGAGATATAAGAATCCATGTACTTGTTCCTTGAGTGCATGTTACCTTCTCAGTTTATTAATGGCTTCCCTCCAAATCCTTATATTTTTTGTCATCATCCTGTTCTCTGTATTTCATGTATATTTTCTTCTATATAACTCAAATCTTCCATTTTGCTAAAACTCTCAAAGGAATTCTCTATTTCTAATAACTAAGTAATTTTCTCAAAATAAGTTCATGGTAGACATTCTTTCAAAAATTCAATTTCAAGGAAAATCCTTAGTCTGGCCATGTCTTTATTCCTTTCCAGGATGCAACTCTAATTCTCAGGCTTGTGTGTATCATGCAATAAATGCCTTCTAATCCTAGAAGTTCATTCTACCTGGGAACATCACAGTCTATCCTTACAGCTTCTTCCTCTCACTAGCCAGTTCCTTCCAGAATTTTTATTTTAAGGAAAATGACCTGGCTAGATATGTCTTCATTCTTTTATAGGCAGCTTTCGTGTTTCCCCTATCCTCAAAGCATGTCCATGTTTCCCTTGTCCAAAAAAAAGAAGCATAGTTGACCAATCCACTAATTATCTTACTACTATTTCTCCTTCCTCTTTGTTCTTCAACTCCATGAGAGGGTCTGCTGCTAAGTGCCCTCATTTCCTTTCTTTTCACATCTTAACTCTACAGACGGGATTCTGACCTTATCATTCAACAAAAATTGCTATCTCCAGAGTTATGCGGAGTTGTCTTAATAATCAAATATAATGAAATTTTCTCAGTTCTTATCCTTATCTTCTCTGTAGCCTTAGTACTGTCAATCACCCTCTTCTCTCCGATAATTTCTTCTCTATGTATTTGGCTGTTGTCCATTTTTGAAGAGGATCAAAATGGCATCACAATGGCAGGGTCAGCATAGTGTTAAGCTGTATTAAATTGTAGCTGATAAGACCAATATTAGCTCAAAAGGCTCTCCTTCAGGTAGGTTCATACAAATTACATGTATGAACATTTGGAGTGGAGATGTTTTTTAATTTAAACATCTCATATTTCTTTTGAGCCAATGTAATTATGCTTTCCTTGTAGAGTACAGTGCCTACTTTGATGTAGGTATAATATCTCAGGCAGCCCTGTGCTAGTATCTCCCATATCTCACAATTGATTCCCAAGTTCTATATATTTAGCACCAGTGACACAATAGTGACCCTACTCTCTTCTGGTTCTCTTCCTGCTACTGTAATACTGTACACATTCTTTCTCAAATCCTTTTGCTAACTGTTCATGATGTTCACTTAACATTGCATCCCCAAATCTCTTTTATTCTCTCTCTTTTATTTTACTTGATGATCTCATCCTATCCCATGGATTCAATTATTATCTCCTTTCAGATGATCCTTAAATCTGCTTACCTATACTAAACCTTTTGTTGACCTATAGCTTTACATCTCCAGTTTCCTACTAAATATCCCTATACATCTTAAATTCAATATATCCAAAATTTAATTCATTACCCCCTCCCCACAAAACCATTTTCTCTTCCTAAATTCACTTGATACTGTTGAGGGTACCACAATTCTTTCTGTCACTAAGGCTCACAACCTAATCTTAATACCTCATTCTCTTTCACTTCTACTGTCTAAACTGTTGTCAACATTTGTAGATTTTATTTTGATAAGATATCTTGCACTCCTTTTTCTCTTCTGATAGAACACCCTGATACAGACACTGATTGCAGACTCTTCTATATCAGTGTAGTCTCATTCAAAGTCCCTCATAACTTCACACTATCACATTTCCGGTCTTATTTCACTTTGTATTGCCTCACACCCCCTCAACTCCAGAGATGCCTACACTCAACACAGTTATATTTGCATCCTTGACGTTCCTAGAACAAGACACTCCATTTCTTGAGTGCTCTAACAACTCTACCTGCTAGCTTCCCTGCATTCCTTCAAGTCCCAAATTAAATTTCACTTCTTAAAGGAAGCCTTTCCTGATTTCCCTTAATCGTAGTGTCTTCCCTGTCCTGATTTTTTCTTATTTATCCTGTATATATTTTGTTTGCACAAAGTTACTTCAGCTTTATTTCCCCAATTAGAATGTGACCATCTTAAGAGTAGGGATTCTTTTCCCCCTTATCTTTTTTTGTGGCATAGCAGTGCTTAACCTAGCTCCTGGCATATAGTTAAGTGTTGTTGAGTTCATTTCAGAATTTTAGTCCTGTCTGACACTTCATGACCCCATTTAGAGTTTGCTTGTCAAAGATACTGGAGCCATTTCTTTCTCCAACTAATTTTACAGATGAGGAAACTGAGGCAAACAGGGTTAGGTGGTTTGCCCAGGGTCACACAACTAGTAAAATTCTGAGGTCCAATTCCAACTCTGGTCTTCTTAATTCCAAGTTCAGTGCTCCATCTACTGCACAACTTAACTTCCTTTTAGTAAGTGTTTAATAAATATGTGTTGGCTGACTGCATTCCTTACTCTGAACTTTCTCTACAACTATGGCCCCTGGTGGCTGTTTCCATTGCAATTTTCTCTCCCTTTTAATTTTCTTTCATGTATTTTCTTCCATTATTAGGATTTAAGCTCTTTGAGGTCAGGAACAATCTTATATTTGTTTGTATTCCTAGATCTGAGGAGAGTGCCTTGTTAATAACTTCTTGTTGACTAAAGTTGACTTTCAAGATATTTGCTTGCCACTTACTACATTATTCTACTCAACAAACATTTTACAAATGTCAGCCTGAAGGATATTATTATAAACACTGGGAATACAAAGATAAATTTAGAAACAATTCCTTTGTCAAAGTGTTTATAAACTATAGGAGAGATATAAAAATTGTACACAAATATATTTAATATATTATTCCTCTATAAAGCTATGATTTCATCTGAATTAGTACTCTTTAAATTACCACCTTTCCATATTTTTCATTTAAATGATATTGTATTTTTCCCCAATTACGTGTCAGGGCACTTTTTAGCCTTCATTTTCACAAGATATTGAACATGAAATATTATCTCTTCCTCCACCCCCTTCTTCCTACAATTGTAGGAATTTTCATAAAGGTTTCCTTATGCTCTCTTGTGAAACTTATTTCAATTGTTAGTCAAAGTTGTAAGAGAAAAAAACAGATGAAATCACAAAAAAGAATAAAGTAATTTACAAATGTTTTAATCTGCTTTCAGAGACCACCAGTTCTTTATACGGATATGCATAGTATTTTCATTCATGAGTCCTTTGTGCTTGTCTTACATCACTGTGTTGCTGAGAAGAGCTGATTCATTCACAGATGATCATACCACGATGTTTCTGATACTGTAAACATTGTTTTCCTGGCTCTGATCCTTTCTTTTTTCATCACTATGTCTTTCCAGACTCTTCTGAAATCTGCTGTTCATCATTTCGTATTGCAAAGTAGCATTCCATTACATTCATATTCTGTACTTTGTTTAGACACTCCCCACTTTAGAGGCATCCCCTTAATTTCTAAAATTTTACCACTACAAAAAGAGCTTCTATAAATATTTTTTGCACATGCAGTACCTTTTCCTTTTCCTTTTCTAACTTTTTTAAATTTCTTTTTTCCCTTGACAAAGCATCTTAAAGTGTTACAATAAGCCACAAGCACTTTAAGGGTTACAAAACGCATTCCGCACAACATCCCTGTGAGGTAGGTAGTGTTATTATCCCCATAGTATGGTAAGGAGACTGAGACTCAGGGAAGAAATTAGAATTAGACAGGTCTATAGCCAGGCAGTTTGAGATTCAAACATAGCTATCCTGACTCAAGCTCAGGCCTCCCTTGTGGATCCTTCAACATGGTACTAGATCCAGGTTCACAGATATGGACACAGACCCAGAGAGGAGGAAATAGTATATATACACACTCATAGTTATAGACTGGTCAGTATCAAAGGCCTGATGTAGGGTAGTTGAGAAGTGAGAAGGAAAGAGGAGGAGAGTGGAAACCCACATTGGACGAAGATATTGTGACTTAGGAAGAGACGCTCATTCTGACCAGACTGAGGCAGCAGCCCCTCGCTGGGATGGAGAACAAAGGGAAATCAGGCTATTTGTGCAACTAAGCCCTCTTCCTTTTCCTTACATTGAATACCCCTTTTACACAACTAGAGATTTTTTATTGAGTCAGGAAATGGTGCCCCCCCCCTCAACTAAGGTCCATACAGGCCCTAGACTAACCCCAGGGCCTCTTCTTAAAACCATAGTCTGGAAGTGCTTGCCATAGCCCTCTTCCCCTACTCAAAAAATAAAAATAGGTTCAGAAATAGAGGCCAAAATCTATACATTTGGAGATGTAGAACTGGTCTTCAGGGGTATCCAACTTCCAGCAACAAACACCATGTGAAAAATAGCCTTCATCTGCCCAGGCCTGCATCTGGGTCCTGTTGAAGGGCCCATAGATTTATGCATAACTTGTGTTTTCCCATTTATATTCCATCATCACATCAGCCAAGCCATCTCCCTTGGCAGCTGCTTCTCCTCATTGGGCTGGGGTTGGGATCTCTAGCTCTCCCTGCCCAACCTCTTCAGCAAACATGTCCAGGACAGGATGAGGTGCTGTGTCTGGCAACTCTGGAGTGCGACCCCCCCCCAACACTTTCAGCCTCACAGCAAGCCATTCCCTAATCTCCTGGTATACTCCATGGTTGCCCCGGCAAACCAACTGGTAAGTCAATCTTGAGAGCTGGTCTAATTGTTGTGGGAAATTTGATCGCTGGGGTCCTTCAACACCCTTCCAGGCACGAAGACACCTCAGCACTCCAGCAACTGTCTCTCCTGGCAATAACATCTCCAAGAGACTCTCTAGGAGGGCCTGAGGGCCCAGTGGAATCTGGCCAGCTTTGTCATCCTCTGAATCTGAGTCAGGGGGCTGGCCTGGAGGGCACTCTCAGATCTTCATCCAGTTAATGTTGTCTAGCCAGCTGTCCCGAATCTGGGCATCCCGGTGCAGAAAGTTGTTGCCATCTGAATCAAAGTGGCCCTCTGTAACATCAATCAGTTTAGCAGATACTTAGCACTTACTAACTTAGGGCTAAGTATAGAAGGTGTGAGCCCTGTCCATTGTTGAGAAGGAACGAACTCCCCTGTTGACATGGAAGAAGGTCATTGGATGATACAGAATGTCAGAGTGTGTATATAAGCAAGAATTCCAGAGACAGAGAGACAGAATTGGAATTTTCCTGTTGGTGGAAGCAGGATTGTCTCAGCATCAGGGAGCTGGGCTGCTGGACTGAAGAAGGGAGTTGGAGTTTTCTTGAGAGAAAGAGACAGACAGACAGACAGACAGACAGACAGATAGAGTGTTTCTCTCCAAGCATCTGTAAGCTGACTGAGAACTGAGATGGAGTTTTCCTGAGACCAGAATCTGGTGAAGGACACCCAGAAGGCTGATATTCCTTCTGGGTCCTAAGGCCAGCTGAACTGCTATAGGACTGAAGAAGCATGACCAGGATAAGACTTTGTTTGTTCATGGCCTGGCTGATCCTTGAGTTTCAGGTGAGAGAAGTGGTGAAGGGGTTGAGATGTGATGGACCCTGTGAACTTCAGTGTGTGCCAAGTACTGCCCTTAGGACTGATCAAGGACCTGGGAGCTGTCTACCTCTGAAGACTGGATGACAACCTGACAGCTGTCTGCTTCTGAATCCAGGTGACTGTTTGGTGGATTTGGGAGGGAGCTGGGACCATGGAATGGGATCCAGGGAATCAGAGTGACCACCCAGAGTCAAGATGAAGAAAAGGCCTCCCCTTGGAGGAAACTGAGGTTTGCTGGACACCAAGAGGTGGAGGGTTTGTGTGATTTTCTAATGATTGTACTAGTGATTAATGATATTTAGTAATTGTGAAACTAGTTTAGTGACTGATTAATTTAATGGTTGCCCCATGAGTGGAGGTTTGATTATTGCATTGTAACTGATTATGTTAATGTTTGCCACATGAGTGGAAGACTGATATATTGTGAATTGATTGATTGATTAAGTGAGGAGGGTTCCCCCTTAGGGAAACCAGTTTATTATTCTTTTGTTACTTGTTCTAAATATTGTGGCCAGTGTAGTAAAATCTGTGTGGCCATTGTAATGTTAAGCTATTGTGGACACTATATTGTGACTTTTTGTGATAAGACACAACGCTGTGAATGTTATATTGTGACATATTGTGAATGTTTGCCTTGATTTGTAATGAAATAAACAGAGTGTTAGCTATTACTGTGTAATCAGAATCTTAAAAGCTGTTCACAATAGCATTCTTTTGGGAATCTGCTGATGCATGGCCTTATACCCTCTTCCATCTCCTCCTTCAGGTTGAAGGGTGTGATACTCACACCACATTCACTTGAGAGTGTGGCAGCCTCCTGATCTTCCACATCTCCTGAGGCTAGAATGACACACTTTCTAGAACTATCTTCATCATTATCTTCTTCATCATTGTTCAAAAAGTGTTTGCCTTTAAATCGGCTCTCATGGGCCCCTGCTCCTGTCATAGGATCTACCATCTTCTTTTTGTTGAGATTCTCTCTATCCTCTTCAACTGCCACATCCTGGAAGGTCACTCTCCACTTGAGAATAGCGGGACTTGCAAGATAGGATAGGGTCCTTCCGAAGAGCTGGGGCTCTGGGGAGGGGAGAGGACTTTTCCTTTTTTTATTATCTGATTGGAATGCAGCTGAATCAAAGGGTATAAACAGTTTGATTACCCTTGGGCATAGTCACCAAATGTTCTGCATAAAGGTGTATCAGTTCACAACTTAACTGTACATAAGTGTCCCAATTTCCCCAAGTCCTCTCTAACCTTCACCATTTTCCTTTTATGTCATATTAGGCAATGTGAGATCATACCTCAGAGGTGTTTAAACTTGAATTTTTCTAATCAAAAATTATTTAGAGCACTTCTTCATTTGCTATTCATAGCTTTGATTTCTTCATCTGATAACTGCCTTCTCATATCCTTTGACCCTTTATCAATTAGGGAATGGCTTTCATTCTTATAAATTTGACTCAGTTCTCTATACATTTGAGAACTGAGTGCTTTACCAGACAAATGTGATATAAAAAAATGTTTTCCCGCTTTCTTGTTTCCTTATAATTTTTGATGCATTGTGGGTTTTTTGGTCCAAAAATTGTTTTTTTTAATTGAATAAAATCAAAGTTATCTATCTTGCCTTTTGTAATGCTCTCTATTCCTTGTTTTGTCATGAACTTCTTTAAGAATTTGGATGGCATGGCATATTTTGTATGTGTATTTAGAATTGAAATTGCTTCATTTTCTATAGTACCTTTTAGCAAATTATAGTTTGCTTCCTTATCACTTTTTTGCTTTTACTTTTTCTGAGATCAAGATTGCTCCCATCCCCATTCGTCCCATTCACATTCACAGTTATAATTATTAACTGTTTACTTCCTTCCGTCCTCATTTCCTCTCTTTTATCCTCTCTCCTTTCACCCATTCCCTTCTTCAAAGCGTCGTGCTTCTGTTTTCCACCTACCCTGGTCTGCCCTCTCTTCTATCATTCCCTGCCCCCTAAATTTATTTGATCTCCTCCTCTCCTACTTCCCCCTCATATAATATAGATTTCTATATTCAGCTGATTGTGTACATTATTCCCTCTTTAAGTAAATATTAATGAGAATAAGGTTTGAGCAATGCCAATCACCAACACTCATCTTCCCCTCCACTTTAATAGGTCTTTCATGCCTCTTAATGTGAAATAATTTTTTTCCACTCTAACTCACCCTTCCTTCTATATTCAGTGTATCCCTCTTTCATATGTCTTAAATATATCTATGTCATTTCCTCAAAGTCACCTAATACTCATGCATTCTGCATTTTCCTTCTTACTTTACAATGTTAAAAATACAAATATCATCTTTCCATAATATGGATGTAAACAGTTCAGTGCCATTAAATATTTTATATTTTCTTTTCCCCTTTGCTCCTTTTTATGCTACTCTTGGTTCTTAATATTAGAAGTGATACTGGTTTAGTTCCAGTCTTCTTGTGAAAGTTTGAAATTCCTCTATTTTGCTGAATAGTCATTTTTCCCTTGATGTATTATGCTTAAATTTTCTGGGTAAGTGATTCTTTTGGTAGCCCTAGTTCTATTGCTTCCAGAATATCATATTTCATGAGCTCCAGTCCTTTAATATGGCAGTTGCCAAGTCCTGTGTAATTATGATCATGACTCCCCAGTATTTGAATTGTTTCTTTCTGTCTACTTAGAGTATTTTTCCTTGACCTGATAATCCTGAAATTTGGCTATAATATTCCTTGCAGTTTTTGTTTTTGGGATCTCCTTTTCTGAGGTGATCTGTGCATTATTTCAATGCTTATTTTGCTCTCTGGTTTCAGCGTGTTAAAACAGTTTTCCCTGATGATTTCTTGAACAATGTTGTCAAAGTTTTCCATTTGATTATGGCTTTCAGGGAGTCCAGTGATTCTGACATTGTCTGTCCTGTATCTATTTTCCAGGTTAATTGTTTTTCCAATGAGATATTTTGCATTTTCTTCTATTAAAAAATCTCTGATTCTCAATGTTTCCTAGACTTATTAGCATCCAGCATAGAATATAGAGTTGCTTTTCAAGACATTTAAAAAATTTTTGATTTCATGCTTTTAAATACAACATTTTACAGACTTGGCAAAAAGTAAATGCAATGATTCTCTATAAAGAATAATGTTATTTTACTGTGAATAGCAATTTTCAGGTGTATTGCTTTCTCAGGGCTTGGTTAACTTATTGAATAGTTTTATGGTTTATAAAATAGTAAACTGAAAATAAAAATTATAATTTCTGAACAATGTAACCAGTTTTAACACTGACTATCCTGGTCCCTTGCTTCCTGGAGAGAACTCAGGTTACATTTCATCATTCTCCCAATATTCTTAAGCACCTTTTATGGGACTTGGGGTCCTCATTGATGGTCCTCATTGTTCCCCTCAAATATATGAAAGGTACCCTAAAACTTAGTTCCATTTAATCTCTCAAAAGGATTAGCTTCTAAATATAATGTCTAATTCAAAGGATATAATAACAATTTTTCAAACATTTCCCCCCACATATGATAGATAATGTTTCTCCTCCCATACAACTTCATACTCTGGGGAAGGGAAACATAATATTTTCAAAGCTTAGTTAAGTTATTACAGAACATAGCTTGAATTCTAAGTCCAAATCACCTCTTAGACTTGAATCTCAGTTTCTCTGGCTTCTCTGGTCTTCCTTAACAAATTATCTGGCTGTACTGCCCTGCCTGTAATCATTCCTCTAGGTAATCACAAATCCAAGTCTGACAGAGATACTGGCCTCTATCTTGAAAACAGAAATAACAATAGCATCGGATAAAAACAAACAATCCTTGATGCATTTCTTAGAGATAGAGTAAAAGGGAAAGAGAAAGGGCAAGGAGTCCTTCATTTCTCTCTGGTTTATTTCAGGGCTCCTGAATGTTGTCAAACTAGGGAATGCACTCATTGAATGCAGCAGAAAAGAACCAAAGTCAGAGAGAGAGCTACTGTGTCATTCTGCCCATTTTAAAATATATCAAAAGAGGCTACCCCCGCCCATGTGGTAAAAGATATAGACAGCCTCCCTAATAGGTGATCTGGTCATGATTAGACAGACTCCATTATAAATTTTTCATTCATTATTATTCATTTAGTGGTGTTAAAGCAATAAATATTTTTTAACATACAACACATTGGTAAGAATTTAACCAATACTAACCTACCATGTACATAGCACAATATATGTCCTAGCCACTGGAGTGAGAAGGAAAATATATAATATGTATGTCATTTTAAAAGCCCATGGAAGAATCATCCATTGGTTGTTTTCTATCCTGAAAGGATTATTGATATTTACACAAAATCTCTCTGATTTTTTCTCACTATTTAAAAAGAATGTCAAAACAATTTTTGAATGGAGATGAAAATGTGTTTTAATGTGTCCTAAATCTTTGCTAATTTAAGAAACAGAAGCAAAAAGAGTGATGGAATTTAGAAAATATAAACAGCTTGACATTTAAAATGATAATGTTAATCATTCCAACCATGTAACAGACACTTTCTTATGAATAAATGAATTTTCCTCATTTGTGGACATTTTATCTCCTACTTCTAATTGAAATTTCAAGAAATTAAATTACATTGTAAAAATAATCAAGTTTTTTAAAAAATGAAATAGTAGTAAGGACATCAATAACTACTCACCTTTTTGCAATATTTTGCATATGTTATCTTGATAGGAATAGGACACACTCATATCATATGTAGGATAAAATTTCACATTCATTAACAAAGCCATTTGGTGAAATGGCATAATAAGAACATTTGTGATAGAATGGCACCACCCTCCAAACATTAGAACATACTCTCTTATAAATACATATAAACAGTGTGAGGTGAGAATGAGTAGACCTAGAGGTCACACATGAGAGAAAATATATATGGAGGGACAAATGACATCTCCAATAACTTATGATTCTTGAAGTCTTTGGTCATAACATTTATCTCATTTATTCATCCTGACATCTTTTTCTCAGGGGGATGCCTCTACCAGAGTTAACTACTTCATTGGTTCTTCTAGACTTGCTTTCATTTGGTTACACCATCTTTTCTGGGGATATTTATTCTCCCAGGAAATAGTCTGATGATTTTAAAGCATCCACTATAATTTGCTTCCTACTACTATCTTCTGGAATCTAGTCTTCAGGACCAATTAAGACATTAGTGATTTTATTTTCTGTTAAGTAGTAACATCAAACTCAAAAAGAAACAGGGGCCACATGATGACTTAGTTTTAAAATGTAATATTGTCTGTGATTTATTATATTTTATTTTTATTAATCATTTCTAAATTACATTTTAATCTGATTTTGGCCCACCCCTAAATGTTATATTTTGCGTACTTCTATATTAGAGTTTAATGTCTAGAATCACTTAATTAAGATTAAATAAAATCACTTTGGTACACCTATGGAGTATATAATATATTGTATTATTTAGTTTATATAGTGTGAGAAAATATAATATGTATTTCAGCGTAAAATAGTGCCTATATTACCAGAAATGAGCAATAAATAGTAAATTTATAATGTCTAACATCTTTAGAATTTAGAGTGGGGCCTATCTTATTAAAAATTCTATAAATCCAATATTAACATGTAATTATTTTTACTAGAAAATACAATTTTTCATTACCATTGTACTTTCCATATTCCAATTCTAGCCTTCTGAGAAGTGCTAAGAACTTTAAAGTTTAACAACTTAAATCTTATTACTTTTAATCTTATTTATTTGAGGATTGTAAAATAAAACTAAATAACCTTATTAAAATGATTTTTAAGATGTCTATTTAGCCTATAATATTCCAATTCTAAGTTCTTTGTGACATGACGCACTCTTCAGGGAACTCAAATACTTAATTGTCTTCTCTTATAAATGTGTAAGGACTTTTAAAGGATAAAGAAACACATTGCATTATACTATGAGGCTGCATAAATACCCACACCAGATTTAGAAAATTGACACGTAATTCATTTTTACACTAAATATTCCATACATATGTGATGAAGAAAAGTATAGTATCCTGCCATTATGGCCCACAACCTTGTTTAATGTGAAAGGGTATGCTAAGTTTTATAACTTTTGGGGTATAGTTACAAATTCTCCAGAATGGTTGCACCACTTCATAACTCTATCAACAATTCATTAGTGTATCTATTTTTCTTCAGTCATTACAACATATCTTATTTGTGGTAGACATGAGCTGGTACCTCAGAACTGTTTTAATTTCCATTAATCAAATAAATATGATTTAGAGTAGTTTTACATAACTATTAATAGCTTTGATTTTTTTTCTTCTGAAAACTGCCTGTTCATAATGTCTTAAAAAATAAATTTGACTCAGTTCCTTATATGTTTGAGAAATTTATCACAGAATTTTACTGTTTTTATATTAATTCATGATCTAGGGTACCTTTAAGCACAATGTAATTTCCCTGATTGTCTCTTTTAATTAGGTCTATTTTTCTTTTGCCTTGTTTGAGTTCATAAATACTACCCCTGCCTTTTACATTTGAGCTAGAGCATAATAAATGCTGCTCCAGCCCTTTATTTTAATTCTCTATGTGTGTATTTCTGTTTCAAATGTGTCTCTTAACAAAACATATATTATTAAATTCTGGTTTCTAGTCCATCTTACCATCTGCAAGAGGGTGAATTCATCCTATTCATAAAAACAGTTATGATTACTTATTATGTATTTCCCTCCATCACAGTTTTCCCTCTGTTCTTCTCCTGTCTCTCCTCAAAAGTCTGTTTTGCTCCTCACCACCACCTCCGTTAATCCCCCTTCCACTTTACTGCACCCCTTATTTTTATTTCCCCTTCTACCTCTCTACTGAGTCAGATAGATTTCTATTCTCAACTGAGTGTGTCTCTGTCTGCACATGTGTGTATATTTATATTCTTCTTTCCTTGAATCAAAATCTGATGAATGAGATTCAAGAACCTATCCCACCCCAATGTTTCCTTCAACTGCAAAAATTCTTTTTTGGACACCTTCTTAATGTGAAAAATATATATTCCTCATTCTTCCTCTTCCCAATTCTCCCAGAAAATACCTCTTTCTTGCTCCTTCATTTTTCAAAATTTTCCAGCAAAATCTACTCACATCTATGCCCTGCTGTCTATACAGACTCATTCTAACTTCTCTAACAGTGCTACAGCGCTAAGAAGTTACATGTGTAAGTTTCTCATATAGGAAAGTAAATAGCTTAACATTATTGAGAGTCTCTTATTGTTTCTCTTTCATTTTAATGTTTTTTTATGCTTCTCTTAGATCTTGTGCTTGAATGTCAAAATTTCTTTTTTTTCCTTTTTCTTTTTTATATATGTGTGTGTTTGTATGTATGTTCAAAGTTGGGGAGGCACAATAGAAGGAATATTGAATTTGGGTGTCTCTGGACCCGGGGTTTCATCTAGTCTCTGTCACTAATTTTCTGAGGTTCAGTTTCTTCATAAGTAAAATTAAGATCTTTGCAGTACTTCCATGGTTAGAAGCATTGTATTTCTAGAAATAACTGCCAGTTCTGGTGCATGTTTGGGGTCATCACTATGCCTAGGTACTCAGTATATTAAGCTCTTGGAGGACATGAACTGTTTTTTCCTTTCCATGTGTCTGCAGCACTTAGAGTATCTTTTTTTTATTTTTTAATTAACTTTTAGTTATTTTTAGTTTACCTCATTGATTTCCACAAAATTTTGAGTTGCAAATTTTCTCCCCATCTTTTCCATACCCACCCCCCAAAACAGCAATCCCATTGTATACTTCCTCCCCCAATTTGCTCTCTCCTATATCCGTCCCCATTACCCCTCTGTCTTTCTGGTAGAGCAAGATGGACCTCCCTATTGCAGTGTCTGCATATCTTATTTCTCAGTTGCATGAAAATAGCAACAATAACAACAATAACAACAACCACAACCATAATATAAGTGTATATATATATATATATATGTGTGTGTGTGTGTGTGTGTGTGTGTTTGTATATGTATATATATATATATATATATATATATATATATATTTAACTTATGATTTTAGAACTTTAAATTCTAGATTGTTTCCCTTCCTCCCTTGTCACCCACCCCACTGGAAAGACGAGCAATTCAATACAAGCCATACATGTGTAGCTACACAGAACATTTCCACCTATTGTGTAACACTGACTGTATTTTGCTCCTTCCTATCCTGCTCTCCCTTTCTTCTATTCTCTACTTTGTCCCTGTCTCTTTACAGAAGGGTATGCTTCTAACAACCCTCCCACCCCAATCTGCCCGCACCTCCATCATCCCCGCTTCCCATTCCACTTCCTCCCTACTCTACTGAAAGGCAAGATACCCATTTTAGAGCGTATGTCATTCCCTCCCTAAGTCAAATTCAATGAGAGTAAGTTTAACGCATTTCCTTTTTGTCATCTTATTTGTCCACTCCACTGTAACAGTTATACCTTGCCTCTTCTGTATGAAATGATTGACTCCATTCTGTCTCTTCTTGTCTCCTCTCATTCTATTCCTTACCCACCTCTTATTTTCACCCTTTAAAATATCATACTTTCCTGTTCAATTGATCCTGTGCCCACTGACTATGTACACATATAAGCACACTCCCATATATATTCATATGCATATATACCCTTCTAAGCATAAATATGTGTATGCATATACATTATACATTTACAATACGTATATGCAATATACATATATACAATATATACTATATATGCATATAAAATATATAATATGTATATACATGTACAATATACATATATGATTTTATATAACTTGTAAGCACACATATGTATATATGTATAATACATGCATATAATATGTAGATAAAATATTATACATGTGCATATATATGTATTTATCTATATCTATATCTATCTCTCTGTATGTGTGTCTGTGTATATATCTATATGCATTGATATTCCCTTCACCTAGACTTATACTGAGAAAAATTTCATAAGTTGAACTTTGATAAGTTCAAGTTCGATAAATCATAAATTTATTATTTCTTTTCCATGTTTATTTTCTCATATTTCCTGTGTTTGAATGTCAAAACTGATGTTCAGTTCTGGTTTTTCCTTCAAGAATGCTTGAAAGTCCTCCACCTCACTGCATGACAATATTTTCTCCTGGAACATTATACTCAGTTTTGCTGGGTACATGATTCTTGGTTTTAATCCTAGCTCCCTTGATCTCTGGAATATCATATTCCAGGCCCTTCAATCCCTTAATGTAGAAGTTGTTAGATTCTGGGTCATCCTGATTGTGTTTCCACAGTATTCCAATTGTTTCTTCTTGGCAAATTTTAATATTTGTTCCTTGATCTTTGAATTCTGGAACCTGTTTAAAACATTCCTCGGAGTTTTCTTTTTGGGATCTTTTTCAAGAGTTGATTGGTGAATTCTTTTAAGTTCAATTTTGCCCTCTGGTTCTAAAATATTAGGAAAATTTTCCTTGATAATTTCTTGAAGGATACGTTCAAGATTCTTTTTTTTATCATGGCTTTCAGGTAGTACAATAATTTTTTAAATCGTCTCTTCTTGATCTATTTTCAAGGTCAGTGTTTTTGTCAATGAGATATTTCACATAGCCTTCTGTTTTTTATTTGTTTGGATCTGCTTAATAGTATCATGATTTCTCATAATGTATGTCATTCACCTCCATTTACTCTGCTCTAATTCTGAAGGAATTATTCTCTTCATTGAGCTTTTTAGATTCTTTTTTCATCTGTCAAATATGACTTTTTAAGGCATTCTTCTCCTCATTGGATTTTTGGTCCTCTTTTGCCATTTGAGTTAGTCTATTTTTGAGATGTTATTTTCTTCAGTCTGTTTGTTGACTCTCTTTTAATGATATTCTTGCATGATTCTTATTTTTCTTCCCATTTTTTTCCTCCACTTCTCTTATTTGGTTTTCAAAATCCTTCTTAAGCTTTTACATGGCTTGTAAGCAGTCTACATTTCTCTTGGAAGGTTTTGGTGCAAGAGTGCTGACTTTGTTGTCTTCCTCCCATCCCATACTTGGATTCTTTTTGTCCCCACAATAGGAATCTAAAGTTGGATTGCTGAGCATTCTTTGTTTCCTTTGCCTGCTCATGTTGCCAGTCAGTTACTTGACTTTCGGGCTCAGTAGAACTCTGCTTTCAGAGTGGAGAACTCTGTCCCAAATTGCTGGGTTTTTGCAGCTGTTGGATCTATTAGGTGGCTGTCTCTACAGCTCCCTCTAGCTTTGGCTCATGTACCTCAGGATCACCACCCAATAGACAGATCCAGATCCAGTCAGCTCTTGTCAAGAGCACTAAGCCTCTGAATAATCAATTACCTCCCTGCAATTGGCAGATGGGGAGCTTCTGAAGCAGCCACATGGAAACAGCTACAGGGCACATGCTTCAAACTGCTTCTAGCTTTGGATGCAGGGGCCAGACCCTCTCCCTGAAATTTAACCTAGTCCCTCTGACCCTTTCCCTTTGTCTTTGGCTCTTATTGGTTGGCAATTCTGGAAACCACCACAGCTGCTGGTTATCTGCTCTCTTGAAAGCTTCAACCATGGCTTCTCCTGGATGTCCTGTGGCTAAAACCCACATGGGCCTGGGCTCTGCTCCCAGTGTTCTAAGATGAACCCTTTCTGTCCATGTTCCAGGCTGCCTTTAGCAGAAGCCTTGTTTTCTGACATTTTGAGTTCTGGCGTTCTAAAATTTCTTTAGTCACATTTTCTAGGTATTTGAGGTGGTTATTGGGGGAGATGCAGAGTTTTTCTGCTTCAATTTTGCCATGTGAACAGTTCTGGTTTCATCATTAGGAATTCATGAAAGTCTTCTATTTCATTAGATATCCATTCTTTTCTCTTGAAGGATTATATTCAGTCTTGGTCGGTAGGTGTTTGATTGGCATTTTCTTTGAAGTTTTACTTATGGCTGTTTTCACATTGTTGCTTCCATCTGCATTTGTTTCTTCCTCTTTCCTGCCTTCATAGTAAGTTTTTATGGTCAAGTTCTTTTGTTGTTGTTGCTGTGTACTCATTTTTCCAGGGTATTTCATGACTCTGAGCTTTATGTTAATAGCTGGCCCTCATTACCTAGGGGTAAGGAGTCACTGAGCCAAGCTTCATGCTTTTTGATGCTGCTCATTTTGAAGTTAGTGAGTGCTGGGGGTTTGTAGATTTTTCATTCTTCTGAAGTAGTGTAATCTCTGGGAGAGGTATGATCACTGCTTTCCTGGTCTGTACTTTAGTCTTTATACCCAGGAAGGGCTCCTGATTCCCTGTAGCTGTAAGTGCTAGTCCTCCTCTCTTTCTGGCAACTGTAACCAGGGCCTTTCCTCCCTTGTGGCCAACTATAACCTTTTATCTCTGCCCTTGAACTATGGCCCAGAACTGCATACAAATAAGACATTTGAAAAATCATTACAATTTCTGTTCCCAGTGTCAGGAAAATTGGCACCCTGCTAATTCTTTCTGACCAATAGTCTTCTGTCCTTACTCCAGCCATGTTTCATTGGCTGTTCCCAGACTGAGCAAGTATTTCTTCCAATCGCTTGTCATTCTCTAGTTAAATGACACAATCCTTCTTCGTATTTGTAAAATGTAGGAATACCCCCCTGTCCTTGTTTATGCATTTCCACATCATATTTTTCTCTCTTATGATCAAAAGAGTTTTCATCCTCGGGATTTGGATATAAAGATTGACATTCACACATTGTAGCAAACAATGCTTCCACTGTTGACTCATCACTCATTAGAAATCTGAACTTAGAAATTGGTTCAATCATTTCATCACTGTCCTCACCTTCTTCCCTTTCTGCCACTGCAATTTATTTTAGTTCTTTTGGTTTTTTGTGTCTTCCTCTTCAAACTGAGCATTGATAATAACATAAAAGTACTCTTATGGATAGGCACTTGGCTCCTTGGAGACAGAATGTAAACTAATTGTGGAACAATCCAGTGAAAATCTTATTCCACATCCATCTAATCAGGACAGTCAACTCTCAGCAATGAAGAGGAGGTTGGTGCCCAGGCCCTTCCTATCTAGTACCACTTCAGAATCAGGTTTCTGATGCCAAAGCACATTTTCTGGGCTGGGTGGAGTGACGTTTTTCAGGAAACCCATCCTGTCAGCAGTGGCAGTGGCAGTGGCAGTGGCTTCCCAGCAGGCAAGGGGTGGGGGTGGGGTTAGACCAGAGGTGAAGACCTCTGATCAATAGTCTTGCCACAATTTGGTGCTCCTGAAACTGCTTCTTTCAGAGTCAGAGTCACCTACAAGAACTGAGTCCTCTTTCTCTCTTGGTCTCTTAAGTTGTCTTAGGCTAGAAAAATGTTTCACCTTGACATTATGTAGGCTCTATTATTCCAGAATTTGATTTGAAATGTTATTTGAAAGTTATTTGGAGGGCACCATTAGGAGATGGCCTGCTGCCTCTACTCTGCTGTCTTGGCTCCACTCCTATTAATTTCATTGCCCATCATCTTTGCCTACCCAAGACATGCACACACGCGCACACACACACACACACACACACACACACACACACACACACACACACACAAACATCTATATGTGTGTGTGCATAGACAGATAGATAGACATAGATAGATATAGATTTATGTATTATGTAATTTTATATATTTCCATCCATCCATCTATCTATCTATCTATTTATCTATCTATATTACATGCTGTCCACCTAACTATATATTACATTATAGGCCAGTGCTTCTCAACCTTCCTAAAGTCATGGCCCTTGAATACTAGTATGTAGGTGTATCTGCATATGGGAGAACCTGCCTGGAGATGGAAAGAGGAGTGGTGTCTCGGATCCTAAGACCCTGAGAAGTATTTGTTTTCTGATGGTCTTAGGTGACCCCGTTCAACCCCCAAAGGGGTCATGACCCACAGGTTGAGAATCACTGCCCTAGGCAATAGGTTTCTTCATTCACTTGTGTTTTTTTTTCTACAAAGATAGCAACGTCCACGTATTTTGACATATCCTGTATATCTTTTAAGGAATTACACAATGTTTCAGTTCCTCACATAATAACTAGAATGTCATTTTCAAACCTTAATTATCCAATTATAAAGCAGACATTAAATTAGTTAGGAATTAATTGATATGCAAATGTATACCAGAAGTTAATATGGTGAGTATGTACCATATCTCCAGATTGCTGGGCTTGACAATGTTCATCCCAAGCTAGCCATCATGGTAATGACTAAACCAGTTAATGTCTTAATGACATTCCCACTAGTTCTTCAAAATTAGTGGTGGTAGTCCCAAACTCACTGTAGTCTCAGGGAACAGCTTTTAAGAAACATAAAAGGCAATCCTCTCCCTTCTTTGTCAGTGTTAACTAAATTTTTTAATTCAACCATTATACAGATAGTTCTATATGACCTTGGTGATAGGGCCTTTAGAGAGTAGGAGAAAATATCTCAGAATGGACAATTCTTTGAAGAAAGCTAGAACTACATAGACAGTGTAAAGTGGGTTCATAAGCAATCAAGATAGCTAATTTCCACTTGGGATGAAGATACAGCAAAACTGGAATGGCAAGAATTTCATATCATATATCATATGTCACATATCACATATCATATATCATGTCATATTGTATCATATCACATCATATTGTATCATGCCATATCACATTGTATGTTTTTATATCATCTAATTCTATGCTTTTCTATGCTATGCCATGTCACATATATCATGTTATCTTATATATCATATCACATCATATCACATGTCATGTCATTCTACATCATGTGATACATTTATTATATTATGTTACATGGCATGAAATGATTTGATGTGAGGTTACATCATGTTACATTACATTGTGTGATATGATGTTATGCTGTATGCTATGTTACATTGTGTTGTATTGTGTTTTGTTGTATTGTATTGTATCATTTTTATTGTATTGCTTTGTATTGTATGGAATCCCATTTTGTTGTATTGCTTCACATTTCTTTGCATCACATCACATCGTATTATATCTTATTGTATCATATTATATCATGTCACATCATGTTATGTTATATTATAATTATATCATTCAATCCATGCATGTATATTGTGTATATATTCATCATTATCATATCATCAATGATATTCATCGTTAATTAACATAACCATGTTTGCAGAATCATAAATTAAGTTCTGGAAGGGAGATTCAGAGGTCATCTAGTCTGATCCTCTCATTTTGCAGATCAGGAAATTGAGGCATAGAGAGAGGATGTGACTTTCTCAGGATCTTAGAGCTAATACATGTTTCAGATGAGATTCAAATTTAGGTCTCCCTGACAATGAGAAGAATAGTTTATCCATTACATCATGCTCCTTCTACTAGATGAAAAACATATTTGAGTAGGAGGTATTATTGATGGAACTCTTTCACAATGAGCTAAGTGACAGCTTAAAGTATGTAGTCAAGCATTTTATTCATGAAGGTAAGGCAATTTTGATGGATCTGGTCATGTAAATCATTGAAAATAAAGAAGGCATGACGTGAAGATGATATAGTAGGAGAACCCAATATACTGAGTCCCTAGGGTGACAAAATACCAAATCAACAGTAAGCAGTTATGCACTGTCTGTAATCACAATCAAGGGTTGGGAAGCTAGCCACACTTCCAAATGCAAAAATCACTGCTGTAAACTGATTTCCCATGAAAATAGCATCTCTACTATTGAAAATTACATTTATTGTTGTAAATGTTTAATTCTTCAGGAGGTTGTATTTCCTCTTCTGAGAAAAAAAAGATTTCTTTCATGAAAATGCAAACACAAACACACACACACACACTCACCCAGAGAAATGCTTCTATACTATTTTGTTTCAAGTATAGGCTACAAAGTTTTGCAGTTTCAGTTTTGCAGCTGAAAATAAAGGATGAGCTTATAATTTGGCAGGAAAAGTTAGGAAATTAGGAAAACATGGGTTTCAATTCTGAGACATTCACTCGTCATGGGATAACAAACTACTTTACCTCTATCTCTCACTTTCTTTATCTGGAAAATGAGGAAGTTGAAATAGATGACATCTGATTCCCATTCCAGCTTTAAAATGTTGTTAGTCTTCTTAATGAGAGAAATGTCTTCAGAATCATAACCACTGAGAATCTTCTATCTACTCTGAGATGATTTAAACATTTGCAAATAAAGAAAAAAACTGGTACAAATTTGCCTATATAAACTTTTAGGAATGCTATATATCTAGGCTGTATAGTTTACCTTAAATAATAGATAAATCACCCCAGTATTTGGAGGGGAAAAAAGAGAGAGAAAAATAAAGGAGAATGTTTAAGGTCTATGCTCTGAAAATTATATAACTAAATACCCAGTAGATTTTCTTGACTGAGAGCGTTGATTAGCATTCAAATTATAATCCCAAATTAAGTGAATTATATACGAGAAACCTTTAATCCAGCATTTTTATTTAAGTACTTTATTTTAAATTAAGTTTTAAGTTTTGCTTTTAATTACTTATTTTTTTACATTGTTACATGGAAAAAGGTGGATCCATAAAATCTTACTTATTTTCAGCTAACCGTGACAGTTTTCTTTTATCAAATAACTAAGGAAGACAGTCAAGTTTAAAACAAAAGAAAAAAGGTACTCATATTAATCATGGAGTCTGCTTCACTGAAATATAGTTCTGATTTAGTAATAGAGCCAGTTAGGTTTAAGATTTCAATCTTCATGTTTTTGCTTCTCAACAAAAAAAGTAGTAAATAATGCATTGGCAGAGAAAAGTGATGATATAACCTTAAATTATAGAGTTTCATTGTTTGCAAATAAAATTTGCATTGTATTATTAAAAACTTTCATGGTAGTGTTATTAAAACACTTGAAAGCTTCTCATCCTTCCCCTCCCTGATTTACTGCATGTACTCATAAATGAAACAAAGTAACATGTGTAAAATGGGATTTTTCATTATGGTAAATAGTTTTGGTAAAATAAAATGAGTAACAAATTGATTGTGATTAAATAACTCATTCACTGTATTTTTAGACAATGACCTTTGACCAATTAAAAGAACTGAAATATTTAAAACTGTAATAGCATTTTTCAAAAACGTGGCAACTAGGTGGCCCATTATTTATAGCACAGGACTTGCAGTCAGGAAGAACTGATTTAAAATTCAGCCTCAGACACTTACTAAATGTATGCTCCTGGGCACATCAGAAAATCTCTGTTTGACTCAACTTTCTTACTTGCAAAAGGGGGATAATAGCACCTACCTAACAGAATTGTGAAAGTCAAAAGAAGTAAATATAAAAAAGAATTTTGGTTCAGTATTCATGCATAGTAGATACTCCATCTTTCCCAACACAGTGGATAGAGTTCTGTACTTGGAGTTTGAAAGGTATGATGTCAAATCACCATCAAATGCTTATTAGTCTTATGATTTTGGTCATCATTAATATCTATTTTGCCTCCGTTTCTTCATCCTTAAAAAGAGAATTTTAGCAGCAGTTGCTTCACTAGGTTGTTGAGAGGATCAAATAAAATAATAATTTTAAAGCCCTTTTTAAATTTCAATATGTTATATAAATGCTAAGTATTCTCATCTGTGCTAAAAATCAGTCAATCAATGTCCTATATACTTAGTCTTATTTTATTCCGTAGGAAAAATTTCAGGGATCCCTGTGAGAAAAAAGATGTCTTTGGAAAAAATTGTTTTTGCCATGTTTACTGTCCCATATATTCTATTTAGAGAAAACTAATACTCTAACTGGAAATTAGTTTAAGTGTCAGTTTGTTAATAGAGGATTGAGTAAACTAGTATGCAGTAAATGCAAGAGATCGCTCATCACAGCCTGAAGTCATAAGAGAGCAGAGGAATTTAAAAGGAAAAGGATTCAAAGAGGGTGGTGAAAATACATGAAGAAAAAAATATATGAAATGAAGACATGATGAAATATGAAGAGCTAAAAATGACCTGTATCTGATAAATTCTCATTCATTTTTAGAATTAATTTTTATTCATGTCTTTTTTAAACATTTCTCGAAATGCTTCTCTCCCTCAAAAGAGAGTATCTCTTCTCAGAGAAATATTCCATATAACAAAGTCTTTTTAAAAGATACAAAGAAAAAAGTCAGCATAACTCATCAAGATCAAAAAAGTCAATAAATATGTGCAACAAATAACACATATGAACCTGTCACCTCTGTAAGTGTATTAGGAGTGTCTTATCTCTCTCTCATTATGCTTGTTCTTAATAGTTTCCCCACATTTATTTCTGTGTGTGTGTGTGTATGTGTGTGATTGCTCTTTCCCCTTACATTGATGTAGTCATTGTGTATCTTACCACTTATCTTGGGGTGAGTCTGACCCTGATTACTGCATCCTACATCATTTCATATACATCTGATTGATTCCTTTTCAAAGGGGAAAAAAACGAGGATTTCAGGGATTTGGGGTTTCATTATATTACTTGCTACTGTTTTTGTGCTTGTAGTTGAAAAGAAATGGAGATGAACAGATGTAGAGATTATACTCCTTTTCTATTGTCAAACAAGAAGTCCTGGTTTGAAGCAAATTGTATCTTTAGATTTGTACAGTCATGTTAGATAGGAATAATATAGAAAAATAGTTACTTTATGAATTGCCACCCTTCAAGTTGATGTTTCATCAATGGGATATGAGGATCTAATTGATAAAAGTTAAAAGGATATGAATGGGTGGTTTTCAGAGGAAGAAATTAAAGCTATATATAATCATATAAAATGATATGAGAAATACAAATTAAAACAACTTCACACTGGTCAGATTGGCTAATATGAAAGAAAAGGGAAATTAAAAACCTTGGAGAAAATGTAGGACAATTGGACAGTACTGCATAATTGGTTGAGTTATGAATTGATCCAAGTATTCTGAAGAAGAATATGTAACTAGGACCAACAAGCTATAAAACTATAAATACCCTTTAATCCAATAATACCATGCCTAGGTCTGCATCCCAAAGATATCATTAAAGAGTACCCACATGTTTTCTTTCTCTCTCTCTCTCTCTCTCTCTCTCTCTCTCTCTCTCTCTCTCTCTCTCTCTCTGTCAATAGATAGAGCTCTATCTATCTATATCTATATCAATATCAATAACTATATAAAACATTTTAATGAAGATTGCATCATTATCAGTTTTTAAATGAGCACACATTCATATATTTTAAATCCCATTCTATTATGACTGATGAAAAACAGGTTCAATTCTTGATAACTGCATCTCATAATCAGTTATTAGAAATCACTGCTTAATTTTAATTTATTTCAGTAGGGAAATCATAAGAGTTGGGAATGGTAATAAATAGAGGTTTTTATTTAATGAATTTATTCACAAAACTCAGCCAGAGTGATTTGAGCACCCTTAAGGCAAAAGTCAAAGAATCTGTCAAATTAAAAATAAAACAAAACAAAATTTCTCCCTGAAATCAAAGTAGTTGCATATCCAAAAATTTCTAAGTTCTACTTTTTGTTTTTGGAAAATTATAGTGGGGTGTGGGAACACTATGGAAAAAAATAACAAAAGAAACCAAAAATTTGTTTAAAAAAAAATCAATCAAATTCAAAGTTTCCCTAAATATAATCTCAAAAATATACCAATATATCTGAAGAAATTCTTAAGATTTTACTGAAGGCAACTGAAACTAATTAGATAAATGACACAATACCTGTTTCTGAATCCCTGAGTCTGAATTCAGGAAGATTTGAGATCAAATCCAGCCTCCGACACTAGCTGTGTAACATTGCATAAGTCTCTTAACCTCCATTTCCCTCACTTTTTTTTTCTGTGCAATGGGGATAATGATAGCATGTACCTTTCAGGACGGTTGTGAGGATCAATGAGGTAATATTTCTAGAGCATTTGGTGTAGTTCCTAGCACATAGTAGGTAATATATAAATGTCAGTTATTTTATTATTGATCATAATAAATATAATACCACAAAATGTGTTATTCTTTAAAAAAAAACCAATTTCAAGGAAGGAAATGTAGAAATTGGACATTATTGGCTATATAGTTACCCTTAAATTAGAAAGGAAACTTTATTAAATTGTCATATTCTCAGAAGTATTACTTTGCATCCAAGGGTATAGAACTTCATTTGAAAGGCAAGGGTCAGGGACAGAGCAAAGTTGGTGGAGAAAAGACAGCAATTGCCTAAACTATAGCCCAAATACCCATGAACACTTTTAAATAGTACCATAGATCAATTCCTGGAGCAGTAGAATCCACAAAAGGATTCAATGAAACAAGTTTCCAGTCAAAGACAACTTAGAAGGTCAATAAGAAAGGTCTGCTGTATCTGGGTGAGAGTGGAGCACAGTAAAACACAGGACCCACCAGTACAGACTCAGAACAAGCAAGCCAGGCCTAGGGAGCCAATGAATCAGTAGCTTCTTCCAGAACTCTCAGCCTGCAGACCATAAGGGTTTCAGACAACAGGTCGAGAGATTACAAGAGTCTCTATGCTAGCATGTAGGCAAGACTCTGTCGCTTTGCCCATATACTGGTATGAGTTGCAGTTATGAGTTGCAGTCCCAGAATGCACTAGTACAGACTGGCTCCTTAAGAGTCTACCCCATCTGAAGAACTTTTAATGAACTTTCAATAAACTTTACTTTGCTTTGGCTGAGAAGATTTGAGTGGAATTCTTTTTGCAGGACCTGACATGTTGGTATTCTGGGGTCTCAGGCAACCTTAACCCTTTTTGGGTACCTTCTTCATTTTTATGGGGCTTCATTTGAAGGATCTCTGTCACAAAATTGCTTATGAAGCTGCTCACAGATCTAGGGTAGAGAAGAGTGCTTGTAGTGACTCACAGACAAGAGAACAAGTCAGGGGAGTAAGAAACATCTCTTCTTAGATTGTACCACCCTAAATAACTTTTAAGCCCCTAAAAGTATCTCTGAAAAGAGCTACACAAAAACCTCGAAATTTGCAGTCACATGCCCTCCACCCTGGAAGCAAAGTACTACTTTAACAAAGAGTTAAAATTGAAGAAATAAGTTTGGAAGATGAGTAAAGAAAAGAAAAAATGTCTGACCATAGAAAGGTACTATGATGACAAGGAAGATTGGAAAAAACACTTAGAAGATATCAAGGTTAAAGCCACTATACCTAAAGCCTGCAAGAAAACCATAAATTGGTCTCAGGACACTGAAGAATTCAAAAAGAATTATGAAAGTGAAGATTAAGAGGAAGAGGAATAATTGAGAAGAAAAATGAAAAAAATATATTTTTCAGAAAATCATGTAAAAAGGCAAAAGCTTGGTAAGAACACACAAAAATACTGAAGGCAATACCACCTTAAGAAAAAGACTATGCTGCGGTGGGTAGGTGGCACAGTGAATAGAGCACTGGACCTGGAGTCAGGATGACCTGAGTTCAAATCTGACCTCAGACACTTAACACAAAAACTAGCCATGTGACCTTGGGCAAGTTAATTAACCCCAACTGCCCTCCAAAAAGAAAAAAAATTAAAAAATTTAATTTAATTTAAAAAAAGATTGTGCCAAATGGAAAAAAGATTTACAAAAAGTTAATGTGAAGGAACAAAAACACACTGAAGAAAATAATTTCTTACAAATTCTAATAAATAAAACAAAAACTAATTACTTTATGAGAAATAAGGTAATAATGAAACAAAACCAAAAGCATGAAAAAAATCAAGAATACAATGTGAAATATCTCATTAGAAAATCAACTGATCTGGAAAATAGATTGAAGATAAATAATTTAAGAATTCTTGAATATCTGAAAGTCATGATCAAAAAAATGTCTAGACATCATCTTTCAAGGTATTATCAAGGAACACTGCTTTTATATTCTAGAACCAGAGAGCAAAGTGGAACTTGAAATAATCCATTAATCATCTCCTTAAAGAGATCCCAAAATGAAAATTCCTGGAATAATAATCAAATTCCAGAGTTCCCAGGTCACAAGGAAAAAAAATAAGTACCATGGAGCCACAGCCAGGGTAATACAAGATTTAGTAGCTTCTATGTCAAAGGATATGAGGACTTGAGATATATTCTGAAGCTCACATTACAACCAAGAATCACCTACCCAGCAAAACTTGGTATAATCCTTTAGGGGAAAAACTGAAAATTAATGAGATAGTGGACTTTCAAGAACTGTTGATAAAAATAATAGAAGTGAGTAGAAAATGAATTTTTTAAATACAAAACTCAAGAGGAACATAAAAAAGGTAAACAGGAAAGGAATATCATAAAGGACTGAATAAGGCTAAACTATTTACATTCCTACATGGGAAAATGGTACATGCTAATGATAAGAATTTTCTCATTATTAGGGGAGTTAGAAGGAGTGTATATAGATACAGAGAACAGGTGTGAGTTGAATATGAAGGAATGATATCTAAAACAAAAAAACGAGCGAGAGAAGATTATACTAGGAGAAAGAGAAGGTCAGATATAGAAGGGAGTGAACTGTCTCATATAAAAAAGACAAGAAAAAACATAGAGTAGAGGAAAGAAGGAAAATGTGAGGGAGATTGAGTCCAACATACTCTTTTTGGAACTGGCTCAAAGAGAGAATATGTACACTCAGGTAGTTATAGAACACTATCTTACCTTACAGGAAAGTAGGAGGGGAAAGAACTAAGAGAAGGTGAGATAATAGAATGGAGGAGAGATTAGGGTAAGACATGTGAAATTATGCAACTCATATCTACAATAGTCATGTTATACAGGAAAATAGAATCAATACCTCAAGAAAAATAAAACAAAATGTACGCTTCAGCCTATTAAGACACCATCAGTTCTTTGTTCAGGCCTTGATAACATTTTTCATTATAAGACTTTCACAGTTGTCTTGGATTGTTATAATGCAAAGGATAGCTAAGTCATTCACAGCTTATCATCTTACAATATTGCTGTTATTTTATACATAGTATGTTTCACTCTATATCAGCTCAAGCAAGTCTTATTGAGGTATTCCTTTTTTTACTAAATTTTATTTGTTTTCTTGTTTACACCATTCATTTTCATGACATTTTTGAATTACAAATTTTCTTCCCATCTTTCCCCTACCCCAACCCCAAAACAGCAATTCCACTGTACAGTCCCTCCCCTGTTCTGCTCTCTAACTTTCCAGGAGGGCATGGAGAGTCTCCCTACCCCAGCCCCTGTACATCTTAATTCCTAGTTGCAGGTATTGCAGAGCTTTAAATTCCAGATTCTTTAAGATTCCTCCCTTGTCACCCACCCCCACAACCAATTCAATACAGGCTGTGGATGTGTGATTATACAGGAAACCTTCATAGTGGACATATTGTGACAGTGATCACATGACCCTCCTTCCTATCCCTCCCCACCTTGTTTTGTTCTCTACCCAGTCCCTGTCTCTTTACTGAAGTGTGTGCTTCCAGCATCATGCCCATGCCTCCTACTCTCTTGTGTGGCATGATGCCCAGTTTAGAGTTTATGCCATTTCTTCCCTAAGCCAGATTCAATGAAAGTAATTGAAAGTAAAGTTGTAACACTTATCCCTTGCCTCTTCTATATGGGATGATTAACCCCATTTTGTCTCTCCCTGTCTCCTCTCATTTTAGTCCTCTCCCACCTCAGAATTCCACCTTTTAAAGTATCATCCCTTCATATTCAATTGATCCTATGCCCTTTATATACCCTCAGATATGTATTCATATACGTATATAGCCTCCTATATAGACATATGTGTAAATATACATATATATCCATTTGTATTCCCTTCACCTATCCTCATACTAAGAAAAGCTTCATAAGCTACTATTATCATTTTTCCATACTGGCATGTAAATAATTCAAATTTAATAAGTTCCTTATGAATGCTTTCTCATGTTTACCTTCTCATGCTGTCTGTGCTTGATTTTCAAATTTTCTGTTCAGTTCTTGTTTTTTCAGCAAGAATGCTTGAAAGTCTTCCACCTCATTGAA